>OX465591.1:27248665-28448665 GCA_950022655.1 Alentia gelatinosa | reverse complement strand
ATTATTTTTGTTTTACCGAGTGTTTTTTTTTTCTCTTAAACTTGATATCCAATTTGACGGTTTATTCCATATCTAAATGGCTGATGCTTTGTAACTATACGGAAAGTATTCAAATTGTATTCCAGGTAGGGTGGTAAGTTATTTTATACCACCATACTCGGCTGGTATATATTTACTACCAATACCCTAGCAGAGGTCGGTATTTGTGTAACGTACTGGCACAAGTATAAAATGATGTGACAGCATAATATGACAGAATGACAGTACATCAAATACGTTACAGGAAAGGTCTTTGTTAGACATTAGTGTGGTATGATGATGTGGTTAAATTTGCAACGTTTGGTTTGGATATAGGCGTAGTCATAGGCGCATGCATAACTGATCTAACCTTTTTCTAGGCAGGTTTGAGGTAGGGCAATCGTATATCTACTGGTTTCGGCCTTTATCCCAAGCGAGCACACTGCGTCTCTAGGTTCTCTTTTCCCAGTCATTGTTCAGCTTAGGAGTGAAGAAATGTAGTATATTGGATATACAATTGTGCATCAATGAATTGTTCACATGTTCGTACAGAATAGACAAATTACTAATTTGACAATGTACCTGCCTTTCTCTGGATTAATAAACAGAGTTCAGCTCTCTTATTAGAAAAAAAACACAATAACAATTAAGCGGTGGACCAAATTAAGCATCATTAGGTGGCGTTACATCGGGTAGGACGGTATGCAACTTCCGCTTCTCGCCGTTCCCCCGGTTGCCGCGGTCATTACGTATACCGCCTGCTGTCACCGACGCGTAATTGAGAGACTGGCGATTTGCATCCGCGTTTGGCCGACGTCAGTGATCCATGGTGAGACACACGCGGCTGGCATGACGTCAGAAGCCTCAGTGACGTCACGTCAGTCAATCACTGGCGCTGGCCCTTTACCTAAGTAGTACTAATGAGGTGTATTCCACCATAGTGCTGGGTATTTCGATACAATCTCATCACTGCACGAATGTGGGGCCTGTTGAACAATTTAGGGTCGTACATGAAGACCTTTTTTGTATGCTAATGATACCCAGGGACGATATGGGTCAAACCTATTCAACAGTAGACTTTCAACACTTACGGACGACCTTATGAACCGCTAAGACTTCCTTAGCCTTTGAAAAGGAAACACTGCAGAAGCTCTAGGAGCGTCAGAGGCCTTTACTGCTTGGGTTACCTGGGGTGTTCCAAGCATAAAGGAAGCCAGAGCCGAAGCCACCATTGCTGGATGCAATGGGCCTCTTTGCCTTGGCTCTACCTCCATAGGTTGTGACTGAGCCAACAGATTTCCCTCTTGGTTCTCGCACTGCCAGGCAAAAAGAGTAGCAAGCTACTCATGAGTTAACATGGGCAGTTTGGAGCTATTTCTTAGCAGTTCACGCCAGGGAGCCTCAGTAGCTTTCAGCCGTCTGTGCCACTGGTAAATGCCCATTCCAAAGACGTTCATTAACTTAATGTCATGAGTTTTCTGGAAGTCTTCTAAAATGTTGAATCTTGCACTTACAACCAGTTCTCAGTTACTAGCTGCCACTGCCACAAGGTTACGGCATTTACTATAACAACCAGCCAATAGCCTGATAGATTTGCTGTACATATTGTCAATGAACTAAACGTGTAAACCTGTGAAAACTCATGTAAAAGAATACTGACAATTCTTGGCAATAAAAAACTTGAACCAGAAAAAAAAGAGTCCATGCTCACGGTCATACCAGTTCATCGCATCGTATACCTGGCAATCAACAGGAGGTCTCGTCGACTAATTGTGATCGGGATACTTCTCGTTCCGACCTATGTAGATTGCCAAGTGCCTTTCCTGCCAGGGTCTAGGTTACTGGAGCCCCGAGGAGGTTGTAGGGGACTGCTCTCCCACGGCCAAAGCTGAAGCGAAAGCAACTGGGATGTGTTTTACAGTGGTGACGATCGTGGATCGTGACCGTTTCCATTGCACAGTCGAATTATCTTACCTGCGCATGTATGGCAAAGCTATATCCAAATAGATCTTAGACCATCAGTGATTGTTTCACCTCAACAGGTCTATGCAACACCTTGTTTATAAAACAGCTCCCTGGTTGTGGAGTTACGTCCTTCTCGACTGGTGCTGGAAGTTTCGCCAGGGCGGAGAGTGGACGGTACTCACGCAGCTTTCAACATTTCTGTTGTTCCCAGTGGAAGGGGGGTCATCTCGTGTATTCACCGAGTCTGCAAAAGTCTTTGACTGAGCCTTAGACTGAACCACCACTGTTGCTGAGGTGTCAGAGGTGTTAGACGTTGCCTCCTCATCCGAGCAAGTCTTGGATGCAGGCTTTGTCTTCATCCAAATCATCGTTCACTAAGCCGACTCCTTTGAAGGGCCATGCTTATGTGCTCCCTTCATCATGGACTGGTAGTTAGGGTTAGGATGGCAGCAAAATGCTTCCTTCATGGCAAAACCATGTGCAACTTCCCGTCTGCTACTACGGGATCCACTCCATGCTAAGAACATGGTTTAAGGTCGATAATAGCCTGGAAAAGATTCATCACCCTAACCTTGCTCTTAGGTCGAGATCTTATGCTCATGCATCAGATGGAGCTCAAGCCTGGACCCTCGGCTAGTGTTACATCCACCGCCGCACTTATTCCTGCCAGTACACTGGCACATTTGGTATTCTGCCATGTGCATCTCTACGAGATGCCTGGCATACTGATCCATGATACCTTATGCAAGAGACCTGTCTACGTTCTCCCCATGACAGGACTCAACCCGAATAAGGGTTACCAACCTTGTATTGAAGGCATGCAAAACGATGTTCCACGCGAGTGTGGGAGCTGATGAATACGAGAAACAGAAGTTATCTTAGAATCGTCTTTGGGGCCATAGTGTTGTATAAAATGACGTCTTGTAAGCATGAGATGATTGCCGATGAGATTAAGCTATAAATGTCTTACGAGGTGTTGCATAGTAGTACGTTCATTTAGAAAAATGAACTGTTTTGTCATACAGCACTGAATGGAGAATATCGTCCAGGATTTCGCCTATCTTTGGAGTTATCGTCCAGCACCAGCACTAGAAACCTTATCAGTTAGGCCAAAGGAAAGTGTACGCATGTTTCCCAGATAGAGAAATTGGAATGTAACAATTGTATTCATCAGTCACCTTTATCCGACATGGCGTGCTGATATTATCAATATTTTTCTGTAAGCACTATTTCTCCATATAGGCCCGTTTAAATCGGCCGACGAAAACGGTGTATATATGTGAGTTCTAATTATAGCCCATTTACATTTTCCATCGGCAGTGTTAAAGGTCCGTCGGTGTTTCCTAACTGTAGATCTACACCGTTATTTTCGGCCAATGGAAACGGGCCTTATGTGCACTTTATTGCAACCCAGCACATGCAAAATATCCCTGCACGCTAGGTAGGCCTATGTCACTACAGAATTCCAATAGTTTTACTATAAACAATTTGTATTTGTATTAGGTGGATAATAAATAGACACTATCTGATGGTTTGTGGACAGGCAGTTGCAGTTGGGTTGTTGCGTAGTAATACAGAAAACTCTAGCAATGGTATTACAACCTCATCCTCGAGTGGTTTACGGAACTATCTGTCCACAAAACCATCCTTTGTTGTACTTATTATCCATCGCCTGGACTTAAAGAGATGAAGGAATACAGACGGAAAAATTAGCATATTAAAAGCTTAAAGTGACATTTTTTTCTCTACGGGAGAAAGGGGCTATTCTCCCGTATATACAATGACTTTGTAAACAATAGACTTGAATACATATACAATGGCTATGGTATCCGACAGTTTTTAAACCATTACCCCAGATCCCCAATGAAACAGAGTGAAGGCCGTAGTGGGCTTATAAAATTTTATTTAATTTTATGAGTCTTATTGATATGAATAAGAGAAATACATGAGTATCAATGATAAGACAAATATAGAAATTGACATAGATATGTGTTTGTCAATTGTGATAACATTTGTGACAATATGACAAATATTGAAAATGACATAGATATGTATTTGTCAATTTCTGATAATATTTGATATAAGATAAATGACGATTATGTGATATTACATAGTTAAACATAACATGTAATAATAAAATAATAGAAATAGCCCTACGAGTGTAAGGAGTAGGAGAGAAGAGGAGTGGGTGGGTGGGTAGAAAAAATAGGTGTTGAGCGAAGGAGACCAGTGAAGCGAATGAGACAGAGGACAGTGTCGCACTCGCGCACTTTGATGTTTAGTGCGGCCGAGAGCGGAGAGGTGGCGCAGGGGTGCGCGAGTGTAGAGTGGTTTCACCAGGGGGGGCAATGACCACCCCTGACCAAAGGCCATGGGCAACCCATTACCCCAGATCCCCAATGAAACAGAGTGAAGGCCGTAGTGGGCTTATAAAATTTTATTTAATTTTATGAGTCTTATTGATATGAATAAGAGAAATACATGAGTATCAATGATAAGACAAATATAGAAATTGACATAGATATGTGTTTGTCAATTGTGATAACATTTGTGACAATATGACAAATATTGAAAATGACATAGATATGTATTTGTCAATTTCTGATAATATTTGATATAAGATAAATGACGATTATGTGATATTACATAGTTAAACATAACATGTAATAATAAAATAATAGAAATAGCCAAGAAGCCAATAGTTAAGGGAAGAGGAGGGTGGGAAAGTTTTTTATAGTCACTTTCTGAAGGAGAGAGACTCAATGAGAGACTTGTTGACAGTCTCTTGGTCTGATACTTTGATGTAGTCTCTATGAGCCTGGGACCTCCACCCTCCATACCTCTGGATGTTAAGTTCAGGTATTCCTGCCTCAAATGCCTGAGTGGCAGCGGCCTTCCTGAGGCTGTGGAGGGTGTATGTCTTCACCGTTTGGCCTGTGGCCTGTAGGAGGCGGTCCCATTCGTTGGTCATAACCCGTGATGTGATGGTCGTCCCATCGGGCAGTGTCAGGAACGGGTCCCGCAGTGAAGCCGTAGGGGCCGCCCGTAGTAGGCCTCGAACCGCGTCTACCGGGCACACCCGGATATCGTCCGCGGCCTCGAGGCGCATCACTTTCTGTTGCCCTACGTATTGAAGATTTTTGGCCGCCTTGATGGTGATGGTGAGATGCCGGCGGCCGAGGACCACGTCCCCGCGAGTGAGGTTCCGAGCCGGGTCGAATGCCCGAGCCGACTGCGGCGCCACCTCCCCCTGCCGTAGGGCCGCGTAGAAAATGAGGAGCATGCCCGCCCTCATTGCCGTATGGAGGGGCGATCCCGTCAGTGCGTCGAGGACCGCCCTGAACACATCCATTGGTATGGGGGCCTTCACGTTTGGCACGTACAGCTTGTTTCTCCTCATGCCCTCGAGGGCACGCTTCACCCGGTGATCCTCTGTTGGCTGCACGTCCCCCCCCGTCAGTCGGAGGTGTGCCCGGACGTGCGATAACTGGTTGGCGACCGTGGCCGGCGAGGGGGCGTGGTCCGCCACGTATTCCAGATACGACGTGATCAGGCTCACGGTCGGTGCCCGGGGGTCCGCTCTCATCCGGTTGCAGAACGCCAGGTAGGTGGTGACTGCGGATCGCTGGTTTGCGAGCGTACCTGGGGCACGCGCCTCTGACTGCCTCGCAGATGCCTTCGCCTGGAGTAAGAGAAGCGCCCGATCTGCAGAAGAGACGGAGTACGGGTACAAAAGAGGCATGGGTACACGGTACGATAGGGTACAACTCATGAATGTGAATGAGGGAAGTGGCCTTATCGTATTCCGTCCTCGACAGATGGGCTCTGCTCAGGGCATCTGCGATGACGTTTTGCACCCCGGGGATATGGCTGAAGACCAGTTCCACCTGCAGACGTGCCTGCACCATCCATGCCTGGCGGGCACACTCCGCCAGGACAGGGTTACGGGCACGCCCGCTATTGAGGGTCTGAACAGTTCCGAGGTTATCACAGAACACCTCAATCCGTGATCCCCGATCCCTGTCTGTGATAAATGTGTGGAGTGCGTAGATGGTATTCAGAGCCTCGAGCTCTGAGATGCACTCCACGGGATCGAAGACGGGGCACACCTGTCCGGAGTACGAGAACCGGCCGTCGGTCCCTCTGACGCCCGACAGGCATGCATCCACCGTGATCCTCCGCGTCGGTGGACCCCGAGGGATGAGGGCGCGGCCGTTCCAGCCCCGGGCAAACTTAACGAACCAGTCGAGGTCCTGGCGCATCTCGGAATTGATGTTCATGTAGAAGCCCTTCATCCCCCGTAGGGCCTCGAGTAGCTTTGAGACGAATGCCCGCGCCGGACGTATACACCTGGCCACGTGTAATATCCGGCCGAGCACCGACTGAAGCTGTCGTTTCGTCAACGTCCGTCGTTTGGCTACGGCCGACACGTGACCACGGATGTCCTCCAGCTTGGCCATGGGGATCGATAGAGACATGGCACGGGCGTCGATCTCTATCCCCAACCACGTCACGGTCTGGCTCGGCTCCTGTGCTTTGTCGCGTGCCTCGGGTAGGCCCAATTCCGAGAAAAGGTCTCGCGCGACCCTGAAGTCCTCGGCCGCCTTACCTCGGTCCTCGGAGAGGATGATGAGGTCGTCGAGGTACATCGCGGCCGTGACTCCCTTTGATGATAGTATCCCCACGATGGCCTCCGCCACACACTGCATGTGGTATGAGGAGGCACGGGCGCCGAACGGCATGGCCGTATCGCAGTAGTGCCCGCCCCCCCACGTGAAACACAACAGAGGCCAGTCGAGGGGATCGCACCTAAAGTTCTTGTAGGCACGCGACACGTCGATGGACGACATGTAGGCCGACGTGCCTGCCTTGACGAGTTTGGCCACAAACTCGTCCACCGTAGGGAGGCCGTGTTCTCGCTCCAGTCCGTAGATAAATGACGATTATGTGATATTACATAGTTAAACATAACATGTAATAATAAAATAATAGAAATAGCCCTACGAGTGTAAGGAGTAGGAGAGAAGAGGAGTGGGTGGGTGGGTAGAAAAAATAGGTGTTGAGCGAAGGAGACCAGTGAAGCGAATGAGACAGAGGACAGTGTCGCACTCGCGCACTTTGATGTTTAGTGCGGCCGAGAGCGGAGAGGTGGCGCAGGGGTGCGCGAGTGTAGAGTGGTTTCACCAGGGGGGGCAATGACCACCCCTGACCAAAGGCCATGGGCAACCCATTACCCCAGATCCCCAATGAAACAGAGTGAAGGCCGTAGTGGGCTTATAAAATTTTATTTAATTTTATGAGTCTTATTGATATGAATAAGAGAAATACATGAGTATCAATGATAAGACAAATATAGAAATTGACATAGATATGTGTTTGTCAATTGTGATAACATTTGTGACAATATGACAAATATTGAAAATGACATAGATATGTATTTGTCAATTTCTGATAATATTTGATATAAGATAAATGACGATTATGTGATATTACATAGTTAAACATAACATGTAATAATAAAATAATAGAAATAGCCAAGAAGCCAATAGTTAAGGGAAGAGGAGGGTGGGAAAGTTTTTTATAGTCACTTTCTGAAGGAGAGAGACTCAATGAGAGACTTGTTGACAGTCTCTTGGTCTGATACTTTGATGTAGTCTCTATGAGCCTGGGACCTCCACCCTCCATACCTCTGGATGTTAAGTTCAGGTATTCCTGCCTCAAATGCCTGAGTGGCAGCGGCCTTCCTGAGGCTGTGGAGGGTGTATGTCTTCACCGTTTGGCCTGTGGCCTGTAGGAGGCGGTCCCATTCGTTGGTCATAACCCGTGATGTGATGGTCGTCCCATCGGGCAGTGTCAGGAACGGGTCCCGCAGTGAAGCCGTAGGGGCCGCCCGTAGTAGGCCTCAAACCGCGTCTACCGGGCACACCCGGATATCGTCTGCGGCCTCGAGGCGCATCACTTTCTGTTGCCCTACGTATTGAAGATTTTTGGCCGCCTTGATGGTGATGGTGAGATGCCGGCGGCCGAGGACCACGTCCCCGCGAGTGAGGTTCCGAGCCGGGTCGAATGCCCGAGCCGACTGCGGCGCCACCTCCCCCTGCCGTAGGGCCGCGTAGAAAATGAGGAGCATGCCCGCCCTCATTGCCGTATGGAGGGGCGATCCCGTCAGTGCGTCGAGGACCGCCCTGAACACATCCATTGGTATGGGGGCCTTCACGTTTGGCACGTACAGCTTGTTTCTCCTCATGCCCTCGAGGGCACGCTTCACCCGGTGATCCTCTGTTGGCTGCACGTCCCCCCCCGTCAGTCGGAGGTGTGCCCGGACGTGCGATAACTGGTTGGCGACCGTGGCCGGCGAGGGGGCGTGGTCCGCCACGTATTCCAGATACGACGTGATCAGGCTCACGGTCGGTGCCCGGGGGTCCGCTCTCATCCGGTTGCAGAACGCCAGGTAGGTGGTGACTGCGGATCGCTGGTTTGCGAGCGTACCTGGGGCACGCGCCTCTGACTGCCTCGCAGATGCCTTCGCCTGGAGTAAGAGAAGCGCCCGATCTGCAGAAGAGACGGAGTACGGGTACAAAAGAGGCATGGGTACACGGTACGATAGGGTACAACTCATGAATGTGAATGAGGGAAGTGGCCTTATCGTATTCCGTCCTCGACAGATGGGCTCTGCTCAGGGCATCTGCGATGACGTTTTGCACCCCGGGGATATGGCTGAAGACCAGTTCCACCTGCAGACGTGCCTGCACCATCCATGCCTGGCGGGCACACTCCGCCAGGACAGGGTTACGGGCACGCCCGCTATTGAGGGTCTGAACAGTTCCGAGGTTATCACAGAACACCTCAATCCGTGATCCCCGATCCCTGTCTGTGATAAATGTGTGGAGTGCGTAGATGGTATTCAGAGCCTCGAGCTCTGAGATGCACTCCACGGGATCGAAGACGGGGCACACCTGTCCGGAGTACGAGAACCGGCCGTCGGTCCCTCTGACGCCCGACAGGCATGCATCCACCGTGATCCTCCGCGTCGGTGGACCCCGAGGGATGAGGGCGCGGCCGTTCCAGCCCCGGGCAAACTTAACGAACCAGTCGAGGTCCTGGCGCATCTCGGAATTGATGTTCATGTAGAAGCCCTTCATCCCCCGTAGGGCCTCGAGTAGCTTTGAGACGAATGCCCGCGCCGGACGTATACACCTGGCCACGTGTAATATCCGGCCGAGCACCGACTGAAGCTGTCGTTTCGTCAACGTCCGTCGTTTGGCTACGGCCGACACGTGACCACGGATGTCCTCCAGCTTGGCCATGGGGATCGATAGAGACATGGCACGGGCGTCGATCTCTATCCCCAACCACGTCACGGTCTGGCTCGGCTCCTGTGCTTTGTCGCGTGCCTCGGGTAGGCCCAATTCCGAGAAAAGGTCTCGCGCGACCCTGAAGTCCTCGGCCGCCTTACCTCGGTCCTCGGAGAGGATGATGAGGTCGTCGAGGTACATCGCGGCCGTGACTCCCTTTGATGATAGTATCCCCACGATGGCCTCCGCCACACACTGCATGTGGTATGAGGAGGCACGGGCGCCGAACGGCATGGCCGTATCGCAGTAGTGCCCGCCCCCCCACGTGAAACACAACAGAGGCCAGTCGAGGGGATCGCACCTAAAGTTCTTGTAGGCACGCGACACGTCGATGGACGACATGTAGGCCGACGTGCCTGCCTTGACGAGTTTGGCCACAAACTCGTCCACCGTAGGGAGGCCGTGTTCTCGCTCCAGTCCGTAGACCGAGTTCTTAATGATGAACGAGTTCACGCTGCACTCCCTCGGGAAAGTCATATCGGTAATGATGCGCCGGTCGTCCGTCCCGCGTTTCTCCCGTGTCATGAGTGGCGACACGTGACACCACGGGCTAAAAGGCGGTTCGGCGAACGGGCCCATCATATTGGTAAAGCCCGCCTCCTTTTCGAGAAACTTCTTAACCTGCACGGGGTGAGAGGTTGCGCTGGGGTGGTTGGCCACCCCTCTGGTATCACTCTCCGGTCCCAGGTATCCCAGGGGGAAACCGTATCGCAGGAAGCCTAGGAGCTCCTGCGCCTCCTCCACGTGTCCTAGGTAATGGTCCCATGCAGGTAGGTTTAGATCCGAAGGCACCTCGACCCTGGCGCCGAGTGCGTTGGGGATTCCCGTGTCACGCACGGTCCGGTATATTTCCGCGTGCCTGGCGGGCCCCACGGCCGTGAACTCCGGCCAAGTCTCCCGGCGATGTTGTTTGAAGGCTAACGGGTCCGTACTCACGCCCTCCCGGTGGATTCCCGTTTCGCAGACATCGCGGAGTGCTTTAAAGTCGGGAGTGTTAGATTCCGGCGCACTAACACTAACACCCGGCAAGCGACTGAGACCATCATCCCCCACGGTGCCGGGGGCGGCCTCCGCCGGTGAAACGGGGGGTATCTCCTCCGGGAGTGTATTCGGCCCGTCAATGTTGTTGTTTATCTGGACCCCTCGGCCACGTGCCGAGGGGGTCACGTGATAGGTGACGTCACGTGGGGGAGCCGGATTCGTAACACAACACTCCGTCCTGCCGGCACCCCTTTCATCTTTCTTGCGCGCCTCGTCTACTGGCGGGGCGCGGCCGGCCCGTTTTTTGAACTCGGCTGAGGTTGGTGTACCACACTCTGCGCTGCCGCCGGCCTGGTAGTAGCCTGCAGTTGATACCCCGCCTGGGGTACCCGCCGCGGTGTGGGTACAGGGGGAGCCGCCGTGTTGTCGTACCCGTGTCCGTATGTCAGCTTGCGGTTGCAGGCGTGCACAGAGTGACCGCACTTCCTGCCCACCGAGTCGCAAAACGTGCACACGTGCAACCACCGGATACCCCCTTCAGTGTGGTCGCTGCGGTGGCGGCACCCCCTCTCTCCATTGAAGTCCCGGCACGGGGCCTCGCTCCCCCGGGCACGTCCGGTCTCCGTGTTTTGACTGCTGTTTGCGGTGTGGGCACTGGTCATCGCGAGCCGGACACGTTCTTCCTGTATCCGGCCGTGATCCGACCATCGCATCCTGCCCGACTCGACCTGGTCGAAAACATAGTTTGACCAGCGTCTGACGCCGGCCCACGGCCGTGCCTGCGCATCAACGGTCACCTGGTATAGATGTTTGAACATATGCTCCTTGTCCTCGGGGTGCAAGGCGCGATCGTCATTCAATAAGGCCACAAAACATGAAATGTACTCCAGAGGCCCGAGGCTCGACCGTAGGTCCAGTTTCTGGTGCAGCGTGTACACCCCATCTCTGTCCATAAACATGTACGGCTTCGCCGTCGGCCTCCGGGCATTTAAATCAGAAAGTAGGCTCTTACCCGTTGTGCGGTCGTGTCGCATGGCCTCACGGCCGAATTCACGCTGGAGGTGTTCCTCGGTCGTGTATGCCTCTCGGAGTGCCCTGGGCGCGGGGAGGAGGCGCTCGTTCTGATCCTGGGCCCAGTCTCTCGTCCGTTCGGCCGCTGACGAAGCCCGTGAGCCGGCCCGGCGCGAGGTCGGTCTGGAGATCTGCATGATCGCGTCCATCATGCCGTCCATCTGGCGCGATATTTTGGTCATATCCGTCCTGACTTCACCGACGTCTGTCTTTACTTCGTTGACGTCTGTCCTGACCCCCCCGAGGTTGGCCTCCAGGGCTGTGATGCGTGAAGTCCGAGTCCGTGCGCTGGCGCTCGTTCCCTGTTGAGATACCGAGTCCACGTGGTCGCTCTCGGCTGCCGGCTGTCTTATCGTTATTTCCGAGTCCGTCTCGGGCCCCGCGGGTGCGGATGCCGCCACAGCGCTTCTGGTCAACATGCCTGAACTATAATTCCTTACTGAATCGCTTGGTAACCCTGTCCTCGTCTGCCGATATTCAGGGGAATACGGAGACCGAAGGTACGGAGGGCGATAGGCCAAGGAGCGATAGAAAAAATAGGTGTTGAGCGAAGGAGACCAGTGAAGCGAATGAGACAGAGGACAGTGTCGCACTCGCGCACTTTGATGTTTAGTGCGGCCGAGAGCGGAGAGGTGGCGCAGGGGTGCGCGAGTGTAGAGTGGTTTCACCAGGGGGGGCAATGACCACCCCTGACCAAAGGCCATGGGCAACCAATTAGTAGTGATTCACTGAGTGGTTTTCATGGGGGACGGTATACTGTGGATAATAAAGTGCTAGTCTCCCTGCCGCCGTAATCACGTTGGCTGTGAGTAGCAGGCCGCCTTAGAGCCACATTTAGCTGCGGGCGTTGGACAATCAGTGTCTGAGTAAAGTCTTCAGATGTTTGTTTAATGCCGAGTGATCCGCACGAGTCCCTACTGTTAAATCGACGTTAAGAAGAGAACGTGTGTAGAGAGCTTCCTAATCACCACTCTGTGGCGTGAGATGAATGGGAAACGGGCTTTACCTGTAGCAGTGTGAACGAGGAAGACGACTGGACCAACTCCTTCCACTGCACGAAACCACCATTTTATTCATATATATATATATATATATATATATATATATATATATATATATATATATATATATACACCATCGTGGAAGTGCATTGATTGGCTGAATATTGACTTGTTTTCATATATATACGCCCAGTATTTGTATACGGACGCGTCTTGGCTGTATTTCGAACCCGGCGTATATGAGAGGAAATATCCTCTCCCCCCGCCGCCTCCCGCCCGTTTGTGTTGGTAGAAGTATAGGTGTCCTCAATGGGAAACCCTCCCCCCACCATCCCCCCCCTCCCCCCCCCCCCCCACCATCCTAAAACTCAAAACTCGAACACAAGAGTCCGTGGTACTCCTGCGAGCCAAGAAACCTAACTGGTTTTCATGAGAGAGTTCAGATATTATCCGAACTCTAAAAACCCATGGCCACCGATAATTTTCACGCTGCACAAAAGTCGGTCGGTGGTTTTCCTTGTGAAAAGTGACTTGCACTGCAAAAATACGGTGGAAACTGACCGACCTTTGGTAGTAAAATGCAGACTGCCACTGATTAATTCAATACAGTTTGATTTTATCGGTGGATGGGGAAGTCGATGGCCGGTGCCATATTGCAAAAGGCAGGAGAGAAAATTCGTTGACAATTTCTGTTTTCGTTGACCATTTCTGTTTTCACTTGACACTCATTGCACAAAATATGTCGCATGATCGGTCGGCGGTGCGAAATGCCATAATCGGCGATCATAATCGGCAGATGGAAACGCGGCATTGAAGAGCCATTAATAGGGTACAGATAAGTGATTATCCAGAGATTGGGTTGAGGTTCCCTCCAGGACCAGATCCAATCCCAAAGCTCTGCACTACACAAACTTTCGCGGTGTCAAGGACAAGACAGGATCCTAAGAAATACGCTTTCATGGCGCTTTATTTCACTCGCCCTTGGTCACAAAGCGGTGCTAATCAACGTGTAATTAGTGTGATAATTACTATTGGTGCTCGTTACCCAGGTGCTAATAGACACGTTGACAGAATCAACTAGGCCTTAATTACTGTTTGGTGAATAGGCCACGATCGTTTACGATGAAATGGTTTTGTGCTCTATGGATTATGGAACCACCCCTCATCCAGCCGTCTTTTCACGGGACAATAAGTATACAGAGTTGTTCTATCCACTTTAGACAGAATGTTAATTCATAGGCGCAATTAGCGATTGCTGAAGCAGGCGGTCTCAGATTTTCAAATGGCCAGAGACATAGGTGAAGAGGGTGGTTGTGGCCCACTAGATTTTAGGCCAACTATTGACAGTAGAACCGTCCCAAGGCGCTATAAATATCATGCAAGTAGATCAGGTGAAGGTCGTGGTTTGCTCCAAATGCAGTCATTGGCTACTCTATTCCTTATATGGCAGTTAATGCAGAGGTCAACTCCAAGCAGGGAAGGCCGGAAACCAACATAGCTCTTGACCCACTGTGACAAACACTCCAACACACTCCGACACAGAATTTATATAGGCTACCTTCCGACACAACGAGAATGCTGTAAATTAGTTTCAAAGTCTGACACTATATGAAATAGAAATCTTTAACATTCTGACAAGGCTATGATGTCGGAATTTCGATTTATAACTATGTTGTAGCCACGTCAGAGTTGTGTCGCAAGCAGTTGGTGCCCGTCTTAATGTCATATGATCAGCATCTATAGAGGTGCAAGAATCAACCTTTTGTCAAATTTATAGGCCTAGCTGTACCCCTCTCATAAGATCTCACACTCTCTAAGTAGTATTCTGTACAAGGTTCCCACTACGCTCTATGGGAGAAGAATTCTTAACGAACTAGGCTTAGAGCCTTAAGGTGTAGACCTAGGGGTAATAACTCAAACACAGATGTACTCGGTGCTACTATGTGACAAAAACTTAACTGAAGTTAATGACAGATTCTCCAACCTATATATACAGATAACAGGTGGCATATTGCTAAGTTTGGCTTTGCATAGGAAGGCTCTTGTCCGATACTGCCTTTCATAGGAAGCACTTCACGAATGCTGCTTTTATAGGGACAGGCCACAAATATTCCTCTACATTACACACAGCCATGAACAAAACACTGCCACACTATTCTCCTTCAAATTCATTGAACCCCGACTAAACCTTTGCTATTCGTTGAATCTATAGCACTTAGACAATTTCACTATTGATGAAACACTGATAGGTATGTCTTATGGAGTGTGTCGGTTCTATTGTGTCTCTTAACTAGAATCTCTCATCTACTTTGATTGCTAGTTAAGAAGCTGTGGTTACGCATCATGGGAGGCGATTGAGGCCGCTGGCATGGTCTCATAAGGAAGTGCTTACGCAAGCAGATTTTAGTAGGCCACATTAAGCTTCGCAATCGTTTCCGTACCATTAAATTCTTCGTCCTTAGACAGTCGTTGGGATGTCTATTGGAACACGTCATTAACCCAACCAACAGCTCAGGTTCAAAGCTGAGGACACACGACCATTTCTAAAGAAGATAGTGCAGGATTTTTGTGAACCCAGTAAGGAGGGAAGTGGGGAGGACGGAATATCATTCTCCATAGAAAACAGTGTTTTAATGATGGTTAAATATGTTGATGGACATTTCGAGCCCTACTGCAGAGTAATTGTCATCTAAACCAGCTGCTAATGATCTACCACAGAGACTTCATATTATATATTTACTGATTTCAGAAATAGTACTTGCTAATAATTACCCCCAAAATCGTATATTAACCCTTTACCTATGCTATGATGCCTGGAGGCATTCCCGAGCGTAGTACGCTATTATGCCTTGAGGCATCATTTCCAAAATTCAAATAATTGCCATTTGTTAATGAAATAATGTGAATACTTTAATGATATTCTTCCAACCTGTGATAAACTATATCATAGTTGATATAATTACTATTGTATAACATCATAATTATTTTTTATTGATATGGAGGTGTAATATAATGACATCGCTGTGGATATTGTGAAAAGTGCCAGCGTACTACAGGGGTGAAAATGGTACTGCAGCAGCGTATTTCAGGGTGTGTATTTGGTGCTATGCAGAGTAGTAAAAGGGTTAAAAAAATCTATATCGGGTTAGAACTGAATGATGAGTAGTGATGCAGAAATAGGCGGATTTGCTTTTATGAAAGAACGATGTAGAAAATGTAATCAGCAAAAGGGTTGATTATATTCATCACCTCACTATAGGTTTTGTGATCCAGTTCGTGGCAAGCCTCATCTTGAGACTAATGAGACTCAATTAGAAATTTTCATTTATGATTTCTTATAATACAACCACCTACTTTTACACAGTAGCATGTGGAGGGGTAAGCAAGTGGAAGGTGAAGTTTGTTCTCTGTACTATCGTTGCCAAATGTCAGTATCTAATTCCTGAACGTAAAATGGAAAACTAAAGCCGAGGAAGATAAATGTATACCCTCCTGTTATTATAGCATTGATCAATAGGTAGCTTTATTGCCAGTTCTACATCAAGTAATATATCAACAGAGTTCAGCCTGTCACGTAATGTGATATCTCAGTCCAGAATTCGCTTTGAAATATTGAATCTTGATATGGTGGAATGGATTTTGCAAGCAGTCACCTTTTTTCTCTTCTTTTTTATTGTAAAGAATGTCTCTCACCTGGGTGGGTTTTTCAGACATCTCCAGGAACACATACACCTTTGTTCAAAACATGAAATCCCGAAGAGTGAAATCTTGCCACTATATTATGACAATTGTATTTCTGAATTGTGCTTACGATTATGTCAACTAAGTATCCTTCGTCATTACGATATCCAGATATAGACCATATCTTCTCCAAATAATAAGTAGTGTTATGAATAAGCCCCACACTGCAATGGACCTAACTTTGTTAGTTGAGGATGTTGACTATGTTAAAGGACGGGTAAGTATTGATTCTCAAAAGGACAGAGATAGATAGTGAGGAACGTCATGGGAGAGAGATGTAGGACGTTCTTAAAATCAATTCCATAGCTGGTCTAATTTTCACATGCGCTGATATCAACAATAAGAAAGGACTTAATCCAATACTGAGCAAGAGGGATAACGCCGACTATATCCCTAGGTATCGGCGGGCGTTTATCTTTTTATATATCATCGTTTTAATTTTTTTGTTTGGGTAGATTGATGGGCGTCATCTTCTAATCACAGTGAGTTTCCATGGGAACGGTATCAATAGGGGCACATTGAGGAGCGGAGATAAGACGCCGCAGTGACAGTGTCGCCTCCTGGCGATGCGGATTAATAGAGTCAAACCCCGGTTCTACCACTGATAACAGCGCCGCAGCATCCCCTAGTGGTGAGGATAATAACTAGAGCGCCTGGGACCTAAATGCTTGTATCAGACTCGAACTCCGCGAATTATACCCAATATAGGTTTATGGTAGACTGCGTTGAGCAGCAAAGGCTGCATGTTTTCAGGTGGGAGCATATCGGTCAAGTGAATGAGACTTTGAGAAAATACTGTTCTGAGCCATAATTGTGGAAGCAACTTATGTTTCAGTTCATAGAACATATTGTCGTTCTTTTTTATATTTTAGTGGCACCGGCAAAAGAGTTTCTTTCATAATTTTCCTCACTTACTGCCCTTGTTCTTTTCAATTCGACCATTGTGGATTGTTGTCTATCGAAATGCATATTGTTCATCCTGTATATATTATAGGTATGTACCGTTTAGCCATATAAGGTAAAATACCAAACGGAACCCTGTTCCGTACTGCAAAATATTCCTCTGTATGCATCGACTAAAACATTACTTGTTAAACCAAATAAGTACGAAACTTGGCGTGAATGTCTGGTTTCACACTCGTGGTAAATCATCATCTAGTTTTGTAGCTTGTACAGCATGGTCAGGTCGTTCTTTCTGAATATTGGTTCTTCTGAAAAGTTGGCTTTCTTATTACACTTTTAAATATTTCAATGATGCATGCCCGTTCTGGTCTCCGGAGAGCAGTTATATTAGATAAAGGTGTTTGCTTTTATCTCAAATTGTAACAATCTTATAATTGCCAACAACAATAAACATGTTCAGAATGAAGGAGTTTAAGTTGGATATGTTTGTGTCTTTATTATGTTCGAGAGGATCATCCTACCCCAAAAATATTTCCTGTGCCTGGTCCAAGCTTTTGTATTAAAATGTCAGAGTAATGATAAGGTGCCACATTCACCGATTGAAATTAAGTTCGATTGTAATCAACCCATGAAACCTGTCACCGGTGTATGGGCTTTGGGGCTCCTTGCTGACGTGATGAGTTTTCAACTCCCAAGATGAAGATAACTTAGGATTAATATCTACCCACCAGGGCTGGGAAAGAATAAATAGAATAATAAAAAGAATCATTCGTTGTCGGCGGGTTCAGGCACACTGTGACCTACAGGTCCCGTGGATTAATTACACTGCACCAGCCTTCGTAATCCTGGTATAAACTTTAAGAAAATTTGTCCTGGATCCACATTTAATATGTGTCTCAAATATGCATTATATATTCAATTAGCCGCTAAACATACAGTAGCTTCTGATTGCCAACACGTCAAATACGGGCAATATTTGTATTGCTTTTAGTTCATCAAATGACACTATGTAGCCATAGAGGGATGCCCTACACCTCGCTGGTCAAACTAGACAAAGATGCAATGATAAAAGAGAAAATTAGCTGGTAAAGGTCACGCCTCTTTCTCCTAATATGTCAAGATGTAAATAGCACTTTGAAGTTCATACGACATAAATGCTTTACTTTTTCTATGCTCTTTTGGTGCGACTGATTGGGTGGAGGTACGAACTCTTTAGTTGTAAACAGTGTCTGTTCACCATCATTTCACATTAGCTTCACTCGAGATCTGCTCAAATCATGGCTTCGGAATATATTCAGCATTGTATCTGACCCAATCTTTTCAATGTAGAATGACAAATTTAAGCTCTAGCCTTTTCTCATCTTCCGATGCAATAGCATATCCCGAAAAAAACCCATTAAAGTGGGCCAGTGGATGTAGTGATAGAAGCAGACAGAAAATGTTGCATATGAAGGAAATGCATCAAGATCCGTAGCCATTGAAAATATGCCATTAGTTTTGTTCGCAGAGTAATCGTAAGGCAAGGGCAAGCGAGATTATAAATGGCGTATTTTCAGTGGCTATATGGATCGAATGCTGTTCCGATTTGATGTCACCCCCATCACTGACTGACTGACTAATATCTTGTCAACATCACACTTTATTTCTCTTTTTCTTACAATAATCCATGTACGTTGAATATGGGTTTCCAATCTCAAGTCTGTGGGGGAACATTTTAGGGCTGAGATTATGAACACTGTAACTAAACGATGGTCCAGATAACTAGTAATAAGGTTTGTTACTGGTCGGGTATACATGATTGGTAGCATGGATAGAGCGCCTGCTTGTCAGTATAGAACATTTTTGCTAAAATTGCATCTGCATTCCCCTACCTCCCACTCTCCCTAATGCACTCGTACTACAAAGAGAGAAACTGTTGGTTTCATTTTTGTTCATGTTAAACTCCATATAATGCGGTATGATTGTAGCTTACTAAAATAGATGGCGAACTTATCATCCAACTGCCTCTGACGACCCTAATCAACTAGATGTGGTTTACACAGGCATTTAGAGACCGATAGCCTGGAGGAGGCAGCACACTTACCCCTGTTATTAACCCACTAAGAGCCATCATGGCGGCCTGATATCATTTTATGTTCTCCTTCAACAATGGCACGCGGGGTGTAAAAGTATGGCACTGGAGACACTCATCCAAAGCTGGATCCCGGCTGATTCCCTTCTAAAAGGTGGACCATTGACGTGAGCTTAGCCCGTTTCTATTGGCCGATATCTTTCTTTTGTATATTCCGACATCAGATCGGTTAAGGGAAACGACATTTGCAGAGAATGCTCACAGATTATTTTGGCATAGATTAAATGACCAAGCCACCATCAACGGATTTTCTCAGACTGGCCGAATGAAAACGCCTTGATTTGGTCGGTGATCCTCAAGAGTTTTAAGGTGAACACTAAATGTGTGTATACCTGGAAAATACAGTAGAAACAGTGCGTACAATACACACTTGCCGATGAATTGATGCCGTCATACAATCGGTGGCACCACCGACAGACTTGTAGGGTAATTCAAAAAACTTCCGCCGTTTTCTTAAATCATTCCCCTCTCTCAATCAGTTCCACCTTTAGTAACCACTTCAGAGCATTGTATCTTTTTTATATTCTCAATATAAGACTGAACTACATATTCACCGAATTACATCTGGGCACTTCCTTTTTACCATAGTGCTTTAGGTGAACTTTTAGAATTGATCCTTGGTCCCCGGTTTAGTGAGACTGGAATGTACTCTCCTGTAATATTGGGCCACTGTCATATAGAACACCATAAATGTTGCAGCTCAGTGGATATTGAGTATAGTACGAAAACTGACTGGGCATTTAATCTGTGAATTATTACGAATTCACGGATCTGCGAATACTTGCCCCGACACTGTTAGGCGGGATGGGCGTATTTTCTATTTCGTGGGTGAGTAACAACTCACAAATTAAACGCCTGGTCCGTTTTCCCTGTAGTTTGTATCACACCATGACATATCTTAAATTTATACGAATTCATCTTTAATCGCTATTCAAAGTCTGATTGGCACGCAGAGCTGGTCTGTATAACAGCGTACGGCACAGTAGGCCTAACACGATTCTTAAGATATAGTAGCAGTGTTCAGTAAGTTTTGTCTTTATTTTAATCAATAAGTGTTTATTGGCACAAGGTATGTGCACTGGTCTCTAAAGGACGCGATCTTCTGTACAAAGATTATGAGGACAATATGCACAGGTGTAAAATAAAACGGTTTCCTCCTTTATCCATTCGCCTGTCTCAGATAAAACGCTGCCCCAGGCAATATGTGGAAAGTCAACTCCAGTCAACTCAGGTTTCTGTCTCCGTTTGCCACATCGATCTCAACTGACTGTGGCTGTCAGCGAAGACTTCTAACCTTTTCAGATGCGCAAAACTACCGACGTCAACTGTGTTTTTCTCTGAATGTTCTTCATTACAAATATAGAATGATATCATTATCATCCACATGGTGGAAAAATATATCTTATAATACTGAAACCAAATCAACTTGTAAAGGACTGAACTTCCACTGACCATGTCCTGTTTATATTTTGTAGTTCTAAATCAAATATGTATATGGGCAATATTGTAAATATCATGTATCATGAATCCATATTAGTTCTAAATACGCCAACATGGTGGCATGGTGGTCGATGTGGCTACTGGACTGGAACTTGGACCACAGGCAGTCATTGGTCAGATGGTACTTTACTCTGATTTGGCAGTTGGTGTACCAATGACTGCGCAGTAGGGCCAGGTTCATTCTTTGTACCACCACCTTCTATCTGTACAAATGGATGATATATATATATATATGTTGTTAAATTGTTAAAACAATTTGTTCTAGGCTTTGTGACTATATATACTTCAATCATTCTAGTTGATTCGTATTAAGGTTCTGAGGCAGGCTATTATAGCCCCAGTACTTAACAAACTGTTATAATCTGTTTTTTGTTCGGTTTGTGTTATTTATACCCCAGGGGCGTCAGAACATTTTGAAAGTGGGGGGGCGAACTGAAAAATTGCTGACTTTTTTCGTGGTATTGGGTCTGACTTTGAGATTGACCTGTCCCATTGGATTTACCGTAAATCATCGAAAAATCTGAGAAAAGTCAGGTCGGTACAGTTAGGTCAAGTCAGACTTTGACACTTTCCCACAGTGAAAAGTCAGGGCTTAGCCATTATTGTTAATTGCTGTCGCCTCGTCTCCTCGTGGTGCAGACCGGTTATGCATAACAAAAGCAACCAGGGTAGGGAGTTAGCTCAGAGGTAAAGAGCACTGGACTTTTTTTTTTTCTTTTTTTTTTTATTCGATGAAACAAACATTCGACTTCGAATATCAAGGTTGTCAGACTTTGTTGATTTGGGTACCACTGCAGCCACTTTTCTCCTTCACCCCCAGGAGTGGTAGATACCTATACTGCTATATCAAAGGCCAATCCTTCTCATACCATGTCTATGTGGTGTGGGAAGTAAAAGAACTCTCACCTCGGTAAATGTGTAGGGGTGAGGTTTCCACCAAAATTCAATTCATAAATTTGATCACCACCCTTGTGGTGTAAAAGAACCTCGAGAAAGTCTGGTGAGAACCTGCAATGGTTAACTGGACGCTAAATCAAACCAACCAACCAACCAACCATAGCCATTATTGCACGCTAAAGAGTCACACTTTGATATCTTACCACGGGAAAAAATGAGGGCTTAGCCCTAATTGCATGCTAAAGAATCAGACTTTGATATTTTACCATGGTGAAAAGTCAGGGCTTAACCACCATTGCACAGTAAAAGGTCAGACTCTGACATATTTCTATGGTGAAAAGTCAGGGCAAGCTAAAGAGTCAGACTTTGATCATTTTCCACTGTGAAAAGTCAGGGCTTAGCCATCATTGCATGGTAAAAGGTCAGACTTTGACACTTTTCCACATTGAAAAGTCAGGGCTTAGCCATCATTGCATGCTAAAAAGTCAGACTTTGATATTTTACCATGGTGAAAAGTCATGTCTTAGCCATCATTGCCCACTAAAAAGTCAGACTTTGACATTTTTCCACTGTGAAAAGTAAGGGCTTATCCATCATTGCATGCTAAAGAGTCAGACTTTGACACTTTTCCATGGTGAAAAGTCAGGGATTAGTCTGACTTTGATATTTTACTACGGTGAAAAGTCAGGGTTTAGCCCTAATTGCATGCTAAAGAGTCAGACTTTGACACTTTTCCATGGTGAAAGGTCAGGACTTATCCATCATTGCATAGTAAAAGGTCAGACTTTGACATATTTCCATGGTGAAAAGTCAGAGTTTAGCCTTAATTGCACGCTAAATAGTTAGACTTTGATATTTTACAACGGTGAAAAGTCAGGGCTTAGCCACCATTGCACAATAAAAGGTCAGACTCTGACATATTTCTATGGTGAAAAGTCAGGGCTTAGACATCATTGCAAGCTAAAGAGTCAGACTTTGATCATTTTCCACTGTGAAAAGTCAGGGCTTAGCCATCATTGCAAGGTAAAAAGTCAGACTTGGACACTTTTCCACAGTGAAAAGTCAGGGCTTAGCCATCAGTACACGGTAAATAGTCAGACTTTGATATTTTGCCACAGTGAAAAGTCAGGGATTAGTCTGACTTTGATATTTTACCACGGTGAAAAGTCAGGGTTTAGCCCTCATTGCACGCTAAAGAGTCAGACTTTGACACTTTTCCATGGTGAAAAGTCAGGGCTTAGCCATCATTGAACACTAAAGAGTCAGACTTTGATATGTTACCACAGTGAAAAGTCAGGGTTTAGCCCTCATTGCAAGCCAAAGAGTCAGACTTTGACACTTTTCCATGGTGAAAAGTCAGGGCTTAGCCATCTTTGCACGCTAAAGAGTCAGACTTTGATATTTTACCACAGTGAAAAGTCAGAGTTTAGCCATCATTGTACGATAAAGAGTCAGACTTTGACACTTTTCCATGGTGAAAAGTCAGGGATTAGCCATCATTGAACACTAAAGAGTCAGACTTTGATATTTTACCACAGTGAAAAGTCAGGGTTTAGCCCTCATTGCACGCCAAAGAGTCAGACTTTGACACTTTTCCATGGTGAAAAGTCAGGGCTTAGCCATCTTTGCACGCTAAAGAGTCAGACTTTGATATTTTACCATGGTGAAAAGTCAGAGTTTAGCCCTAATTGCACGCTAAATAGTTAGACTTTGATATTTTACCACAGTGAAAAGTCAGGGTTTAGCCATCATTGTACGATAAAGAGTCAGACTTTGACACTTTTCCATGGTGAAAAATCATGACAGTCTTTGCACTTGATTGAGTTAAATTTGAAGGTGCTGACTTTTTTGGGGCTGGCAAAAAAGTGGGGGGGGCGGCCGCCCCCCCCTGCCCCCCCTATTCTGACGCCACTGTAACCCAGCCTTGTTTAACCAGCTGTAGCTAAATATAGTATCTTTCACGCACAGACTGCCCTACGTCTGTCCGAACATGGATAAATGTATCTATATCGGGACGCGAGGCATACCAACATGGTAAATACAGATCTAATTCAAGGAACTGCTGGGGAAATGGTCAGTTACAACCCCAAGGAAAAGGAGACTGGTGTTTTTGCTATTTATCATAAAGGATCTGTAACCATTAGATTAATTGCATTTTGTAACCAGGGAAAAAGAACTAGAAGGACACATAGATCGTCCATGAAAAGGAACATTGATGAATACCTAGGTAAAAAAAGGAAAAAAGTCACGAAATCCATCTCATATGTGGAAGTATCAATATGAACCACTCGCCACTAGAGCACAGCGACAGACTCTAAGAGAACTTGTCGTATTGAGTTACTAAATAGAGTGAAAAAGGTTATAAGTCTGTGATAAAGAATGCATATCTGGTGGAAAATTGAGAAATGATATTTTTTTTGTAATAAATGCTTCCTCAGCATGTACTTCAGTAAATGTTCTTTTCTCATCCTACTTTCCTAAACCCATAGTTACTCTCCTAAGATGTTTTAATGGTCACCACTTATACCTTCATATCTTTTTCTTTTGCTATGGCGTTCTGTGAGTGTGCTCACGCACATATATAGACTGACCAGCAGTTAGAGTGCTCACATAAACTTCCATCGTCCTGCAAATAAATCATCCCTTCACTATGTATGCGTGCTATTCACTGTGATATTGCGAAAGAGACAGGGTGCCACTGCCTCAGGGTCTTAGAGACATGCCCAGCTGACCATGACCAATCACTCAAGACTGAAATACCGACCGCAGGTACTTGATATATTTGGATCCTAGACTCAGACAGTTGCAGAAAAGGGCAAGTTGACTGGGTGCAAGTGGGTTACAGAAAACTATCCATAAACTGAATGTAACTCAAACCTTTTATTTGTTATCTATTCATAATTGCACGTCCATTCCTCAATAATGAACAGACCTCTTGCTCCTAGTTCTGCGTATTCAATTAGTCCAGCTTTGCGCTTCACTTGAGTATTTCATATTTTTCTCCTATACCAGACAGTAATACATTTCATCAAGCCCCATTAACACACGATCAATGACGGCACACCTGCTTGATGACAATGGCCGGTGGCTACTATGACCGGCCAGAGATCGTGTCGCCTTCAATTGACGAGCTGTTAGTGACATCTAAGGTCACACAGAGGTCGAGGCTAATCTGAAACCAAGTAATCCTATCTGCGATGAATCGGAGTGCGACATGTGGAGGTACTCGCCGCCTCTCGTGTTATTGACATGCTGAAATGTCCACTTACCTGTGATGGATATGACCGCCAGGTCAGAGCTGCTATCATCCACACCGCTTTGTCATTCTCCTAGTATTCCCTGCGACTATCACATCCGTACTCGAATTTCTCAGCATGCCAACTCCAGCATATTCTGGCAATATGGCAATTATTAACGTTAAGACCAAGTGGTTAAATCCTTAAAGGGTTCATATAATCCAGGGACCCTCATTATAGGCGCTCCTCCGCGGGAGTGGCGATTTAAAGGAGCTCTCACTCAATGAGAGGTTTTTAGTAAAGTCAACCCTTCACTTTAGAGAGGGAGGTGTAAGTGTGCGTAGTGTAGGTAGGAGTGGGTGAGAGCGTGGAGCTTTGGAGGGCAGCCACTGCAGAACTACAACAGGAGGTCAGGTCCTCCGGGGCAATCCCTAAATTCCTTCTCCGTGAGAACTCCATGGTCATAATGAGTCATTTAGGAATGAGGTCGTGGACAATTTGGCCCCAGTGGAGTGCATGTTGGTTACCGACGCGAGTGGATGGGCAGATTGCCTGATGCTAGGACAGACGACGTACCTGCTACGGTCGGAGGTGAAATACAGGTCCCGCTGAATAGTGAGGGACTCTGGTCTGGCGGAATGCCACTCCCACTGCATCCGTACAACCATGGACCAAATACAATGTAGCTTGTTGATTGATACATAATGGCATAACATGACAGCTAAGTTAATGTATTATACAACAATTAGCATGTAGTTTAAAATTCCTGTCATGAATGAAGACATGAAAGGGCATACTCGAACATTGACAGTTAGCTCTTTAACAATATTGATAGCCTTGATGTTTTACGGGTTTATTGAACAATGATGGCCTCTCAGCCAATTGTGTATGACCTTAATCTGTAGTACTCCCTGCACAGTGTAAACGTGTATACTTAAAGCTGAATCTATATTCTAATAAATCTACTACACTTTTTATATGTATCATTAAGATTACTAAATGCCAAGGAAATTGACTGTTAAGCTGTATATTTGTATTTGTATGTGACCTGAAGTAGACCGTGTTTTATATGGAAAAATACAAATATCCTTTTGCCGGGCGTTAGCTGTTTTTGGCACAAATTAAGCCAACAACGCATACAGGACTTTTTCTTGCCCAACCTACATAGATCTTTCTATATGGCTGTTAAGCACCATACACACATTTCTCTCTATCAGCATTACACTCTATCAGCCATCGATCTTTCTGATCCAATAACCCAAGTCGCCGGGCTGTCATTAGATTTTTGGTTTGAGATCAGTATCAAAGATAACAATGCAGCTGAACAGTGTAACCTGGAGCCTGTTGATAATATCCGACAGGGGCGGTTTCCAGTCGTTCTCCTCCTTCAATAACAAATACTTTCATAGTAAAAATCGGGGTGGAATATTAGATTATGAGTGATGAAGATTTGACTAAATATAGTAAAGCTCAAACTCAGAAATGAACATTGTAGACATGTGCAACTTGGAATACCCAGGCTCACATTTCCTGTCAAGAGTTATGTTATTTCTGTAAGTACTACATGAATGGAGAGAGTAAATATCGACCGTTGTAAAGCTTGGATCAATGGACATTTCGATGCTATCTTACCGCCACTGCCCCATATCGCCTGTAGATCTTTCTGAGCCTGTCAGGCTGAATATGTCAGATTAGAAAGATCAGATCGCTACACGTTGATTATGCAGTCGTTACATGGGTCAGCGATCAACTGTAATGAAATTGCCGAGTGCAGGAATCTAAAGCTGATATAATATTGATAAATTGATGTCTATCTTCATGATTACAGATACACATACACCAATATATCATTTATATATTATCCTTATTTATACAGTGTAGTGAGATCAGGGTGTGACACAGAGCGGTGAGTGGTCCATGGTCTCTCATGAATTCTTGGGCCCTGCGTGATCTCTCGATCATAGGGGCTCAGCGTGCTATTCAAGGAGCACCACTCGTCTCAGTCAATGACACTTGCCAGTCCAGCTCACAGAGCATGGACAACCTCCTGACTAGCCTGGTTAAACCTGGTCTCTGCTATGCTCTTCTCGTATCACATAATAGTTAGTCACTGACCATGGGGATTACCAACTGAGATATACATGACTTACCTGAATATAAAAGGTTAACGCTTATGTACTGGACTTATTTGTTGTGTTTTTATTGCCGTTCGCAGTAATATATAGATATCGAATGTAATCATATTATCGTTCACCTCGGAGCACCTACCGACTTCTGTTGTTTGGTTTGTGATGTACAATTCATACTCTATGGAGACCGTTTTATTTCCAGTCACCTGAGCTGTTCCTAACGGTTCCGTTCATTCCTCCTCCAGCCTCCGACTTGCTCATATGCTTAACCTCGGTGGTTTGAAATAATAATTCCCAGAGGCTTGCTCAATTGTTTTGTATTTTTTATTGTGACAGGTTTATGGGCTTTTATCCCCTTGTATATGTAATTTGAATGAAGTCTGTTGCGTTTGATATATTACCGGCAACTCCAGTATTTCACCTCCTTCTTTATGTTATGAGATCAATATGGTTTATAAATGATTTGTTTTCATACATACACGTCCCTGCAGCATTTTTATCTAAAATTAAGTAGCATATTTAAAAAAATACGATATTCAAACCAGACAAACCATAACGCAATTTCGAGTTCCTACTCATAGAGCATGGTGTAATACTTTACAATAACATAAACGCTTCCACTGGAAGATATGAGTACAAGTCAGCAAGAAGCCAACAGAGCTTTGGACTTAGGGCGGGCAGGGAAAGTCCTGCGTCAATTTAGCGAGGTACGGGCGGCCACCGTTCCCGGCGGTGAACGCTTAGCGTAATCCCGACGGAAAGCAACTAAAAAGGCGGTGCAGCAATCGGCGTAGGCCCCGCCTAACGATGAACGCCTCGCTGCACCCGGCTGGCGGCCTTCCGGTTGACTAAGCATGTCATTGTCGGCAATTCCAACATGTTAATGTAATCAATGACGTTACATTGTGCGGGAGAAACGACTCGTTAGCCGAGACGTGTTTGATACGCGTATCCCGCTGGAAACGGGGCTCTAGTGACGGTGGCCAATTCCTGTAGTGCCGCAACCTTGCCTGCCATGCCTCACCCTGACCCATACCTAAAGGTCTCACCCTGCCCTTTATCTGAGCCTGGTGTAAGCGACCATAGGCTCAACATTAGGAAGTGATATTCAACTGGCTTGGGAGTAAAGTAGCTCACACTCAATGGGCGATATACCAACAGATATTTCCTGGCTAAGATATAATCAGAAACGTATTTGTGTTCAGTCTGAATCCTCGCTTGCCATATCGTTTGGAGTGCTTCAGGATATATTCACTCTGATATCTGGTTGTTCATATTACTGTGCACTCCAAAGTCAATGGCAAACAGGGACACATACCAAATACTCATCAATTTCTTTCTCAATACCCAATCGCCTCATACCCTCCTGCCTCACCCCGACCTATTCCCATCCGTTACACCCCATCCTATACCCACTCGTTCTACCCCATCACACACCTATCTGCCTCACCCTGTTCTATGCCCACTTGCCTCACCCTGCCCTATACCCACCTGCCTCACCCCAACCTATACCAACCCCCCTCACCCTATATCCATCTGCCTCACCCTGCCCTATACCCACCCACCTCACCCTGCCCTATACCCACCCGCCTAACCCCACCCTATATTAACCCGCCTCACCCTATATCCACCTGCCTCACCCTGCCCTATACCCACCCACCTCACCCTACCCTATATTAACCAGTCTCACCCCCCACATTCCGACCCACCTCGCCCTGCCCTATATCCACCTGCCTCTACCTATCGTCTACACACCACACCCACTTCACCCTGCCCTATACCCACCCGCCCTTTGCCACCCTGCATTGTCACACCACTCCATGCCACATCCTCACTCCACCATATATATACCAAACCACTTCGATCTGCCTTGCTCTGCCACACTCCACTCATTAGTCTACAGATGAATCCTGCTGTTCACTTATCAGATAACATAAAACATCCCTTTACTAAATTATTGAATTTCCATGATTCTATAAGCAGACCGACGTTGCTAAATACAGGTAATTTTCGGTGAGGTCATATAAGAAGGGTGATTCACTTAATATGCTTAGCAGCCCTTTCACAGTGGCAATACCTACGCAAAGCAGAAACTTCATTTTCAATGACATTTATTTGGAAATGTTTAGCCAATACATATAAATAAATATCGATTCAATATGATTAAATCCCAATTTTTACATAAACTTGGGATTTAATCATATAAACTACCGCATAACAATGGGAACATGAGCCTGGACAGAACTAGCAAGTATGCAGCTTGAAGTTATGGTGTAAAGTCTAGGACCCAACTCATGCAAGGAAAAACCCTTAAGAGGAAGAGGGTAATAACTCCAACACAGAGCTACTAGGTGCTACCATGAGTCAAGTGACTTACCTAATTATATATATCAGGTTTTATATAAGTATATAAGTATTTCCTTTTGGATAAAATGCTTCCCCGAATGGCTGACTGTTCTAGTTTTCTAAGGAAGCATGCCGCTCTCATCAGGCATCCATCTTCTCAAGACTATAGAGCTAAGGCTGTAGTCTTCCGAATCATATGCGAAACAAGCTTAAGGTTACTTATGTCATCTCTCATTCACAACAATGACCGGACTATGTTGATAAAGCTCTTCCTATATCAGGATCAAGAAAGGAGTAGAAACATGGTCCGAGAGCGTGCAGCCGTTTGAGAGTCTACAATTAGTGACTATTAACTGCCCAATAGAAAACATGGCTTCAAACTCAGAAGTGTGTCAATGATGTGTCTAATATGGAAGTCCTAGTTTTACCCTCCTCCTTCTGACAAATCTTGTTATTCTTTCAATTTTTCAGCAGCCCCCAAAGAAGCCAACCACATCAGTCCTGGTAGACAGCTGCCAACAGCATCTCCATTGTTAGCACGCCTATCTTTTCAGGGTCCTTTTTAGCTTTCTTCGCTTGCAGATTACAGCGTATCTGGGCAGCCTGCTATCAGGAGAATAATGAGACCGATAAGGGCCTGAAGCTACAGGAGAGTCTTCCAATTTGTAGTCTCTAATCTCAGCCAAATTACTGCCCCTGACATTTGGGTAAAATAATGCTGATAAGTTGAGTAGGAAGTGAAGCAGACATTTTGTTTCAATTCTGTGTGAGGCTAGTCGTAAAGGTCTGTGGTGGTGATCGATGGGAGTTTGGTATTTATCATCTATAGTGAACAAAGTTTCCATTGAAAATGCGTGGGAATTCAGTAAAACACTACCCATTGTTTAAAAACTGCCAGATACCATAACCATTGTATACAGATTTCATATTCATCATATACGCAATTCAAAACCATTGTATGCGTAAATTGCACTCTTGAAAAAGATATCTAGTCTGTTTGTTCATATATACAATGCAACATGAAGATATTGTTGGAGAGCAAGAAAATAGTCCCAAATGATACCTTATATTATGAAAATTCCTGGGTCTAATTTATCAAAGATGGATGATAAATACAACAGGTGGTGGTTTTGTGGACAGGCGACTCTGTAAACCACTCAAGGTTGACTTCGTAATATACTTACTATAGATTGTGTATTACTACTCATCAACCTCTTTTGGTTTACGGCCGCTTGTCCACAAAACCATAGATTATTGTCTGTTTATTTTTGTCGATGCTGTCCTAGTCCTGCATGTGCACACTGAACTGCCTCATTACCATAGGTGGCTTGTTTAGAATTATTGTAAAAGAACCGATTCATAAACACATGTATACGCTTGATATGGGGATTTTTATAGAACTGGATCGAGAAGTGTATGAATAAAGAATACTGCAAGAATTCGGAATGGATTATTATTATTACTATACACCTATGGGCGAACGTCTATGATATACTAACCGCTGCTAGGCATATCGTATAAATAACGTTCGGGCCCGCCGTGTAGTAGGACGTAGTGATTCCCATAGGCTTAAGCATTGCAAAACGTACGTCCCGCTGCTACAAACACTACGGCCCGCTAACGTAAAATATCGCGATAGCGCGAGAGCAGTGTCCGTGTCAAAAACAAACAAACAAAATGGTTATTCTCTCCCATTCATAACTTCAGAGACATTCTTAGCCTTACCGTAACAAATGGAAGTATGTACTGTCCAAATATCGAGGCATCTGACGTATGGCGTTCACATCAAACTGTTTAAATAGCTGAAATCTGCGAGACTGATCTATATCATCAAGTCCGACCGCTTCCCCTTACGCCGCTCCGCGTTGTCGACGTCATAATTACGTTGGCTACGAGAGTTCCAGTATCACTGGCGCCATACAATTCAGAGACCGCTCGACCGTCGGAAATTGCCGGGTTTTCACCGTGAATGTCGAAGTTGCCGTATTGAAACGCCGATATCTTCGGTTTAAAGAGCCCGATCTTCATCATATTTGGTACGATTATAGTTTATATATATATCGTACTCGTGTTCAAATTTCATTGCTTAACTCCTACGGGAAGTGAAGTTCCAGCGTCATCTGTTGCTACAGAGACCGCACCACATCGAAAGTTGCCTGAGGTGATCCTGTGTCATAGATTTCATAGAACGCTCCACGTTGCCGAGTTTTCACCCTCCCATCTCCCAGTGTGCAGTGAATATCGAAGTCGCCGTATTGAACCGCCGATATCTTCGGTTTAAAGCAACCGATCTTCATCATATTTAGTACGCTTATAGGTTATATATATGCAGTACTCGTGTTAAAATTTCATTCCTTAATTCCCACGGGAAGTGAAGTATCAGCATCATCTGTTGCTACACGTCAACAGTTGCCGAGTTTTTCCGCTAGTGGGCCGTAGTGAATAGCAGTGGTTTAGTACGGGAATGGAGGGATTGAATCATGGGTTGCCCATGGCCTTTGGTCAGGGGTGGTCATTGCCCCCCCTGGTGAAACTACTCTACACTCGCGCACCCCTGCGCCACCTCTCCGCTCTCGGCCGCACTAAACATCAAAGTGCGCGAGTGCGACACTGTCCTCTGTCTCATTCGCTTCACTGGTCTCCTTCGCTCAACACCTATTTTTTCTATCGCTCCTTGGCCTATCGCCCTCCGTACCTTCGGTCTCCGTATTCCCCTGAATATCGGCAGACGAGGACAGGGTTACCAAGCGATTCAATAAGGAATTATAGGATAGTCATGTTGACCAGAAGCGCTGTGGCGGCATTCGCACCTGCGGAGGCCGAGACGGACTCGGAAATAACGATAAGACAGCCGGCAGCCGAGAGCGACCACGTGGACTCGGTATCTCAACAGGGAACGAGCGCCAGCGCACGGACTCGGACTTCGCGCATCACAGCCCTGGAGGCCAACCTCGGGGGGGTCAGGACGGACGTCAACGAGGTAAAGACAGACGTCGGTGAAGTCAGGACGGATATGACCAAAATATCGCGCCAGATGGACGGCATGATGGACGCGATCATGCAGATCTCCAGACCGACCTCGCGCCGGGCCGGCTCACGGGCTTCCTCAGCGGCCGAACGGACGAGAGACTGGGCCCACGATCAGAACGAGCGCCTCCTCCCCGCGCCCAGGGCACTCCGAGAGGCATACACGACCGAGGAACACCTCCAGCGTGAATTCGGCCGTGAGGCCATGCGACACGACCGCACAACGGGTAAGAGCCTACTTTCTGATTTAAATGCCCGGAGGCCGACGGCGAAGCCGTACATGTTTATGGACAGAGACGGGGTGTACACGCTGCACCAGAAACTGGACCTACGGTCGAGCCTCGGGCCTCTGGAGTACATTTCATGTTTTGTGGCCTTATTGAATGACGATCGCGCCTTGCACCCCGAGGACAAGGAGCATATGTTCAAACATCTTTACCAGGTGACCGTTGATGCGCAGGCACGGCCGTGGGCCGGCGTCAGACGCTGGTCAAACTACGTTTTCGACCAGGTCGAGTCGGGCAGGATGCGATGGTCGGATCACGGCCGGATACAGGAAGAACGTGTCCGGCTCGCGATGACCAGTGCCCACACCGCAAACAACAGTCAAAACACGGAGACCGGACGTGCCCGGGGGAGCGAGGCCCCGTGCCGGGACTTCAATGGAGAGAGGGGGTGCCGCCACCGCAGCGACCACACTGAAGGGGGTATCCGGTGGTTGCACGTGTGCACGTTTTGCGACTCTGTGGGCAGGAAGTGCGGTCACTCGGTGCACGCCTGCAACCGCAAGCTGACATACGGACACGGGTACGACAACACGGCGGCTCCCCCTGTACCCACACCGAGGCGGGTACCCCAGGCGGGGTATCAACTGCAGGCTACTACCAGGCCGGCGGCAGCGCAGAGTGTGGTACACCAACCCCAGCCGAGTTCAAAAAACGGGCCGGCCGCGCCCCGCCAGTAGACGAGGCGTGCAACAAAGATGAAAGGGGTGCCGGCAGGACGGAGTGTTGTGTCACGAATCCGGCTCCCCCACGTGACGTCACCGATCACGTGACCCCCTCGGCACGTGGCCGAGGGGTAGAGGTAAACAACAACAGTGACGGGGGGAATACACTCCCGGAGGAGATACCCCCCGTTCCAGCGGCGGGGGCCGCTCCCGGCACTGTGGAGGATGATGGTCTCAGTCGCTTGCCGGGTGTTAGTGTTAGTGCGCCGGGCCGAGGTCAGGAATCTAACACTCCCGACTTTAAAGCACTTCGCGATGTCTGCGAAACGGGAATCAACCGGGAGGGCGTGAGTACGGACCCGTTGGCCTTCAGACGACATCGCCGGGAGACTTGGCCGGAGTTCACGGCCGTGGGGCCCGCCAGGCACGCGGAAATATACCGGACCGTGCGCGACACGGGAATCCCCAACGCACTCGGCGCCAGGGTCGAGGTGCGTTCGGATCTAAACCTACCTGCATGGGACCATTACCTAGGACACGTGGAGGAGGCGCAGGAGCTCCTAGGCTTCCTGCGATACGGTTTCCCCCTGGGATACCTGGGACCGGAGAGTGATACCAGAGGGGTGGCCAACCACCCCAGCGCAACCTCTCACCCCGTGCAGGTAGAGAAGTTTCTCGAAAAGGAGGCGGGCTTTACCAATATGATGGGCCCGTTCGCCGAACCGCCTTTTAGCCCGTGGTGTCACGTGTCGCCACTCATGACACGGGAAAAGCGCGGGACGGACGACCGGCGCATCATTACCGATATGACTTTCCCGAGGGAGTGCAGCGTGAACTCGTTCATCATTAAGAACTCAGTCTATGGACTGGAGCGAGAACACGGCCTCCCTACGGTGGACGAGTTTGTGGCCAAACTCGTCAAGGCAGGCACGTCGGCCTACATGTCGTCCATCGACGTGTCGCGTGCCTACAAGAACTTTAGGTGCGATCCCCTCGATTGGCCTCTGTTATGTTTCGCGTGGGAGGGCGGGCACTACTGCGATACGGCCATGCCGTTCGGCGCCCGTGCCTCCTCGTACCACATGCAGTGTGTGGCGGAGGCCATCGTGGGGATACTATCATCAAAGGGAGTCACGGCCGCGATGTACCTCGACGACCTCATCATCCTCTCCGAGGACCGAGGTAAGGCGGCCGAGGACTTCAGGATCGCGCGAGACCTTTTCTCGGAATTGGGCCTACCCGAGGCACGCGACAAAGCACAGGAGCCGAGCCAGACCGTGACGTGGTTGGGGATAGAGATCGACGCCCGTGCCATGTCTCTATCGATCCCCACGGCCAAGCTGGAGGACATCCGTGGTCACGTGTCGGCCGTAGCCAAACGACGGACGTTGACGAAACGACAGCTTCAGTCGGTGCTCGGCCGGATATTACACGTGGCCAGGTGTATACGTCCGGCGCGGGCATTCGTCTCAAAGCTACTCGAGGCCCTACGGGGGATGAGAGGCTTCTACATGAACATCAATTCCGAGATGCGCCAGGACCTCGACTGGTTCGTTAAGTTTGCCCGGGGCTGGAACGGCCGCGCCCTCATCCCTCGGGGTCCCCCGACGCGGAGGATCACGGTGGATGCGTGCCTGTCGGGCGTCGGAGGAACCGACGGCCGGTTCTCGTACTCCGGGCAGGTGTGCCCCGTCTTCGATCCCGTGGAGTGCATCTCAGAGCTCGAGGCTCTGAATACCATCTACGCACTCCACACATTTATCACAGACAGGGATCGGGGATCACGGATTGAGGTGTTCTGTGATAACCTCGGAACTGTACAGACCCTCAATAGCGGGCGTGCCCGTAACCCTGTCCTGGCGGAGTGTGCCCGCCAGGCATGGATGGTGCAGGCACGTCTGCAGGTGGAACTGGTCTTCAGCCATATCCCCGGGGTGCAAAACGTCATCGCAGATGCCCTGAGCAGAGCCCATCTGTCGAGGACGGAATACGATAAGGCCACTTCCCTCATTCACATTCATGAGTTGTACCCTATCGTACCGTGTACCCATGCCTCTTTTGTACCCGTACTCCGTCTCTTCTGCAGATCGGGCGCTTCTCTTACTCCAGGCGAAGGCATCTGCGAGGCAGTCAGAGGCGCGTGCCCCAGGTACGCTCGCAAACCAGCGATCCGCAGTCACCACCTACCTGGCGTTCTGCAACCGGATGAGAGCGGACCCCCGGGCACCGACCGTGAGCCTGATCACGTCGTATCTGGAATATGTGGCGGACCACGCCCCCTCGCCGGCCACGGTCGCCAACCAGTTATCGCACGTCCGGGCACACCTCCGACTGACGGGGGGGGACGTGCAGCCAACAGAGGATCACCGGGTGAAGCGTGCCCTCGAGGGCATGAGGAGAAACAAGCTGTACGTGCCAAACGTGAAGGCCCCCATACCAATGGAAGTGTTCAGGGCGGTCCTCGACGCCCTGACGGGATCGCCCCTCCATACGGCAATGAGGGCGGGCATGCTCCTCATTTTCTACGCGGCCCTACGGCAGGGGGAGGTGGCGCCGCAGTCGGCTCGGGCATTCGACCCGGCTCGGAACCTCACTCGCGGGGACGTGGTCCTCGGCCGCCGGCATCTCACCATCACCATCAAGGCGGCCAAAAAATCTTCAATACGTAGGGCAACAGAAAGTGATGCGCCTCGAGGCCGCGGACGATATCCGGGTGTGCCCGGTAGACGCGGTTCGAGGCCTACTACGGGCGGCCCCTACGGCTTCACTGCGGGACCCGTTCCTGACACTGCCCGATGGGACGACCATCACATCACGGGTTATGACCAACGAATGGGACCGCCTCCTACAGGCCACAGGCCAAACGGTGAAGACATACACCCTCCACAGCCTCAGGAAGGCCGCTGCCACTCAGGCATTTGAGGCAGGAATACCTGAACTTAACATCCAGAGGTATGGAGGGTGGAGGTCCCAGGCTCATAGAGACTACATCAAAGTATCAGACCAAGAGACTGTCAACAAGTCTCTCATTGAGTCTCTCTCCTTCAAAAAGTGACTATAAAAAACTTTCCCACCCTCCTCTCCCCTTAACTATTGGCTTCTTGGCTATTTCTATTATTTTATTATTACATGTTATGTTTAACTATGTAATATCACATAATCGTCATTTATCTTATATCAAATATTACCACAATTGACAAACACATATCTATGTCAATTTCAATATTTGTCATATTGTCACAAATCTTATCACAATTGACAAACACATATCTATGTCAATTTCTATATTTGTCTTATCATTGATACTCATGTATTTCTCTTATTCATATCAATAAGACTCATAAAATTAAATAAAATTTTATAAGCCCACTACGGCCTTCACTCTGTTTCATTGGGGATCTGGGGTAATGGGTTGCCCATGGCCTTTGGTCAGGGGTGGTCATTGCCCCCCCTGGTGAAACTACTCTACACTCGCGCACCCCTGCGCCACCTCTCCGCTCTCGGCCGCACTAAACATCAAAGTGCGCGAGTGCGACACTGTCCTCTGTCTCATTCGCTTCACTGGTCTCCTTCGCTCAACACCTATTTTTTCTACCCACCCACCCACTCCTTTTCTCTCCTACTCCTTACCCTCGTAGGGCTATTTCTATTATTTTATTATTACATGTTATGTTTAACTATGTAATATCACATAATCGTCATTTATCTTATATCAAATATTACCACAATTGACAAACACATATCTATGTCAATTTCAATATTTGTCATATTGTCACAAATCTTATCACAATTGACAAACACATATCTATGTCAATTTCTATATTTGTCTTATCATTGATACTCATGTATTTCTCTTATTCATATCAATAAGACTCATAAAATTAAATAAAATTTTATAAGCCCACTACGGCCTTCACTCTGTTTCATTGGGGATCTGGGGTAATGAACCAGGAAAGTTGATAAAATAGATTTTAAATGAGTTGGAGGTGTATAGTAATAAGGAAACGTAGTGACTGAACCCGTACGGTGTCCGTTCTCGGTCATTTGATGAAAAAATACGGCCCTCCCGCCTACGGCGTCGGGCCGTATTTTTTCATCAAATGACCTCGAACATCCACCTGTACGGGCTCAGTAACCACGTTTTCTCATATTATTAGTTTACGATTCAGGTACGGTTCTGGATCTATCTCACCCGCTTCACGGACATTAGATAGCATCACAATATCTGAATAATCAAAATTGCATATGCAAATCTAGTTCGGAACATATAGATCTCTATATTGATGTCTTCCCTCCTTTCTCAAACCCTGGCCGCTGACGGGCCACTCAGTTATGACGTCATCTCCAATCACTCTGCCATGGCCATGGCGTGGTATTGTGACGTTACCCGGGAGATCGTTGCGTATGGAATCTAATGTTATTCCTATGGCTAAACTTGTGCCAGGGGTGAGATACATTATTGATCTAGTGGATAGTACAGATTTCTTAAAGAATAAAGAGATCCTAGATTGTTTTCCTCTATAGTATGTAATATCTATTTTGCAATAGTGTGCTGTCGTGTCGTTTTGTACTGTCCTTCGGGGAATATTCATGTCTTAAAATTTACATGAATTAAAAAAAACAACGTTAAACCATGTACGCATGCGCACACACATACATTGAGTAACACGATTATTTATACAGCACATAACTCCAGGCCATGGCTCCGCCGCCAACGCTGGTCTCCCTTTAATGCCCGTAGATATTGGCGATTATGCTTCCGAGCAACTGCAATCTATTCGGTTAAATACAATAAATGATGAAGTAAATTGTATTCATTGTGGCGTTCTCCATATCGGGCCACCAACCATTTCGTGACTAGCTAGCAGCGATTTAGTTTTTGCCAATTTCAAATCTTAGCGGAGCATGATGGTATTGGACTGTGTGGGCGGCTCGGATACGATGTCTAGCACACTGAAATAACTCCATGTTTATGGAATATATAAAGTAGAGCAGTATAAAAGGAAGGCACAACTAAATAGAGCTTTCGTTATATTACATTAAACCAAAGTCCATTATGGTATTAGATGCATCTTGAACATTCATTTAATTACTGACTGATGCGCTTTGTAGTACTGCTCATCAGCTATCAGTGTGGGCTGGAATAACTCAGTTGTTGGCTATTGCCGCCAGCTACCAGCCTTTTTCTCGTTCGTTTTCATTTATGTTGGAGAAACTATAAGGGTAACTTGACCCTATCTTCGGTAGGTTCCAGTGGCCAGAGCGAATATCACATTTAGGTGTGTTCCCTGGACCTGTGAGAGCATGGGTATACTGTTCTCCACCTTCAGCCCAGATGTGTTTTTTAGCATGGGCCATATTCTGTGCATAGAGGTTAGAATAGTCGCTTTTGAGCTTGTTGTAAAACAATAATCCTTCACCATCTGCGTCATAACACTGTGACATTGTCAAAGGACCAGAGAGCAAGTGTCTCAGTGTTCTAGAGGTGAGCCATGACCGATTCCTGGAAACCGAAGTACCTGATTGTCCCACTGGTGCTTGATACATTTAGACCCTACACAGGCAGTTGCAGGAATGGCAAGTTGACTGAGCGCAAACGGGTTACAGGAAATCCAAACCCATAGACTCAATATAACCTAGACCTAGACCTTGTAATTGTTCTTTATTTATAATTACACTCTTATTCATAAATGAGGAACATACCTTTCGCATACCCTGTACATATATCCTATTCATAATACCTGACAAATCCTTCACTCTTTACCCCTTATTCTTAGAATAAAAAGTGATACGGTAGCTTGGCTTCAGGGGATTCATTTGAATTTTAGATGAATAGTTAGATTCATATGGAAGGTCACAGTTTATAATAGTCTCAAACATGGTACCCCTAGTAGGGGCGTGAAAAATAAGTGATACTGCTTGCTAGCTTTCTATTTGCAAGGTTGGGTAATATTGACTAGGAAGTGGGTCCATTTGTCTCACCAAAATACCCCTATAAATAGCAAACATGGTTAAGTGGATTCCCAAGTGGGATTCATGTACCTCACAGGGTTCAAAATCTCATGTGATTCGGTTCGTTTTTAAGCACGATTCCCATGATAGGATTCTTGTACCTCACAGGGTGTTGCCAGAGACGAATCCTGCTGAGGTTCTGTACTCGAATACAACCTTTTTGTCTAAATTGTTTCATTTCCTTGAGAGATTTTTTCTCCCTGCAATTATTGGCGACATTTACCCCTAACAAGAAAGAGAATCTTATGAGATTTTGAACCCTCCGTGTGAATTCCACTTTCCTAAGCCTGTTTTCATCAATAATCAGCACTATAGATTGTTAACGATTCTGCAGGACCAAGCCGACGAGAACGAAAGTACTGTCGGCTAGATAGATAAGGCCTCTCAACAACCTTGAATCAGCCTTTACGTGAAATTAAACAAATTTCAGGACGTTACCCAGTACGACGTATTTTGAAACTAGCTAATGCACAAAGTTATGTCTCCATAATACAAACTTTATATTATCTTAGAATTCTATATCCCTATTATGAAGCCAGCGAAGTAATCGGTATTTTCACACTATTGCGTTCATTACTGTATCAGTTATCGAGATAGGATTACAAAGATTCAATTTATCTCAAAAACGGGAAAACGCCGAGATATCGTTGATGGTTTAACCATAAGATGCAAATCACCAAAGGCATAAATTGTTTATATCAAGGTGCAGTTTCAGGATATTAAGAGAAGGTTGACCCTAATTTCATACGGAACTCTGCTATTATAATAGCAGATTTTAAATTGCACAAATAAAGGGGAGAGTTGGAGACGAAAGCTTTTCCATTTTGCATCAATCATCGTTGAGGCCTTTTCTCACCTTTGTAAAACATTGGCTTTCTGAATTGAAAAAACTGGTATCAATCAATTCCACTGCATTAGTTCAAGGATCGCTAGGTAATGAAGGAGAAACCGATTACCAGCCTATCTTTCTCATGCGTATTTAGTTAAAAACTATCAAAACTGCCTTCATTTATGTTATTATGATGCTATCCAATTAGCCCGAGGCACACGTAATATGTGTACACAGCTAAACCATTAGATCATGACCTCATGTGCAATGATCGTATACGCTCATCTTAATTATTTCTCAAGGAAATAGCATGGTTACTTCTTTCACTACATATTGTTTAGCATTGTAGTGCACCGTTGTATTGGTCTTAATTAGGGTTAATTAGAGTTAAAGGGGTAGCTAGCTGTTCTCTGTTATTCAGTCATTTATATTCTTGAGGAGTTCCAAAGCAGGGTAGACTTAACTCGAAAGGCTTGGCCACAGCGACATGGTGACCTCACATCCCTGTGGCCCTAGGAAATGAGGACAGACAATGGCATATGATTCGGTAACTTTAATATCCTGAGAATCAATCTGTTGATATGTTGTTATATGGGTGCACTACAATTATGCTCACTCATTTTCATATTTTGTTATACATTAAGTCCACAGCAATCATCACTCATAAGTGTTTAAGGGTACAGTCTAATAGTTATTGTCAATCCTCACACATAAGATATAACACTTCAAATGCAATTAGTCGATCATACCGAGAGATATGTCCATAATTGCTTGAATAGAATTTTTGCTATCATTTCATCGTCCATGTTATGTCCTTAATAAATTCTCAAGCACAAATATGAAGGTTTACGAGTCACTCATAATCACTACACACTTCCTTGATGTTAATTCAGTGTTCCATTCCATTAAGTCCAATGTATCCTCTCTGTGTTCTCTCCAGTTGAGAGATAGTTCCTTACACGTCGGTCTGTAAGTTACTCATAGAGACAATGAGTTTACCTCTCCGCAGAGACCACAGAGGTATACTCCACTGTTGCTTATGTCAGCAGCTCATGTGATCGTTCACTTCATTATACAGCCAATCTATCCCAACTTCTAATTCTTACTTTTGGCAAATGCCATTTTACTTTGTGTTAGTGGTTTACACCCAAACATTAACCCCTATAACATTATCTAGTCAAAACTCTCATTATTGAAGTAATAACATAATCTCGGACAAGCGCGTAGTGCAGTAGAGGTGATCATATGGAATTAGAATCACCATTACCCTATACCCTGAACACAAGAGGAGGAAAGTCTAGAGTGGGCTAAATAAAATTTATTTTAATTTTATGAATGACCAATATAGAAATTGAATAAGGAATATCTCGCTGTCAATACCAACTAGATAAAGGTTTAGATTTAATGCCACCCTCATGGTCAAATTTTCCCCTGAACTCACAATCCCATACCAGACTGACCAAACCCGCTACTTGAGGTTCATACCCACCCACCCCAAATCTATATCCATTTGTAAAGTTCTAGTCTCTAAAAACCTAATTGAAGGACTTACGTATCTGTCTTCAACTACGACTTCTGACCAGTCACTCATGAAATGATGGATAATGATTGGGGTTCTGAAGTACACAACTTGTCAGCATTACCTGCATATTAATGCTGTAATAGAATTTGCTCTCAGTCTCTTTTTTAGCAAAAGAATATCTTTATATTCATTGATCATTCAAGACAAACCATTCCGTTTTTTATCTTAAAAGAACACACTGAAAGGATTATTATTGATGTATATCAATCGAAAGACTATTTCGCTCCATACAAAGTACCTAAATGACAAAAGGATGCACAATGAATCCTATTAAGTTTCAGAAAGTGAAAGTATTGCTTACGGATGTGCAATCTTCAATTTCATTGGTCACATCGGGCCGAACAGTATTAATACTACACCCGTAGCAGTGGAACTTATTTCATACTGGAAACCTCGCCCACGGCTGGCGATTAACTCCCACACAAAGTTCCCGCGTTATAGTCGTTTCGGAAAGTAGGAAGAATTGTAAAAATAAAAATCGACACGCGGCACGACATGCGTTATTATTTCTTTATTTTTTATTAATACACATATTTTGTACACCAGAACACATACCATGTTTCCTTGCGCATCTCCCAGTAGTAACTCGCAACATCCAATATTTATGTTAGAATATTACACTGGTCCACTTGATTTGTTCAGCGGAGCACTCTCCGACACGGTTCCGATACGCTCCGACATGACCCACCACAGTTTGGCCTCTATGATAAAGGGGGGGGGGGGGGGGTCCACCAACCACGACAAGGCTACGACAAGCGCAGACAAGAAAGTTCCGATCGGCGCTTGTCTCAGCCTAGTCGTAAGAAGGGACGTTTGTCGGGTGGACGCCCCCCCCCCCCCTGTTTAAAGCAAAGATGTTTGATCGTGTTAGGAGGCTTGCGACACTGCGCTTGTGTGGGAATTGCGTCGGAACCATGTCGGAGTGTGTCGTAATTAGCGTTAGAATACCAGATCCAATGCTGCGACACAGCGGTCACTTCCGACACAAAACGCCATTCTTGTGTATCCTTTAGCTCCAGATGAAATTTAGATAAATGCTAATATAAGCCATATAAATAGGAGATACTATATCAGTGATATCAGAGGAAATATATAACTGAATCTGTCTACTTCTTTGAAAATGTCTAAATCATTTTTCATCCTAATTACCAGTCATCAACATGTGAGATGAATACAGCATTTGAGTCCCTGGCTGGACATCAATGTGCGAATTGAAAAGGTTGCGGATTATGCATTCTCATTCCAAGGTATTAATCTGATTTAGCACCTCGCTTACTCTGCGTTGAATGGCTCTCTTTGAATTTCATGAATATTTTTCATGAATTCATGGACTGAAAACAAAAACACTTGACAAAAATCGGTTTGAAGAACTAATATTTTCAAATGTCTGATGCGTCAGTGTGGTGAACTGAAAAGCCGATCATAAATGTCGGGGTAGGATTTCCACCGTTTCTGGTGTTACCCTGCTAGTCTTTCTGGTATATAGGTGACCTTGTACAACGGTTGTCATAATTCTTTGTATCTTTTTTTAAAATTCATACAACAAGCAATTCTTCCGGAAGAAAAATATTCCACTGCAGCTCGTCTGCAGGGGCAGTCCTAGCCGATGGAAGGTCGTTCATAAGTGTTTAATAAAGTTGACCTACATCGTCTCTGGGTCTCGTTGGCAAAATGAAAGTGGTCTTTATGTACGACGAGCCTAAATCATTCAGCAGGCCCCGGGATAGTTTAGACCCCTGTCAGGAAATGGTGGTAAGCTAAGGCCCGGCGTCCACCTACTACGATAGAATCGTAGACCTCCCGATATGGCACCGATACAAAATGTCAAAATCGGTGCCATATCGGGAAGGTGCAAAATCGTAGACATATATGTCTAGACATGCCAATCCACAATGCATTGTATGGGGGTTTTATCGGTGTCTAATCGCAGAAACGTGGTCAACTGCCCCGATATTAGGGGACCTTCCGACGCGATTTTGATTTTTTATCGGGAGGTGCATCGTAGGGCATATCGGTGCCATATCGTAGTAGGTGGACGCCGGGCCTAAATGTGCTAATATGTACACGAACCTAACAGGGTGCGTCCACCAACCACGACAAGGCTGCGACAACGGCTGTCCAACAAGGTCCACGACAGCTCTACGATTGGAAGTCTTGTCGTAGCCTTGTCGTGGTTGGTGGACCACAGTTCCCGACAAGAGGCTACGACAAGGCCACGACAGGCTGCGACATGAAGCTTGTCGGGGGCCTTCCGACAAGGTTACGACAAAATCGAACATGTTCGATTTTAGAGCCGTGTTGTGGCGTGTCGTGGCGTGTCGCAGAGGTCTACAATAGAATATTTTGGTGGAGCATGCACTTCCCGACAGGCTGCGACAAGGGCTCACGACAGCTCCCCTCCTCACGACAAGGCTGCGATAAGGCACCGATTGGAAATTTCTTGTTGGCGTGTGTCGCAGCCCTGTCGTGGTTGGTGGACGCACCCTCTAAAAGTAAACACAGAAAACAAGAACACAGGCTTTCACATCATGAAAACATCCACAACTTAACAGACATGACTTACAGATTAATGAAGATGCCACAGAGAAAACTCGGGCTGCTCGCACATTAGAAGAACTATCAAACTAGCAATCTCAGGTGGGCCTAAGTGTGAGATGAAACCATCCGGTTTCGAGCCATGCATTTCAGATTGAGGGCATTCAGTGCATTTCAGCAGTGCGTTGTATACAACAGGTGCATAGATTCCAAATCAGAGTGTGGGAGACTTGGCACCATTTCCAGCCTAATGTCACATGCACAAAGCGGAGACAGGGCAGCCGAGACTACCTCGTACTCCTTTCCCCAGTCGTCCCAGTCCCACGCCACCTTCAGTGGGATTCACACGTACAGACTAAAGCCTCCGACACACTACAATAGCCAAACGATAAGTGTTCCGACACATAATCAAATTTTCTGTCGGAACGAAAGGGTTTGTCGTAGAAATGGAACCTGTGTTACAACGTGGGCTCCGACAGACTCTGACAGACTCTGACAGCGTTCGATCAGAATGGGCGTGTTGTAGGCAATCCGACAGAATAAGGGGGGCATCCACCAACCAGGCTACGAGAATGGGTTCCTGACAAGGTCCACGATTGGCCTACGATTGTTAGCGCTTGTCTTAGCCTTGTCGTGGTTAGTGGACACCTGCCTTTAGGTCCAACTTTGTGTGTGCCGTGATCATTTCCTGTTTACTGAAAAATATGGTCCTATAGTTCTTAAAACTTAAATCTTTTGTACTCTACAATAACTATATCCTATTCAAGTTTAAAGAAAATGACATGGGTTTTCAAAGATGCCTTTGAATACCTGTACCTATGGTCTTTGGTACATATTCAGGAACAGGTTTGATTCATATGGTAGGACACATCTGGTACATGTTTCAGTTAAAGTCCCTGTGAATACTCACCCTGAGACTCCTTGAGATGGGTGAGAAAGTAATGTAACCCCTACCTGTAGGCTTCCTATTGGCTAGGTCGGGTACGTAGTCGGTAGCTCGGAAGTGGGTGCATTTGTCTGTTTAAAATCAAGATCCCTTGTGATTCTGCAACTCGCTGGGGGTAATCGTCGCTGACATCTGCTGGGGAAAATACTTGTCTCAGGGAAATGGAAGCCTACCATTTAGACAAAGAGATTGGGTTCCAGATTATGGATCTCAGCAGGATTTCCCTAAGGCAAATACCCGGTGCGGTACATGTTAGCTACTTTGTGGATTCCATTTCAAACTTCGTTTCCATTGGCCGACGAGAACGGCAGAGATTTTTTGAGTTAATAGTTAGTCAATGGTGCCACCGACTGTATGTCGATATCACTTTGTCGGTGAGGATGCAGTTTATACTTTGTTTCTGCTGTGTTTTCCAGGGGCACACAGATTTTCTGTGACAAAATCTATAGGTGATGGCCTTATTATATAATCTATATCACTTAATTGGTGAGCGTTTCCATTCAGCGATTTAGCGTCGTTATACCCAGTAGATCTAACGGTGATTCCCGACAGCAGATAGGGGCAGAATAATCGGCCAATGGAAACGGGCTTGCTTTGGGACTGGTTTGAGGCAGCTGTGTCTCGTCCCACGGCCACTGTGAAGAACACCGGTCTCCGAACTCTGCTCATCAGCATTAGCTGTTACCCCTTTGTAGCATACCCAATGCAATAAGGTGCCAAATCTCAGATGCTCTTACTTAACTTAATGCTATTTTTTGTCATGTGGAAGGCTTGACTTCTTTTATGTATACATATTGCTGACGTTTTTCCTCAAGCACGACTCTTTCCAGTGATGACGGTTTTGATTTTGTCCCTATACTTATGTTCTAGGAAAATGTAGTGATGGGGTGTTGGCAATGATTAGCTTAGCTGAAGATAGTAAACGAATCATTTCCTTTAACAAACGGATGCTTAACTTAAGCGATGAGAAAACAGGAAGTATGATATAAACACATACGTTACTTATTAGAAAATGTGTAAATAATCCCAAGATAGCCACACTAAGTTAAAATACAAAAACTAGTTAAACATAAATTACAGGTGTTTGTTAATTCTGTAAAAATCTGCAAATTAGATACAAATGGTAAAATGTGTTCCCGATTTGTATCTATTTAATAGGTCATATCTTTCTCTTCATTAATTGTTCTCTTCTGTTATAACGAATAGCTCAACCTGTGTGGGTGAATGCCATTCTCAATAATGGAAAATACACTGTTAAATCCCTACCGACATACAGTTGGTGACACCACCAACGGACTTCTAGGGTAACTCCTAAATAATCCCTGTTGTTTTCGGAGCAAACGGAGATGAGGTCTACAAATAATTCTGGATTATGATAGTTCGGAACATGTACAGAAGAGAAATGCTAAAAAGGTACTATGTCACCATGATAATTTCTATTTGAAGGCCATCTGAAGAAGGTAAGTGCTTATCTATTGGTGTCTATGGGAAGCTGCTACAGTTTCATGAAACCAGATGGCAGCATCAGTGTTAATTGAGTAGAACCAGGGGACACATCGATACCTACCCGCATATGTCTTGAAGGCATGCTACGGAACCTCCAGACGAAAAAATGACACCGATAGGCTCAAACCTATCCGGTGCCATACTTATGAAACTAGCCCCAGCCAAAGCTCTACACAGAGCAAGGCTGAGCAGTGTAGGCAGACAGGGAACCAGACTTCTCAAACTCCCTACTAGGTGGCAGCACTGAAACCCCACAGGGTCCACTCCACCACAAACTGCACAAAACAGAACAACATGCTGTCCACTGGACCGGATCAGCCGCATCGATGATGGTGCGATCGATCTGGACCAATGATTCGCATGCTCACATTCAGTAAACAAAACTGACCAATGGGATTTAAAGTTTCATCGACCAGCAACAACAGAGCACCCTCGCCGCACCGCAGGAGAGACGCCGATCGGTCACTTCCTCAGTAGTCGCCGCCAACGTTCAATACCGTTAATTGAGTAGAACCAGGGGATGCATCGATACCTACCCGCATATGTCTTGAAGGCATGCATTGAGACGAGCATGTTCATAGATATTTAACGCACAGAAGTCTTTGGTTCCGATGGGTTTTCTCCCTTGTATATCTTTGAGCCTTCTTATGTTGGTCGACGCAGGTACCGCAAAGATTGTTGCTGCAATGGCAGCAGCATCATACTATGAAACTTTCCATACTTATACATATGCCATATAATTTATATTTACAAGGAACCCACCGACAAATCGCACACAACAGAGAATCCTGAAGAGATATATCAAATGCACTTTACTTTAATTCATTTAGGCAGATCTCACTAAAGTCTATAACTAGGAAGAAGTATCTTTGGGTGTGAGGAAGGATACACAACTAAGCTGCCCCATGTGAACTCTGAAAGTAGATACTTACACACCATCACAGTTCTTCATTTTTCAACGATTGTCGTGTGCATTACTTGTTTTAAACCGTGCACCCACTGTGCTCGCAATACATCCCAACTGGCCTCATACGATCGTCTTCTCGATTCAAATTACAAAAATGATCGGGAAGTCAGACAAAGTCGTAGCAACGTACCACACTTCACGATACACATGCGCAATGGTTGTTTCCCGAGACGCCACGATTAAAAATCTGAATATAAGAAACAGCTGGGAAACTTGAACTAATCGTAACCTTGGTCACCTTTTTTGTACTAACAATGCCCTTCTGACTCACTTCAATAGAGGCCCATACACCATGATCTTGTCATTTCTAATCGCAGTGTATCGGGAGGTCTATCGTGGTGAATCGTCCCAAGTGGATGCACGGTTTTAAGCGACCTATATATCTCAGAACAGTCAGCACATGTGATACGGACAGCAATACCTATATGCAATAGAATGTTGAGAAATATTATACGAGTTCACTGTTGCGAAATCTTAACCTCGTCTTTTGTAGTGCAATGAAGTATTCCGACTTGTCCCCTTGTGCTGAACCTAAACCTCTAAGTACCCACAATCACAGCAGCCCTGCGAACTCCCACGCAGCTCCTAAATCACCCGGACCTCCGTGTACAACACCGTACAATGTATAATCAGGAACCTAACGGCAGTTTCTTCTTAAAAGGCAGTTGTTTAGTTCTCACTGAGATAGAACTCGTAAATGATAACCATAAAGTGAAGACTGCATCGGGATTTGCTAATTTAAGATCATTTGGTGAAAGATATTTTCAAACATCCTAAAGGTGACCCCCTTTGAGGGATGAGGTATCGTTTAAGGTATCCTGGTGGTGGTAGAGCATACCTGGGGACGCATTTAGGACCTAATTTCAGGTCAGTAGATCTACGCTACCTACCATATGAAAATAACTTGAAAGATTAATTCATAACAAAATGTCTACATCTTATGAACATCATGATATACTTGTTGAAAATCAGGATGGTTTTTTTTTTTTTTTTTAACTCTACCGTGAACACGTGTATACATCCGAGGATCTCCTGCTCTCGGTCAATGGTTGACAATTATCATAGGTCTGCTATCTCGACCTGTGCAAGGCTTTTGATACAGTCAACTATGTGATTTAATTTCAAAGAATATATATTCATGGGATAAGAGGAGCACTTTATATTTGGATTAAGCATTATCTTTCCAATAGCACTCAACGAATCGAATGGCCGGTTTAGTGCGGGGTACCACAGGGGTCGATTCTAGGGCCATTGTTTTTGCTACTTTATGTTAATGATATATGTAAAGTTCTAGTCAAAACTAATCAGCAAATATATCTGTCTGTTTCTGTGTCTGTCTGTCTGTGTCTCTGTCTGTCTCTCTCAATCTGTCTGTATCTCTTGTCTGTATGTCTATTTCTTAATGTGTCTCTGTGCGTGTCTGTGGCGGACTTTGTTTATACATCTGTTTGTGTGCCTGTCTGTGTTTGTGTGTGTGTGTCTCTGTCTGTCTGTCTGTCTGTCTGTCTCTTCATCACTATTCACCAACGAATAGTACTCTCTCTTTCTCATACTCTCTGTTTTCCCTTCCTCTCTCCCCCACATCTCTCTCTCTCTCTCTCTTGCCCTGATAATCAAACACACGCCGCTTCCTTTCCGTATGCGAGCTGATCTGACGCATTCCGGTTGCTCCACGACGAAATCCTGCTTTTCCTCCCACTGAGAGGCCCGACCTGTCGTGCACCAGAGGGCGCCATGTGTTTGCCTCGTTCTCATACCCTATTTACATATCGTGTAATGTGACCATGGAGACGGAAGGCCCGCTGGTTCCCCTCAACACATGGTAGATCCAACATAGGCACGCCGGAGACAGGCGCCTTCTTTTGATGTTTGCAGTTGAGCTCATGGGACGCCGGCGTCTGCCTTCCCAGCAAGCAACTCGCTGATCATGCGCAGACAGCTTGTCAATGGTCATCACCCCGGGTCAATGAAATGGAAATAGGTAAAGTTGTAGAACATGACTTTTACATAACTAAACACCTCACCCTCCCACGCGGCGAGAAAGATTAAATAGGAAAGTGAGAAATATCTTTGGGGAAATAAAATTTACTATTGATTCATTAAGAAATTGTTATCAAACCATTGTTTGATTTGATTAAATTGCATTTAATGAGTTGGTATAAAATATGATATAAGAAAGGAAAGGGTGTGTAGGTATCGGAAAAGAAGTAGGAAGAGCGTCGGTGCATGGGTAATAGTTAAAGTTAGTTGTGTCGGTGAAACTGTGGTATGAAAGGGTTGCGGGTTGTCACCAGGTAGGGTGAAGATCAAGGGATTGATAGAGCAACTTATTGTGATAAACCAGCAATACGTACTGGATGAGCTAGACCCCCATTCCTTCTTAGGCCCGGCGTGACATTTACGACTAAACAGTTCACCTACATTTTCTGCCCAGGTATTTTGTATCTCTCCACTCATTTGATAATGATTAATAACGAACAGGCATTTCCAAATTATAATTCTCATTTTATAGCAAAAAACTAGACTCACCTCATTTGTATTCCTAAATGAGATTAACCTCTGTCCTCTCCGGTTAGGTATGCCTGTAACCTTGTTCATGGTATTCTATTTGGTAGCAGGCCGCTTTTATCTAAAAGTCATATTTACAACAAAATGGAACGAAAGATGTATAATAAAATGGACTAAAAAAATAAGTTTTCAAAGAAATTACCCAAATACCAGCTTGTCATATGAACATCTTTGACAGCAATTGCCATGCAGCAGAATTAAGGATTAATCATTTAAAATTCCAAGGATTCTAGCGTACAGAGCATCGGATAGACTGACAGAAAATCCGCTTTTGATCGAGGCGGCAGAAATAGAAGTTTTTTTTGTTTTTTTTCCTTTTTGTTTTCAATGACCGAGAAAAAGGCCTCTATAATGTTTGATCGCACCGACTTTGCGGGCTTACTGTCGGGCTTAAGGCGGTGGCGAATGTCTTATCAATCAACATCAATCACAACGATAAAACAAAGAGGCGTATCCTACCAATGTCTTAATGACCGATGTCCTTGTAACGTTTATTTGTGGCGCCTTCTTAAATTGATGTATGAAAATGTAAAAAAAACTGGACGTTCTGAGAGACAAAAGATGTGGAACAAGCAGGGGGTAGTTTACAAAATAGGTTCAGCAAGAATTTTCAGGGGGCATTTCACTTGTTGGTACAAGACGTGGCGGTCTTACGACTATCGAGCAAATGACTTGCCAGGTCTGAGGGGGTTGTTTAATTATCCACCCCGACGATACTTGAAGGTCCAAGGAGAGGTCGTAGGAGGGTTTGGGTTTAATAATTCAATCTATCGTGAGCACTGACAGTTGTGGCCGATAATCAACGAGGTATCGTAAAAAATTGCGTTTAATAATCTATCGTGAGGGAATGATACCTCGTGAAAAGTGTCCCGGAACTCTCCTGACTGGTGACACCTCCTTGGGTATCCTGGTAGAATCAGAATAAGAAGAATGTTCAGCTTAATGTATCCATTCAAACCTACACACATATATATATATATATATCATTTTATGAAAGGAAACTGGCAAAGATAAAGTGAGAATTTCTGAAATATTTAGCTAGATTCATTTAGAATTATAATTAAAGAAAATACCACCATAGGGCGCCACTTCTGCAGTGTTTGCAAACTCTCCTTCAAGTCTCCTCAAGACTGTCTTTTAGAGGCGTATTTTGTCCTGAGTCACGATCAGAGTCACTCGAACGAGACTTGGACCCACGATTTCACTCCCCATGGACGACAAGGATAATGCACGAACCAATAATTTGTGCCGTCAGTACCACGTGACTTGTTACAAAATGGCGTTTTTTTAAACTTCTTCCAATTACATGATAATAAGGAGACAACTAGTGTATTACAGTGAATTACATCTTTTCCTTGATGTTTTTGGTCGGAAATTGTCTGGCTAAAACAGCTCGGAACAGATTTCATTCAGGAAACCTAACCATGTTTCCATATATAATCCTGCATCTGGTTTCGCTTATCTGAAGTGAAATTTATGCGTGTTCGGTCTTGTAGCAATAATCTGGTCACACCTCAGACAGAAACTTTATCTTCCCGCTCTCGGCTCAGCTTCATCAATAACCAGATGCGGAAATTCGCTGGAAATTCGATTCTAGATTTGACTTCTGGCGTCACGCAATAGACATTAACGTGGCTGGTGTTGTTGGCCTTTTCTAAATATGTCCAATTTGAATTATTTTAGTTCGCTGATATTTGATATGTCGTGCTGTAATGCAGATCTTACCCGCAGAATATGGTCTGTATATTTTTCAATTCCAAAATCGGGAATCTGTTGGTCAACATTAATTTCGATGGTACACCTGATAACACTTATACTGAAATAAATGATTTGCATTTAATGAGAAGCAGGCCAGATAAAAGAAAATACTAAACGCGTATTTCATTTGATTTCTGTATTGGTTAGAGTCATACATATATTGGCTGTTTGTGCATTGGAATGAAATGATGTCCGAGAAAGAGAAAGTTCATGGTTTGAGTTGGTCTAGGCGAATATTTCTTTAATTGTCAACAGAAGAAGAATGAGATATATATATATAGATTAATACCATAGAGTACCATAAACACCGGCAAATAAGTCCTTACGCTCCGGCACTTGAAAAGAAAGATAAACAGGCTAGATTATTTGACACCATTAGGTGCAGTATTATATTAGGTTCGTAATATTCTTTATACAACCAATGGTTTTGTATAGACGGACGGTCTCACCCAACACATAACATCTGTTCCTCGATATTTTGGTCAGAAATATTCACCGAGTTCTTCGAACTCGGTGAGGTTCTCTGACCAAAATATCTCTTAACGGATTTCATTTAGGCACTCCACAGACATAACACGCATATAATAATTAACAATATTCAAAAATCACTAGGTGATTGTGAATTGTAGGACAAGCCTTTAAGCTGTAGCATGGTATCAAACTTAGTAGAAGAAAGTAAATCTTAGGAAATTTATGTAAGTAAGATGAACTAGCCACTTCTACAACTGCCTGCCCAGAATCCAAATGCATAGATCACCAGTAGGTCATAAATACATAACGTCTGAAGAGCCCAACTATATCAAGCATCAGGATGTTAATGAGATATATTGGTCTGCAGTGACTTGTCATTGTCAGTTAAGCACTCGTCTGTGACATGAGGACTGTGATATATATATATTTTTTTAATTTTATTCAAGTGCCTCTCAACTAGGGTTAGGTTTTTCAGGCACATCATAAGATATACACTATTACAATATATGTTTCACACGCTACATCAGGTTCGTAACAGTGTTATATAAACAGAAAAGAAGGTTCCAGTGTAAAGAATAATGAGATGGGGGAATAAGATGATGATTGTTCCAATTGTTCCAGCTAACTTATTTAAATATGTATTCATTTTTCAGTTCGATTTTCAGACGTTGTTTGAAAGTTCCTTTATCCATGATGTTGTGAATAGTGTCCAGGCTCTCGCACCTCTTTGATAAGGACTGTTGTAAACACTTGCACATCTTCTTGTCGATATGAGGCCTTACAGTATCACAGAGTTGGCACACAGCTAGTGAGCCAGCATATTTGAGTGGGATTCCCTCGTTTAACATCAATACCATGTATATACATGCATATGTAAAATCCTCGGAGCCACAGATGAGCAAGTCGAGGTTTGGTGGAAAATGTTTGATGCTAAGACAAATGACAACGATAGAAAATAGAACTCGTGTGATTGTTGAGGAAGGCCTGTGGCTCGGCAGCTGCATTGATGGTTATCAGATATTTTTGAGCGTGGGATACTCATGCTCAGAGACGCTGCTTACAGGTCAGGGGGTTGGAGAGGCTCCTTAGACTTTGAGCTTACTGCAAAAACCTTCACTATCTGCATACCAACTTTGTGACATCGGTAGGGTGCAGCGGGCCAGAGTCTTAGTCTTAGAGGCATGACCAGCTGACGATTAGCAGTTGCTAGAGATTAAAATATCTCAATCATTGACCACTGGTGATTGATATAGTTGGACTCTACAAAGGCAGTTGTAGAAATGGCAAAAAAAGCTCGGCGCCCATCGGGTTACAAAAAATGATCTTTAGGCTGAATATAACCCAAACTATATATTTCTGTATAATGCCATGCTCATTCCCATGTCTTTCGTTTCATCTTTAAGTAGCCTTAAATTGGGATTGGCTTTGCAAGACACAAGAGGCATTGTAAAACTTTACAAGTCAGTAGAATTTCATAGGAACAAAGAGCCACAGTATAGGACTTGTCAGCGAGTGGTGGCGCCGTACCATCTGCCATCTGATGACTGCTTCATGAACTAACAATTGCTATGTCTCTCATAGGACTCCCCCTACCTGAGGTATTTGAAACAGTTGTATAAGTAGGTTTTACAGATTCAAAAACCAAAATGAATACCTGGATCAATACAAGTCCTGCTTGAATGTAATACATGATATAATGATAAAAAATATATATATCTAAGTGAGTAAGGGGCCATCCATATAGTATGTACGCACTGAGGGGGGATGGGGGGGGGGTCAAAAAATTAAAAAAGATTTGCGTATGCTCCCCCTTTGTTCTATTGCATACAAGATCGGGAGGTGGGGTGGGGGTCCAAAATTTCAGAAATTCTGCGTTCGTACTTTATGGATGGCCCTTAAAGAACTAATGATCTCCTTGTCAGGTTCCTGACATGGAATCAATAGCTTGATGACACTGATGTAAGTATGTAATCATTACAAAATCCTGTGTATACTTCATGATGATTACGAATGTACTGCAAAACCATGTATTTATCTCACCCACGGCCGGTATTTTCTTCCCACTGATTTAACATAGGGAATTCATACTTGACAGCTGTGCAGTATTGTGATATATAGATACTCAATGGGGGAATGTCAGAAACATTAGCAAATTAGTCAGTGATAGGATGAGAATAAAATTTGACAGCACTCGATCTATATGTAATGAAAATATGCCATTTTATTTGGTTTGTTACATAATTTCCCTCGGCGTAGCCTTGTTAGAGTATATCACATTCAAAACCCCTGACATATTTCCAGTGACTATTTTCAATGCCTTCTCAATACTTCATTGGCACGCAAGAAGCAGCGACAGAGTGTGTTTCCGATATACTGTACATCCAACGACATAACATTTAAAAAAGTCAATTGAAACTCTCGAGATTAAAACTAACTTCCAGATTCGTGTTGTAGTTCACATGATCCGAGCAAGAGTGAGCGATAATACTCCTGAGAACCAATTTCAATGGAGAATCACTGAGTCAGCTCTGATTAATGACTCCTCAAGTTCCGTCTCGCTGATTCAACTCACAGCGCACGCACAGGCACAAATTGGTACTGCATGGTCACGTGATACTTTGTGTCCTGTATGCACGCGACAGTGCTTAAAGGTTATGGGTATTTTCAAAACAAAACAGCGACTCATACCCTTTGAGAAAATGTCCAAATCTCGGATATTTGCAACAAAGAACGCAAAATCATCTACGGGCTCTCGTTGTCACGTGATGTGAAACATGCCAAAACATTAAAGAATAGGAGAAGCAACATTAATAGATGCTCAAAATGATAATCGTTAGTTTTCAATTGCAAAGTTTTTTTTCTAAAAATATGTTGATATAATTGTTAAAAATGAATAATATCAATTGCATCCCACTTCTGGATGGTCAATAATATACACACTAACTAGCCATTATTCAAAGATTTGAGATGGTTTAGAAGAAGCAAGTCATATTGTTTAACAATCGGTTTCAAAGTCATACTTCCTTAAATGAAATTCGCTGAGGCCTGAAGGACCATTTTTACGGCGTCGGTAGCGTCAATCACGAGGGAATGACAAGCCAGTCAACGTTATGTACACACAATATTGACGGGTTTCAGGTACATGCGGCCGTAATCGCCGAGGACCAGACCCGTAGTAATATCAGAGCGATAGCAAGGGTTTTACGTACAGTCTGGTTCGAGGCGATTATGGTCAGTTTATCTTAAATCAGTTTGGATTACATTGATTTTTTAAAAGTTAGGTTAACACCATCACCTCGGCAGTCCTGGCAGTGAATTTTCCTCGTGGCAGTACTCTGCCGTAGTCCGCCTTAGGTTGTCGGGATCGCGAATCGTAGGTCGACTTGGCTGTTGGGAGCTGTCGGGGAAGGTAAGGTCTGTAAAAAAAAATCCAGCACCACGTCCCGACAATTCCCAGCACCCCCTCATGGCTAATGAGAATAGGCACTGCCGTACTTGGCCGTACTGGCCTGTACTGCGCCTTAAATCAACTGGCCGGGAGACGGGGGCTTCTGGATAGCAGTAGGCCTATGGGGCCGTAGTTCGCCGGGATATTCATTCAACTTCCAACAGTCACAGTGAGGAAATATGTTGAATTAACATGCATACATACATGTAAACCACCAGACAAGGTGAACAACTGTAAACTATTGTTAACATGTAAGGTCAACGAGTGTCTTTTTTATGAACCCTATCCACTTCTGTTTTGCAAAAGTGGATTACGGGAAGGTGTACAAGTCATTTCCAGAATCGCCAAAGAAAAATTATGTGTATGTGAGCCATCAGTTCATATTCCACCTGATTAAATTATCAGTGGGAAATATCGCTATGCATGATATTTCACATGTAAGCTATTTTGCGCTGGCGACTCCGGAATGTCCTGCCTTTCTCGCTTGGTGTGTCCCCGGTTTAATGCATACTTGTTGTCGGGAGGAGGCAAGACCGGCTGTGTCTGACTCGGCCAACGAGAATTTCACGAAACTTCAAACTTGTTGCCCCTACCCCATCCCCCACTGGTGGTGATACTCTCGATTAGATTGATCAGCATGCTTTTTATCTCACCCCCGGAGTTTTTGTTCCTAAGGCTTCACGTTGGTACCGTGTTTTCCATGCCTACACTAGTATTACAAAACCTGACGATGGATGAGGTATTATTTATTTGGGTTTAACAATGTATCGTTAGGGTGGCCTACATCGTCTATTGTCTCTATCATCCTAGCGGGCGACACCCCTTAGAGTATTATAGGTGAAATGCCCAGTATCATAGGTGAATCAAAAGAGGCATTATTTATCCATTTATCCCAGTAGGAATATGTTTATGGACTAAAATACAAAAAGGTATTGTGATGGGGAAAATATCTGAAGTATTTGGTAAGATTCAAAAAAAAATTTTTTTTTACTGCCAACCACTTGACACTCCCACACCCCACCGGGAAGGCGGAGACTGTCAAAAGTTTTTTAATCCATATTTTAGTAAGATTCATTTATAATATGAATATGAAATTTGATTTTTGATGGACCACCATAGGGTGCCACCTGCAGTAATTACAAATCCTCGTTCAAGTATACCCCAAACTGTTCTTCAGGCCGATATCTGTCTTCAGGGTGAGTCAAATGAGGGATTGATGAACTCTTGCTGAAAATGTCCTCTGTGGAGGTCTTCTTCATTGGGCCTGTCATCCCCAATGGGAGTACCAAATTTAGAGGGCCTCTGATCACTATGTATAAAGGTGGTGTCATGTAGTGTTTCTTTTCAGAATTTACTTTTAATGTGTTGATATTTTTGCCCTCATGAAATGGCTAATTGCTGTAAATCATATATTTTTTAGCTATATCAGCATTTACAGTAGACCGCTAAAGAGGTGGCAAATGTAGATCGTCTGGCCAAGAGTCGTCAGGTAGTGGCAGATTAGGAAATCTTGGGCGTGATAGTCGTCAACCCCAGAATGTACTTGAGCGTTTGTACTGGACGACTTTCAATAGAAGTGCACCTTGGCAATTTTAACCAGTGCTGACATTTTATGATTGTTGCTACCTTGTACAAATTTTTCTTGTTATTGTAAAAAACAACCATTTATGACTTATTTGAGATAGCGGGTAGAAGTATCTACAGGGACAGGGATGTCGTAAGAATATTGTAAGTCGTTCACTAAAGTTTCACTTGTCACATAACTTGACTCATCATTGCCTTATATTTTTCATAGAAAAATACATTGAGTTTCTCTTTCCTCATTCTATAAACAAATTTCGAAATATAGTTGAGCTTGTCATCAATGAGAAAATCTTTCTCACACTTTACAAGCCTATATCTAAATGATAAAAACACCTAAAAGCATTCTCATCATTCATGCACATGATGACTAAAGGCATCATTGCCTGGAAAGGATTAACAGATTTATATATCTGAATTACTTTCATCAATTTGGGAAAGGTGGTCGAGAGCGTTTACTGTCCTCTATTAGCTCTGTAAATTGTAAACTAACATTCCAGCTTATTGTTATCTTCAGAATTGCGCGCAGTCACCACACAAGGAATGGGGAGCACTGACATTATACAGTCAGGATCAATTAATTGCAACATGACGATTGATAACTAGAATGAGTTTAGTGTGTTTGCATGTTTAATAAGTCGTGTAAAAGGTTGAAATGTGCCATACAAGTGAGAGTTTTATCAGTTTGAAAAATTGAAACATCTAGACTGGCTTTATATCCCAGCCCATCATTCAACTGAGTCTCTCAGGACGGTGCTCCAAAACATAGCTGTTCCAAAACATAGCATTGTATTCCCAGATGTAGTGCCAATTACATTATTGCATGATAGGATATCACAGGATAGAAAAGCTGTGTCATAATATCCATTGTCATATGAAATTCCAGCCATCTGACTTTCATGAACCATATGATAAAAGTGCTGCATTACAAGCATTTGAATAGTTCACAGGTCACCAGTGTAATATGTTAGACACCACTTTAAGAGAAGGGATTCTTATTGGCTTTTTTCTAAGGTAATCATTCAGTCTTAGAACTGTAGGTGGTAGATTAGAATTCCTTTAACCATATTATTAATTTCTGAGTCAGTATTCATGACTGTTTTTCCCTCTACTTCTGTTGGCCACCAGCACTTGCAGATGGATTGAAATTTGTAACTTGGATACTCTCCTCCTTGATATAATAAACAGCATAGATCTTGGGGGCAAAGAGGCATACTGCTGTAACTGCTGCATTGAGGATGAGGGCCAGGCCAAGCAGTGCTGACTTGTGGTAAGCATAGAAGGCCATGGAGTATGTAGGTAGGAAAGCTAGCCATACAAACAATGTAGTTGAAACACAGATGAAGATGTACCATGATTCATTGAAGTTGTCAGGGAGTTTCCGAGTAAGAAAACCATAAATGGCACAAGTTAGAAGAAGTAGAAGGTTGTACGTCAGGGGAATCAGTAATGTCTCTGCAGAAATATGACAGACTAGCTCCACAAATTCCTCTGTTAACACTGGCATCTGAAGTCGGTCTCCTTGCTCATAGAGTATATTGCAGACTACCAAAAGCACCACCTGTAATGAAAACAAATGATGTTCTAATACAATTGAAATGCAAAGACTATATATTACAGTCAATTTTTACAGTTAGAAAGAAATGTGAAAAATACCACAGCAAAAGTAGAACTGAGACCCTAACATTTTAAGTCAAATACTTGTTCTACAACACTTTGAAATCATCATAATCAATGGCTAGGCAAATGAAATGTGTTTAAATGTTCACAGGTTCAAAATAGTTATAGATGTTTGTGGCTATAAAGCATACTGCCTGCCTTTGTACATTATTCCTTTCTGTTCTGAAGGAAGTTAGAGTATACTCAAGTGTTAATATTACTTTACCATTATGACAAAGTGCCATATGAATGTAGTATTATTCTATGATAATAATGTATAGTGTAGCAGAGCATAAAGAATGTCTTTTGATACATTTCTTTCAGGTACAGGGGCAGTTAGGATCATTTAAACATCATGATCTTTTAAGCCTGAGTACAGAAGATGTAAGAAATACTCACCACAATAGTGATCAGTGTGATGCTGAATACCATTAATGCAGTGGCACTAACAAACTTTATCTCTTGCTGACACTTCTCTGCTGCAGCAAATATACGATAGAGTCGGGTTGTCTTGAGGAGTAGTGGTACAAAGGTGAGTGTACAGCTCAGATGATATGAGTAGTACTGAACAAGACACAACCAGTATACAGGCTTTGCCACTAGTAATATGGCTGTGGTGTATGACATGAACAAAGCTATGATGATTGTTATCATTTGTTCAAGGCTAGATCCTTTGACTACTTTCTTATATCGATACTTGAGAAACACATATGTGATAGCTAGTGTTGTCAGAAGTCCAGTTCCTGAAAGAGCCACAAGGCCAAGAGCTATAGGATCATGCCAGGTCATATAAGTTGGGGGTATTTCTTGGCAGGTGGTAAAATTTACTTGATCAGGCCATGTAAGTACAGGACAGATGACACAACCCTGTTCATCATCTCGTACCTTTTCATTGCTCCTGCACCGACGGCATTCCCAACAGCATTTCAGTTCTCCTTGAATATAGAATTCTCCTTCCTTACATGGCTTGGCACATACTGACTCTGGTGTTTCAATTGGGAATGGATTGAGGGTCTCATTGAAAGCAACCCATTCAAACTTGTCCATTTTTAGAAGAAGTGTCTCTGTCTCTCGGATCCATTTCCCAACAGGCACAGCGCCATAATTCCCTTTACTGTCTACCTGCCACTGTTTGATTTCATAGTCAATCATTCCCTCACCATTTTCATCAAACTTCACACTACCCCCAAATCCTTGAAATGAAGTGTTACGCATGAATTGTTGAAGGTCATAACCATTGATGCAACCTGCTAAAACTGATTTATCTTGAAATGCTGATGGGCAATTCTGTCTTACCATAGTATCTAGAGCAAAGACTATTACATTTAAAGCATCAATAACTCTCTGATAGTATGTTCGCAATCTATAAACCGGTAAGTCTTCCATCTTTTCATAATTATGGCATGAGTCATTGGCACCCTTTGGTAATTCCATACTGCATTTTAGGTATTCAGGAGAATACATTTCAAAGATTCCTGGAGTGTCTAGATAAGCCCAAGCTGGAACATTTCTGTAGTGGTTCTCAAAGGCCTCATAACGTGTAGAGTCTTCGTGAGAAAAGTATATCTTTAAACCATTTACCCCTTCTTCATCAAATCGACTGAAGGTACCGCCATCTCCTGTGATGAAGGTGAACTCACCTTGGGCCTTTCGCCTCTTAACAGCTTCAAGCATTTTAGTGAGATCTTCGATAAATATAATCACCACTTTAGCCTTAGAATTGATTCGCAGTCGTCTTATGACAATGTCATAGTCACTTTCAGTAAAGTCTGGTCTCAGCTCAACAGAATAGGCTATACATATTCCAAATTCTTTGGCAAGGACTCTTATTGCTGAAAGACCATTACGACTGTATTCTGATGTGGTTCCGATCAATGAGATATAGGTCCAATTGAAGGCACTAATCATATCCATGATAGCACGAGTCTGCAGGTGGTCGGGAGGTACAGTGCGTGAAAAGTATTCAAAATTTCTCTTATCACTGAGCTTGTCTGAGGTGGCGCCTATGCTAATGTGTGGAATTTTGTACATGCTGAGGAGACGGCTCGTTGGAACACTCATACCACTAGAATAGGAAATGAGAGTAGCAGCTACATCATAGCAGCCTCTCACAGTTGGGTTGGTTGCATTTTCTACTGGCATGTCACAGCAATCTTGGGCACAATCAGGAACAGGAATAAACTTTGTTGTACGGTAGAGAGAAACTTGGATTTCCCAGCAATCATTTAGAAATGCCAGACCAAGGGTTATATTTGGTAGAATCAAGGGGTCTTTATTAACCTCATTTATTCTAAAGATACAAGCATTTGCTGCTTGGAGCACACCAGGGTCCCATGTGTCACAGATGTCTTTTCGTCCCCACCATGTTGCTTCTATGACACCAATATTTATATCACCAGGCATAAAATAGTCATCCTCAGCCACATTTCGCATTGGTAGGGTCTGAAAACCAGATTCAACAGACTTAATCTGAAGAAATAGGACAAGAAGAATTATCCATCTCATTTTGTCGTTTTTGCTTTGTTCCCATCAAAAAATGATGCTGCCACAAATCTTAGGTTGCGAACACATTCACATGCCTTTATCTTTATATTAAGCTACTAAGATCCTTGTCTGATGGTCCAGTACATCCAGGTGAAAAGCAAATCAGTGTATAATCCCTATGATTGCTGAAAAAGACGTAATTCTACAGTGAACATCATTCATTAGAGCTCTTAACTCTTATCAAAGACAGTGATGCTCATTATTATTTTGCTTTTAAGAGGAGGAAAAAGAATAAATCGGATATATTGCGATTCTACAATAAAGTAAGGTAAGGCCCGGCGTCTACCTACTACGATAGAATCGTAGACCTCCCGATATGGCACCGATACAAAATGTCAAAATCGGTGCCATATTGGGAAGGTGCAAAATCGTAGACATATGTCTAGATAAGCCAATCCACCATGCGTTGTATTGGTTTTTTATCGGTGTCTAATCACAGAAACGTGGTCAACTGCCCCGATGTCAGGTAACCTGCCGACGCGATTTAGATTTTTTATCGGGAGGTGCATCGTAGACCATATCGGTGCCATATTGTAGTAGGTGGACGCCGGGCCTAACTAACAATATGCCCAATTAAGAAAAGAATGTTCAATTCTTTTTTTACATCTCTCTCTTTCTCTCTCTCTCTCTCTCTCTCTCTCTCTCTCTATATATATATATATATATATATATATATATATATATATATATATATATATACATAGCGATTAGCGATTAGCGAGGATATTACTTCGTCAACTACGAGGAGATTACGGTCACTCGTATACCATCGAATCTCCAGGTAGCCGATTCCAGACACTCTATACATTTCCTATGGAGACTCCGTATTAGGTGGGTAATAAATAATGTGGGTTTAAAGTCATAAGAGCAAAGAAGTGATTCTCTATAAATTAAATCAAGATTCAACCACTATTACTTACTTTTCCAAGCTAGTTGTAGATATAACATGCTCTAGATGTGAGTGAGATACCATTGAGGTTGACTTCCAGAAGGCTGTAGATTCTCAGATCCAAATGTAGGGTATTCTTGGTGGTATATGGTTCAGGAATACAGGCCATTTATATATTGTCTTCCTCTAGGAAGGGTGTGTCACTCGTTCTAGGTGTGGTCAATGTCTAGTGTCCAGGTGAATAAGCAATGCTAGGAGAAGCTCTCAAGACTGTTTCATGTAAAGTTAGGATGAATTAAAGTAGACAGTTGGATAAGTAACGCCCACATACTTGTAAGAGACCTTATCGATGATGTGCAGTCATGCATAGCTTCTGTGTAGTCAGAGGCCCAATGCGTGCAGAACTTTAAACTTCTCACAGAGGAGACCCATCATCTAACTCCCTCGAAAGTTGTCAGCGACTTTGTCACTAATACCCTCTTTTTTTAATCTGATCATCTTTACAGTCATCAGTTCATATGTTCTGAGTAAAACCAGCATGATTTATATATATATATATATGTATTTTTATATATATATATATATATATATATATATATATATATATATATATATATATATATATATTCTCCGATTGAATATCACGTTAAGGCTGATATTCTCACCAGAAATACATCGTATTCCAAAGTATCATATCGCATACATACATCATATCTGTTTACAGACAGAATTAGGTATGAAGTTATATACACAGATACAAGCGGCCGTAATCTCCAAGGACTAGACAAATTTGAAAAGTGTATAACAGTATTATAATAGTTCATCAAATAACAAACGGTGGAGACAGAGAACTGGGTTTGCTGGAGTTCCCTGCCATGGGAAGGAATGAGGCGTGACGAGGTAGGCATTGGGGAACCCAGCCCAGAAGAGGAGTAGGCGTATCACCGAAGTAAAGTAAGATCCCGAGAGTTGGGCTCCAGGCAATAATAAGAACAAGGGGTTTAGTTGCCACGCAGGTGGGACACTTTTAAAAGATGCCCAGGTCTTAACTGGGCACATCTTGGGGATAAGGAACGACTTGATAAAGAGAGTCAGGGGCTGCTGGGTGTAAACCATCGTGTTGGACGACCCTAGAGTTGTGATCTACCTACCGCGGGAAGCATTGATGAACAGGTTTGAAGCTAGTAAGGGGCTGTTCAAGGCTAGAAGAGCGGCGACCTTTTTTTTTTACTACATTTATTTACCCTGGAGGGCACTCAGTCAGGAATGACTGGTCTCAACGTGCCTCTAGGCAGGCCTCAGGGGCAAAATTATTGACCAAATCATTGACTTATCAGCGACCAGAGATTTAGCTACTATGAAAAAAGTTCGATTGGACTCAAAGTGCCCATTCAAATGTTTTATAGCATCATAAAGAATATCATAAGTGATTTATAAAACCATACCCATCCCAAAAGCCATTTTTATATTAAGAACAAGTATACACTAAAGTAAAGAGTGGTATGATCGCGTTATTTGCCATTTTGACATCTACACCTAGTTGAGATTCAGCGAAGGGCAAAACATGCCCGTGGTGCCATCTTTGGTGACATGAAACTAAGACGACCTGACATAGCCCTACTGCGTAAGGCTTCGCAGCAGAATAATGGTTTTAAAACCAGCCTGGGAATAAAACCTGTTCTAAACTTATACATGTTAATCGCCATACAGAAATTAGAAATATGTGGGTAGGCCTATTCACAGGAATTGAGATACAGCCTCTCGTCATCCTGCTGCGGCCGTCGTCGAAGCAAAACAACCTCGGACTTGTCATTGTCAGCGTCATTTTAGTGTCTGCAGAGAACCTAATACAGGATATATTTCTGGCTTTTGCAGATGTTAACTGGTAGGGAGCGCTCAACCTTAGAGGCTCAATAATTCCCACATATTTTTAACATTTTCACTATTGTTCATTCTTGATTAATGTTGGTTAATGATTACTAAGACTATCGGGAAGTACTTCAACCAAATCAACAAAAGCCTAGTTTGTGTATACATGGTCACTTAAGGTCTCTATTAGGATTTGGCCTGATCATATTGTTAATATGTTGTTTCAAAAAAGTGATTCTCATAAATGATTGTGCACCTCAATAACCTGGAGTGTTGGTCTTTTCCTTCATATCGACGGTCACATCCCCTACTATCTCTCTGCATTGCCTGAAGAAGTCTGATAAATCAGACTGTTATCCCCCAATAAAACCTTCAAAATAAAAATTAACTTGTCTGGTTTTCTGTGGAATTTTCTACTTACTGATTATCTCCCTGTTTACAACATCATGTGAATATACAATTTTGTTTAATCTATCGTAAGAGACTTTAGCAAATTATGGCGGAGGTTTGTAACATGTGATTGTACACATCTTATGCATTTTGGGCATATCTACCTATCCTCTGGAGACTTCTCTTCTAGATCTATCTCTGAATGTGGTTCAGTAGTAACCTTCTTCTCTTTCATATTGGTGTTTGTATCCAGACTTTCATGGTCCAATTGTTGTTTTCCTGTAGAAAGGGCTGGGAAATCCAACACATTTGACATCCCAGACAACAGAATTATCCGAACTTCTTGTATGGCAGTTCTCCATACAGTCTTTCTTCACTTCTGTGACATTACACTATGGAACAGCACTGACACCACCATAAACACCTTAGATTGTGGTTCGCTTTATTGTACCGGCGAGAAGCTCCCGTCCGGGAAACACATTACTGCAGCCGTTACTGGTAATATCACCCACCACTGTGGGCCATGGATGTCAGTAAACGGTAGCTTCACACACAAGAACACGACATATACCATGCAGTCACTGTCTTGTGTGATGCTACTAATGTCTATGTTTGCTTTCCTAAATATAAAGGTGCAAATATCCTTTTCACCATGACCCCTACCTCTCCTCTCGCCTGGGTTGAATTTTCACCTAGGGATCGTTGCCCCTAGAAATGTGGGGAAAGAGGTGCTCCAATAAAATTGGATCGTGTCGTGTGGTATCATTATGTTCACGTTGTATTGCTAATCTTTGCAACACCATACTTTCAGTTACATAGGTGAAAGGTTCATTAGATTTTTAATTCAATATAGATGGTGACATAGTTATGATATGATCAGCAAATAATCTGGAGTAACGATTTCAATTTCGGGTCGTTATTCTGCGAAAAAATCCACAAAACGTTGGGCAAAGCTCCCCAGGCCTTCTCAATGGCGTACTCCATCTACAACGCAAATCCTGCGCCTCGCTCCACAGCCGACTTGCTGCGTGCACACATGGGGTGTCTTCAATTTACACCTCACAAATCTACAATAAAGATGAAACCAACAAGTTTTGGTCAAAGTCGCCGAATGAATATCATATAGCATTCAAACGAGTTGGAGACCGACTTCTTTGACTAAAACGAGTTGTTTTCTGTATTTATCTCACACCTGTTACCACTACAAGAATGGACAACACACAAGATACAGACCATGGAGAACGGACTGCAATACTTGTAGGGGCATGGAGAAAAAGTTTCCAATGTTAAGAATATGGACATTTATTCCAGGGGTGAGATAAAGCCTCGTCCCTTGGTCCCGTGAGATGAAGCCTCATCCCTTGGTCCCGTGATCTCTACAGGACTTGGGGATCTTATAAGGTGTCCATTAGGGTTTATTAATGTATTGTATGGGTGACCCTTATCGTCTATATTCTCCTTCACGTCTCTTGGTGGGAGACAACCCCAGAGGTATCGTAGGAGACGCAAATTAATCAGAGCAGCCTTAATGGCCTGGGAAGGTACGATGAAGGTGGCTCCTTCTGTCACTTAGCAGACTGCCATGCCATCTGGGAATCTTCTCGTCCCTATGACGTCATAATTTCCATCGCCTGTCGTCAAAAATTGCTTTAAGCTACGACCCACCCATCTTACAAACCCCTCTCAGTGTTGGGCTACATTTTGCCATCCTTTACTTTCACAAAAGTAACTACAATAGGTAACCCATGTGAAGCAGGTGAAACCGCAGATACCCGTTCACAAATACCATATAGCCATCATTGCACGCTAAAGGGTCAGACTTTGACATTTTTCCTCAGTGAAAAGTCAAGGCTTAGCCATTGTTGCATGCTAAAAAGTCATACTTTGACATTTTCTTATGCTGAAAAGTCAAGACAGATGTTACACTTGATTGAGTATTGTGAAGCTGCTGACTTTTTTTGGCTGGCATAAAAGTGTGGGTGTGGGGGGGGAGGGGCAGTCGGTCATTGATAATTCAATGTGTCCGAGGCATTTACAGCCCCAGAACTTTGCATAGTGTCATCACTGGCTACAGTTAGTTTTGTTTGGAAGTATTGAATGGGTTTAAGTCACAGGTTTTCCTTGATATTTCATGTCACAAAATCATAATGCCTATTATTTGTTCACGGAAGACGATGACACTACAACTTTTCATAGATATATCATTATCATTGTAATTGGTACACAGTCCCTTTATGAGGAAGAATTTTATTACAGTATTTTCTATCTTTTTATTCAGAGGGTGCAAACCAGGGACTATATGTATGTATGTGCCCATGTGCCAACCCTTTAAACAGACTGTCATGGCGTTGATATCTTTGCCCTATGACATGGCCAATGGCTGCATATCTTATCTTTCCAAATATAAATGATTGAAATGATATGAAAAGTATTCATATTATCTTAGGGAAAATATCAGTTCGGAACATGGTCCTCATTTCCCCCTAAATACACAGTTGTTTTTGAGAAACAAGCCTTCCAATGTTAATAATCATCGATCAGATTTTAACCAGTGCTGACCTTTTTGGTTCACTTCCTTACACAGGTTTTTCTTGTGATTGAACAAAGCAACCATTTACTTGAGATATACTTGGTGACAAAACAGATTTGTCAATATCAAATTAACTTCATCATATTTTCATGCAAGGCTGTCATCAATGTCTAAAAGCATTCTCAACCTTGCACATATGGTAACCACACAAAAAGTAACATTATCTATCCAGGCTCAATAGATCACAACATGACAATTAATAACTGGAACTGGTTTGGTGTGTTTGCATGTTTAATGAGTAGCAAAAAGAATTGAAAGGTACTTTGCAAGAATCGTGGTAGTTTTCTCAGTTAAAAATGTTGAAACATCTAGACTGGCTTTATATCCCAGCCCATCATTCAACTGAGTCTCTCAGGATGGTGTTCCAAAACAAAGCATTGCATTCCAAGACATGGTGCCAATTACAATGTTGCATAAACAACTCAATGTCATCTAAGGATAGAAAAGCTGTGTCATAATATGCATTGTCATATGAAATTCCAGCCAACTGACTTTCATGAATCATAGGGGAAAAGTGCTGCAATCTTAACATTTGAATAGTTCATAGGTCACATGTCTTAAAATTCTAAATGGTTAATTTCAATGTTTTTGACAATATCATTGATTTCTGAGTCAGAATACATGATTGTTTTTCCCTCTACTTCTGTTGGCCACCAGCACTTGCAGATGGATTGAAATTTGTAACTTGGATACTCTCCTCCTTGATATAATAAACAGCATAGATCTTGGGGGCAAAGAGGCATACTGCTGTAACTGCTGCATTGAGGATTAGGGCCAGGCCAAGCAGTGCTGACTTGTGGTAAGCATAGAAAGCCATAGAGTATGTAGGTAGGAAAGCTAGCCATACAAACAATGTAGTCGAAACACAGATGAAAATGTACCATGATTCATTGAAGTTGTCAGGGAGTTTCCGAGTAAGAAAACCATAAATGGCACAAGTTAGAAGAAGTAGAAGGTTGTACGTCAGGGGAATCAGTAATGTCTCTGCAGAAATATGACAGACTAGCTCCACAAATTCTTCTGTTAACACTGGCATCTGAAGTCGGTCTCCTTGCTCATACAGTACATTGCATACCACCAGAAGAACCACCTGTAATGAAAAAAAAAAAGCTCTAATACAATTGAAATGCAAAGATTACCACTTATTTTCATAGTGCCCACAAATCCAATGTATTAGTGGTTACATTGCTTAACATATCAAAGGCTTTAACAAAGTTTAAGGCATATTCTTCAATTAAAGCCAGGCTCCCACTGTCCCGACACATTACGAAAAGTGCTGCGATTGGGCTACGATAAGAACATTTCCGATCGTAGAACTATCGGGAGGGCTCTGTCGGAGTGTGTCGCAGTGTGTCGGAACGGATTTAGCGGCAATAAAAAGAAGACCACAGTACCGACACAGGCTATGATTCAAGAGGTGCGCCAATGCAAATCTCAGAAAAACAATTAACAATATTTGTTATCCCTATTGCGCTGGGTACCCGCGGCAGGGGTACAGTCATGGAGCCGGATGCTAGTGTCATTGAATACATCTAGAGGCCGGGTATATTTGCCTATTGCGAATACTCTTTATATCACGTGACATGACACGTGATACTTAGATACTATTTCCTATTTCTGAAACTCAAATAACTGCTACTTCTAGATGAAATGATTTGAATATTATCATAATATTTGATATGATATGTTAGGCATTTCTTGAAGATCAGTTCCTGAATATGTAAAAAGACCATTGGAAATGTCAAAAATATACGAGATATAACAAACATATATATACATACATAATTTATATTCATATATGAATATAAATTATGTATATATATATATATTTGTTATATATAATCATGGTTATATAATGATATATATATGCCATACTTAACCACTGATATACAGTTGGGAAACCACAACTATTCCTCAGGCCCATTCACCTGAAAAGGTTTTTTTCTTTTTCACATAAGGGTGTTTCATGTCTTGAATAAATATCAATTTACGCCCAAATAATACCGTGGTAACAATTGGAGATCAATTTATATCAAGTATGCTGATATCAGGCAGAATTGACCAAAATGCGGTGACTGAGCAATTGTCTAGGGACGCTCCCAGGGCAATTGCTATTTTGCGGGCCGAAAACCAACAGGAGGGGGGGGGGGGTGCATAGGTTACACATAGTAGGGAATGCTTCTGACACACCCTGACACACTCCGACAAATGTTCCATATTGTCGGAAGGCGTACGACACTGCATTTCTATTGTAGCACTATTGGAGTGTGTCGGAGTGTGTCGTAATACTCATTGGAACACAAAACCCACTTCCAAGATAGAGCCGTTCCTTCCAACACAATTCTTTTTTTTTTCATCGGAACGCTTGTCGTAAGGCCATTGTAGTGTTTCGGAGGCGCAAATCGTCATAGATGGATACCCCCTTAACAGTGGCATCCCCATGTGATTCTTGAATGTTGAAAATTACGGGCTCAAACTGGTTCCTTTTCACTTATTTTGATATCAAATGTAATGTTTGTTCTAACCCAGTTGGTATGACAGACCAATTTGCATTTGCTAGATATATCTATGAAATGTACAGAAAAATATGTTTTTCTTCCTTTCTGTCCATTATAAGAATGGTGACAAATGGTGTTTAATTCTTGCAAAACTATATTCAGTGACAGTTTGAAAATATAACTGCAGCATAAATTAGCACTTTGACCATAACATTATAAGTAAGATATCTTTTCTACAGCACTTTGAAATCACCATAATCAATTTCTAGGCAAATGAAATGTGTTTAAATGTGCACAGACTCTGAATAGTTATTGATATTTGTGGCTATAAAGGTGACCATCTGCCTTGGCACAGGTTTCTAAGAGAGAAAGATCTTACTCAAGTAGTAATTTTGCTTTGCCATTATGATACAGTAGCATTTGAAGTTAGTCTTGAGTCGAAAAGATGTAAAAAATACTCACCACAATAGTGATCAGTGTGATGCTGAATACCATCAATGCAGCGGCACTAACAAACTTTATCTCTTGCTGACACTTCTCTGCTGCAGCAAATATACGATAGAGTCGGGTTGTCTTGAGGAGTAGTGGTACAAAGGTGAGTGTACAGCTCAGATGATATGAGTAGTACTGAACAAGACACAACCAGTATACAGGCTTTGCCACTAGTAATATGGCTGTGGAGTATGACATGAACAAAGCTATGATGATTGTTATCATTTGTTCAAGGCTAGATCCTTTGACTACTTTCTTATATCGATACTTGAGAAACACATATGTGATAGCTAGTGTTGTCAGAAGTCCAGTTCCTGAAAGAGCCACAAGGCCAAGAGCTATAGGATCATGCCAGGTCATATAAGTTGGGGGTATTTCTTGGCAGGTGGTAAAATTTACTTGATCAGGCCATGTAAGTACAGGACAGATGACACAACCCTGTTCATCATCTCGTACCTTTTCATTGCTCCTGCACCGACGGCATTCCCAACAGCATTTCAGTTCTCCTTGAATATAGAATTCTCCTTCCTTACATGGCTTGGCACATACTGACTCTGGTGTTTCAATTGGGAATGGATTGAGGGTCTCATTGAAAGCAACCCATTCAAACTTGTCCATTTTTAGAAGAAGTGTCTCTGTCTCTCGGATCCATTTCCCAACAGGCACAGCGCCATAATTCCCTTTACTGTCTACCTGCCACTGTTTGATTTCATAGTCAATCATTCCCTCACCATTTTCATCAAACTTCACACTACCCCCAAATCCTTGAAATGAAGTGTTACGCATGAATTGTTGAAGGTCATAACCATTGATGCAACCTGCTAAAACTGATTTATCTTGAAATGCTGATGGGCAATTCTGTCTTACCATAGTATCTAGAGCAAAGACTATTACATTTAAAGCATCAATAATTCTCTGATAGTATGTTCGCAATCTATAAACCGGTAAGTCTTCCATCTTTTCATAATTATGGCATGAGTCATTGGCACCCTTTGGTAATTCCATACTGCATTTTAGGTATTCAGGAGAATACATTTCAAAGATTCCTGGAGTGTCTAGATAAGCCCAAGCTGGAACATTTCTGTAGTGGTTCTCAAAGGCCTCATAACGTGAAGAGTCTTCTTGAGAAAAGTATATCTTTAAACCATTAACCCCTTCTTCATCAAATCGACTGAAGGTACCGCCATCTCCTGTGATGAAGGTGAACTCACCTTGGGCCTTTTGCCTCTTAACAGCTTCAAGCATTTTAGTAAGATCTTCGATAAATATAATCACCACTTTAGCCTTAGAATTAATTCGCAGTCGTCTTATGACAATGTCATAGTCACTTTCAGTAAAGTCTGGTCTCAGCTCAACAGAATAGGCTATACATATTCCAAATTTTTTGGCAAGGACTCTTATTGCTGAAAGACCATTACGACTGTATTCTGATGTGGTTCCGATCAATGAGATATAGGTCCAATTGAAGGCACTTATCATATCCATGATAGCACGAGTCTGTAGTTGATCTGGAGGCACAGTACGTGAAAAGTATTCAAAATTTCTCTTATCACTGAGCTTGTCAGAGGTGGCACCTATGCTAATGTGTGGAATTTTATACATGCTAAGGAGGCGGCTTGTTGGAACACTCATACCACTAGAAAAGGAAATGAGAGCAGCGGCTACATTATAGCAGCCCCTCACAGTTGGGTTGGTTGCATTTTCTACTGGTATGTCACAGCAATCTTGGGCACAATCAGGAACAGGAATAAACTTAGTTGAACGGTAGAGAGAAACTTGGATTTCCCAGCAATCATTTAGAAATGCCAGCCCAAGAGTAATATTGGGCAAAATTGAGGGGTCTTTGTTAATCTCATTTATTCTAAAGATACAAGCATTTGCTGCTTGGAGCACACCAGGGTCCCATGTGTCGCAGATGTCTTTTCGTCCCCACCATGTTGCTTCTATAACACCAATATTTATATCACCAGGCATATAAAAGTCATCCTCACGAATATTTTGTATTGTTGGGGTCTGAAAACCAGATCTAACAGGCCTAATGTGTAGAAATAGGACAAGAAGAATTGACCACCTCATTTTGTGGTTCCAGTTTTGGTCCCTACCAAGAATGCTGCTGTTTATGCATAGCCCACAAACTCTGTATTTTCAAGAGAGTGTCTCATAGTCCAGTGCATCCAGGTGATTTGGCAATCAGCCATACAATTACTGCAAAAGGAATAATTTTACATTAAATAGTTATGACATAATAATGACAAAATATTTTTTAAAGTGCATATAGATGGCATGGCAAAGTCGAATTGTAATCCATCTGTAATTGAGGTTTAATTTTCATTTTGATCCTAAAGTGGAAAACACACTGTAGGATTTCATTTTCAATGATTAAATCCCCTTATGGTAGGCTATTATTAATGCATCCCAGGCAAATTTGCACAGGGCCTCGACCATCCCAGCATAGTACTAGAAAGATGGTGGTAGGAGTTAGTAAGCAATTCCTAAACACTGTGCAATATTATTACGACCCAAAGACTCTGTTATGAGTCTAGTTTTTGGTCAACTTGGGGACACTAATCAGCGCAGGACATCATCTGACAACTTATCTGTGTGTGGCGACCCCAATGACTCTTCAACTGGCAATTGGAAATGCTAATAACGAGCTGATATCGGAACGTGCCATGGGGGTGTTGCTTAGATTCTGTTGCCACAGACAATGGGAAGGAACATGTTTCTTAATTTATCTGACATGAATTTTGAACATCCTACCAAAATTCATTGGGACAAAGGTAGAAGTCCATGGCGGGCATTTTCTTATCGTAGGTAAATTTCTGGAGGTGGTGCCCCACTGAAAGACTCTGTTTCAAAGCCTCACCTGAGCTTATATGAGTGTTCTTTCATCACCGGTAACTGAATATTCATGGTCCAAAATCATACAGTGTGTTATGGTCTTAAGACAACAAGAACAGAGCATATGGGATAATTGCCATTGTACAATAGTAAAATGTAATCAACTTCATGACCAATAAAGAAAAAGCTGTTCAATCAGATTCACTTTTTGACATCTTTAAATATATGCAGTGCATAAGAACACAAATCTAATACCAAGCATATATTTTCTAATAAAGAAATGTCATTCACTGAACTTCCAATTTATGCAAAACAGAGTTATTAATATGCTCTCAATAAATGGTCAATCAGATACCTCCTGACGCATTTGAATATTTTTTAGTTCCAACGCAAAGTGCAAAGTACCTTTGGAGCATCCTCTACTATATATGTGAGCTATGGACCCTGCTTCCACACATGCATTGAAAAGGGAAGGCTTAATGTGATTACAACACAAACATATTCCTGTCTCAATGCATCAGTGATGCAACCATTTTTCTGTTGGCTATGCATTGGATTGTGTTTGGAAATCCTAAGCTTTGAAACTGAAAATTGTTGAACTCTTAGCAAAGAAATGCTTCTCATTTTGTCACCCTTTGTATCTTCTCCCCATAAACCTAACAGTGGAAAATCGTACTTAACCCCCATGTAGTATTGTAAAAGAAATACTAAGATACTAGCCAATTAATCAGTGATGGGGGTGAGGTAAATTCTGAGGTGCACTTGATCCATAGCTACTGAAAATATGTGATTCATTTTGGTTTGCTTCGTAATCTCACAAGGTAAAGCCTTGTAAGATATCTCCACAGCCAACCCAATGGCATATTTCTGGCAGCTAATGATCTTGATGCACTTCCTTACTAATATCCTATGAAGATTCAACTACTATTACTTACCTATATGAGGCACTTAGAAACTCTGGCTCTGGTAGTCAGTGAGATACCACTGATGATGACTTCCAGAAGGCTGTAGATTTTCAGACATGAGTACATGCCATTTATACATTGTCTTCCCCTAGCATGGGTGTGCCACTTGCTTTGTGTGAACTGAGAGATAGGTGTGGTCAAATATCTATTCATCTATCATTATTTTTACTGTAAAGGATGTCAGCAGATTGCTGGTTTGGGTTGTTCTTACAATACTCTCTTTGGTGCACCATCAAACGTCAACTTCATGTACATATTCTCTGATGAAGACATTGCAAAGATTGTCATAAGTACGCTTTTTATAACAACAACTTGTACCCTATGGTCTCATTGTTCATATTGAAAGAAATCAATTCAACATGGTTTATTTGTTGTTAACACCTTAAGTAAGGAGGTAAAAGGTCAAATTCAAATATTAAAAAAACGGACAACACCTGTTCTGGCAGATAAAACGGCTAGATACATGAACAGCTACCTTAACTAAAGTGTTTAATTAATGTGATACAGATGCATATACATATATATATAAATATATGACAGATACCTGATAACAACGATGAAAATCCAATGATAATATGGGTCATTGAGGTTCTGAAACTGATCAAAAACTTCTCAACCAACAAGTCATCAGGTATAAAGCTTGCCACAGCGTGAAAAACCCTGATTTATATATGTATACGCTCGGTCTATATAGCTATGATTTTGCATAAATGAGTCAGTCCTTTTTTCATTGTGTATACGCTTCATTCATTGTCGTATATAAGTGTCCATGTCACAGTCATAAATATTTTATATATGCCCACACATTCTATACACAGCATTAAAACTTCAGTTTACATATATTTGATGTAAGCTACATATTTTTTCCTCGGGGGTAAATAAGTTTGTCCTATTTTGGCATCATATATACGCCAGATTCTGTTATATCAATACGCCACTATTCAATAACTCTGATCTATACATCTAGGGCACACAACTGTTGTTGGTTTTTTTATTTGCAATTAGTCATCAAGTCCTTGGTATATAGAAAATCTAATGTTATATCATTAATTTTGATTTTAAGATCAATATAAAACTCTATTGATTATATTTCTTTTTAATTACATATAATAAACCCAGCATTCTTTTGCATTTTTTACCGTTTTTGAAATTGATTTTAGTTTCAAAACACCACTCTTCTGTAGGGTTCTTGATATCTCTCTTTACAAGGAAACTGTGTTTATAAATAGACATTAGGTCAGGCTCAAGCTTGGGGTCAGGGTTGGGGTCGGAGTCGGAATCAGAATCGTGAGCAAGGACTTCAGTGTTGGTGCAGGCACCGAGTGAGTGGAAGGATTCGGGTGGTGGGCCTCACATACCACTGAGACCAGCACAACCTCTACCAACACAACCGGGGAGAGGGACCAGTGGGGGTGGGGGGAGGGTAGGGGGGAGCAGATGTGGGGGAAGCAGCGGGGGTTGCAGTGTGGATGGGGATGAGTGGTCAGAAATTGAAGGGGAGATAGAGGGCGTAAGTATTTCTTCTCATATACGCTTTGCGGCAAATACAGCCATTCTATGTACATGTAAAAACACATTTGTATATGCTGCATGAAATATGGACATATACATATAAAAACAGGTCAATCTACATCGGATACATGCATTTACGCGGTGACATATATCTGAAATAAGTGGGGGGTTTTGCACAGTGGGGGTTTTGCACAGTGTGCATGAAAATTGTGTTTTATTCATCTATATACACGACTGCGTACGTACACATATATATACCATAAAGAGCTATATATTCATATATGTGTATGCGGCCCTCACTGCCCAAAAACTCCCACTTATTTCAAATAAACGCTACCACGTAATTGTATGTATCTGATGCACATTGGCATGTTTTTATATATATACGTCCACAATTCACGCCAGCATATATGGCGTATACAATACTGTTTTTCTTTGTCTACGGATTCGCTATGGCTGTATTTGCCACCAAGTGTAAATGAGAAGAAATATCCTGTGTGTGACATATATACGCTGGTCATATACAAATCATATACGTTTGGCGTATATATATATATACATGTATGCTACCTGATAAAAAATATAAAAAAGTATATGTGTAGACATGGCTGTTACTGCGACTATTGAGCAAGTGACTGGCATAGCGCCTCTCGGGCGCTCCCTGAGGAAGAATTGATATCAATGAATAGTAATAATTATACAGAGGATGACCCCCATTGGTTCATACCATCACGTGGTGGTTTTCGAGGCTTCTCAGTGGTAGAAACCCCGCTTTTCTGATTTGTAGAGGCATATCCTACAGTTCACGGTGGCGCCACCTGGTGATTTTTAAATATTCTCAATTATCAGTCAAAACTGGTTCTTTGTGATTATGCTAATTTTAAATGAGTTTATTTAACGTTATACCCAGTTTATGCGATCTTTATAGGTGAGATAAGCCAATTAATAATTACTTGAATTACATAGGAAACTACTGAAAAACACAGTGACAAATCAATTTTAAAACCTAAATATGTAGTACTATGCATCTTCTATATTCTGTAAAAGTTTGAGGAACATGACATGCGTTTTTATTATGTGAAAAAAACTTTTCAGAATTTCTATATATTAAACTAGAACGGTGACCCCCGATTTTTGAATTATATATATATGTGTTCCATAATACTTAGAGATCATGATATTCAATTCTCAGGAAAATGACATGGGTTTTAATTTTCAAGCCAAATTGTCCAATATGCCTTTAATCAGATTTCACTTCATAAAACTTGGCCTCTGGTTGGGTGCCGGTCACTTTACGGAGTTGCAAGGGTAATGGACGATTGTTAATCGTTTGGTATTTTTTCTGGTGTGTTTCACACAATTTTTTCTTGGAAAAGAAAGACATTTCATGATTTTTACACTGAGGTATCCGCGATACCAAGGTGTGAAACACACCAGATAAAATACCAAACAAAAAATGAAAAAGAGGTTTGCCACCCTGTTCCCCCCCCCCCCCCCCCCCCACTTCAATTTCTGACCCCTAGTCTGTGCTGAAGTGTTGGTAGAGTACCCGCCCTCCCTAGCTCTCCCCCTCCCCTGCCCTCTCCTCCCCAACTCCTCCCATGCTCCCCACAGCCTCCCCAAGGGTGTTCGGACGGATGACTCCCAATTCCTCTGTCTTCACACATTACCAGAGTATTGTCTATATATGGGTGGGTAGGCACAAGGCTTTGTGCAGATGGGTGTGAAAGCGGAAGTTGTGAAAGCGGCGTCGGCAGCAGAAGTGTTGGTGGCGGCGGCGGCGGCGGCGGCGGCGCCAGTTTGGCTCGACCCAGTGTCTATAAATACAACCTCTTATAAAGGGAAATATCCATAAGCTAGAAACTGGAATACTTTAGTATACAAAAAGTACAACTGGATCCAGACAGACGAGTCAGGGTCCAAAAGTTTTGAATACCATGATAGCCAAAATTGTTTTCTTATCAAGATTAAAATGATAATTCCATGAACCGTAAGCTGAGTTGCTCCAAGGGAATATGAAGCAAGGTGGAGGAAGATATATACACATGATACACTCCACTCCAACTATCCAGACAAGACTACAATTGATCTAATTACAGGAGTGTAGATCTATACATTCATTAAGTAAATTTAATATAAAAAAAACTCTGAAAAAGTCCTATTATTGAAGTCCTTCTGCAACATCCCTAATGACATGTCCATCAATAACAAAACCTATTCTGGATCAGGTTTTAAGACCAGAGCTTGTCACCATGATGAAGCAGCTGAAGCGGCATTTTTTATGATAAGCGGGACACGGCATTATTTCATAGCCCGTAGCAGCCAGCATTACAGAACGCACATACCCTTCTCTAGATGGCATAGCTCTAATTAGTCTGCGGAAATGGATCACTTGTCATGGCGGTCACAGAGTTGATCGTTACATGTCAGGTTACATGTCATCCACCATGGAGTTGTCCCATTACCTTAATTCCATATAAGGAATAAAGTCGACCGAGTAGCCAATGACTGTATTCACAGCAAACCCCGACCTTCACCCTGACCTCCTTACATAATATTTTCTAGCGCCTTGGGACGGCTCTGCAGTCGAGAGTTGACCTCGAATCTTAGGGGCCACAACCACCCTCCATAGGGCCTGAATGAAAGAACGGCTGTATAGCCGAATTCGGTGATTGTGTGCACAAATATTTCCTAATAAAATTGCTAAAAAAAACCAAAAAAACTATCTGCTAATGTTTGTACAATGCTACTCCAATATACCAGTGTCATTACTTAGTCTTCCGGTAAAGTGAGTATGTAGGTATATGCAATGAGGACCGTGGCTGAACTAGGTACCGCCCATCGACTCAAGTGCCCTAAGCCTGAAACCCATCAACGCCAACGCCAAATTCATACCTTCCGATGTACCCATGGCCATTAAATTCAACACAATTGTGCATCATGTATCGGTAGCCCAGTGGGTTCGGCCTTTAAAGGGGGCCTCCACCAACCACGACAAGGCTACGACAATGGGTTCCCAACAAGGTCCCTGATTGGCCTACAATTGGAGGCCTTGTCTTGGTTGGTGGACCCCAGTTCCCAACTAGAGTCTACGATAAGGCCACAACAAGGCCACGATTTGAATCTTGTCTGGAGCTTTCCGACAAGGCTACGACAACATTAGGCATTTTCGATTTTTTCCACGACTGGACCTTTATCGTGGAATGTCATGGTATGTCAGGAGCATGTCGCAGTGGTCTACGATAGGAAATTTTGGTGGAGTGTGCACTTCCTGACAGGCCCTGACAACGCTATCGTAAAGCCCCCCTTCTTACGACAAGGCTGGGACAAGGTGCCGAAATGAACTTTCTTGTCGGCGCTTGTCATAGCCTTGTCGTAGTTGGTGGACGCCACCCTTAACCCTGGTGCAGTTGTTAGGCTCTGGTCAGGTCAGCTACTCACTACGCTCTGCTATCACCTCACGTTGTAAAACACGACCTGACCATAGCGACATAAAAACTAACAATACTAACTGAACTAACTAAGTTATTATTTTACACCTAATACAAAGTGTCATTAAAACACATCGGGAGTCTTTATCTATGTAACCGGTGCATACAAATATATGTTATATGGTCCCGGTTGCTATAAAGAAGAAACCGACAAGTTTTGGTCAGAGTTGTAGTTCTCCACCAGTTTGATGTGGAGGGATATTGATCGAGGGGACAGCCGAGTGAATATCACGGAACATTCAAATGAGTTGAGAAGAATGGACGACACATAGGGCATAGACCATGGAGAACGGACTGCTATACTCCTAGGGGCATAGAGGCATGTTCCCGATGTTAAACCTATGGGTCAAAAATACCAGGGGTGAGATAAAGTATTTTCATGCTGCACGCGCCATATTTGATCATATATAGCGGTTTGGCCAGATTTGTTATGATCAAGTCATTATCAATATTAGGCATGCTTGCTACAAGGAAGGTGATATATAATGAGAAATGTAATTCACTGGGTTTGCTCCAAGATTCAAATTCTTTTCAAAGAAATCAACTTTGTCGTAAGTCAATATGCGAACTGAAAAACATAAGGTGAGGCAGTCAGTGCTCACGCTAGTCTTTGAACTTTCTGCCTAGGTTTGGCAATTCTCATGTCCTACTCCAGGTGGCCATCTAGCGGAAGCCAAATGAAACAGCGAGGCGTAAGATCGTTGAGAGCACGCCTGAATGATGACAGAGGTGGACGATAGGGTGTGGCAAGTCAGTGGTGGAGGCATGGCAGTTGTTCAAGGACGGATCATTGCTCCATCCACCCATTAAGTGTACATTTCTTCTCATACTCTACCATCACCTCCACCTATCCTCACACAACATACTTGAGCATCGCACGAGAATTCTCAAGCAAAATCAGTCGCCTTAGGGGATCTGGCGCTTATACAGTTTATCCATTTGGCCTTAGTCCTGAAGAGGGTACGATTGTAGCGTAACCTTGACCACAGGTCCTATAGTTTACCTCTGTATTATTATAATCATCCTACGAGTTCATCTTTGAAAAAAGACAATTTTCTCGGAGTCGTGGAGTTTTTAAAACTTACTTTATCCATATAACCTTCCCTCACCACACTTCCTGTTTCTTCGCATCACGCATATATCAATATATATTCGAAAAGATGGATAATATGTACAACAATCGATGTTTTTTTTGGACAGGCGGGTCTGTTAACCACTAGAGGCTGATGTGGTAATACACTTATTGACGCTCGTGTAGATGGATAGATGGATAGAAATATACGATTATGATAAAAATAAAGATGAGGAGTCAAAAATAAAGATTTATTTGCCTATAGACTAATAAAACTAAAATTGTTCGCTATCAAAGCGACATGATTTCACGATTGCTGCATCACCGGCGAATTCCAGAAACGCTGATAATTAAGATGGTCCCGGGGTATGCATATGAGATTTTATTGAATATCCAGAAGTAGAAAGTTATAAACGCTCCTAGGCAATTGCTGGGGCAATATGATTAAAGCCCTTGTTGTCGTTGTATAACGAAGGTAAGGAGGGAAAAGTTATTGTTTGGTTTCGAGCTGTGTGGCGTGCCGAGGGAGGGTGAGACCGAGCACTCGGTCCGACGGGTGAGGCGGATGCGGTCAGAGGTTACCTTGTCCCCCGGCACGCCCGGGAGGAGTGGTCACGTGGAGCGTCCCTAGCGACCGAGACCGGGGACCTGTTTCAGTAGTTTCGTGACATGTCTAGAAGGCGTCTGTGACACCATACAGACAGATCAACACAAGTTGCGGCACTTAGGACAAGACAGACCCCAAACATGGTGTGTCCAGTTCCAAAAGTATTAGACAATTTCACTCCCTTTCCGTAAGAATTAAGCAATGAAACTTAAACACGAGTAAGGGACATATATAGCCTATAACCGTTCTAAATATGAAGGAAATTGGCAGCTCCAATCTGCTGATATTTGACATCAACTGTGACATGCGTTTTGAAACCTGACACAACCTTCCGCTGTTGCCTGCACTGTTGGTGCCGCTGTTGATGTCTGTCTATAGGTCTAATGTCACGAAACTACTGAAACAGGTCCCAGGTCCGCCGCGCATTACCCCCCACCCGCCGGTTAGGGATAATTATAGGGTATTTCTTCAAACATTGTTTCGCTCTGGCTAATGATATAGATCTATGTCTGACTTGAAAATTTTTAGTATATGCATGTAGGTATATACCTTATTTTGATCAAAGACCACCGTAACCGCAGTGTCGCCGTTCTCGCTCCTACATGCTGTGGCAAAACTCGGAGCCTTCTAAAAAAGTACGGTGTTTATTAAAGATATATTACCCTGCATAGCATCTCCCACCTCAGTCCTTTATCTGAAGCACAGGTGCTGCAAATCTACTTATCTAAGAACATCAAGAAAAATATTTAGTTGATGTATATTTGGAGTATCTGTCTTTGCAAAGAATCCCTCTTTAAGACGACTGAAAAATAGTACAAAGGGACTGCAATTGGCATTGATTGATCGCCATCCACCGGTTTGGTCTTGTCTCTGCGAGTGAGTTCAAGAACACAGCACTAAGATCTTAAGGTAAACATGTGTCAAACATTGTATTTATCACCACATTAGTGTTTTATAGAAGTAGACATTTCTTTCCATATCACGAAGGCAGGTGTGCTCTGGGCATCCCGGAACCATTAGGAAACAGCTGCAACATTATTCTCTCTCGTTTGAGCTGTCGCCCCGCCGATTTACAGTTAAGGCGGGCGTCCACCAACCACGACAAGGCTACGACAATAGCATTCCGACAAGGTCCACGACAGGCCTACGATTGGAGGACATGTCATAGCCTTGTTGTGGTTGGTGGACCCCAGTTCCGACAAGAGTCTACGACAAGGCCATGACAGGCTGCGACTGGGAAGCATGTTGGTAGCCTTCCGACAAGGTTACAACAAAATCAAACATGTTCGATTTTTCCTACATCTGGACCTTTGTCGTGGAGTGTCGTTGCGTGTCGGGAGCGTGTTGCAGAGGTCTATGGTATTAAACTTTGGTGGAGCATGCACTTTCCGACACCCTCCGACAACGCTGTAGTAAAGCCTTCCTTCTTACGACAAGGCCGCGACAAGCGGCGATTGGAACTTTCCTGTCGCCACTTGACGTAGCCTTTTCGGTTCGCGTCGGTGCGCATCGGGCCGCGTCGGTAGCGTTATCGTAGAAACCTGACCAACTGCCCCGATAAGCTCCATGATTTTGCTACGATATGGATTTTGTATCGGGAGGGCAATATCGGCGCGCGTCGGTTCGCGTCGGAAGCCCGGTGGACAACCCCCTAACTCTGTCTAGATTACATGGATAAACTCCTAGATGGATTTGAGAGATTGTATCTATTCACCTTCTTGGACAGGTTCATTTCAAAAGATAGTAATATATGAGCGCTCGTATATGAGGATATAACGTAGACTCTGGTCCAAGGAGATTAAGGTGGTTTTAATCTTAAATCAGCTTGTATTGTATTCATTAACCGCCGTTCTTCGCTGATAATTGCCATACTCCAATATTTCCAAAGTTCTGAAACTTGATTAATGCGCCTCCGAATATTTGTGCAAATACCGGGGGAGGGTGTGTGAGGTGCTAGTCGCCGATTCGGGGATGACACATCTAGCGACACGAAATGTATCTGTGTGGTTAATGGCACTGGGATATAGTGGGTGAACAAAATTAACAGGAGCAGTATTATCTACCATTCTAAACCAGCGGAAATCTGTTATTTGGACTCATATACAAACTGGAAGTGTTGGAGGGAAATCTTTGAAACATTTAGTCAGATTCATATGTATTGATAAATGATAAAAAATTGATTCCCCAAAATACCACCATACCGATTTTGTCCTGGGGATCACTCGAACGAAACTATATGGACTAGGATTTCTCTATATATGGACGACACACGTAATCAAACGCGATTGACGTGCTCTCGCCGGATTTGTCGTCCGTGTAGGTCTCTTTCGTCTGGACTATTGTCCCGAACGAGTAGAGTGATACGACCGCGAGAATATCAGGGAATGGACGCATCTAGGGATTGCGTTCGGGAACCAAATCGCTGTGTTCCTAGTCGGTGTGACCGTACGAACAAATGCAAACACATGCCAAAATATTAAATGTTTCTAATATTGTCGCCTGTGACCGTATGTCAATGCGAAATCGCATGAGACATGATACTCACCAGCGACCACCATGCGAATGCCTGATACACAGAAGCGAATTCTGCTGCGACTGGGGGGGGGGCTGTTGAATAAAGCTCGTTCGTTTCTGGTGCTGGTGCTGGACGATACGACAATTCCAAATATAAACGACATCTACACGATGTTTTTCATTCTGAGTTGTATGACAAAACAGAAGATATTTTCTAAATCAACATACTTGTATCCAACACCTTACAAGACGGTTAGGCTATTCTTACCATCAAATCATCTTAGGCTTACGACACAACACTACAACACTATGGCCCAAAAGACAAATCTAAGATACTCTTTTTGTCGTTCGAGGCTTATTTAACGTCGAACGTGTGCGACCACTAACTTCGCCGTAGTTGATAAGGACAGCTAGAACTGTGCCTATAGATGACTTCCAGGTAGATATCCGTTGTCCAGCATACCCTGATTTCTATCAGGTCACGTTCATCTCATTCGATTTCGCCGTTATATGACCCTGGCAACTGCCGCCACTTCCCGCATCATCCAGGTCGTGAACACCTCGGGAGGCTCGAGTCATTGGTTTTAATCTCATGTCACAACAGTTCATCAAACAGCTTGACACACAACCCCAACCATTCTCGATCCCTTTCTACCACCTCCCAACCCTCACCCGGCACCATGGGGACGTTTGACGACCGAGATTGTTTCCCCCGCCTGCCTTTCTGAGTGACATCTGCTGATTGGCTGCTAGCCGGTCACATGATTAGCGTCCTTGTCCCTGAGCAGTAGAGGTCAGGCGAGACGTTAGCCAATCAGCGGCGAGATTGTCGTGTGGTGGCGTCGGGTGGTCTGACTGTCCAGTGGGTGATGACCTCGTCCTCGTGACGTCCGAGTCCAGGGAATACCTCTCTGAGAACCCGAAGAGTCTCTAATCTGCTCCTTTTTTCTATTTCAAAGGTTTATATTTCTCGTATTCAGATACAGGGCCCCGTTTAATAATCTAGGATCGTACACAAAGACCCTCTTCTGTATCCCCTACATGGGTCATCGTTTGATTATATTTAAGTCTATTCACTAAGACAATATCATCCGTCCAAAAGGTCGTCCATAAGTGTAGAGTAAAGTTGACCCACATCGTCCCTGGGTCTCTATGGCATACAGAAAAGAGTCTACATGTACGATCCTAGATTATTAAACAGGCCCCAGGATCCGTGCTCCTACAGAGCTATACTCCCCCACTCAGTACATTACAGGCCGATTCTATTGGCCGGCGAAAAAGGCACCGATTAATTGGGTTCCCTTTAAAGGCCCAGTTTACACCTGCTGACGGAAAATGCACTGATACAATATGGGGAAATAAAAGTGGGTCGGTGGTGCTCACCGATAAGATCTGTAACGATTATCGGTGACACTACAAGTCGTTGATGCATTCCGACGTAATAGGAATTTAAGACGGAAATGTCGGAGGCCCTTCTCTTGCAGAAACAGAGGTGCTTTTCAATGGAGTGTTTTACAAAATATTAGCTCCTTTCGCCGAAGATTTCAAAGTGCTTTGAAATCGTCGGAAGCCTAAAAAATCAGTCAGGGTTGCCATGTTATGGAACCAGGTGTTGAGGAATAGTTTTCTTGGTCTGTATTTCTTTTGTTTATACTTACCGATTTTACATCGGGAACGATTAATAATCGGTCAATGGTGCCAGATTCTAGATGTGGTCAAAATCGGTAAGTGTAAACTGTACGTCGGTACTAAATAATCGGTAACGCTGCAGTGGATGCCTTGTTTCTACTGCATTTTGCATATCTATACCGAATCAAATTTCCGCCTAAAACCTTGTGCTTCAACGATGAAAGCAAAGCATTTTGATTCTGTCAGTCGTTGACCAAGTCAGTTGGTGGTGGGCTTTCTTCGGACAATGTACTCACTCTCTATTCCAATGGACTTGGTATGATAACAGTCCATTTCTCACCCTGGTAAGTTTTACCTATAGACTTAACATTGGGAACTCGTACTCTATGCACAATTGGTCGATGAGCACTTCTCTATACTTTTTTATTCTATTCACTGATCTGGCATCAGTATACCAAAAGGAACTCGATCTGCGGTTCCTGATTCCAGGTTGTTGTTATATAATCTCTGGTGGTTCTGCTTGAAAAAAATCATTGCTTTACATAGTCGGGGACGTTCAATGCAAATTACGGTAGTTGCCGACCGATTTGTGGCACTCAAGTTCATCAGGCCAAATGATGCAACACGGAGGCATCATGTCGGTGGCACAAAATGTCTGTCAGTTCCGAATTATGACATATTTCTAAGAAAAAAGTTAACAACTCGTCCTCAATGCCCATGGAGTATATTGTAAAAAAGACCTCATTTGATGACAAACCTTAGACAATTAGTCAGTGTTAGGGATGAGATAAAATCTAAACTTTCCGTAGCCACTGAAAATATGCCATTTGTTTTGATTTGTTTGGATTTGCCTTATTTACCAAATTCACGACATATTTTCAGCAGCTACGGAGTTCCTTCTCAGTCGGCCTCTTAGGTGAATACCGCTTTGGTATAAAGTGCAGATTCCATCTGGGTGCTGGCACATTCCATGTCTGCACTGCCCCTTATCGCCTACTATTATTGCAATCACTAATAGCGGCCGGAAATACCGTTATGAAGGAAGCTCTCAGCGCTGCGGGTCTTGCGCCGCTGCGAGTCGCCCAGTGTTTGCCTCCTAAAGCGAGCTGAGATGGGCGGGTGTCTATGGCGAGCAGCTCAGCCAGCAACAATTGGTGAGGAACTGGCCGCGCCCTCCCAGATGAATAGCCGGGTAATGAGTCTGTCTGCTCTCCGTTCTGCTGCTTGGAGCCGCTCATAGTATGGTCACGTTGGAATGTAGAAGGCAGTTGGCATCGGAAGTTCCGTTGGTTATTTTTTTTAATGCCGCTGTATGTAAAGAACTCAAAATCGTATATACCGACACGGTGGACCCTCACAATTAAACAAGATATTTTAGTAATTCAGTGGGTGAAATTATTAGGCTAGATTGCATGTTTGATATTCATTAGCATTCATTACACCGTTAAAATGCTATACAATGAAGTAGCATGTATGAGAAGTAGGGAATTCTTCGCATGTATTCCATGAAAAGAACCAAGGCTATTTATCGAATTACCTTGTCACGTTTCTGATATGTTGCCTTGATAGTAATACTATATATACTACATATTCCTGATCTGTTGTCTGGAATACAGAGGAATGAAGACTGTCTTCGTGACATATGTTTTTGTAAACAGGTAATGCTATTTCGAGCAGATCACCCATTTATCATCATTTCTCAGGAGAACTGAAGACCAAAACGACTAAAGTAGCAGGATGTATCACATGAATATCCTTTTCACACATAGGTTCATAATTTGCAGTCTCATGACGACTAATCATGCAAGAAACGAATACATATACTTGCATATAAAATATGATTATATGTTTAGGACGCTTATAACTATCCGCACTATGCGTGTCATGATGTGACGTATCCATATCTATGTAACCACGTCACCATAACGTGACGTTCTTCACCCAAATACTTCCTGAGTCGCGTGTGACTATCAGCTGTAAAACTTTAATTCTTATTAACAAAGATGTCTTTTGGTATGACATTCTGCCGAACTAATTTTATGAGTAACTAAATTATCAATATATATCTCACCCCTGATCCCCCCCCCTAGACTTAACATAAGGAACTCGTAGCCAACGCCCGTTGAGTATTCAGAAAAAGTACTAAATGGGGCATTATAATACAAAGGTTAGTCCATTAGTCAATGTGAAGGGTGAGATAAAATCAGAAACCTATCCAAGTTTAGGGTCAGAGCTCGATCCCAACTCGTTTGAATTGCTGAGTAATTCATGCGTCTTCGCCTTGTGAATTACTATGTGATTCAAACTCGATGGGATATGAGCTCTGACCCTTAATGCTCATAGGCTTCCCCTATAGCATTAGGTCTTTATACGTTACCAGCTGGCAGCTGCTCTGGATCTTTAGAATGGGGCAAATTGTTACTTTCCAACTTTATTAAATAAAAGAGGAACTTTACATTGAATGTACATAAGAGGACATCCAATCATGGAAACAATTTCTAAGCAACATCATATTCTTATTGAATTTATTCTTACCTTTTACTACAGTTCTGCCAAGGTCAGGGGTCATTACGAGTTTGAAATATCTCTGTATACAGTCATTTGTACTTCTTTTAAGGTTTTATTTGCCTTCGAAATTCCAATACCATTCTTCTTAACAAAACATAGTTTTCCAACAATAATCGATATGATAAATGGTGTTCACGGTATAAATCATCTGTGATATTCACAATTTAGATACTTTCACACTTTCAAACTTTTCACACTTTTACTGAATAATTTATATCGCTACGGACCTGAAAAAAGGTTCAAGAAACAAAGCATGCATTACATCCTCTCGGATTGATTAACAGGGACATGAAGCCGGTACCACCACTAACGACTTTTAGGATAATTCCCATAATCGGTGCCGTTTTCGTTGGCTAGTAGCAAAAGAAGGCCACACACGTGTATGCGACAAAAACGTTAACAAAAATACAAGAATCAACAAGTGTATATAAATAAATGGCTCAAGGGGAAACAGATGGGTGTGTCCCCAAGATGATAGTGTTTGTTTTTGACACCTTTGACACCAAAATACAATGTATTTACACGTTTTTGAGCTTTGAGCTTCGCATCACTAGGTTGGTGATCTATAGGTTATGTACATTAGGTATCACTGACAAAGAAGAACTCACTACTTTAAAAAATCCCGATCACAAAGGTGTTCTTGCAGTTCATTAAAAAGGATTCTCTGACAAACAAAAAGGTATTCATCTTACCCCCAAGAAAAAAAAAACGCCGTGTAGTGACTTTATGCGATGGGGCGTGGCATAAGATGTTTTTATGCCACTTTCTAAGCCAAGGGGCTCGATACAAATATCTGCAACCAAATCAAGATTATGGGTATGGTGGATTATAAACTGTAAATAATCACTACAATACTCACTATTAGCTTAGTTAATTGATAGCAAAGTCTAAATTCATGATCTTATCATCAAAATACACAAGAAGGAAAATGATAGCATGATCAAGGTGTTTCAAGAGTACAGCCCTTTCTGAGCACGACATCAAAAGATTTCCTGAGAGAATGAACCTAATAGTTCACTCCTCCAGCAGAAATTCAGGTTCTGATAGTAAAAACATCAGTTAGGAGAGTGCTAGTCATGGTGGGAGAGATCCGACTCCATCAGGGTCCCGTTTAATAAGGTAGTACCTATATAGAACGTCCTGACCATGCTGTACAATTCACAGAACGAGATGGTAATTTACGGTTTGTACGGACTGAGGCATTTATGCCGAGTTCCATACAAACCGTAAATTTTCATCGAGTTCTGTGACTTGTACAAGCATGGTTGGACGTTATATATTTACTATATACCCAAAACTGAAAAAAAAATCATTAATCTAATTTTTAACAACCGATATGTTAATAAACGTGCATGACAAGGTGGTCCGTATTTTAGTGTACGGACCAGCGGTCCGTACAGTATTTTTACGTCATATGCCGAAATGGTGTGTATTTACAGTATATACGGCACGGGTATATAGTAAATAAAGACCCTTTTCTGTGACTTGTACAAGGGCTATCGTTTAATAATATTTAAGTAAGTTCACTAAGACAGTATTAGACGTTCATAAGGTCTTCCATAAGTGGTGAATAAAGTTGACCCATATCGTCCTTGGACGCCTATGGCATACAGAAAAGAGTCTACATGTGCAATCCTAGATTATCAAACGGGCCCCAGATCTTCCGTGAGTTTGCTCTGGTGCCTAGTGCACCCACGGTTCTGCCCGTGGTGCCGCCTAGCATTAGGTGTTCCTTGTTAACGTCTCCTCTTAAGTTTCCCATTACCATAGGAAATTATTTCATTTATGAAGTGTACAACAACAGATATAACAGATTTTATAGTTAACCCTATAAGGACGGATGATGCATTAAGGCATCATCCTGGTCACGATGAATGATGCCTTGGGGCATCATTTGCTGAATACTTATTTGATTGTTTAAATTGTTTTCACAAGGAAATAATTCATCAATAAACTTGAAAATTGCAATGTTTGTAGTCTAACCTTGGATTTCTAAACGAAAGAAATAAAAATATTTAGGGTGATGTATTATATGACGTGATGAACCTTCGATTTCTGTGGTCGGATGACAGTGTCGAAACAATATCAGGGGAATTAAAGTTTATAACGATCTCAGAAAGCTGAGCCCCTGTAATTATTTACGTACTGAACATGCGAGCTTGTCTCCACGTGCATAACTACTAAACTATTAGACTTACCTTGTGGTTTATGTTTTTCTAATTACTGGTTGGGAAGGGATATATAACATTCATTTTTAATTGGACATATTTCTCCCTTAAGTGCTGCTATCTAGGGAACAAGTCAAAAGTGTGTCTCCAAAATAGACACTTGAAAGGAAGCACTTGCATCTAGGGTCCCAGTAAGCCATATAGTGGGGGAGAGGGGGAGGTGAGCGCATGTATTGTTTGTAGCCTACTTGATGTTATTCCAGACATCAAGGTCAAGAGCTGGCCACTCTGTGTATCCAGTTACTATCAATCTGCCGCTGATATTTAGTAACTGATCTTTCATAGAATCAGTATTGAACTCAGAAATGAAAACTATCTGAATTGATTTTCTCTTGTTCCATTTCCCAGTCCTGTTTTAGGAAATGAGGTTATTAGTAAGAAGCTATGGTAATCGCCATAGGCTATGAAAGTGAGAAGCAGGACTATGCAAGAAGCATAAATGAATCAGACGAGCGGCTCTCCCGCCCGTGACCTGATGAAAATACATTTATCAAATTATTTGTATTCCCTTTAAACTATGGGCAGGGTCCGCGGTAGCAAACTTCACAAATTATCTAGAATGATTCCGTCTCTGAGCTTATCTATAGCTGTCATAAGATTTCTCAATTGCATTCATCGTCGTCGGTTAATCATGAAGTGGTGATATGGAAGATGAGCATTGTCTGAACATGTCGAGAGAAGAACAATGTGTCTTCAGTGCTGTACAGTTATTAATCTATTTCTCTATTAGTGAAGATGATAAATCGGATCAATATCAGGATGCATGGATCAATGTGCCATATAGAAAGCATCCCTGTCACCGTTGTTTATCGTTTCTCCACCACCAAAGCTTTCATGGTTATTGATAAATATACATAAAATTGTTATCATTCGATATATTCCTGACAGGTAAATGTTTGTAGTAATTACAATACAGGAATGATAAGACAGATAATTGATATTTGATATCTGATAGTAGCAGTTACTGGTCTAGACGGATGATAGGTAAGTATTGTCAGAAGGTCCTATTCAGACAGGAGCAGAGGGGCAGCGCAGACGTGCAGCAATCTGTGGATGTCTTCACTTTGAATACCAGGAAGGTGAGAACCGGATTCAATCAAGAATATATTTACCAAAATCCTTTCATGGCAATATGTATGGTTTAAAAGTGACCCAGTGAATCAAGCTAACGTAGTTTAATTGTTATATTACAGCAGTAACATTTCTGTTCATGCTCTAATAATGGGTACTGTTTGCCAATGTGTATTAAGCACGGAAAGAATAATCAAGTAGCATGTGGATATTGATGTTACAGTTCTTCCAAAGACTTTAGTATCTCTCATACCTCTAGAAAAATCATATTTCCAAACCAAAGGCATATCGGACATTTTACCTTAAAATTAAAACAGATGTTAGCTTCTTAGATTAAGAAGTATACCGATAGTAATAAACTTGATCTAGGTCAGTGGATTCCTTTGCTATATATATCCAGTGATGCACACAGGAAAAACAAAAAATCAGTGAACAGAAAATTACAAGATAAAAACACACACAATAAGACACCAAGGTGGCAATTGAGATTTCGATGGGCATCAACTCACATACTATGATTCATGTTATCTTCATAGAAATGGGGATAGATAGACAATAAATGATGGTTTCGCTGACCGCCGTAAAAGACGAGAGGCTGGTGCGTAGTAATACACGAGCGGTGCTGGCTGAATATATGTAGTCAGCCAGTTCCTAAACCAAATAGGACACCAAACAGTAGTAGGCATGAGATAGACAAGATTATTGCTGGTAATGGACAAAAAGTACATATATATTACAGAGTCAAATGGAGAGGTCTATGGAGGAAACCTATGGGTCAGAGCTCGCTACCCATCGCGTGAATTATGTAGTGATTTAAACGAGATAGGATCGAGCTATGACCCTAAACTTGAATGGGTTTCTGAATTTATCTCATCCCTCACATTGACTAAATAGCTAACTGTCGTGACATAATACCCCATTGGATATTTTCCCTAAATATCTAATGGGCTTTGATGATGATGTGATGGTGTATCTGACTATGCAAAACGTGAATTCCATGTAACCATAACGTCTAGTGGAAGGCATAGGAAAAGACCACTAGGCAGGCATACATCCTTCGATAAACCTTGATGGAAACATGGAGATAGTGTGTTGTGCATGTTGACCAACCTTGAGTGACGAATGATGATGGAATGTCTATTCACAATAACTATATCAAATGGAATCTGAGCGATTTAATATGAATGGGATGGTTAGGTGTCAGGACCATCCTTGGATTGACAGGAGACCAGCCCTGACCAGCAGAATACATGTACGTAGAGCTCTATTATTGTCATAGAAGCTTGGATAATAATTGGAACCACGCTACAAGCCCCATCCTGCAGGATATCCTCTATGCTGAAGCTATTGCAACCATAGGACTTGTGTGTTAATATTGTGCTACATTCAGTGATAGTTGTAGGATTGGCAAAGGACTACTTTGTGTGAGTACTAGATATTCATAATTACTGTACCACTAAATACTGTACATTGATCTGGATTACATCAACATCTTCCCAGTGTATATTGTCCATTGGATCTCTCTTATGCTCTACATTAAAACATCCAAAAGCTCCACCTACTGGTTATGTCTGTAACACTATAGATGGCTCAGTTACAGATACGAAATAGTTGTAATATCTGACAGTTTTTAAACAATGGATAGTAAAAGTCCAAATACATCACTAAAGGGAACTTTGTATAGGGCACATAGCTATTGTACCATGGAGGCAGCCATCTTGCCTCCGACGCCATCTAAAACACCAGATGGCGGGACCAATTATCAATAGATTTTATCAAAAATATTTGTTGGGGCTTGCCATAGAGGAATTTTAGCCTTGTCTTAATATTATCTATATATTATAACAACTGATAACAGCGGTTGTCCCCCGACTACAGTGGCGCTACATAACAATTTCCTGGCGGATGATGGCAGAACTAGCAATTACTCTGTGCCCTATACAATAGGCAATAATATCATGAAACATCACGAAATTTCAAATGATTGTTTATATGGCATATTGAATGATGTTTAGATTTTATCCTACCCTGTTATATGTTTTTAACTCCATATGTCACTAGTGGCATATAAATATTCTATGGCATAACCGTGGCATACAGGCCCACCATGTTAAGTCTATGGAGATTTATATGCGGGGTAGGATAAAGATCTGAACCCCTATTCCTTGTCCAACTTGCATTGGCACGATCTAATTATCCTACCCCTAATAAAAAAAACGCCATAGGTTTAACATTGACTCAATGTATTTGACATAGCGTTGGATAAAGTGTTATTTATGCACCGACGTGAATAAAAAATTGGACCAATCAGAGACGAGATAACGAAAGTAGATCCGGCAGCATTGATAACTACTAACATGGATAATTACAAATATTCTCTGTATATCGGTGAGATGGGGTAGGATAAATACAAAACTGAACTCAAGTTAGCCTTGTCAATGTTTATACCACTCTGGTCAGGTCTGCTGCTCACTAAACTCGGCTAATGCCTCGTGTAGTGATACACAACCTGCCCATCGTGGCATAAACATTGACAAGGCTAACTCTCGTTTGGTTTCTACTAAATATGTATCATGACAGCTTACAGGAGTTGACCGACATGACCCGCATCTCGCTGATCAGCTCGGGGAAGCAGCCCGGGGAGTCTGGAGAGCGGCGGGGGACGGAGGAGGAGGCGCGGGCGGGCCGGGCCTCGTCCCCGGTCTCCCACACCTGTCTCACCGTCCTCGTGGTCGTCTCCGCCGCCGTCATGATCGCCACCTCCATCGGCACCGCCTTTACCATCGCGCAGCTCAACTACCACCAGTGTTCAAACCAAGGTGGCGCCACTGTGCCTCCTCCAGGCCCGGCTCCAACGACAGTGGAGCCCTCAGTGGAGCCTCCTGGTACTAATGAGAGCAGGAAGGCATCTCCGGTGCGGTACACTTCAGGTAGGTCTTTGTAGGGTAGAATTTAATCATTTGGATTTCTTAATAGCTTTTAAAAGCATTTTATTCGGCTTCCTTCATTGCAATCAGTGCATAGCATAAACTACGGATTATTAGGGAAATTTACTTTATATTGCATTCAGGTGTGGCATGGTGCCAAGGCATGGTCATGAAAATCCGGAGCTGTGCAATTGAGACCACTTCCCATATTTTTGGTTCATTTTAATAATGACCAAAAACTCGTCGAAGGCATTTTGGTAAAATTTATTACCGACAAACTGGAAGTATGACATAAGGTATCATGAAGGATAAAATACAATACCAGGGTGATCGAGGGATTCAAACTGGTATAAACGGTATAATGTCAGAAATGCGATAGTCCAAAGTCCATAGCAGAAAACTGTGGGGTGGGTGGGAGGAAAATGTTCAAAGGCGTCTTTGATGGCGTGCGGCGTGACGTCACGAGGATGATGTCACAACGGCCGCGAGCCTCTAGATGGCGCTGCATCCGGGTGGGCCGGAATGCGTCTCGTAATCGTCAGGGGGCGCCACTCCGTTCTCCTCGTGAGCCCATTAAACCTCCTCAGTCGGTCACAATGACCAAAAACTCGTCGAAGGCATTTTGGTAAAATTTATTACCGACAAACTGGAAGTATGACATAAGGTATCATGAAGGATAAAATACAATACCAGGGTGATCGAGGGATTCAAACTGGTATAAACGGTATAATGTCAGAAAAAGATACCAAGCTGAAAGTCTGAGAATATTATACAAGATAAGGTGCCATGGCTGCCGAAGATGACCAGGTGCCGAGACGCTGTAAGTCTGCGGCCGGCATGCCATGGGAATGAAAAAATTGAGCCCTCCCCCTCCGGAACGAGTGAGGAGTCACCTCGTCCGCGTGGGGGAAACCGGCCCGGTGCAAGAGGCAACGAACGACCGCGGTGAACTGAGAAGCCGAAAACGGCTCCGCCGGTCGTAGGAGAAACATGGGGTCTAACGGCCGCGCGGGGGCGGCCGCTATATAAGATCTCCATGCCCTCACTGGGCATAATGCCCTGTCGTCAGACGGCTCCAAGGAAATCACAGCCGGAGAACGGCCGGGTCCTATGGTCTTAGCAGATCGCACGGTGAGCACTAAGCGGCCGTCCTGTATGACCGCGTCGGCGCGCAAAAGCGCGTGCGAAGACTGGCGCCTCCCCGGAGGTGGCGCGAAGAGATTCGAGGCGCGGAGGAGGGAGAAAAAAGCGACGAGCGCCACGGCTTTGACGAGAACCCCGGTCGTGAGCGATGCCGCCTGGTTGGCGATCGACGACAACGTATCCATGGTGATGGGAGGGGCGTGGCGTAGGATGTACGCCGACTGCAGGGCCGTGCCGCGCAACACGGCCGCGGCCTGCCGTGAGCTGAAAGCGCTGGCGTCCCCTCCGTGGTCCGAGAGCCAAGCGCGGGCGCCGGAGATGGCGTTCCTCACGGCCGCGGGTGACGAGAACGTATCTGCCAGGCGCTGGATGTAGAGGCATGCCTCCAGGACCGTGGGCCGGAGGATGACCGCGGTGTGCCCGGCGGCGAAGCGGAGGTACCTCTGCGCCTGGACCTCCTTGTTCCTGTGGGTGGAGGGGGCAAGCGCGGCGTCGTGGGAGGCCCTCATCCGGGGGTGGAGATCTTGTGGTGTGCCTGCAATTTACAAACCAATATTGAAGAGATCTGCGTGGGTAGGGACATCGGCGTGGGTCGGCACGTCAGTGGGGGGGGCAGTCCCCCCACCCCCCCCGGAAGCACGTCGGTGTCTCTGAGGGCGGCGTCGAGCCAGACTTGCCGCGCGCATGCGGCGATCTGGCTGTTCCTGATGAGCCCCGAGGCGAGTGGGGCGAGTACGCCCGGATGGGAGGCGTGAACCAGGATGGCGACCCCCGGGGGGGCGTGAGGGGCGAGGAGATGTAGCGCCACGACCAAGGCGTAAGCGTGGCGAGGGGCGTCGTCCGAGGGGACGTCCCCGTCGCGGGGGGCCCACCCCCACCTGACGGCCGACCCCTCCAGAGAAGCTGTGCCGCCTGCCGCGGAGATGTCGATGTGGAGGTCGGTAGAAGCGTCGGGCGGGCAGAAGTAGTGACGCCCGTTCGAGGACGTCGCGTAAGCGCGGAACCACGCGATGTCCGCGTGCATCTCGCGGCCGACGGTGATAACTGCGGTGCCCTGCGACGCCCGTAGAGCCGAGAAGAGGCGTGTCATGAAGCGGTGGGCGTAGCGGACGCAGTGGCCGACGTGGACGAGGCGCCCCAGGAGGGACTGGAGTTGATGGCGAGATGCGTGGGATCGGCCCTCCCACTCGCGGCACACCTCCAGAACATCTGCAAGCTTGCCGGTAGGAATGGAGACGGTGGCCGCATCGATGTCCAGCACGAAACCCAACCAGGTGAGGCGGCGGGTGGGGGGCTGGCACTTCTCCGCGGCAAGTTGGAGTCCCAGATGGTCCGCTAACCACAGGAAGTGGCCGTACGCCTCCTGGGCGGCGCGCTTCCCTGCGGCAACGCCCGCGAAATCGTCCAGATAAGCGAGGCAGTGCCGGCCGCGGGAACGCATCATATAGACGACCCCGTTCGATGTGCGCTGGCACGCGATGGAGGAGGTGCGGCAACCGAACGGGGGGCATCGCTCCACGTAGAAAGACCCCCCTACACGGAAGCACAGTAGGGGGGCGTCGACGGGGTCTATCCTGAGTTGTCGATACGCCCTGGAAAGGTCTGCGGTCCAGACGTGAGCCGTAGGGCCGGCCGCGAGAACCTCCTCGATCAAGTCTCCCACCCCGGGGAGGGTGTAGGTGGCGGGAGACCCCAGGTAGAGACCAGGGGTGATGGCGTCGTTGACCGCCTGGCCAGGAGGGAACGACAAATCCAGTATGACTCGAACACCCTCCCCCCCCTTCTTAGGACGAGTGAGAAGTGGGGATACCTGTGACCACTGGCCGAACGGTAGCTGGGTGAGGGGGCCCGTCAGACCCCCGAGAAGCAGTTCTTTTTCAGCGAATGCGGCAAGGGCGGCACCCTGAGTCCTCCCGGATGCGTGATTGCTGAATGTGGAGACGGGCCAACGTGACTGATTGAAGCTAATCGGCCAGCCGTAGCGAAGAAACTCGCTCAGATCGGTGTCGTGGTAGTTGGTTAGGAGTGCAGCCCAACGGTCGACCCGTAGGCCAGACGGAACCTCGCGGCGAGCAGCTCGATAATTGTAGTCGCCGCCGGCTCGTACGGCGTCGTAAAGCGCCGCCTCCACAGGGTAGCGCTCGCGGAACTCGTCCGAGGGGGGGGGGGCGCCAGACTTCGGCGGCAGAAGCGTCAACATGGCTTGCCGGGGGGGGGTTGTCCGCCCCACCCCCCGGAAGACGCTCCCCCTGCCGGGGCGAGTCAAGCAGAATTGTTGGCGGCGGCAGGTCGTCCTCCCGCCTGCCCGCGAAAGGGCGTACCGGCAGCGTGACTGCCGCCGGTGGCCTCATGGCGAGCCCTTATCCGGCAATCAACGAAACTGTGGGCGTGGTGAGCTCCAAAGTTGTCAGAACAGTAGGAGCAACAGTGAACAACAGTTCCCCCACTCGTGGAATGAGGGGGGGTGACGGCACAACCCCCTTCGCTATTGTACAACTTGCAGGGGGGGTGGGCTGGAGAGGAGCCGAGAGCCTTGTTTTTCTTCTTTGCCGCCGGTGCCTCCACCGCGCGGCAAACACGAGAACTTTCGGAACGAGAAATCGCCGTGCGTAGGTGCTGGATTTGCTCGGAATCCTCCCATCCCCTGGCGAAGCGACCTTCCGCCACCCGTATGAAGATCTCCTCGCTCCACCGGCGAACGGCTGCGAAATCGTAATCCAAACAATCCTCCACTACCTCCCTGAGGTGTGAAAGTACATGAGGTTTGACGGTAGGGGGCACCGCCGCATCGTCCACGATGCGGAGGATACCCCAAATATGTTCCTGCAAATTTACGGTGCCCAGACTCATGTGGTCCTTACGGCTCGGGAGCAATACATAGTGGCAGGGAATAATAAATTTACCTCTGTTTGGCCGTAGCACATGGGCCGTAGATTGCAGTAATAGGCGCACCTGGTCGTCGATGGATTGATCCTGATACGAGACGCCAAGACCAGGAGCGTCCCTGGGAATCCAGGGATGCGCCAACATGGATGCCGCGAAACCATCATTAACGGCCGTTGGGGCTGTACTCACAGTAGTATTCGGTCGATGTAAATCGAATCCCCGCATCTGGGGTCCCGTGGGCGTCGATGGGGAAACTTGTGGAACCGCCATCGTGGAATCGGTCATAGGCCTGGACGGCGAGGCTGCCGCCTGGTTCCTAGAGGCTGCCGCCTGAGTGAATGCCATCATAGCAGATTTCATAGTCCGCATTTCGCGACTCAAATCCTCGATTTTCTTGTCCATTTTTACGTTCTTGTTTTCCCCTGCCGATGTCTTTTTAACGATTTTCTGGGTCTTGCCCGCGGGAGTTTTCTTCGGGGGCATCTTTAGGCGTCGCAGATGCGCGAAAAAGGAAACTTGTCGGCGTAATAACAGGATCAAACAAAAATGTTCAAAGGCGTCTTTGATGGCGTGCGGCGTGACGTCACGAGGATGATGTCACAACCGCCGCGAGCCTCTAGATGGCGCTGCATCCGGGTGGGCCGGAATGCGTCTCGTAATCGTCAGGGGGCGCCACTCCGTTCTCCTCGTGAGCCCATTAAACCTCCTCAGTCGGTCACAATGAACCAAATGAATTCGATCTGATTGTAAAATGTTATCAACCAATCAGGAGATCATACATACAAAACCCCACTATATATCATATTCTCTTTCCCACACCTCAGAAAATCCCCAAACTGTGGTTGAGAGCTATTCAGTTTAATGTGCAATTTTCTACCAATGGCGTTAACATTTCTTTATCAATCATTTACCTTTCTATAACTTTATTGTTCTACATAAGTTGGATTTTCAACTGTTCTGATTTGAAAATAATAAAATAAAATAATACCATGTTAGCAATAGCTCTATGCTAGATGTCCTGATGAAAGACAGTTCTTCTGGCATATAGGAGATTATCTGAAAACCGATGCCAGACATTTAAGACATTATAGGAAACCTGACTATTGCATACAATTTCGATTTGACCTTAAATTGACATACAGATTGCAGGAATAAGTAAAGTGATGTGAATGGTAATCTGTTTTAATGCCTCATTGCGGTATACCTCTTCAGATACTCATGTTGCCGATGAAAAGCAGCCTTTCAGCTTTGATGACATGTACAACAGTAGTCTGGTCCCAAGATCGCCACAGGGCAAGTGGGCTGGCGGTAAGTCCTCTAAGATGTTCGTGAAACCTTTAAGATAATTTGAAAATTATAGTATACCCATCAAGGGCGGATAAATGCCTTGAAACATTTCCCAGCGTCGACCCAGTAATTCCTTGAGGCATTTCCTATCAGTGTAGACCCCATAATGACCTACACAAGGCGGGAGTGGCTGACAAAATTTGAGAGACATTTATTCAGTCATTCTGGAGATGGTGAACGACTGTAAACAGTTGTGAACAGTAGGTGATTTTTGGTAGGGTGATTTTTGGTAGGGTAGGTGGGAGGTAAAAAATGTAGAGTCATGTCGCGATGAGGGCGCAGTGACGTCACAAAGATCTTCTGATCCGTTCGATGGGGTGAGGGTCGGGAGAAAGAGTCACCAGGTGGAGACTCAGTAGAAGCCTCCCGCGTGCCTACCATTACTACTCACACGTTCTTCACAATGCACTGAGGCATCATTTGTGATATTCAAGAATATTTACCATATTATTGCTTTTATAATAATATAAAGAATCAATAAACATGAAACTTCCTCATGATAGTCTTACAATATGGTATTTTCGACTATTTGACAAAACAAATGGTATGATAAGGATGACGTGTCATATTTCGTGATCAGATAATTGAAAATGGGTTATGAAAAAAATCAACCCGTCCCCGAGCGTTATACCCTTTCCTAGTCCCCACCAGTAAAGGATTCATTTAGACCGCATTCCACAATACCTCTGACGTCACTCGCTGGAAGGAACCAGCTCGCTGGCCGCCATTTTAGAAAATGTTCCTCTCCGAATTAACTCGTTAATATGAGTTTCTAGACTGTAATGCCTCTCTGTATATCTTAAAACAAATATCAAATATATCTATACATGATAATATTGAAATATCGACATAATTTCTCATCATATTATATCAAATCGCGGTCTTTTGAATAAGAGATTTCTGTAAGCATCAATAAAGAGTGCTATGACGTATACAGAAAACAAATTCAAATGATAGATAGAGGGAGAAGTAATAATACCAGCTCATTGACAATATGTGGATGAAATTCCATATACTTATAGGACAACCTTCCTTAAAAGTATAAGTATATAAAACTTCGCCAATTACCGGTGATTATAAGCTGATGATTGTATTACAAGATGAAATGTCTTATTTTTTCAGATGAAGAAGTGACCTATCTTAACGATAACCAGGAGTTGGTGCTTCATAACATAAACACTGACGCAAAGACGATCATCATGACCAATGACACCTTTGTGAGTAGCACGTCCTTTATTGAGCGTGGGCCACACGCTCATATACGCTCATATGAGCAATCCCTAGAGACCAAAAACCTCATTGACCCATTGGTGTTTGATACATTTGGATCCTAGACGGGCTGTTGTAGAAGCAAGTTGACCGGGTGCAAGTAGATTACAGAAAGTGATCCATAGACTGAACATAACTCAAATTCGATGTCACAGAGCAATTGGGGACAGAAAATAATGAAAAGCCTCCTACTGTAGTTAGAAATGCGCAAGCCTAAAGAGAATTATCTCCAAAAGTAATCCTGTCGTGGTAGGGACCTGGTGCCACGTTAGACCAATATACCTATTTGTCTTCCAATGCAGACCAACGTTTAAAATACAAATAATGCACTTCAATATTTCAACATTCAGTCGTTGACAGATCCACATATAACCAGACAAGCTGATTACGTCGAGATAAGGGGCGGTGGTGTAGTGATGGTTGCAGTGTTTTGCCTGATTTTATCATACTTCTTCAGGCCTTAATGGCAGTGACTTTGATATTATAACATTCAAACAGCAAACAAAAAACATTGTTAAATTTCAGATTGAATACAAACCAAATTCCTACAACTTATCTCCGGACCGGAGTTATGTGCTTATCACCTATGACCTTATTACGGTAAGTCAACTCAATCATTTGTGAACTAGGAAAACCATTACCCTAGAAACCATAAGCCTTTTAATCTATGGGCATGGAGCCCTCTAGATATGTTATGTGATATTGATGTAACAAGTTCATCTTTTATTAGAAGGAGAATTAACCATCTCAGGCCCATCGCCATCTTCTCTCCATCTATGGGGTGTGGTAGATTAGTGTTGCACACATGTCAAAATGTCCACATGTCATCGATATACTCTCCCCCATCTAGTGAAAGAAGAAATGAGATGAGTTTGGGTGGTCATTTGTAGATCAACTATATTGGTTTGATATTTTGTGACATTTGATGATAATCTGATAAATGATAATAACAATTGATACACTGCATATCTGTGTTACATTTCTATATATGGCTCACCTGGTATTGATATGCAGGAGCTTCAAGATCCCGACACATTTGCCAAACATAAGATCTATGTAAGAGAAACAGGGTAAGTATATAAATTATTATAAACATTTCATAGTGTGTATCGTTTCAGGTGGCGATACCTAGCACGATTCATATCTTGTATAACCACAGGGTTTTTATCTAACTAGTTTCGACTATTCGAAATACAAGAACAAGATCATTTATGCATACTATGTTAACATAGAATTAGGTCGAGATACGCATATGTACTGAATGGCTTTTGAGAGACAGATGCTACACACATAAATGTATGTTCTCAGTAAATAACTAAAGATTAAAGTATGCTTTCTGATAAACTATAGATATACTTTTGTAGCTGCTATACGATGTGTTTTGTGAATTACCGTGTGTCTCTCTTTTATTCATTTTCTCTTTACATTCAAGAGAATTGTTGAGTTTCCCAAATGACGACGCCATGAGGGATAAGATGGTGATGTACACTGTCTGGACGCCCAGTGGTAGTGGACTGGTAAGTCACATTTAAATTGTATCTGCTGTATTCTTCAGTGAAGAGATGTTCAATATTACAGAAGAAGCCTATAAAAGTTTAAAGTCAGAGCTCGTATTCCATCGAGTTTGAATTACGTAGCGATTCAAATGAGATGGGATCGAGCTCTAACCGTTAACTTGAATAGATTTCTGAATTCATCTCTACCTTCACATTGACTTAGGCCCGGCGTCCACCTACTACGATATGGCCCCGATATGGTCTACGATGCACCTCCCGATACAAAATCAAAATCGCGTAGGAAGGTCACCTTATATCGGGGCAGTTGACCACGTTTCTCCGATTAGACACCGATAAAACCCCATACAATGCGTGGTGGACTGGTAAGTCTATACATATGTCTACGATTTTACACCTTCCCGATATGTCTCCGATATTGACTCTTTGTATCGGAGCCATATCGGTAGGTCTGAATTTCTATCGTAGTAGGTGGACGCCGGGCCTAATTGACTAACATTCGCGACAGATACCCCATTGAGTATTCTTTTCTAAAAACTCCATGGGCGTTGAATATGAGTTCCCAATCTTAAGTCTATGGATAAGAATACCAGGGTGAGATTATGATTTCAAATAGTATTGCCTGTGACTATGCGTTCTCTTTTACAGATGTTCGTGTTTGATGACGATATGTATTACCAGTTGGATCCTACCTCCAGTCCTGAGCGACTCACCACAAGTGGAGCAAACCACAAAACTCGGAACGGCCTCGCCTTCTGGAATTACCGAGGTACACTTGTATGGTTATTTCAAGTTAAAACATCAACCTCAACCTCAAGCAAAGTCGTCAATATCTTTAACGTGCATTGTTGATGTGAACCATCATCATTTTAATTATTTATTTTATAAAACAAGCTTTACTCCTTCTTATAGAGAAGCATACGTACTTGATCTCCCCAGTGTAGAACAATTTGAATATCCTTTATAGCTACAGGTGCGCAATCTATTTGAAAACAAAAGAAATCTATATTAAAATACAAATGAACAACCCAGCGCTGAACAAAGTCCATTTTTATGTGAATATTTACCTAAACTGTACATGAATCGACTACTTTTTTATCATCAATATTTAGCTTTGTTGCTCTTTTGAATCAGTAAAAAAGCAAAAAGGAAATCATCACATGTTTTGAGACTTCATTTCGGATTGATTGAAATAGATCCTCAACGATCGTTTAGTAAAACAAAAAAACCACAAAGTATGACATATATATCGATTGAGGATTTACTGATAACTGATTTTCTGTAGGGGTGCTGCAGGCATCAGCAGCCATATGGTGGTCCCCCGACATGTCACTGCTGGCATATGGAGAGTTTAACTCTACTGCGATTACGTTGTCGGAACATCCTATTTACAAGCAGCAAGTCTACCCGGCCATGTTCAGACAGGTCTATTTAAAGGTGAGGCATCAGATGCTGAAAGCAATGTTAAAAGAAAACCTTTACAACTTATCAGGGTATTACATTTTCAATGGCAAATACACAGTTAAAAGTTGTGCTCTTGTTGCAACCAAAATAAAAGGGCCTATTTCTTAGATAATGTTTGAGATTCGTATGCTAAAATACAAGAGGACTACTACACTAGAGGTTCACATTTACAAAAGGAAAAAAAACATAATAAAAATAGCGTGGCTCAATTCAAAAGCTTAATAGTTGTTACTGAATCTATGTTTGACCATGTTAAATACGTCTCGTCACCGGAGGTGGAGGGGCGTATTTATGGTACAAAAGGCCGGGGCCAGCATCGGTACGGACTAGGTCACTACGTTTTCTTTAATCATGATTGACCTAGAAGATCACGCCAAATTTTTCACTTAAGGACTAAGTCATCGGTTCATACCCATTCACTATAGGCAAATTAATTATAAGGCCCCTTTCCATTGGGCGACGAAAACGGTGTAGATTTTGTTAGTTCTCCTAATAGCCTATATTCATTTTGCATCAGCAAGTCCGTCGGTGGTCCCTGACTGTATATCAGTGATGACATATGGAAATGTGCTGTTTATCTCATTTCTCAGCTGTATATATAGCCTGGCGACATTTATATTATTGCTCTGTTGTATATAGGCTGGAGATGCCGCTCACTTCTCACTCTCTAAACTTCACATTCTCGACATGACCGATCCCACAAGACCCCGGAAGACAGTCGTCGCTCCGACTGAGTTCAGAAATAAGTGAGCCAAGTTTTCCTCATTATCCTACTCCTAATAAAAAAAACGTCAATGATTTAACTTAGACAAATTTTATGTGGCGTGCCATGACATAAATTAAAATTTATGTACCTATAGAAATAAAAGAAATTGACCAATCAGCGATCAGGAATTATTCACATGTGTAAAAAGTTTCGGCTGCAGAGGAGAAATTCTGACAGCTGTCAAACATGGATGGAATAGAGTCAGACTTTCCTATATCATTAAGTCATGGAGACTGGGTAGGATAAATATGAAGCCGAACTCGAGTTAGACTTGTCAGTGTCTATGCCACTCTGGTCAGGTCTGTTCCTCACTGAGCTCAGCCAACGCTTCGCGTAGTAATACACGACCTTCCCGTCGTGGCATAAACACTGAGAAATCTTACTCTCGTTCGCTTTCTACTAATAGTCTGTTAACGTTATTCTATTTTTTCAAATAGTGTTATCTATATACAGGTTTTGTGTAAAGGTTACATCACTCTATTGATTATTTCTGGGATTATGAGCCTATATTGCAGAACATACAAATGTTTTGATATTTCTAATTATTAGAATGCAAAAGCTGATATTTCTGCATGATTGCTATCCTCATTTGTGTTGCCTTTTTCTCGTTGACAGAGATCATTACTTTTACAATGTATTATGGAAGGACAGTGAAACGTTTGCTGTTGCATGGACGGATCGTATCCAGAAAAGAAGTATCGTAGAGTTCTGTGACTATACAACGTTGGAGTGCGTGCGGGTAAGAGACCAAAGTAAAATGTTGCATTTAAAACTGACGCAGAAAATCTTACCGATTATGTGCACCCTGTTCAACAGTCGGTCGGCAGTACTCTCTGAGAGTTTGTCTGTGCTAAAAATCGTTGACACAAATGTACATACTCTGTTTCCGTCTGACGACCGATTTTATGTCTCTTTTGAACCGAATCTTCAATATGTATAAAAACTGACCAGCCCGAAAATTTACCCTCTCTCAGCTAGCATATAAGTCGGTGGCAGTGGGAAAAAAACACTATTTTTAGACGAAAATAGAGGTGTTACCTCACGTAGTTGTGCTTGGTTTGATTATGTTAGTGGCTTCAAAAGTTGATCGGTTGTGCCAGATTGCGTCCTGTTGGAGAGCAAAAAAGATCAATGACCCTTTTATCCACCTGACTTTTATTGCACAGAAGGTATCGCATGATCAGTCGGTGGTGCCAGATGCCATACTCGTTGGTCATAATCGCCTCGTGAAAATGCCACCTAATTATTCAGATATTCTGAATGTCTATTTTTCAGGTTGATAAGTCGATATGCGATAGACCAATAATACGTGTATAAACTACTATTGTCAAAACTTGCCAATGAATCGCTTCGGCTAACTTATAACACATATTTCTGACATCAAGTAGTTTTTAGTGTATAATTTCATATCGATATGAGGACAATAAGTAATATCATAGAATGTTTTACCTTCCTTTTCAGAATCACGATATAACTATCAATAATGGTTGGTTTGCGGGCGTAAGTATGCTTTTCTCCAGAAATACACTGGCTTAAGTGTACACATTTGTCGTGACTTTGCCATTTTCTTTTCATTTATCGATTTCATCTAAATCTTATTATAAACTCCCAAACGATGTCAAACGAAATAGGGATAGATCACATGATAAAATAAGCCTAAAGTCAAGACTATACTGGAAAACCAAAGCTATGTCCACTTAGCTCCAAAATTGTCTACGAATAGCTTTACGATGTACCTAAAACACATAACGTTGCATTCTGATGTTTTTTTGTCTAGACGCTTGTGTAGGATAAAGAGGTTCCTGATCGTTTATGATTTTTTTAACAATATGCATTGTAATGCATCGCGAGATCTTACATCAAATCATAGCAGGTTTATGCCAGACCCTAATATGAGTGAGTTTTGTGTTGTCTAGAATCGTTCATTGGTTTTGTTATCTATCCGTTATTTGCATCAAGTAAAAAGGTTCTTTTAAAGGGGAAACTTGTGCAAACTTTCCTGTAAAATATAGAAATTGTGTTCCTTTAATAACAGCTGCAACTGATAATGTTTATCGAAGATGGCTCCCACTACCTGGCCGTGTTACCAAAGGAAACGGGTAGTAGTGGACGTTACCGTCAAGTGGCTATGGTGTCCTCTCAGGTGAGAACAATCTCCCCATACTTTTGTCTGTCCTTTATTGGTTTCTTTGTGATTACATCCGTAGGTTTCTTTGGTTATGTACCATATCAACACGAATGAAGTTGGCTACCTGTCAGCTGCTGGTTTTCGTCAATGCCTATAGGATTTTATGAGAGTTTACTCTGTAACTAGGCACATCTTCACTTCTATATCAAATTAAAGATGAATAACAGTGAAAATGAAGTAGAATGAAATTAAGTACATATATGGTTTTGCTCAAGTACATCCATTTCTATCATGCAGTTTTATAAATAAATGGTTGTTTATGTCGTTTACTGTAGAGAAACTAATCATGTTATGATTGTATCAATTCACTGAGTAGTTTTCCTGGATAAGTAATATTTGACGTGGGTTTCGAGGAAATTCTCTATTATCTATTCGAGACTTAATGCAGTTTTGAATTGCCAAATGTCAGTGACATCCGCAATGAAAGGCCCTGAAACTGTACAAAATACAATAAACGATGGTTTTGTAAACCACTTGACCTTGCCGTCGTAAAACACTCGCTAACTCGTGTGTTACTACGCGTCGGGCTCTCGTGGTTTACGACCGCCTGTCCGCAAAACCATCGATTATCAATTGTCTTTTCATTAAGTAGATTTTGCGTAAACCTGATCTGTAGAGAAAAGAAAGAGCAAAAAACCAAAGTTTTATTTTTTTTTTGTGATGAGCAGCATAAAACCTCAAAAACATTTGATACCCTTTTGATTGATAAAAATCATATTTTGATTGAAGGATGGAACAGTGACTTGGCTAACTGATGACATCAAAGAGGTCTACTGGGTGGACGGCTATGACAGCCAGCGACACCTCGTGTAAGTAACAGACATTGCTTTTCTTTACAGAGAACTCTTATTTTAATCATATTTTTTATCTGTAATGCAAGAATGAAATCAAAAGGGCGTGGGTTTATATTATAAAAACGTGAAGCCTCATCTATATACCTAGATCTATGGTGTTAGGTTAGTATAGTTTGAATGATGGCGGGGTAACAGACTGGATCCAGGGTACTGACCCGTAGTGGAGACACAAAAGAACTACTCCTAATTATCCACTTAATACGGAGCCCCCATATTAAACCTGTAGAGCCTACAAATCGATACTGAATATAATACAGCTTTCCGTATCCTACTCATTAGAAAACAGAAAAAAAGTCCCTTAAGTGCAAAGTAGTGGGTGATAAGATCAGCAGCTCTTGTTTCCTTCCCTTTGATAACTTATATTTAGAATGGTGAATAATAAATACAACATTACCATGGTTCTAATCTGTGTAGTTGAACATTTTCTCCTCGTAGTTGACAATACGCAATACACCCTGCTATCGCTCGGAGTATTATTATTATTCGCCAGCTACCCAGAGAATACGGCCATGCAGATCAAAATCATGCTGACATTGAGTGTTTATAAACAGGTATTAATCAAGGTTGGTTCCCCTCGCTGCATGTGTTAACAGGGACGCCATGCCCTGTGCAACCACTTTACACTCACTGGTTTGAAAAAGAAATTGCTTCAATGAATGGTTCAATAGATGCCCCTTCCTTAACGCCATTGCCTGACTTAATACATTGTGTCCAATATTCACCAATAGATTAAACAACAAACAACTCACTTGTAACATTTGAACTCTCAAAATGTTCACCATATTGGTAACCTTAGACAGAGAGTAGTCGATGAATTGGTATTGTTGTCATGCGATACTTATTGTTATAGTTTGCCAATTCTGTCTTGAGTACATATGTATGCATATATATAAATATATCGGATTTGTTCCTACAGCTATTATACCGGAACAAACGGGCTTCAACTTGGGCAACATGTGTTCAGGTAATCATCTTTTTGTTTCTGTAGCTCAATATATCATATAAGTCAGGACTGTGTATGTGGAAAAATATTTATAAGATTTTCTCACCTGGGTAAAATTATAATCCAAAGCATCTTCCACTTCCTCACATATATATGCATCATAACATGTTATCAATGATGATTGAGGATGTCAGGTCGTCCAACATCCTCATAATCTCCCACAAATATTCCTGTATATCTAATACTCCTACTCTAGTTCGTTCCAACTCCCAAAAATACATAATGCGTAGGGTGAGACCCCTTACCTAGACCTAGTCTTAACACCAGCTGTCTAGTCGATTGAAACAGCTGCAGGACCTGTCTTTCAAGGGACTCATCATGTTAAGCCACGCCCACCACACGTCCGTCTGGAGTAGTCCAGGGGAGAGCCATAAGCGTGGCTGACGTGGTGGTCTAGGAGTTACACGTCGAACTTGTTCCTCATGGAGTGATCAGTAGATTGTCACTATTTAGGGTCAGAATACTTGCATTTCTCACGCCCTCCAGACTAGCCTCGCTTCCTCGAGCTTCAACAGTCGTGACCACCAAATTGCCTTTTTAACCACCTTTTTGTGAACCATCCGCGGTTTTTTTTCACTTGTTCGACCTTACCTTAACCTACAGGCGAGTTCTTTACAAACTTTGTTGACACAACCTTCTGAACTTTGTTAAAAAGCATTTTGAAGACAGGTACCAGCCTTGAAAAATTAATCCGAGGTGTTTTGTGAGAGATTAAAAAGCTTCTTGAATGTTCAAACCCTCGGGAGCAACTGCTCACGCGACAGCAGGATGGTTTGTCCTGTTCATCATAGAGGACATCACAAGCATTGCCACACTTAGTGAGACAGTCCCCTCACAATCTATTATAATTCACATATTCACCTCAAGTAATGAAAGCATGCTTTTGCAGCAGATATCCACCTATGATGAAATTTCCTAAGACAATACAATTACAATAACTTGTGAAATACCATAATATAGTATTTTGTACCTGTAAACGAGTTCTCACACTTAGGCCTGGCGTCCACCTACTACGATAGAAATTTAGATCTACCGATATGGCACCGATGCAAAAACCAAATATTGGAGACATATCGGGAAGGTGCAAAATCGTAGCCATATGTCTAGACATGCCAATCCACTACGCATTGTATGAGGTTTTTATCAGGGTCTAATCGCAGAAACGTGGTCAACTGCCCCGATATTAGGTAACCTTCCGACGCGATTTTGATTTTTTATCGGAAGGTGCATCGTAGACCATATCGGTGCCATATCGTAGTAGGTGGACGCCGGTCCTTACATCTCTCTCATGTTATTTTTATTAAAAAACACCAAACAACACAGAACAGATTCCATTAAGCTACCCTATCTCTGTCTCTTGTAACATGCTATTTAGTATTCATCGTAAATGGCATATGCCAAAACGATATTTATCTTGGGCCCGTTAACCCTTTAAGGACGGAAGCCTATGGCAGAACTACACACTTGGGGGCGGCAAGTAGTGACTATGTGCAGTTCTAGGGGACGGGGGAATTGTCCTCTGAACTGAGAATTCGAAGCTTTATCGCGTGATGTGATATGTTATCCTTAATATCTTTATTTTTCTTATTTATAATTCGAAAATACTATGTTAAACCTACATTCTTTGAATAATTCAAGTTTATTGTTAGAATATTTCCTTTTTAAAAACAATTTCATAGATATCCAGCAAATGATGCCTTAAGGCATCATCCGCCCTTAAAGGGTTAAATAATCTAGGATCGTACATGAAGACCCTTTTTCGATACCTTATCGTTTGATAATATGTGAGTCTGTTCGTTAGGACAGTACTAGCCGTCCATAAGGTCATACATAAGTGTTGAATAAATTTTACCAACATCGTCCTTGGGTGTTTATGGCATACAGGAAAGGGTCCATATGTGTGATCCTAGATTATTAAACGAGCCCCAGAATAGCATATCATACAAACCATAAGAATACATTTACCTGAAATGTTTATCATTTATAAGGATAAGCATTCGGCACGAACCATGAACACATTTACCTAAAGTCCTTACTATTGATCTCTTACAGTGTTGGGACTCCAGATGCTGATGCATCTGTGAGAGACGTGCAGTGTTTAACATGCTCAGAGGGCGCCGACTGCGGGTACGTCTCAGCATCGTTCAGCCCCTCCACCAACAACTACCTCCTCCAGTGTCTGGGACCCAGCGTACCCTACTACCATCTCCGGTGGACCGATGATGATACGAAAAGTATAAACAAAGAATACCTTCAACTGAATCAAAATCTTTACAACCAATAATAATGCTCTTGATTTATAGTTAGCATCAGCTTGAGCAGAAACTAAATAACATCATGTTGGTAATTTCCTCTACAGACAGGATTGAGACTTATAATCCGTGAACTACCGTAATTCATTCTTAATTCAACAATAGTCAAGTAGTTCAGAATTGATTTCAGGAATCTTCCCTGATGCTTGTGATTGTATTTAAGAGAATGGTTCCAATGATTTTAGACAGAAGTCTTAATTGAATGGTTCCGGCAGTTACATCGAATCAAAAGAATTACCTTTGAACCCTCATCCATCAATTTATCTAAAGTCTGAGTTCAAGATTCCATTCACATGCAGGTTATACAATCACCGACAACGCCGCCGTCAAAGCTAATCTCGACACCCGGAAACTTCCCTCAACAGAGTACCATCAGATTGGAATAGGAGACGGCTATTGTAAGTATACATGGTGGGCATGGCTTAGCTCGTTTTCAACTCGTGTATCATATCTTATCCCTTTAGCATTATGTGCAAAATCGGTTATTCATAGCCGAAACGTTAGAGTGCTTCTAATGATATTGTTTTGATTAGAGACCTAAACATTCAGGTGTGATATTTGGATTTATAGATATAGACACATGACTCTCTGGAGAGAAAATGCCTTCAACAAAGCTTGTTTCTAGGCCAGTTAACTTCAACTTGCAGACCTTTCCTCCTTAAATCTAAAATACATGAATTTGCTATAGGATTGTCTGTCTGGTGTATCTAAATAAACTACTTCAATCAATAACAAGTACTTCAAAGACCATCGAGATCCAAAAGAGCCTCGCAAACACCCCTGTTTATCGTTAAAACTATCAACTCGTCGTATACTAGGACCATTGCCTTCTACTGGGCATTAAATGACCTGCGAAATATAAAAATCCGAAACTCTTTCAAGGAAATTCAAATTGCTACTTAAAATTGTTCACTCCGTAACAAGTCAGGGGTGATCTATCTATACCCATTGCTCTCCAAATTAGTTTTCCTTACTTCAACATGAACTGGGTTTTTTAATCAGGGTATTCCTGTGATCTTCCTGTATTAATGGTTATACTCGGCTAGCTTATCGGCCTACTGGATGTGAATCTATGAACATATTTCTTTTGTTATTTGGAGCGATTTTATATATTGTTCCCATGACAATTTTGAACATGAGACTCGATAATTGTCTTCTCTCCACTAACTTCAGTTTTTCACAAGTACTATGGAAACATCAATATTCTTCCTAATATCAAACTATTGTAAAGAAATGCCGCCTTCTATTCCAGCTGGCTGGGCCGAGTTTATCCTGCCTCCTGACATGGTGACGGATGGCTCTGTCAAGTACCCAGTAATGTTCTATCCGTAAGTAGAGGCTCACACCAATCCACAGAACAAGATTCAATGTTTTCAGTTGCCTTTAAAAGTAGGATATAGTAAGAAACCACCAATACACATGATCAAGGGGAGGAGCCTCCGGAATGTTTTTCCTTTTAATGAATAGGGAAGGGCCTACGTGAAACACTTTAACTCCCACCAAAATCTTCATAAAGGAACTTAAAAGGTATGAACTCTTAAGCCTAGAAGACACCGACCCGACTACTCTGCCCGATTCTACCTTTGCCTGACGGATCCGTCGGGTCTGTGACAATCTGCATCAATCGCACATTCACCGATTCTTCCCGATTCTGAGCAGGCCGTTTAAATAGCAATACTACCTATCACCTAGTCAGATTTACAAGTTTCTTATATCGATGTGCAGGGGAGACACAAGCAATCATAGATCTGAAAACCGTTTTCTGATATTTCAAATAGACCGGAAGCCACTAAACTTTGCATTATTGCCCAGATATATACGTATCACCTGGCCCGGGGCCAACCGCGCACAACACCCGGCCGCTTCCTTTGATCTTATCCTGGGTAATTTATGAGATTATAAAAGGAGGAAGTGTGATCAAGAATAGTGTAGATGTCGATGTCTTATAGGTAAAAGACATCGAAATTTCATTCCCGACTCTCACCGAGGCGATGGTCGGGATGAATCGGGAACATATGTTGATGTTTTATAGGCTTTACGCGACAACTCAGATCTTTAAACATACTCTAACAAGGGAAAATAATCTTTAAAAGTAGTGTTTTAAGTTTACGACCAGAAGAGAACATTGTAAGACGCCCAGTTCCCTCCTGCAGGTACGCGGGGCCGCACGGAACAACCCAGGCTGACTACAGTTACAAAGCCTACTCTGCGCCAAGCGGGATGTGGGACTATCACCTCGCCAGTTCCCACAACGTGATCGTCGTCCGACTCAACGGGCGGGGCAGCGGAGGGCGCGGGGACGAGTTCCTCTTCCAGCTCTACAGACAGCTCGGCACCAAGGAGATTACGGACCAGATCGACGGCGCCAGGTGAGATATTAACTTGTTGATAACTCTGTATTAAGACACTCTGTGCTGTAACCCTGCACTGGGAACACGCTGTGTGAATATGTAAATTAACTATGCCATTCCTGAGAACGCCTGGAAGCATTCCCTTGGTGCATTTGGAGAAATTATTCTTATTTGTACAGTTTCATGATTCTTCTCAGAATTTATGAAAAGTACTATTATCATTCTATTAGCACTCGCCTGGTGGATTCTGAATAAAACCCTGAGTATTCCCCCTGTTTAATCCTAAAGATGCCCCCGGGCAATTTATTCGGCGTTGAAGAAAGACTTATTTTGAGATGAAATGATTCTTATTTATATAGTTTCATGTTTTCTTCTCAAAATATATGGAAAACAATATCATCATTCTGATTAGCTGTTGGTTAGAATACTGCAGCAAGAAAAAACCCTAGGTACCAAGGTCACATTTTTAAGTGCATATGACATTATACTTATGTAGTTGTAAGCATATAGATGGACGCTTTTGGCAGGTGTCTTCAAATTCATCCTCAGGATTTGTCCATGATAAAGTGCAGGACTGATTGAGTTAATCAATTGGCCGATTAGAGTGATGCCATACCAGACTGCGTCTTCAGTGTAGTCTTTAATAATACACTCTATCTATGATCAGTTAAATGCCGAAGATATACAGTTTTGATGTCTAGATATAATGTCTAGCTATGATGTCTAGCGATTGGAAGAGAACTATTGCAGATAAAGTATAATGTGGCGTTTCCAACTGCCGAAGAGAAAACCACCGATTATATGCAACCTGTACAAAAGTCGTTTTTTATTGAAAATTATGGTAGGCGCCGACCGACCTTAAACACTAGCGTTCATTCAACCATCGATTACTTCCACTTAGTTGCCTCAAAAGTCGGTGTTATATTGCGTAATGATATGGAAAATAAATCGTTGAATCTTTTTGGTTCCACCTGACGATTATTGTCATATATGTGGGCAGTGCTAAATGTCAAAATCGGCAAGTGGAAACGCCACATCAGTTTACCCTCACTAACATAGGTTTGTTCTGTCGCTGCCACTGCAGTTAACACCTGGAAATCCATAAGCATACATTTTCCTTATTCTTCAAGGAGTATGATTCGGGATTTCCCATACGTTGACGAAAATGCCTTTTCCGTATGGGGTTGGGTAAGTCTATTATATATGATACTCATTGTGTCCTATCAAATAAACAATAAGAGCTCTATCTCTACATATACAGCTATTTCATAATCTAGAAACACTGTCATGACATCACCTGGAATTAATAGATAAATTACAAATTTACCAATCGTCTGGAAAAAGGTCTATTCATTACTCACCAAAGTTTAAACAAGTATTGGTTATCACATCACTTCGTGTGCGGTTGTCATATACATGTAGTGTAAAATGATTGTTTGGCATGTACGCAAAATGTCCAAATCTTTTGACCCCCGCCCCCTCAGTGCGTACGTACTTGATGGATGGCCGCCTGTAGAATTCGGGTCTATAATATACAATGTATAGTACGCCTAAGGTCTAAATCATGAAATGACTTATTTCGGTAGTTTTACACGAGCTCAGTATTTCAAGCCTTGTCACAATATTTCTCACGTCATTTCTCTAGTAACCATTAACCTGCTTGATATTGCTGACAGTCCTACGGTGGTTTCACTACATCGCATATTCTGGGTCACGAATCCGATGTTTTCAAGTGTGGAATCGCTGTGGCTCCTGTGACGAACTTCAGACATTACTGTAAGTTTTAACCCATTCTTGGCAGGCGCCTGCAGCAAAGTCTTCAGCCAGGCCCCCTTTGCCTGCATTGTGGCATGGCTCCGACTTTGCTACGGTGTGGCTGTGAATCAAAATTCCCTCATTATAGCTTTTTCAAAATGTTGAAAAATTTGATTTCATGGTATGTTAGAATTCGAAACTAAAATGACTGCTTCATCTTTGTGTCAGGGGGTGTGGGTGAGTTTGTCGGGAAGCCAGTCGTAGTGTGTCGGGAGCTTAGTGGATTCAGGCCTTTTGTGTCGGTGTCTACACCAAAGATCAGGTCCTAACATGCCGATTAGGATAATTTGATAATTCATCATGTGATATCACATGTGATACTTGATATCCTTTGTTATTTCCATATAATATATGATTTTATACATGCATTCTGTGGCTTCTACTATATTTGTTGGTTAAATCTGTTTTTATTTTATTACAAAAACAATGATTTTGTAAATCTTGGGAAATGATGCCTCAGTGCATCACCCGATCTTAAATGATGCTGACTCAAGGCATTTTCACAGTTAATGAGTTTAAGCAGAATACTATAAGTACGGAGACCTGACCTCACACACCGTCAGGAAAATGTTTTATAAACTTTGATGTTCAAAGAGCAGAGCGAATCTTTGTACCCCGCCAAAAACATTACTTCTTCCTCCAATATCAATGACATCAAAGAATGGGAAAAAAACCCATGTGTAGTAAAAAGATTGTCCATTGGAAGGTTTATTAATGAATCTCAAATTGTACTTCTACTATGGACACAATACATGTTCGGATATGTGAACTCATTTTGCAGATGCCGCATACACAGAGCGGTACATGGATCTGGACACAGAGGAGGACAATGCCGTTGGGTACGATGTAAGTGGGACAACTCTAGGACAGGAACAGTGGAAAATAACCTATACCTTAATTCAAATTTAATTATTTCCGTAAGATAGTGACGCTGCAGCGTATGCTGAACATTATTTTAAAAAATGAGCTGCTAGAAACCTTTAACTATATAAATGAATATGACTATATAATGTAGTATACACAAATATCACCGTGGTACCCAAGATTTCTTTGGCTACAGTGTTCTAACCCACAATTAATCAGAATAATCAAATGTATATTGTTTTCTATATATCCTAGATGATAGTCATGAAACCATACAAACATTTCTCCTAAAAAATTATCATTTATATAAAAACAAGCAAAATCTGTCTAGAGGCGTCCTCAGGGCTCACTATGTACAAAAGAATCCCTGGAGTCATCTTTAGGATCCGCTAGGGAAATGCCTCCAGGCATCCTCAGAACTGAGAGGGTTAAACTTAGTATGCGGCGATAAACCACAACAATTTGGAATACGTTTTCAACTATTTCAGGGAACAGATGCTATAAGAAAAGTTGAAAACTTCAGGAACAAAAAATACATGATTGCACATGGAACAATGGACGGTAGGTTACATGATTTTTCATTCAATATTGTTACCCCTTAATCCTTCCTTGCTTGATCCTTGCACACCGACGTGCCTTGCGAAGTGTTCTACGACACACAATGGCTTTAAATAGATTAGGCGTCGGTGTGCATCGGGATGTTTGAATTCTGCGTCGGCGTTGGTGGATTCCATGCAGGCCTAATCAGTATGTTTGTGCACATGATTCTAGATTTTCGCTCTTGCTTGAATCCAATATATATCGTGTTTTTCTGATATACATTGAACCTAGACCTGTAGGTTCAATGGTCTGATATATAGAGTTGTAACAGATAAAAACTCTTATTATTTCAGATAATGTACATTTTCAAAACGCCATTGAGCTCATCAACGCACTGTCCAAGGCGCAAATTCTGTTCAGGACCCAGGTAAAAAAATCTGTGTTTACTTTGCCGAGTCAGTGGCTAAACTGAAGAGCTAGTATCACCTGTTTTATTATCCATCGTAAACAAGGACACCATTGAAAATGTATTAGGACTCAGTAAACCACGACCCATTGTATAAAACCTGTCAGATACCATAACTGTGGTATACAGATTCATATCTGTGGTATACGGCCTTAAAACCATGGTATACGGGGAAAATAGCCCCCTTTGTGCTGTAGAGCAAAGAAATAGTCCCTATTGTTATACACTTTGATATGGCAATAAGTGGGTTTAATATATTCAAAAAGATGGATAATAAATAAAACAAACGATGGTTATGTGGACAGGCGACTCTGTAAACCACTTGAGGTTGACGTCGTAACACACTCGCTAACGCTCGTGTATACTACGCGTCAACCCCTCGTGGTTTACGGCCGCCTGTCCACAAAACCATCGATTATTGTCTATGTACTACATACGCTTTCTTCTATCTCTGCCCTTACACACATATCATTAGATTATTTTCAAGTTTGTCGCGAAATAGAGGTAGAGACATCATGGAGTAGCTCAATGTTTTCTTAGCATCTGACGTATACGGAATTATGAGATGGGGGCATTGGATAGAAACTTCTAATATTTTACTAACTTCTGCTTGACTCCCGTTTAATCTTTTACATTCATGAGACATGGTATGATATGGGTTACTTGTGTTTAATGATATTTTGACATTTCTGTGATTTTCAGTTGTATGTTGATCAGAACCACTCTATTAGGAACCGGTCTCAGAACCGACACTTGTTCCTCTCTATGAACGATTTCTACTTTCGGGAGTGCCTCGGACGTTCGGACTGACGGAATAGCACAGTCTACCTGGGAAATAGAGCTACTGTCTCAGAAACATCTGCCAACGCTACCCGCAGTCGCAAATCTAAATCAGTGTCGAGAAAATATATAGATAATGATCATCATGTTTCAATGATAGTTGTGGTTGTGTAATAATATGTTAGATTAGTATACATGTATCGTTGAGCGACACAAAGTTTCGGCACAATATTAGGCCTTCATCAGGGACCTGTTTCACTAGTTTTGTGACATGTCTGTGACACCATACAGACATAGGGGTTGTCTAGTTTTGTGACAACACAAGTAGCTGCCCTTAGGAAAAGACAGACCCCAAACATAAGAATTAGACAAATCTACATGTCATGGATCTGTTTCACTAGTTTCGTGACAAAAGTGTTAGACAGATATGAAAAGGGGCACCAACTGTGCAAGCAAGAACAGACAAAACGAAGTCTAATGTCTAGTTCTTATGAAACCAGACACACCATCTAGACGCCATCTAGACATGTCACGAGCTTGTGAAACAGTTCCCTTGTGTATCTTAGCTGCTTACAACTTGACTAAGGTACTTTATTTGAGCATTGCTCTTTTTGTTATTGTTACTATAGAAACACTTAGGAGAGTGAGTATAATTAACGTTTTGTCTTTTCAGAACATTCAAACAAAATATCAAAAAGTGATACTATAAGGTAGGGTTTTGTTTTTCGTATTCAGATGTAAATTAGTTTGAATTGATTGTAAAAAAATTGTTGCTTCTACTATCAGACTTGGATTCATTCGACTTGTGATAACAATTTAAAGTAACTCGAGGACAAAGTTAAATTGTCTGGACGAGAAATTGAAATGTAAAAATAAACGAAATTCTGTACAAGTTTTGCCGTGTCTAATTCCTATTTCCTAATGATTAATTTACAAATGGGCTTGTCCATATTAATGATTTGGATTGGATTACCTGTGAGTAGTTATTTTAGTGAACCTCACTTCGGTTTTAGGAAAACGCGGAACACACCTACGGACGTATTGTTGGAATTTATTTAAGCATCAATTGACAATATCCAATAACACAAATGTAATATCTATTGCCTCTATAAATTTATATCAAAAAGCCTTCGACGGGGTCTGGAAAAAGGTGTGATACGTTTAAATGGTGAGGTGTGTCAATTTGTAAAGATATTAACTATCAAGGTGCCGTTCTAGAGGCTCAGCTTAACTTCTGCAAACATTGTGAAAACATGATAAGAGAGTTCAACAATAAAAGTCCGATATCTAGAAACCTTTCAAGCTTTATGTCTTTGACAACTTCTCTCGAAGTTAACAAAACTAGCTTAATACCAGGTGCTGATCACTGTTCATTCATTGAGCGTGAGCCATACGCTCATATACACTGCTTTATTGTTAGAGTAGTTAGTCCCATAGACGTTGAGCTTGCTGCAAAAAATCTGGTAGCCCTTCACTAACTGCATGTTAACACTGACTATGGGAAAAGAGCAGAGTGCTAGTGTCTTGTGGACTAATGCTAATGCGCTCGCCAGCTATATATGCGGACTCAGATGTATATCTGATATCAACTAATTATAACTATCATGTAGTCAACGTCGGATTTACTAGACCTTCACATTGTTTGTATGCATCATACCAGCGATGAGCACGCCTCTTGTGTCGTAATGAATATCATAATCTTTCCAACTTGAGTCTTCTTATCTAAGTAACTAATGAAAGAAAGGAATTCAACTTACAGAATCAAAGAAAGAATAATTATATTTATTACTGTATCAAAGAAGATACGTATCCAAACGATGATATATTTAAATGTATAGAGAAACAAATCAGAGCAAAAACCTGTCGGCAGGTCTTATCCAACCAAATGTGCGCGCTACTCAAAATAGCAGAACATTGCAAAAATTAGCGTCCTGTTCGAAAATAACCAATATAGCAAATGCAAACTCGAGAAACATGATAATTTAAGGAACTCAATACATTACACAACAGACAAATACATGTTTTAGAATCACATTTTATTTCTTTTCGGTGACATTCTATACCAAGGCAGTGAATTGTTATTTGTGATTCTTTTACTTTAGCAAAAAAATATGAAATCACATTAGCCAATAACATAATCTTCTCTCGGTGTAGAAATGTAATGACAGCCTGCTGGTCATGAAAGAGGTTAAATCGCAATCTATCAAAAAACAAATTGTCCATAACTCAATCAGACCTGCACACTCGCAGCTGTGTCATGCACAAGTCCTGAGCACAAATGTGAAGCCACCTGCAAGAATCATGCACTTGACTGCAGATTCAGGTATGCATTAGCAGCAATTCATCGTTGTACTCAGGGTGCCCTTGGTTACAGTATTCAAATGCAGAGTTCGAAGAATTATATTGTTTTCTATATATATTATATCCTGAAAAAATCATGGAACTATATAGATTATTTTCCTCAAAATGATCATTTTTTACAACACCCATATAAAATGTCTGGAGGCATAACCAGGCATTTTTATGGGAATGACTGGAAGCATCTTCAGGAATCACCAGGGGTATGTCTCCAGGCATTCTCAGGACTGAAAGGGTGAACAGTCTATGAAGGCATGGTTGTTTAATCATCAAAGTCTGAGATATTATGACCGACGCAATATAAGCCCTCATTAACCATATGCATGTGAATGCTGTTCTAAATACAAATATGTAATATAGATTGTGAAACATTAGTTGCTGTCTAAATATAAAAAGACAATCAGCCAATTTGAAATGTCATCAATTATATATCCTGATTATATTTACAAATTAGTAAATTTGCTGTAACATGAACATGTAGCGTATGAGTATGCGTAACAGGCACAGAAGAACAGCTTGTTATTAACTTAGTGAACATATTTCCAGTATCGATACATAAACAAGCACACGGGTTACACCCACCAAACAACACAAGTCACAAAGTAACAAAAGTGGCATTCATTATGCATAGTATTCACATCATATATACAATTATATAAAACTCGAGTACTTAAAAGGTCAACTATACATGAATTACCACGTACACACATAAATAAGTACACAAGGTATCGCCTTATTTACACATATTGACGTTTCTAGTTTACTGGGTTCGACTCAGTATGAGCTACCGTTGTGGTTCTTTTCAGATACATTAACCATATAAACCATAGCATATCGATGTCTCCCTTTGTCATTCTACGAGTACTGATTTGCATATTAAAGTATGTACATTATTTCCGATATGTAAAATGGGGTCTCCTTTATGCATCACAAAACAGAGCCCTAAGGAAATATATATCCAGTTGTTGTTTTGTATTCAAGGTAAAACAAAAAGACATACAAGAAGAAGTTCTATAAAGTAATATAAAAACTGAAGAGTAAATCACCTGAGGTTGTTTTCGGTTGTTGGAACAATGACGCTATTATATCAATGGTGATTACTACTGCCAGTATACCTACATACATATCCATTATTGATCGGTAACTAATGCTGTATGCATAACCAGTTTGTATGAACATGAACTTATAAAACTGGAGTATAATATAAATACATTGAAGGGAATTGGATTCTAGTTAGTGAATGATAAATATAATATATGGTTGGGTTATGACAGTTGTTCACCTTCCATGACTCTCACTCTATGTTACCTCAATGGCTCATAGTAACCGGACTCTTATTATTATCATCTTTATTGCATTTACAACGATTGCAATTAAAAAGGTAAGTTCTTAATTACTTCAGTACCTAAAAACGACTCAATAATTCCAATATATCCCATTGGGCATAGAAAAATATCACAACAGCTGCATAAAACTAGATATCATCGAACTCTATTGTCTTTCTTTAGAGGCAATGAATGTATAAAGGAATGGCTTGGAGGGGATGAAGTGTGATGAAGTGTGGAGGATGGAGATGGAGGATGATTCTGTAGGCTGACGGGAGTGGCTGGTTAACAGGAGCCCTCCGTCAGACTGATGTCGTCCAGAGCGATGTCGCCGGAATACTCGGCGCCTCGTACTGCAGAGAAGCCAGGCTATGGAAGGAGAAAACATAAACAGTGTCAGGTATATCACTGAGTATCCATATACAGGTAGATCTGATATAAACAGTGTTAGTTATATCACTCAATATCAATGTACAGGTAGATCTAACATAAAGAGTGTTAGTTATATCACCCAATACCCATGTACAGGTAGATCTAACATTAACAGTGTCAGGTATATCACTCCATACCCATGTACAGGTAGATCTAACATAAACAGTATCAAGTATATCACTCCATACCAATGTACAGGTAGATCTACCATAAACAGTGTCAGGTGTATCACTCTATACCCATGTACAGGTAGATCTAATTTTCTCATTTCGGGCAGAGAAATCAACGTACAAGTGTAATGATACATTGTGTACAAGTGAACAAGTGTGATGATACATGTAGCTGTAGTGCTGTCATGTAATGTATTGTACATTATAATCTTTACAAATCATATTGCACTAATAAAAGTCAGTGACAAGTTATACGGGGGTGGAGAAGATGCTTTTAAACCTTGCTAAGTAAAACTATGATCAGTGCTGACCGGAAATAGGTTGTGTATGTGATGAAGAGTTCACCATAAAGCACTTGCTCGTTAGTCGCGTTGTGCCTCGTACACCACATAGTTCACCATAAAGTCTTACTATGTCTGAGGTCTGTAGGTTGAGGTTTATTGCCGCCTGGTCCCACTCGTTTCCTTGCTGCCCACTCCGTTTCCATGGGAAATATGTTCGTGATGTGCTCTGCACAAAAACTTCCAGACGACGCACGTGGTAGCCGAACATGTGGTAGAAGAAGCGCAGACAGTGCACTCCCTGTCGCCGCAGGAACGGCATGCGAATACTGAAAATAGTAAACAAGACCATAAGGACGAGGGTATACGCCATCGTGAAATGTCTGCCCTACTCGTGTGGGAAGACACTGAACACATGCAAGACGCATACAAGATTGGCTGCCACCTCTGTCGCTATTCAGCTCTGACTTAAAGGTTGGTGGAGCTCTATCGCTTTCCATACCAAAGGTCTCGATACAAATGTTGCCCTAGATAGGCCACCACCTCTTTCTCCGACGTAGAAGTTGGTGAGTTCCAATAATGCCCAGCACTCATTTCGTGTAGAAAAGCTCTTTCGTGTACGAAAGGTCTTTCGTGGGCATCTGTTAACCACTGGCAGGTGGATATATAGAAGTAGGTGCGGTGGAGCAGGTAACAATTCACGGGCAGCGGCCGCACAGTAGCGACACCGCCAAGGCACGGTAAAAACTGATTGAATACGTACAGGCCGGCGACGCCCGTATGGCCGTGAAGATTCGTACATTCTAAAGCCGGGCCCCCACCTACCACGATAGTCTACAACATCCTTCCCGATGGCTACTATCGGGAGGTCCCCGATAGCTCCAAATAGTAGACATTGTTTGAAATCGTAGAGCTGTGAATCATACTCGCTGACCACTATATCTTCCCGATAGGCTACGATAGGCTGCGAAATTTCCAACATGTTGGAAGTTATCGGGACCTCTACGATTGGCTTTTTCAATCGCAGCCTATCGTTAGCTGTCATAGATTAATCACAGAAACCTGTTCCACCTACCACGATGTTGGCTGACCTCACGAGAGAATCGGAATGGTGTCGGGAAGGCCGTCGTAAAGCCAATCGGGACCAGAATCGTGGTAGGTGGGGGCCCGGCTTTAGCATGTATGGCGGAAGCCTATTGGGGTAGAAGCCGGGCCTCCCTGGTGAAACACACCCTTGGCCTTGAGGGCTATCGAAACGGTATGTACACAAAATGTACCCAGTCTGTCTCAATCTAGTACTAAATAGACCGATGGAGGAGCATCAGCAAAATGTAAAAAATGTCCCCTCTTAGTCCATACATCTAGGATACTTTATGGATGGCCCCTTATTGGTTGCCTAGAAGTTGTACAGAACTGCCTCTGCGACTCATACTCAAAGTTGGAATGACACCATATCGGAGTGTGTTAAGGTTTGTCGGACTGTGTCGGAAGACATGTCGGATCACCAGGCCTATTATTGCCATAAACCCATCCCTCCCCAAGATAAACGCTATATTGTGTCGAAAGCATGTCGAGGAAAGCTCAGTTTTAGAAGGGTTTAGGGTGTGACTTACATGGCTCTGTCGTCCTCGCGGCGCGGGTTGGACGCCTCGATGTAGATGTAGTACCTGCCGGAGTTGGCGGCCTCGGGGCCCGTCACCTCGGAGGGCGTGGACCCCGTCCAGCGGGTGAAGTCGAAGTCGTCGGTACCGTCCTCCTGCATGCCGCACAGCGGGTTCAGGGCGTCCTCGAAGCCGCACGACCACGACCAGAGTGGAGCCGGCGTGCCTCGCGTCACCGTCGGCGTCGTGTATCTCGCTGAAAATACAGTATCAACCAGACTGAATGAAATATTACTCATACATACATAGAGCATTATGGCTGTCGCGGTTACTCGATAAGGGTGGCCATTTTTCTTGGGACTATCATAGATAAAGAAATAACCAGTTTTGTCGATATTTTTAGGTACATTTGTATATAGGAATAGGGAAAGCAAGTACCGGTAAGCAAAAGTCAAAGTTATTCTGTAAGGCTTGGAAAAGGCCAAGGCCTTGGGCAGTAATTCTCACCTCGTAACTTTGAACTTTTGCTCACCGGAACATAGTTTCCCTCTATTCTTATAAACTCATGACCGAACATTCTATAGTTACATACCACCGCTAGGGGTGTAGTAACTTGCGTTTACTTCCCAAAGCTTACGTTTACTACTCGAGGTTAACGTTTACTGCCTGAGGTTGGCACGTGACCAAAAGCTACGATCGGTGAATTCAAAAGTGGCGGACATATATCCTATAGCTCATAAAAAAAACACGCCATCGCCTTAACATTTGCTGACTGTAATGGGCCAGCTTGCAGTAAAGTGTTATTTATTGCACGAGGGCAATAAAGAAATTGACCAATTAGTGGCCAGAACGTGAGCGACGTCACACTATTATGCGGTCTATGAATTGTCGACGACTTGGCACTGCAGAATACAAGTGGACTGGCTGTTATCGATTGTTTTGGCATATTTGAGCTATTCAAACAGTATTCGGTGCATGCCCGCGGTATGTTCCTTGATATTTGACAGATAAGTCGTGAAGAGGGGATAGGATAAATGCTAAACTTAACTCGAGTAAGTAGTGTCCGTCTTGCAATAAACACTAACATTACTCACTCTCGATTCAATTCAATATACCATGAAATCTCTTTCCTTATGAATACCCTTCCACCAATGTCTATAACTGAGAAAATTTGGGATACCTTGAAATCTGATTAAGCTCAAGTTTGATTGTCTTGGCCATGTTTAATGCTGCCATAATCCTTATAGGCTTAGTAGAAGCTATTAGACACGAACATGTTGTCATCCTCAACTTCTTGGCCTAAAACAATACGACCCCCTATACCCACCAAAAACCCAAACAAGGGAATTACCTCCAGCGTACAATGTGTATACATGAGCTACTGTTCAGCTCGCCTAGCGGTGCATTGCTTACTTAAGGCCATCACTTGGTTAAATAATGCTTTGTCTGGTCTCGGCTCTACAGGAGTAGGGCTGAAACGCTATCACACCTCAAGAGAGTGTGAAAAGCTTTTGTTTTTCGCTTGGTATGACTGCTAGGACAAGGTAGATTGGTGTTACATCGAGTAGGCAATGTCTCATCGTTAATTTTCTCGGTTTTACAAAGATAAAGCTCGGTATATGCTAGCCAGGCCTGAAGGGCTAGTCTTTTTTTCGCGGCAAGCTCAAAGTCTGTATGACCAGTCTAACATTAAGGCAGAGTACATGTACATGTGACCCACGCTCAATAGTATCGCACTGGGATATTATAGACTAAAGAAGAAACCAACAAGTTTTCGTCAGATTTGTTGTTCTTTACGAGTTTGATGCGGAGTGATATGAACGAGGCGACATCCGCGTGAATATCGCATAGCATTCAGACGAATCGGAGAATGACTTCTTTGACCAAAACGAGTTGATTTCTGTATTTACATCACCCCTTTACAAACTAAAAGAATGGATGACACACAGTATATTATAGACCATGGAGAAGAGACTGTAATACTCGTAGGGGCATGGAGAACGAGTTTCCTGTATGTCTTTTTCTTTTCCCCCCAAAACACAAGCAGCTATGAATTTTCTATTTATGTTGTACATGGATAATTTTCTGTTGTTTTGAATATTAATTCCATGTATGTTTGAAAAGCGCCAATAAACTGGTTTTTTTTATGGGAAAAAAATACCAGGGTTGAGATAAAGTAGAATGACAGTGACCACTCACGACAGATGTAGCGGACGACCTTGGCGATGGTGTCAATGTTGATGAGTTCCCGGAAGTCCCGCACGCGCATGACGTTCTCCACCTCTCTGCCAGAGGTCAGGCTATGCGCATGCGCGTTGACCCACTTCGACCCCAGCGCGATGCCGCCCACCTCGAGCGGGTTGACCTTGTCGCCGATACCCACCACCATGGTGCGGATACCGCGGCGGAGCGCCAGGTCGGCCTCGGCCTGCGTCAGGTGACTGTCGAGGTTCGCCTCGCCGTCTGTCACGAGTATGGCGTAGTCGGGGACGTCCGGACGGTCGCCGGACTCGGCCCGGAACAGCCGGGAGCGCATCAACCACAGCGCGCCTGAGGTGTTGGTCCACTGGTCCTTCCAGGGGATGCGGTCTATGGCGGAGATGAGGGAGTAGACGTCGGGGTGGTCGTTGAAGCGGATGTCCAGCGTGGCCAGGTTGCCGAAGGTGATAACGCCGATACGCACGTCGTTCGGAGAGATGGTGAACCGCTGAGCTACGTCCTTGATGAAGTTGAGCATTAACTTCCAGTTACTCGGTCCGATCGAGCCGGAGGAGTCCAGCACGAAGGCCACGTCCATCCGACGGCAATCTGAAAAGGCATTTAGATTCTAATTAGAGTTCATTGGTGGGTTGTTTATCGTTTCATGAGTTTCACCATTCAAGCGAGACAGGGACAGAGAGAGAGAGAGAGAGAGAGAGAGAGAGAGAGAGAGAGAGAGATGCATCTCAAGAAGGGCAATCTATATGCCTATCAGGATAGAATCAAACATATCCCAACTCTGTATTTGTGGGGAAAATGTTGTACGGATATCAAGAAGCCATAGTATATGCACAGGATCCAAAAAAATACACATGTCAAAATTAATGTACAGAATATATAATAAGATATATCAATCAATCGCATCTGACGATGTCCTAAAATGCAACCCTTACCTTTCTGATAAGTGGTCTCCGGAGGTAGCCGTGTAAACGGGTTAACTGGTGGTGCAGGGGGCCGTGTCCAAGGGGAAGGCGGCAACGATGGGGTCGTGGGGGCCGGTGTCCAGGGGGCCGGTGTCCAGGGGGCCGGTGTCCAGGGGGCCGGTGTCCAGGGGGCTGGTGTAGGGGGCTGGGGCGTGCGATACGGAGTAGGAGGAGGTGTGGGGAATGGGGTTGGAGAAGGTGTGGGGACAGGTGTGACTACGGGAGGAAGGATAGCTCCGGCCATTGGCTGTCCATCCGCACCAACTGAAATGAAAATATGCTATTTTATTAACCACCTAATACCGAGTCGCCATAGGAAGAGCATTGGGTATGAGTATTTTGCTACCAGGAGATTACTGAGGCCCATTTATAACCTCCTGCTTCTGAAATCAGGAGATTACTCGAAATAGTTCCAAAAACGGCATGAGGCCCTAAGCGGACGAAACACAAACTAATATATGCAGTGACAGCAGCATACAATCTCACGTCATAATTAATGTAAAATACAGAATAGTTCAAATTTAGTGAATCAATCTGGCGAAGTGATGCAAACTAACTGCCACGTCTCGGGCAATTTAGGAATGTTATTTTTATTACCGATAGAGGGCGCATCGGTCAAGTTTCAGAAGAGCATCGTAATTATTAGTAAGGAACGGTGGTTAATAAATACAATATAAACTGGTTCCAGATAAAACCGGCCGTAATCTCCTTGGACTAGATTCTTCGTAATCACCTCACTATCGTTCGGAGATTACTACGCGTCTTGTCCTCGGAGATTACTGCCGCTTGTATCTGAAACCAGTTAATATTGTGTATTCATCTCGCCCCTGGTACAAATTTAGCCATAGGAATAACATTAGAAAAAAATATACTCAACGATCACCCCCGTAAAGTGACAATACTACGCCACGGCCGTGGCGTAGTGAATTTGAGATGACGTCGCACGGATTTTCTAATTATTGGGAAAGTTTGATGATATCTAATTTGATAAAAAGGGGTGAAATAAATCCAGAACTGCACTGAAATCGTAAAATACACAAAATTCCACGAGTTTTGATGTGCCGCAATCGTCATCGAGGCAAAGCCGAGTGACGATTACGGCACATCAAAACTCGTGGAGTATTGTCTATTTATACGATTCTCGATGAAGTTCTACATAAATACCCATGACGTGTATACTATTAAGTACGGACCGTTTCACCATAGAAGGTAGAACTAGGCTCCGTAATACGAAATAAGGACCTCTGATCCATATATATGGTCAAATTGCGATAACATTTTTATTCATTTCGAGTATATATCAAATATAGAATAACCTACCATGATTGTACAAGCTACATAACCCAGTGGCATTTCATTTTTTATCAAAGCAATAGCCAAGACAGAATCGGACCAGCTTTAGCTATATAGTAGGGTTTGATTTTTTAAGTCTAGTGGTTGTAAAATGTGTATGTTACCAGCAATGTAGGACGCCTTAAACCCAGTTCTGAAGGTCGTCCAGAAGGTCGTCCAGTTGGTTTTCATGATGACAACTAATTCCGGTGTCAGTGACGTCAGCACTGCGGTCGGACGATCGTAGCAGCAGAATCTGAGATGAAAGTATAACCTCGTTATAACTATTGCAATATAAACAGCGAGAACGTAATAACAATCATGACAATGTTATATTGGAACATCAAACCCCAGCGAATTATGTGTATTGCGTATTTATGTTACTATCATCATCACTCGCGACGATATCCAATCTGATATGTGATTCATGGAAAATAAACATAGAAATGTACTAAAGTCGATCATATCTATAAGAAAACATATGCACTAACTATAACTTTCTACTGTCAAAGGAAAGTCCCTTTTCTCATCAGCATTATCATCAACATATATTTTTATAAACTATCTGGTAATACTACTATTGTTAGCATTATTATCAATATCAACAACATTACCCTAGCTACTGTATGACTAGAGAGATATTAGTTTGAAAAGCGTTGTGCTGATGTCACCTGAAAAAAGTCTCATAAATACCAAATGTACATTTGAATGTGCCTAATAAAACAAAAATATATATTCACCCCTCATGACGCTAACATGGTTAATTCATCTAAAATGGCAAACTCATATAATGGTGTGCTCATCAATTCTGCCTGAACGTCAAATTATGAGAGGGGAAAAAAGAATCAAAAGGTGTTTTTCCCGGCTGGAGGTCAATTTCTCTAAGCGACCTGGCAACCAGTTACTTTTATAAATCCAGTGGGTCACTGATGTACTTTGGTCTATAGTAACTATTGATGGTTAGCTTTGCACTGATCAGAGACATTGAGATACTTGTTCTCTGCACCTAACCAATGTCACAGAGTTAGCAAGCAGATAGTGACTGTATATTTTCATAGCTGACTCAAAACATCTCTATAAACTCTCCCTACCCTCCGGAACACTCGCCCGTCCTTCTGTCAATGGTATTTTATATGAAATGTTCAGAATATATTAAACAATCAACTCACAGTGCTTAACTGTTCATTTTAAAATGGAATTGTTGCTCGGACGTTGTACCCGAGGGCAAAAAGCTGACAAACGCCATCTTGCTCGACAAAAGGTTAGTAACACATCACGTATACATAATATAAGATACCTCTTTTCTGTTTAGTCCGATAGTTCGGTATCAATAGTATGACGTAACAACAGTGTGCAAGCACGACTACACAATTTATGGAAAGGAAAAAAGTAGCATAGTACCTCGGTCCAGGATTTGTGAATTCCTTCTTGTACTTCACCTCCACCCAGTGGTGACACTGGTTCTGCTTGTAACAGAACAAACCGAAGATGCCTTCGAACTGAAACTTCACCCGTTGGCCTGGAGGAGCCTGCAAACGGAAAGGAATCAAGTAATCCGTGTACGTCGGGGCTACAAGGCATCAAATTTGTCATCTATTCTTTGCAAAGTCCCTATTGAAAATGTGTCGGGAAACCACGACCCATTCCTTAAAATCTGTCAAATACCATAACCATTGTATACTGATTTCAAATTCATTATATACGAACAAAAAAAACAGTACTATTGTCCTATAATGCAAAAAATAGTCTCGAAAGATATACCCTTTGATATGGCAATTCCTTGTTTTGATTTACTCGAGTTGATGGGTAATAAATACATTGTTCCACAAACGCTGGGTTTCGGGACAGGCTGCCGTAAACCACGAGGGGTCGGGTGCGTAGTAATACACGAGGTTTAGTAAGTTTATTACGATACCAACCTTGAGTTGTATGGCCAAAACTATCGATGATTATCTATAAACCTGTTGAAGGCAGGTGGTCTGCAGTACAACGAATCTTAGTTTTATGTAATCATATGGTTATCAGATACTGCAGCATATTCGGTTTCTATTAGTTTTCAAAATTCGATTGATAAGCTTCGTTTTGAAATATTGCCCAGGTATTCGATATGCAAATGATCATTGATAGATCTTAAGAATAATGTAACGATTTCATTCATTAATGAATACGTTCGCAAAAATACAGACATGATTAGCCATGGCATATCGCTGTGTGTATTTTCTTTTCCTAACCTTTTAAAAAACTTTTAAATTGTATTCTTTCGGTCCATATTAAAAAAAAAGTGATTCTGAAGATACTACAAAGTAACTTACAGTAATTATCCATGAACATTCTTGGTGGTCCTGGTAGGTACCTATGGCGTAGTTGGGCGACATGACGAACTGTTCTGTTCCAGTAGCTGTCAGGTAACCACCGCACTGAGCTGTTGGCCAACAATATTCATTACGTTACCTACTCCAACATGCCAATGATAGAGCATCTCATATGCATGTTTCGATACATTAAGAAATAGATGCTGAATAAAAATAAGTTGGGTAGCCTAATATGGCGGTTATGTGTATAGTGTAAAGAGATATTATTGAAGGGAAACATATGTCTTCAAATATGAATTGGACTACAATCCTTAATCAAATAGTAGCCCTGAACCCGGCGTTTACACTTGACGACTAACGACTAAAACGTGACTATTGTAGATGTTCTAGCTAATAGTCATCAAAACCAAGAATTTCCTCAAGGGTTCACACTTTGTTATGTACCGATGACTAGCGATTGACAGCAGAGCGGCTTGAGGTGGAGCAAAATTGAAGATAATCTTTATGATATACCTTGGAGTACTTCCAAAATCTGTCTTGAACCACCAAACGACTTTTGTACAGGTTGCATATTAGGCATTCCATTAGGTATACTTTGCTATTTGTAGCTTTTACCTCCTAACGCTTCCCAACCACATGTAATAAAGAGAACAAATGTTTTCTTCTAAACCTGGGAGACACAAGGCAGATGAAAGAAAGATTTTTGAAAAAATAAGTGTAATTTCAAGCTGAAGATTCTGGCCACAAATTTTATCTGATAGCACTTCCCGCCGACTATTTTTGTGTACATAATCGTCAGGTGGAAATGGGGATAACACTTTCCGGCCGACTACTATTTCTTTCCGTGTTACGTAATATGGCACCACCTGCCGACTATGCGCCTCACCGATCACTTGTAACCGGGTACACATAATCGGTGACCAGAAGTGAAACGTTATATGGCACATAGTCGGTGGCCCTATTCAGTTGTCAGGTAAAAACCATGTGGTTATAAATTCTGGGGTCGACGATTATGCCTCCAGCCAAATCTCACGTGCCACGACCTGCCTATTTGTGTTACCGTGAACTCATAATCGGTGACCAGCCAGTCGTCAGGTTGAAATGCCGCAATGTTTTGATAGAATCTGCCTCCAGTTCCTTGTGCACTCACCATTTCTTGCTGGCGCTACTCTTTCACAGAAGTTTCCGCCGAAGCCGTCGGGACATCTACAGCGGGCGCAGTCATTTGGGTCCTGATACCCGCCTCTCTGACACGCTCTCACCAGGGGCCGCCCCGTGCAGACCGCTGTAAACAGGTTAAAGGCATATCCTACAATTCACAGTGGCACCACCTGGGGATTTTTTTAATATTGACAAATATCCATTCAATATTAGTTCTTTGTGACTTATGCTAATTCAAATAAGTAAAATTTAAGTTTTGTCTAGTTTTGTCCAGTGAATCAGTGAACAATTTATGTTATTCTTTATAGCCTGATTTGAAAAGGAAATGTGCTGAGATGTATACAAATGTAGTTTCCTTATTATTTCAAATGAAAGGACGGGACCTGTTCGTATTCAAATATATAGTACTACACATTTATTACGATCTATTATAGATCATCCATCGAAAGTCCGCGTTGAAAATGTCTGTGATATACCTTATAATATAGCAATTCCGGTGTTTGGTTCATTCAAGAAGATGTATAATAAATACAATAAACGATGATTTTGCAGAGAGTCGGCTTTGTAAACCACATAAGGTTGACTTTGTAATACATTCCCTTAACGCTGTGTGCTACTACACGACAACCTCTTCCGGTTTACGATGGGCTGTCCACAAAATCATCGAAAGCTGCCTATTTACATTGTAGATTGTACATGTATAAGATAACAGGCTGGATATTGTGTTAGAGCATCAGAACATAATGTGAAGGGGCCTTACATTGACAGTAGGCCATGTTCATAGCCTTAGTGTCGAGGAAGGAGAGGCCAGTCTTCTGCCCCATTGAGGTCTGATAGAGTGGGTCGATTGTCTCCATTACGTTCTGCCCATTGATGCTGCCATCCTGCAGTACATAAAAGTGAAATGAGTTCTTGTTATTTCTTGGCGATACCAAGGTGATATGATATAAATGCAAATTATAAGAAAATGGCTAGAGGGTCTTCATATTGTTTAATATCCCCCTCATAAGGCCTGGCGTCCACCTACTACGATATGGCTCTGATATGGTCTACGATGCACCTCTCGACAAAAAATCAAAATCGCGTCGGAAGGTCCCCTAATATCGGGCAGTTGACCACGTTTCTGCGATTAGACACCGATAAAAAACCCACATAATGCCTGGTGGATTGGCATGTCTAGACAGGAGTCTACGATTTTGCACCTTCCCGATATGTCTCCGATATTTGCTTTTTGTATCGGTGCCATATCGGTAGGTCTAAATTTCTATCGTATTAGGTGGACGCCAGGCCTTATATCCATCTTGTCATACACTAGTGCCAATCAGACTTACTAATCTCTACTCTGTATGTATGAACAAATTGCCCACTTTGAAGCGCAAATGTCCCGCTTTGAAGTGCAAAATGCCCGCTTTGAATCGTGCAAAGGCCTTGTTCGCACAATGCACGCTGATTGGATGATAATGAAAGTAATTTTATCAGAATCTGACGCGGCAAGTGCCATGCCACTTAGATGAGTATCTTATAAGAGACAGAAAAGAAATACAGTTAATGAAGCAATATTTTAGTAAATGATATTAGCATAAAGAAATAAATACGAAACTAGGACTCGCAATGTTTTAGATCTTTGACATGCCAATCAAATAATCTGCTGCAAACAAACTAAGCAAGTCAGAGTATCTATGGACCAGGTTGATGTGTCGAAAGAAGACTTTGCATGGCGATTACAGATACACCATTACGAATCTAAAATGTTTCAAGCTATATAAGAAAGGGAAAAAACTAGACGTTGAATCTGTGAATTGTTGATCACTCATACAATGGTATATACATCCCTCCACCTAACGGCGTCGGGGCAACTATTTACCAGTCTGTGAGGTCGTAATGATTCACTGATCAAACACCAAGTTTATTTTCCCATTGTACATGGCACATGACAGAACACAGAAGTACTCATGAAACCATTTCTTAATGATATAAATAGAAAGACTGTTTGGTCTAAAAGTTCTGCGTAATTTACACAAATCTAACAATTGATCTGATACTAGGAAGTCCATGGACAATACTGCTCTTGTATTTTAGCATCCGTAAAAAAACGGCTGTGAGATGCGAATAATCTGCCAACACAGAAAGAGTACCGTAGATCTTACCCTGGGACCGTAGTGCATGATGGAGCCGACATCGTAGGGAACCCCCAGGCTCTGTGTGGGCTGCTTGTAATACTGACTGGTGTAATACCCGACATTGTCCCAGTACACCTTTATGGCCTGGTCCCGGTCCCATCTTTGGTGCTCATGCCAGAAGCCCAGTGCGTGGCCGATCTCGTGCACGGGGATGCCAAACTGACGAGGAAGAGATGCGAGAGTAAGATTCAACCTGTGTTTTGTCATAGAATTTCAGTCATGAATGAGCAAGGTAAGAATAAAAATTATGTGATTGAAACGTTACTACCATACTGTCTGTGACTATATACCTAATTAATAGTTGGTGGTATATATTTGTAAGATCTTTTTTAAATGCACACTCCCATAGAATTTGGTTATCTTTTATGTAACCATCTGTAACTCTTGATGAACTAAATGTATAAAAAGGCGGTTTACTCCTTGTGAAGAACACTTTTCTCATTGACAAGATATCAAATCTTAATATGTTAGAATATATCTTCAGTGCGTAACAATTTCTTAAAGCATTAAAATAGACAAAAATATGTTAAAGAAAGCCCAAAAAACTATTTTTCCAGTGTAATTATGTAGAATATGAATAACCATGTGCATATTCACTACCTTCAATATATATCATCTGTGATCTAGATATTGGTACCCTGATTGATATGGGTAAAAAAGATATAGATGTGAAAAAAGACTTACCTCCCATAAACATGTGTATTGTAGATTGAGCTGCTGCGGTATGATTGGCACTTTACCAATGAAGGAATGGCATCTGAAGAAATTATTTGCAACATTCAAGAATTCATATAGTGTATACATATTCATAAATTCTTTATCCATGTTATAGCTAACAGTACAAAATGCTAATTGAAATGAACGTCTATAACTTAGGTATAATTATTGCAAGGTTGGAAAAAATCTTTTTCGACAGTTTAATTATTTCTCTTCCCTATGGAGGTATGTGAAGTGCTTGTCTAAGAGGAATTTCGTTTAAGACACCAGAAGACCCTCAAGCAGTTCAGATATCTACAAGCATACTTATTGAGTTCTCATCGTAACCTGAAAACCTCATTAATTATTGCTAAACAGCTGTCAACATTTAAGAATATATTGAGACAGGGTTAGGATGCCTCAATGAAGACTGTATTGCACTCAAATGAAGGGTTTTTTCAACATAAACCAAATCATAAATCGACCAGCGTTTTAGAATATTTTCAATTCTGAGCTGGTTCGTAGGTACATAAGAGGAGAGAATATATCCGTAGTAATACTCACCCTGTTCCCTCTCGGGTGAACAGAATGTGAGGCGTTCTGCCGAGGTCTGCGTCCATGTCAACCTCCTTGAAGCGAATACACGTCTGTGCCTCCCAGTGACGTACTGCTGACCGTATCAACGCCAACTCTCTGGGCTCTAAAACATGTGAAAGACACATGGATAGCTGAAGACACTTTATGAAGTAATTCACAAGGTAACAGATGAATAATCCTTTATCATTGCAGCAGCAAGGTTAGAATGCAATAATTGTTCTAGCCACCGAACTTTGTAAAATTATGAGTGTCCAGATTATAAATGAACAAGTTTATCTAAAACAAGAAGATACAGTAATAACAATCGTGCATCAGTTTGATAAACTGACACACTCATGAGATACAATTCTTGAATTTACCTTGATTTTGATCTGCATGGTCGTATTTTCACCGTAGATGCAGCTTAGTAGTTTCCGAGCGAATACGAGGATATTGCAAAGTGCCAACGGCATGGAGGATACAACCATGCAGATCAAAATCACGGAAATGTTGTATTTATCATCCAGCATTCCAATTATAAATCATCAAAGGAAATAAAAAACCGCCACCGATATTCTCACATACTACTTTGCATGCTCAGGACTTTTTCCGTATTCTACTGTATATAATACGGCTGTTTATATTCTATTCAGTAGCGATATGTAGGCTCCATATACTTCGTTAAGTGTAGAGACTCCGTAGTAGGTGGACAATAAAATGATTTTATCATCAATATTCATTGGCTAACTATAGTGTTCATGCCATAGAAGGCGAGTTTTGTCATCGGCCTTCAAGAAGTATACTTATCTAGGAATTCATGAGTAAGTATGAAAAAGAGGTATAAGGCTTTAGTGTATAATCCAACCCATAAGAACCTGTGCAAATGTACATAGTCTCGAGATCGCTACCGAGGAGATGAGGTATAGTCGTAATCTACTAAAGTAATGTGTGAGAAGATTAGATCATTTTCCTTCCTTCGATAATTTAAATTTGCAAAGTTTAAAAATACGTAACCATATATTTTATCATTCCGGCCGTATTTTCCTGGTAGTTGATGCTACGTAGTATCCTCCCATGCAGTTGGATATTACATTGCTCTGCGTTAACTATGCGGAAAAAACGACCACGCAGATAAAAATTATGTATATATACGCTGTGTATTTACTGGACCATTCACTTACTGTGCCTTCCGTCGAATTTGAACTTGATAGGTAAATCGGTCCACTGTCTAAATGTTAATTTTGTGAAATCTAAAATCTTTCTCTTTTTTCTCCTTCTTTTCTTCCCTCGGTTGTAGAGATAGTTGTTGAAATTTTTTATCATTTCATCGGCTTGTTCCTCTGTGAGCTGGAATTGATAATTAGTGGGATACGGATAGACTGGAAACGTACTAATACAAGTTTAAATGCGAATTCCCGGATTTAGTTCACTTGCGAATTACCTTATATCTTGGCGCTGGTAAAGTTACAATTGAAACGAGACAATGACTGAGAATCTTTAATTCAGTCTCATATATACCATATTATCATTAGCGATTGTCGTTCAGCATTCATATCCCACTTTCAAGGAGTTGTGACACAGTTTGCAAGAACGATATTTTTTCTCTATACGATTCGATCAAAGTTATGACGGGATTGCATTGGTAAGATATCCAAAACATTCAGCTTTGAGCCAAATCTGAGATTTTAAAAAAATTTCGGACGCAATCGGCGAAAATCGGGGCCCGATTTTGTCAACCGGAAGAGTTTTTTACAACTCAAACTGAGATAATACTTTGAAATTATATTTTTGAATCTGAACTTTTATTTTCAATTTGATACCAAACTGTTACTGACCTTTATGCAACCGTCCAGGGCATCAAGATCCTCGTCGAGAGCGATTTCGGGCGGCAGCCAGTTGCGATTCGGGTTGGACAAAGAAGCCGACTGTGGGTACAAATGTGGGAAGGTCAGATGGGATGACAACTTATATCACTTTTTGAAAATGATGTCGGCCCTTAAAGAACTGTGCAAGTGAATGGTTCTTTTTCTCGGTGCTGAGTCCCCCAGGCCTGCTAGCACGAGCAAAAGTAGCAGAAGCTGGACACAGTTTAGAGGTTTGGAATAAAGTAAATGAAACACATTTTATTCTAAAAAGGGCGTTTGAAAACGTCAAAAATAGCCGGATCCTAAACGGTTTCACGGGGTATATTTGGGACTGTGGGTTTCTACTCGTTTTAGATTCCTATCTTTAAGACACACCCTTATCTCTCTAAGCTGGTGTTCTCCCTCTGGACTTCACCGACAGCCTTCCACTACATATTTGACTTTATAATCAGTTGCTGTTGTCTGTCGATTTAAGATATATTCGTGCACAGTTGGTATACTTTTATGGAGGTCAGGATGTTGGTGAAGCAGGTTCCATTTCTGTGTCTCGCATGAGTCAAGGTCAGGAAGAGACCTTAAACGTGTGCTCCCTCCTTACCCAATATGGCACCATCAGCCAACTTTTCAGCCCACTGACAAATCAAACTGGCTGAAGTTTACAACAAAAAGTCATTTATGAGTGTACCTTGAAATGGCAAGTGGGAACACATGCGGGCAGTGCAGGTCACCGATTATGTGCCACAGACCTTTCACAAGAAGAACCACCGTCCGACCTTTGTACAGCCTGACGATTATGAGTGGGGTTTTCATCGGCAGGTGCCACCTACCTATTTTGACCACAGATTATGGCATAGTGTGACACTTTCGGTAGAACAGTCAGGTTGAAAAAAAAGGTTAAACGATTTTCAACGTGATTTAACACCACCAAATGACATTTGAGCCCGACGATGAAATCTGTTGTTGACCACCCCCATTTCGTCGAAAAACAGAGGTTTTTTTCTCTGCCATCGAATTCTATTCTAACCCTACATGCACTTTTAGTAACTCCGCTAGTTTGACTATACATATCAAACAATTGGTGCACATGGAACACATCATCGGTCGTCAAGTGAAAACAGAGTGTGTACTTTGGGGTGAAAGATTATTAGCAGGGATAAATTCTCAAGGAGGAACACCGACCAATTTTTATATAGGGTGCACATGACCTATGGGTTTTGGTCGACGCGCCACATAAGAGCACACTTTGTAACAAGTGAAAGGTAAAGGAAACTTGAGAATCTTTGGTCTACAGAGATTCAATAAAGTACCTTTCTTGTACCTGTCAATTCCTCTCAAACACCCCTACCTGAAGCCCGACACCTGACTGACCACTCACACGATCCCATGACTAGAGCTCACCAGTGTCGTGACGAGTGAACAACCTGACTCCAGAAATAACCCAGTCGGCACCACCTCGCCAAAAATACTACCAATGGAAATAGATACGTCTTTTGAAGTAACAGGTGCCCGTTAGGTGTTAAGAAGACCCTATAGAGGTAAAATCACCTTCTCAAGAGTGTGTTTACAAGGATTCTAAAGGTCTACACTGTTCCCCCAAACTGGGAATACAACCAGACCCTGCTTTCCCTCGCTGATACACAGAAGGTGGATAATTTGGCCAATATCAATAGTAAACTATTCAAATCAAGTAATTGATTCACAACATACCTTCCATTCAGATAAAGGTTACGTATGGATATTTTTCGGTGTTTGGTGGAAGGATGATGGTAAAAAGGATTGATTGGTGTAAAGGGAAATGATATACAGGACCATTTTAAAATAAGAAGACGCCTCATAGAGTAGCCCAATATCTCACTTATTTGTAGAAGTGTAGAAGACAGTTGTGACAGCATTTTGATGGACTCTTTCAAAAGGAAAGACGAGTTGCAAATCTAGTCTATTGTATAGATTGAAATCTGAGTAACCAAAATGGCCAGTCAAGGATTATAACAAAATATTACAATTTAGAGAATGAGATACGAGCTCTGACGCAACTCTTCCTAGTAATGTAAAACTGGAGAAAGGAAATATGAACTGTACATGTCACAAATAAAACAAAATTGTGTTGAAATATAAGGTTTCTTATGAGACGATGAAAATAAAACATTCACTGACATATGTAACAAATGTGAAAATTGGTCTTACAAATTCATGAGATTCATATATAAAAGGTTGCAGCCATAACATGCGACATGCTTTGAACAAAATATATGGTCATTAGGATAGAATGTCTATGCTTTTAAGTTGGAACCGTGATATCATTCTATTAGTTCTATTTAAAGAGAATTCTAGGAATCTGTATAAATACAAGTACGGCAGGGAGGATGAAATCGATGTCATATTAACAAACAAAAAAAGAGCTCATTTACATAGGAAAGCATTGCAAAATCAGTATGAATCTAGGATGTTAATTACCATTCCTAAAGCTGTGTATACCTAATAACAATTAAAATCTGGTGCGGCATGCATTGAGGATGTAAAAGGATAGAAATCATGCATAGATCAGAGAAAATATAAGTTGCATAAGCAGAACGAAAGACAAGGTCGTTTGACGATTACTCTGACAACTCGTTTGTTTCATTAACTGCATAAGGTATATGTCGATTTTTAACATATTCTACCAGAGGAAACCATAGTGATAAGTAAAACACTGCACGTTACTTTGCGATATGGAAACATTTTCACTTCGCAAATTTATTGTCTGACCCTTCTGACAGTGCAAATGCATGCTGGTATATACAAATCCTATTTTGGCGAACAAATATGATTACCCTGTTTTCCTATACCTGTTAAATTGGGTAGAAAATGTGTATATTCCTATATGGCCTAGGCTACATTGTAATGTGAAGTATGTGAAGCAAAAAATCAAAGACACACCAAGCGAGAAATGCTGCGGTTCCCGGAATCGCAAAAAGAAATGGCATCTGTGCATGTGAGCTATTAATTCATATTTTTCCTGATTATTGCATCTGAGACGCTAAATCATTGATGAGAACATTCCAAAACGGGGCGATTTCTCCTGTAAAGCGTGGGGCGAGCTCGTTTCGGGGTGAAATATCCAGTATTCTATAGTCAACTGTTGCACTTGTTCCCTTGTCATGATTAAAATAAATACCCAACTTAAGATCAACTCAACAAAACAGTGTAATGAGGAGAGAGTCAATGACCCTCGAATCCATCCTCCCTTTTATCTACCTTCAACAATACACTTCAGTATGTCTGATCTTCTCCGGGGACACATTGTCCACGTCTCACTGACAAGTGGTGCCTGTCCTGAAAGGATTAAGAAAGTCATCGCCTCCAGAGACCAGACTCTAAATAGGAGACTGACTTCAGTCTCTGTGCTCATACGCCGTTGTGGCTGATCACAATGTAGACAAGCAACAAAGAAGTCAATGCTCGCTTCTCTCTCCTCGCCTCACTCACACCTCATCACAAAGCCTTCACACACACCGCCCCCGTCATATGGACCCCAATGCTCCTGTCTTTGTGGTATCGCTAGCTATAATCGGATCGCAATTTTATTTTAACGATTACTTTAACGATCCCACTAAAAAAAGCGTTGCTCCAGTAATATCGGATCGTATCGCTATATTTCCGCAGTATCGCTAATTTTCCTGGCCTGCAAATTTTCTTTCCTTGGATAAAAAAAAGACAATTAATAGTGAGTTTTATATGCATGGTCTTCCTTGACTGGCTTGGTGCGTTTCCATGTTAAGCTCACTTTTCTACAATGTAGCAAGCCTGGATGTTAGTAGAATAGACGGCTCAGCCCAGGGGGGAGTTTATATTGTATTATATACCATAATATACATATTTCCTCTAGTGAAACTGATAAATACGGGTTTCCTTGTAAATTTGAATCATCTAAGACACCTATATAGATGTCCCCCATCTAGGACCCTTTTGAGTATGTGGAGGACAGTTTGTAAGATGTGGGTCCAGCCTGTTAAACACTTTTGGACAATCTGGCCAAGGTCCTTGGCTAAGACAGGCCCTCGCTAAGATTATCTTTATTGTCAAATGCAAACTGTCCTAGGACCTCTCTTACAGGCATAACTCTCCTAGGACCGCATTGTTAAACTCCCCCCAGAGGTTGAAGCAGAGATTAGTGAGCGCGTGTGCCACAAGGTTTCGCTGGGACAGTGAGCGGTAGCGATGATGTAAGAAAATAACTTTTGGGCGGGGGGTTGTTTCATATATATTCTAGGGGGATAATATCCTTATTGGGTATGCACTTAAAAAGCTGTTTCTATATCTGAAGTTGATTTCGGGCACTTGTGAATTGCTGGGCTTTGGTACGTTTGTGTACGTTTAACTTTGAATAAGAAAATTTTCCGATATTTTGTTTGTTCATGAAACTGACAGTGGTTACATGTACGGACAGACATAGGGTTAAACTTTTCGTCAGTCGGAGACGAAGGGAATTCGTCCTACTAGACGGTAAAAGTAAGACATTCACCTATAGGTATGTAATAATAAGAGAAAAGGTAGTTACTGAGTCCAAAGGGATGGCCATTCGAGGTCTCTTGTACCATATTGAATATGTCCCAACGGCGGAGACGAAGGGGTGTATTTATGATAAAATGGGAGCTTTGTTGAAAATGTGGAAGTTCTATCAACTTTTCTGAAAGTCACCGCAAACTTCAATGTTCTAAGTATGTTTGCCACTGTCACCAAAAGGTCAATAAACGCTTCTTTTATGAAAAAGAATATTTAAAACAAGCCATCTAGAACGGATTCCCGGAACTATTAGCTTGTGCACAAATTGCAGAATGAATTCTGTACAGCTGACGCATAAGTGTCAGATATTCTTGCAAAGGTATATGATACAATCTTTCTGAACATAGGACATGGTGCAGATAAAATAAATTAATTTACACCTGGTGTAAATGTCCAGGAATAAACAGCCCAGATTGCAGACAACATATTTCGAAAATGTGGCCCAGAAGCTTGAATGTAAGCAAGAGTGACCACTGTTCGTTTGTTTAAAATGATTTGATTTCAAAAATGTTTGGCGAAGTTGACGTTCAAGACATAAAACATAAGAGATAAATACATGTGTATCCCAACAAAATAGCCGTAATGTTCCTACTGTAGAAGGGGTTTCTATGTTGAAGCTACCTATCCCCAAAACTAGAGGGAAATAATTATCTTTTGTGGGTAAATGTGAAAAGCAGAAGCTTAGCAATTACAAAAGAAAAAAATCTACACCAAAAGGGTCGTTTCTTGTGTGTATGACTGTAGGCAGGTGGCAGACTAACAAAGACTATGCAATATCTTGACCTTCAAAAGTAGCTAATTTTTAAGATGGTATATAGTGACCAAAGGTTACAAAACTTGACTGAACTTGGTGGATTGATGTGAGTCTTGGGAAGGTTTCCATTTGTTTCCATCTCAGGCTTCTTAACAATCCAATATAATTTCTAAATATCAAGTGTTACCTCAATCACATAAAATACTGCATCAACTTTCACGCTGGAAATGTCTCCACTGGAAATTCTGTAGGATCAGGGGAGTGTTCCATATGCACACAAAGAAACAACCCCAGCAGTAAGAATGATTCGTTTTACAGTCTTACTTTTATCACAATCATAGCAAACACTCACCCTTCCATGTCCGTACTGCGCAGAAAGGAGAGAGGAATCACAGGTCAGAAACATAGGATCAAATAATGGATTAGTAGGAAATGTGATATCAATAGATTTAAGGTCAGGAAATGTGTGTTTTATCTATAGTCCTTCTATTTCAGGAACAGAGAATAAAACCAGGCATTTTCGCCCTGAATGGGTTAAACATATTTCAAGGTGTAAGATAAAGGTATAACAGGCTCTATATTTCATCTGTGAATTGTTAATCACAATGGGCTCGAAAATACGTTTCCTTCCACCTTTTGTCGTCGGGGCAAGTATTTGAGTCCTTGAGTTCATAAACTTTTTACAGATCAAGTACCCAGTCAGTTTCCCACTATATGGGTCCTTTACTCATTCAACTTTACATTTTTTTATCGCCTTTTGATGTCCAAGTTGTGCATGCAGAGCTGGTCCATATAAAAGTTTACGGCACAGTGGTCATACATGATTTTTGTGACATAGGAAGCAGAGGTCATTAAGTATAAGAACAATGTGCAAGGGTATATAAACAATCATATCTTGTCGCCCTAAAGGATATACATGCTCTTTTCACAAACACCGGTTTTATGATGTCGGCCAAAGAGATTAATGCCTCCATATTGCTATTTAGCCGATGGTCATTAAGTTTTGAGGATGGGAGTGTTGCAAGTAATTTACGACCCGTCATCTAAGTTTTGGACATCTAGTTATTACAACATTTAGTTGCTCAGATCTGTTTTGGCGAAAATTGTTTTCCACTTTGTATTCATTGAAATTTATTCATAATTAGGTTTTACTTGACTGAAATATGTATCTTACGTAAATGCCGTATCTTCTTAATTCGTACTTTATACAGAATGAGGCAGAAAATCTGTTCAGTAATCTTCAGTCCTTGTCTACAAGATTATGTATACTTTGATATGAAACTGCTGGTTTGATGTTTGATCAGGGGATTAAATTTCCACTCTGAAGTAGGTTGTACGTTCCATAGAGGTCACCACTCGCCTCGATGTTCTACTTCTAGAAATAGGGATAGTGGCAAATAGATTGTCGGAACAGAAATGCATTCAATGAACAATGAATGCAGCAAATAAGAGTTTAACAACTTATTGAGGGAAACAGGGTAGGGTCCAGTTTGCTATGGCCATGATATAACATGTCCATTGTAAACAAGAACCAGAACATCTTTACATTTGCGTTTCCTAAAATATAGATTTTCGTAACATTAGAACACTTTAAGCCTAACATCGTGTGACCTGACTTTCTCTCTTAGCCGCGCTTTTAGATGCAAAAAAAGGAGAAAATATACACACATCGGAGTTAATTTAGGATGGAGTTGTAAGACATTTCCCTGTGATATGCTGTGATAGGGTTAGATGTGGTGACCACTCACTACAATCTATACAATTTTTTGTATACGATACTATACGATGCTTTAGCACCATAGTCTAATAGTGAAATTAATCTAATGATAAGTACACGTGTGATATTAATGTATAGTTCCTTAACCGAATTACTATGGTGAGACAATAGTGTTAGCATGGGTGTTGGTCCTATACTGCGCATTACTTCCAGCCAGACTTTCTTGATTTTCATCCACCTACCCCCATTAATTCTCAATCTCATTTCACATACCTCGTCTCCCCTCTTTGGTATATTTATATCCCTAAATTCCATTCTTTGATAAATCCTATATTTTTTTATTTGAAATCCTAAATTGAATAATTCAATGAAATGTATCTATGTTATCTTGATAAAGCGTATTATCAAAAACTGCAATCTCTCCCAATTTTGTCCATAGTCGCTAGATATGGGGCGAGGTTAAGTAATGCGGCTATTTTCTTTCGACGTGCAGATTTCTTCAATGATATCATTTTATTTTTGAATAAATTGAATCTGTCAATTCATAATAACATATTGTAGTAATCAATGTTTGGAAACTTTGGATTGCAGAGGCCGTGATAAAAGTAATCCCTACCCAATATTGTGCCAGAGCCTGTGTGGCACATACAGATGACAGAAATGGCAGAGTAACACCATGTAATACATGCTGCTACAATGACCGTTTCAATACGTCTGAACACATAGCACTACGCATGTTTTATAACACTTACCGCGGGGACCAGTCCGGCGGCCGACTGAATGGCGGCAATGCGGGCCATCTTAGCTTTGACTCGTTGCCAGGTGTCACAGTTGAGGCCGTGGCACTCCATCCACCTGGTCCGGTTAGAGCCATCTTTAGGTTGCCAGAGATGCTCATTGGAGGAGCTCTGAAAGAATAAAGCACAATTTGTATTCATATATTCTATGCTAATACATATGGTCACTGGTATTTTTCCGAGCAAAAATAAATTCGTGTTATTATTTCAACAATATCACAGATTAAAACTGTACTATCACTAATCCGTCTAGTTGTTAGTGTCCATAATTATCCATTGGGGGCAGGAGGGGTGCACTAAACCAGTCGGAAGTAATTAGATCGGTAGAATCATATTCCTACATTTAGGGTATATCCCAATCAAGATTGAGGATTTTGATTATTAAGTGTGCATGGTATATAGTTCAATAATCTTTGGTTTCGTGACATAATATAGAGACGTTTTTTTCACTAATTGCTAGATGGAATATCACCACTGATTTGTGGTTAAAAGTGTGCCAAACACCAGTTCAGTTCTATAGCATGCTAGTGCATCTTTTTAAACAGAACAGTCGAATAAACGAATGGGGGGGGGGGGGGGGGCTGTCACCATATTTTGTATTTTACCTTACATGCATACAATATACCTCTCTTAAATAATGTAACCCGTTATTCGGGTGGTTATAAACCAGGTTACATATATCCACTCTAGCATTTCTCATATTGTCGTCAAGCAAAACACTGCCTCTTATAAAATCCAGAATGAAATCATCGGAGGAACTTTGGAAGCTGCCATACCACGTAGGAAGTAAGGCTATGCCACAATGGACCAATGTAGGCGTTCACTATTAGTACTGGCGTTTTAAAAGGTCAAACATTCCGATGTACTTGACCAAACAGAGACAGCAATCGCGGGCGTATTCAATTTCCACTCAAGTTGCCAAGAATAAATCCTTTTTAGGGAAATGAAACAGATAAAAGGTTCCCAAGTACCTGTGACAAGTTCTGACAATACCAACACAGTTCTCTGAAGACTTTGTAGGTTCACATGTAACCTTCATTTCAAATAAAGCATAATAAAAGAGAGTCAAGCTAAAAAAACCTTTCTGAGTAGGGAATTCCTGAAAATCATATTAGGAAGCGGCCCCTATTTTTTAAGAGAATTTGCCTAGCTAGAGACCTGTAAGAATTTCGTCTGTTAAAGTTCGAATAGGATAACCACTTTGATAACACTCTGATCCTTGTATTTGAAGATATAATTTGAATATAGGTATTAAGACTAGGGTTACCTGAAGAGACCTTGATCATTGGTTTCTTGCAGAACCTGTCAGCTCGGAGATAGCCTTTGAACCCAAGTCAACACCCAGTAGGGAATTCCTCTCTATATTGCCAGACAGAAATAGTGCCAATCTCCAGCAAGGAAATCGGTCAGGTCATAAATAAGATCGGGCTATCTTTTTCTTTTCAACTATTTTACATATGCACAAAAAAGAGGAAGGTTTTGACTACAAACTAAACCATGCATATTATAGGGTGTAAATAGTATGTTTCAGAGGAAAAGAACTCAATTTGCTATGGAAAAGTAAATACTGCTCATAAAAAAATAAGACCAAATGGTATGGTCATCACTGATGAATGAGCGTGCAATTATGAATGAATATCAAATAAAAGGCTGGGATATTTTCAGTCTATGGATCAATTTCGGTAATCCACTTGCACAAAGGCAAACATATGAAGCACCAGTGGGTCAATGAGGTATTTCAGTCTCGAGTGATTGGTCATGGTCAGCTGGGTAAGGCTCTAAGACCCTGAGACACTGGCACTCTGCTCCTTTCCCAATGTCACAGTGAATATTATGCAGATAGTAATGGGTACATTTTTGCAGCAAGTCGGGGGTCTATGTGACCAATTGACTTTTAAGTACCGTGTATAGCATGTGCAAGCACAATAATTTCGTCTGGATACTTGAAAAAATCAACCAACTCAGGGGCAGCAAGTTTAACAGTCGCAATGAACAATGCTTCCATAGCTCTAAATCGATTTTGTATCATAAATTTCGCTTCCGTGAGCCACCATAAGAGTCTCTGAAAGGAACAACGTATTAGGGTATGAATCAGAACCATATCTCACAATGTGAACTATGTTCGATAGAAAATACAAATTTCGGCACAGACAGTGTTGCGTTACACAAGGACCTGAGGGTTCAAGTTATATAATAGTGTGATTCTGTTGGCTGCACTGGTTATGCTCCGGTAGGTGCCCTGGCAGGTCTCTATATATAGGCTATAAACACTGACCAGGCACCAAACTTGACCGCTATGTTTGTACATATCTATTACAATGAGCTCCACTATTACAGGGACCCTCACCAACGTTTACCAAACCTTCTGTAGTATAGCTGCGTATGTTTCACATGTTCTGCAGGTGATCGCTGAATGGGCCTGTTTACAGGTCGGATCATACTCATATACCACAAAGGCTGTCTGATCTGCTGCCCAAGAGAAGAAATTAAAAGGGCTTTCGTTCAGTTTAATAATTCTTGAAATGTCATGTCATACACTGTAAAAGATTCTTCGTCAATCATAAGGCCCGTTTCCATTGGCCGACGAAAATGGTGTAGATTTTTTTTGTGTTCTCCTAATAACCTATTTCCATTGGCCATCACTGGTATACATTCAGGAACCACCGATGGACCTTTATTGCTGCTGACACAAAAGGTAAATTGGCTATTAGTAAAACACAGAAAATCTACACAGTTTTTGTCGGCCAATGGAAAAGGGACTAGAGGTTCACCGTTCAGTGCCGCTTAACGGTGTGTTGGTCATATCTGAAGTATTACTTGGGCCATATACATCTGTAACCCACAACCTTTTTTGTTTTTCATATCAAACCATTTCTACCATATGCCAGCCAGTTCTCCCAATGGTCAAACATGAAGCTGGAAAACCATGGATTACCATGCAAGCACCGTATTTCCTCTGAATATGATGTAAACATTTACCCTACCCCTAATATGAAATGCCATAGGCTTAACATTGGGTTTCCGTATTCCACGCTTACTGACATACGGAGTTTTGTATGCCACTAATGGCATACAGAATTGTTATCACATAATATTCCAAAATCGAGACGACGGGGTAGGATCAAATCAAAACCTTATTCATTTTAATCTTGGAGTTTTGGATCCGGACTTCACTCGGCTACGCCTCGTGAAATCACTATGCCAAACTCCAGTCGTGGCATACGGTGGCCAAGATTAAAACCCATCTATTTTTACGATAGTATCATAAACCGATTATGCTCGTACACTCAGTCTACTAATGCTACAGAAAACGTTCCTATCTGATTGTTTGACCGCATGCGTGACGTAATCAAGCAGATAAGGCGCACTCCCGGCCTGTGGAAAAAGGAGTAGATAGTATTTCCCTAGCAGCTTAATTCTTTCTTGATTCGTCGTAATATATAAACACGAATCAGTTTAACAGCACTTGAGATTCATCTACTATCGCCTCCTCCAATCTATTTCCTGTTCCCCGCTTGCTAGCTTCGATTTTCAACTCCTCCCACATTTACCATCGTCAATGTAAACTCAATTCTGCGTACAAATGGCAGGTAAAAAAGGACTCGAATCGCGTCAAACCAGAGAGCAAGGGTCTTCCCTTGTCCAGTTCACATGTATTACTGATTAGACGGATGACCTCCAAGGGAAGAACTATCCTCTGAGCAATAATATGGTTGGCGAGATATTATTGGTGCACATAAACTTCCTTTCCTTTTCCCACATCTCGCCCTTATCTATCACTTAATTACCATCCGATTACGCCGACCTCTTACGGCAAAACAAATCATTTGATAACAAATTACTATCTTTCTGCTCGATGTGACACCAGATTACTCAAACATTACCTAGTTATTTTGTCCATCTGTAGTACCTTACATCAACCCTGCACGAATACATCTGATGGGGAGACAGGTATGATCAAGGTATGAAGGGTGTTGAAAAAACTAGGAACTAATGGTATGTTCATCATTGATGAATTAGCATGGATTTGTTGAAAATTAAGACTTATATTCAGTTTTATTGGGCCACTTTCTGTAACTACTTGCAACCAGTGAACTTGTCATTTCTTCAACTGCCTTATGACGATCCAAATATGCCGAGCACCAGTGTATCAATGAGGTAATGATTGGCATGCTCTACACGCCTCTAAGACCCTAAGACACTAGGCCTCTGCACCTTTCCCAATGTCACAGAGCTGGCACGCAGATAGTGTAGGGGTAGGTTTTTAGGACGCTGAAAATCTAGGTAACCTCTATCTAAACTAGGCAAGGTGTTTGAGCGCGTAATCCACGCTAAAAAAAGGTTACTTTTGTACTCTAAGCACCAGTACTACATAAATAGGATAGCTTTTTAATATATTGCGCATTAACATATCCACATATGATAATGTATGATTAAACAGTGTTTATGGTTCAAACGTCTGTATAGTTCAAACTGTTGATGTTTTAGCCTCTACAAAAATGACCAATGTTATCTATAATCAAAGGTAATCACTTATTCAGGAATTTTGAGGAAAATTACTAGAAGTTATTTAGGAACATGAGCTCTCAACATATCATATAATGCATCATCTGCAGCGAGAGCGCGAAAAATATTGTGTTACATACTTTTTAAAGAATATTGTGTTATCAAAAATATCTAGAATTATCAATATATAGATAGCCTGGCTATTCCATAAACATTGATTTAATTGACAGTGTTACAAATGATCAAATTTAATTTAAGCGTTTAAATCCCCAATTCAAAGTTGACCTAAAGTCTTTGAGTATGAGATCAGATATGGCGACAACTAAATTGTGTAGAGGTCTGTACTTATAAAACCAGGCACATCTACGCGAATAAAGGATTTGAATTATTGGACGAATTACAAATTCAATTCAGAATTCAAGAACTAGGGATAGGAGACTAATTTAAACATGAAATTAGAGACACATTGCCTTTTATCATGTACAGTTGAATTGAAGATGGTGAATTCCGTCTTTGTTGTCATTGTGTCCATGATTTCTATGTTAAATTTGTACATGTATATCATTTTTAAGAGACAATCGTACGGAAGATTGTCGCACATTGCTGGACATATTTTTGTTAATAAGTATATCATGTAACTAGAAAATATGAATATCTAGATGACAGACCCACAGTTCAAAAATCACATTTTTTTTAGAATGTGAGGAACACGAGGGACACATGAGGGTTGCGGTCTGATTATTATTCTGATCATAATCCTTATCCCACCCCTTATATAAAATCCCATAGGCTTAACATTGAGTTTCGGTATGCCACGCTGCCTGGCATACTGAGTTTTATATGCCACTAGTGGCATACAGAATTTTTATCACCTAATATTCCAAAATCGGGGAGACAGGGTAGGATAAAATCAAAACCTGATTCATTTTAATCATGGCCACCACATTCCACTCCTAGAGTTTTGGCTCCAGACTTCACTCGGCCTCGCCTCGTGAAATCACTATGCCAAACTCCAGTCGTGGCATACGGTAGCCAAGACTAAAACTCATCCAGTTTTACGATAATATGGAGCTTTCAGTTTAGCGGCGCACAATTGAGGCAATCCTCATGTGCTACTGAGACCAGTCTTAACGCTTCATACCCCGTGAGAGACACCCGCTGGGCTCGCCTCAGGTAATGAGGTTACTAGCGTCAATATTGTTCTACGAGGCACTTACGCGTTAGTAGACCTTAGGAGACTTAACAAGTTCTAAGCCGTCCATGGATTGATTACGATTGCTATAAGTGGGTTCCAATGACTGAGAGATTTATGTACAGGTGGATATAAAAAGCGGCTGGTGGATTGAGAAGTACTGTTCAAACCACATGTCGAATGGTATTTATATTGATACACCACATACAAAAGTATTACCTTTCATATTGAAACATAGGCCATGTATGTGTGGACGGGGTGTAGGGAGACTTATAATATCTATGAAAATAAAAAGGCCAAGTCATGCATAGAAATGCCTATCCAGGGATCTGAACCGTTGGTCGATAGTCAATGTTATTTCTACAAATAATAGTAAGGGAATGAGCGGTTCTTTTTAAATGTCAACTGAGAATCTTAAGAACCCCATACAATGAAATACGCATTGGTTTGATGGATACTAATGGTGTCCTATTCAGAATTGTTCGAGTGTAGTTTCAATAATACGACGAGAATATGACGCTGGTCCGGAAATTATTGCACACTATGGTCTTTTTAGGATGTTAGTGGCATTCCACTCATCGTCTGATTTCGTTATATGTATGAGTATAATCGTGGAGCCATTAGAAATGTAATGATACCTTGATCTATTATGAAAAGAGGAAATGTAACACACCAAAGTATTTGTGTGTGTAAGTGTCTGCATATTGTGATAGACAATGACAAACGATGTACATGTATACTTTTTCAATAATTGTAAACCAAACATATATCCAACCCAATTGTAATCGTTATCAGGATACTTTAGATTTGTTGATGTTATCTTTTGAAACTGTTATTAAATTCAATAGTTGAAACAAGTTCACACCAAGTATATTAAGATAAACCAAGTATATTGGATAAACGTATCGACACGTGAATTCCAATCCAATCACTGACGCTTATCCGTGAATAAAAATAAGATAGATTACCAAAAGATGTCTCAGTTTCATGTCAGTTAGTCAATCGTTGATTAGGACAGTTGTATCATGAAAGCTGGTTATTGGAGAATGACCATTGACCGAATGTTAGCTGTCTGCCAATTGCTTTGTTAGCGGAGACAACACCCCGAGATCAATGTGATTAATTCATAGATTTATAATCGATATGGATGCCATCGGGTGCGTATAAGGACACGGATGCATCCGTTACCATGGATACGATGTAATAACATAATGATTGTTATAAATACTGAGGACCTCTGTCTGGTAAGTGCATATTGATAGATAATTTACAAATATAGCACACGTTAGAAATGTTAGCTACTATTCACTTATTCAAAGTTTCGAATTTAATTTATGGTCGAGGAACTGTGATTTGATTCTATAGTAAAGTGTTGGAAGAAGGTCCCCTCAGCGTGAGCCGAACATAGGATAATAATCCGTGGCCTCTTCAGCCATGTGTGGAATATGTGTAGGGATATGTATTGATGCAGAGTTGGTGAGTCAGGTCATATATCGATATTTTACATTACCTTACTCCACCCGAAAGGTGTCAAGGGCCAGGGGACTAATAACGTGTGAACCATGAGTGAGTCACATAGTAGGCGTAGTGTGGTATTCCAATCCCTGTGACTTGAATTGTAAGTGATTGTATATGCATATCAAAAAATGTTATGAGAAATGATATTGGGAAGAAAGCAATTTGAGGCAGAGGAGACCTCCGAGCTGTAACTGTGTTGTTTTATGTACGTAGTTTGCTTTGTAAAAACACTTGAAGCTTTTACCATGTGAGTGCTGACACTGTGACATTGGGAAAGGAGCAGAGAGCCAGTGTCTCAGTGTCCTACAGGCCTGTCCAACTGACCATGATCAATCTCTAGAGACCGAATTACCTCCTTGACCCACTGGTGCAGAAAGGCAGTAGCAGAAATGTCAAGCTAAATGCATATCGAACAATTTACCTTGAGAATTAAGACCCATGTCATTTCCCTGAAAATTGAATACAATGATCTCCAAGGATTGTAGAGTACATAACTGATTAGAGAAATGGGGTCACAGGTCTAGGGGGTCACAGACTATATACATGTATATATGTGTTCAGGTATTTGTTGGTGACTGTATAAATACAGACATACATGTATGTGTTGGTGACTATATATATATATATATATATATATATATATATATATATATATATATATATACAGATGTACAGGTATTTGGTGGTGACTGTATATACATGTATATACAGAGAGGTATTTGTTGTTCAGGTATTTGTTGGTGACTGTATATATACAGATTTACAGGTATTTGTTGGTGACTGTATATATATACAGATGTACATGTATTTGTTGGTGACTGAATATATATATACAGATTTACAGGTATTTGCTGGTGACTGTATATATATATACAGATTTACAGTTATTTGTTAGTGACTTTAAATAAACAGACGTACAGGTATTTGTTGGTGACTATATATATATACAGAGGTACGGGTATTTGGTTGTCGTGACGAGTGTGGCATAAGGTAACGCCCACGTTCTGCACGACATGCCGGGCGGACTCTTACGTAACCGTTATTCAGGGATGACTCACTAAATGCCGACACGAAACAGCAAGGCTGAGTCAATGTTTCCCCGTTGTCAGGTGCATCCTTCGCAAACATCTGCGCTGGTTTGCAAAGGATCCAACCGGATTGAATAATTGATTAATAATACGCAGTGTCCTCCAAACTGTTACATAATTCGGACAATGACATGGATTGATCAATTTCTGCAAATTCACGTCGTTTACCCACAATGTAATTTGTTCAGTACCGGATTTGAAAGCAGAAATCGATTTCTTTTGATCAAATCTCTCTAGTAGGGCATGCTGTGTTAATCATCTCTTAAATAATATAAACATTCACCGTCTTAGAGGTTCCAACGATCAGTTTCACTTTAGGCCCGGCATGTATTGTTGGAATATCCATGAATTACGATACGGTTAGGCATAGATGTGTTTATACATACGGTACTGACATGGTAAAGATATAATGTAAGATGGCCACAGCCAACATAACCCTGCATAGATATTGGCGTCATGTTTAAACTATCTTATTGAATAAAGGAATCATAGCCAACGTTAGAATGCGTTAAAGGTCTTAACTAAGCCATGTGCAATACAATATGTGATATTTTTCTATGCATTGTTTTTTTTCTAGGACTACGTTCTTCTTACACATTCAGCTTCTAGACCTGCTCTATTGACTGATGTGTTTCAGGACATTATATTTAACCAAAGAAATGTAAAAGTGATACAATTGAATTCTATTGAATCTACAGGTTAGGGTTATATAAACCATTTATGTGCATAGCAGAGGAAAGGAAAGTCGTTAACATATAGTCATGGTCCTACTATTCATTGCATACAGTATTCCATCAAAATTCACACCTAATTCTTTTTTCTCACTTGGTAGATTGAACCTAAGAACACATTCATATATGTTTGAGTTATCTTGGGTCTCTAGAGTATTAACAAAATGTTTATGTTTCAAACTACTGCTCAATTGTATAACTTATTGCTTGTGATTATGAAACACTCTTTGTGTTCACATGCCTTTATGGTAATATGTACGGCGACTGTTGGGGGCCTATACTTGCCCGACATGAGCTAAGCCTTGGAGAGAGGAGGGTCAAGGCGTTGGGGAGTTTAGTTTTTATAGCTGTGTTTGTGTTTGGGTTAAAGTGACTCGGGAATTGCCAATGTAAAGTAGGACCATGAGGATAAGTAACTAGACACATAATTTCCATATTACGATAACCTCTAAGGCTCTGTGAATCTTCAGCAGGATTACAACAAGGCCCGAAATTACACGTATAGTGTAACAAGTGTGAAAGCCATGGCTAACCATCTGTCTGCGTGTCGTCGATTATACCGGGGACACACCAAGCGAGTGAAGGCAGCGATATTTGGAATCGCCAACACAAATTGGCGTGTATGTGAGATATTATTTCATAGTAATATCTCCTGCCTATAATTTAGCAACTTGTAAGCAATAGTCAGGTGAAATATGAAATAATAGCTCACATATAGGCCATTTTTTGTAGGCGATTAGGGAACTCGCTGCGTTTCTCGCTTGGTGTGTCTCCGGCATTAGCGACATGAAAAGAATTAAATATGTCCAATGTTTTTTACAGCGGGTCATTTCATGTGTACAAACTAAGCCATGCTGTATTTGCCACCAATATCTCTTCACATGTGCAACTTTAACTGGCGGTCCAGTCATGTACAGGACACAAGGATTCCTCTTGGGAGGGTTATAGTTTGATAATATTCAACTTCTTTTGTGAAGACAGTCTCAGCGGACGAAAGTTTTAATAAAGTTGACCCACATTGCCCCTGGGTGTCATTGTAGTGCACAAAACGGTCCTCATGTACAAGCCTAAGTTATCAAACAGGCCCCAGATTAGTTGCCAGCGATTGCTATAGTAAATTTCAGAGGTAGGGGCATGCATATGGCACGACTGATTATTTATCTCACCCCGGTATTTTTAAAGGCTTAACATTAGGAACTGCCATTAAGTTCGTGTACCCAATACTCAATGGCTAATTGGGTGATTCATTTTATCAATAAATAATGTTATACGGGGTAATTCACGAAGCGAAGCTGAGTGAATTACTCTCCAGTCAAACTCGGTGGAGTATGGACCAAGCAATTTTCATCTCGTGGGTTTCCTTCTAAATACCTATAGGCGAACACTATACCACACCCCATGTTATGGGGTGTGGTAACTACAGTGTTCATACCAAGGCTGATGTTTTCATACCACGGTTGACCACGTGACTCCGTCTAGACCAATCAGATGGAAGCATAGATTCATAAAGAAAAGGTACAAGTTGAAATTACTTGATAAGGTTGGACATAGCTACCCTATCGATTGAAGGTAAAGAAATTGCCATTTTAATCGATATTTGAAGATTTATAGTCAGGTGTCCTGGAAGAAATTACTCAATAAGGATCTAAAAGTTACCTATCTCGGGCAAGGCCTCGTTGAGGAATATATTAGCTCCTTACCTCGTAGCCTCTATATTCTTTCACGCGGGACTAGTATTATTATTGTTTACTGTTAGTAGTCATAAAGGAAACCTAGCCTTGTACAACAGCTACCTTGAACAGAAAACATACAGACTAACAGAAAACGCTTTGGTGTTACAGGACTCTGAGCGGCCTCGAACTGTAGTTGTAAAAGAGAGCTGTCCACACAAGATGTGGCCTGCTTGTAAAAGCTCGGTTTTACAGTTACACATCACGATTTACCTTCCACCCATTAGACCCTCGTAGATTGCCATGAAGCATTACCCTGCTTGGATCTCGTGTTAAGACTTGTTCTATTTGTACCTATATGAGGGTGTAGAACCAGCACGGCAATGGTTTCTGGAGGAGCTGCCTTGTGGGTCAAGGAGTGTGCAGACAATTGGTCAATGTGGGGACTCACCGGTTAACCTCAACTTAACATCTATAAAAAATAGAATAAAAGTCTATAGACAGCAAAGTTAAAAATGAGGTGTTATACTTCTAAGACTACCATACGAAGAAAACTTTACTATATACCCATGACGTATAATATGCACCGTTTCGCCATATAACGTAAAAATACTGAAATCATGGAAGATGAAATATTGTCGCACATGGAAGATGAAATAAGGGATTCTGTAAGAAGGACATTGTAACTTATAATGAATGTAAAAACGGTTGATGAATTAATGATTGTATCAGCATTCCATATGGAGAACGGAAATGGGAGGAGACTGGAAGTGTGTGTTGTATGTGGGGGTATTGTCTAAAGGAAAGGCCTTAATCCCCCCTGGTATTGAATGCGCTTGTGGCAGATGGAATATAGGGCGCCTACAAAGGGAGGCGCATTGTAAACCATGTAATAAAGACCAGTAATCAGTCGCCATTCACATACTAGAAATATCTTGTTATCCTCTGATTGCATCATACACACTATTGCATATCTCTCTCTTTAGATGGTATTTGCATAACTTCATCCTCAAAAGAAATTCATTCCAACGGTGACTTGTTTGAATAATTTTGTTCTAGATATCTCCTGTTTAGATTTTGTCTTGACTACGCGCTCTGTACATTTAGACCAGACGCAGACGCCACACCATTTCCTTTTTATAGTGACTTACAGCACAGGTCATCTTTACAAATCAAGCCCTTCTAAATATATATCTTCTAGCCAGTCTAGACGAAGTCATTACCGCCTGCCTGTGAAGGAAGATGGGGTGTCCTTTACAAAAAACACAGATTATGTTTTATATACAAGCTAAGTTAGTATTTATAATAGAAAAGCTATTATTACTACCAGAATGTGTAGCTGTATTTGATATTAATATGAGCCGTTTTAAAAACCATTATCAAATTTACAGATAATAGATCTATAGCAACTTGATTAAAAATACCGTCTTTAAATACTCATTTGGGGATGATTTAGAGATCTAAGAATTGTGAGGAAATCCATCTGAAGCTATCGGCTCATCGGATCGCCAAGCCAGACTCAGTTACCACACTGTCTGACCCTGGTAGTTAAACTCCTTTGATCTTAGAGGGTTTAAAGGCTTCTGACCAGTTTGTGTGGTGCCGCCCCAGGCGACATACAGGATTAAGAGATGGCAGCTCACACCTGACGTGTTGGGAGCTCACACCATAAACATCTAGATTTAGAACTGGTGGGTACCTTTGTGTTTAACCTGAGGATGTTCCCATCAAAGTACAGCAAGATGGGTGACCACCTAAGCGTATCTATCAACTGTAAACCACGGAGTGAATTTACCATACTTCTGCAGATTAGCCTAGAGCGGGATTCCCACGGTGAGATTCATGTACTTCACAGGGTGTTTATCTCAGACAAATTCTGCTGAGATACTGTACTCGAACACAATTTCTTTGTCTAAATTGTAGGGTTCGGTTTCATGAGACATGTTTTTACCCTGCAATTGTTGGCGACATTCACCTCTAAAGTCTATAAGACACCGACCCGACGGTTGTGTCCGATTCTACCTTTCCCCGACGGATTCGTCGGGTCTGTGACAATCTGCATCAATCGGGTCGATGTACGCACCTCACCGACTCGATTTTATTGCTTTTCCCGTCGCGTTGGGCATCACTACCATGTCAGATATGACCGACTCTCCCCATGTATACGCCAGCGTATATAACATATCGCGTTTGGCGTATATAACATATCCCCCGCCTAATCCGGGTCCCCCTGTAATTTTTTGAGAGGTTGAGATCACAGACAATAGCCTGAGTGAGTGGTCCGAAACCCTCCCCCTTCCCCTGCCGCCGCCCGCATAGACATAGGGTTTTCCAGATACAAAGGAATTAATGACTAATGGCAAATAAGATATACTATAGTGGTGTCCCCAAGTGGCAGAGATCGGAACTATTGAATAGTGGTGTATATACAACAGTATCAGGCGTATATATGAATCGGGCGTATATATGAAAATCAGGCGCCTACAGGTGAGGCGTATACACACGGGGAATCGGAAGACCTTGTATACGCAAAAGCATACCTATAGACGCCGGGTGCATCCATATGTGAAGCGGTGGTTCTCGTGCAGTGAACGATCACCTTAGAGATTCCTGCAGATGGTGTGTTATTATTGAGTTAGACTTTGGACACATTCAACTTCAAGCAGTTAACAACCTATGTGTAGTGATGTGCGCGCTAAATGAGCATCTGTATGAAAGTTCAGATGTTATAAACCTAGTAAATGCCAAAAGGTTTCCGGACAATCCCTAGATATTGTATAGGAGTTAGACTAAAGAACCCCTAGACAATCAAAAAGACGTATATTTATGGAACACGATACTAAAGGATCACAAGAATATATCACAGATTACGATGGCTACTAAGAACAATTAATGGAGTATGAGGTCATCATGTCCTTAACTATGATTAACGAAATCGGATGTATATATTTCATAGCCTTCTTACTCGACTTACACCTGATATATGAATAAAACTCTGATGTCTTTTGAGATGTAACTCACCCAGTAAACAATACCATACTTATAGTTGTACAGCCGGTGATGTGCCCTGCTGGAGGATCCATTCGAACAAAGCCCGAGTAAAGGGGGATGACCAAGCATTAAGGGACTTGACTTCAATGCGCTGATCCATCTTACATGTTATCTCACCACCCTCAACTACCTTGCGTGCGTTCTGTGTAACGGACTGTAGTAATTAAGCCACAGTTTAGTGGGAGAAGTCTTAATTAAGAGCATTGCCTCAGGTAAACCCTTCCCAGGGACGCCTGTGGACCCGTTGTAGAGTGACTTGGGTCTCCAGGGTCCAGTAAACAGGTGATGCCTGATTTGGCTCGGCGGCCCGGGGATAAAGGCCAACATTAGCTTAGTTAAACGCCTTTACGTTTTAAGGCACCCGGACCTCGGCCTGTCCCCCCAAATAATAGGGATTTTATAGAGAGCTGGTTTCTACACGAATTGGGGCCTGAAGGTTCTCCGAATGCCCACCGTAATCAGAGGGAAGTGTTCATAGTAAAGATATTCTCGATTAATTGGATTCTAGAACAAAGTTTGTTTTGTAATCAGCGTTATTTGCTTTGATATAAATGTGAATTTAAGAACGAATCGTATAGTTTTCATTAATTATCCATCAACGCTCATTTCATTATATAAGAACAGCTAATACTGCTCATACTATTGTTATCATTTTAATCTAACTTCACAGGTGATATATGGACTTATACTATACATGTACTTGAGACCTACTGTCGACAATGTATGGTCATAATAAAATACCAAATGTATTGTTTGAATTATGTCATTGTTGTGAATTATAAGTATGAAATAATTCTTTACGAGCTAACCTCAGGGAGCTATTAGGTTTAAAGGGGATTAGGAAAGTACATCTAACAGGGGAGTTAATGGTCCAAGCAAACACGAGCGTCAGCCTGGAAGTAAATTGATAAAAGGAAAGTAGGCTGATTGGTAAATATACATAGCTTGATTACTAGGGTTAGATGGGTTTGATAACATATACAGGCATCCTGTTTACTGGGTGTCTCTACCCGGGTTAAAGGGAATGGGATGGTGAATATGGTGTGCCTTGTATAACCAAAGTTTCATCATCCATACTCACATTTATACAAGGGCATTATCTAACAGTGAGCTGAGAGTCAAACATCTTTGTGTTTTTAAAAGCTGTAGTAGCTGCTTACACCTTTAATAGTGCGTCAACGCTGATAATCCATGCTGACTATGCGTTCTGTCCCTTTCATGGCTTCACCTCTGTATTGTCATGTCCACCAACCACGACAAGGCTACGACAAGAGCAGACAAGAAAGTTCCAATCGGTGCCTTGTCACAGCATTGTCGTGAGGAGGGGAGTTGTCGTGAGCCCTTGTCGCAGCCTGTCGGGAAGTGCACACTCCACCTAAATATTCTATTGTAGACTCTGCGACAACCTCCCAACATGCCACGACACGCCACGACACGGCTCCAAAATCGAACATGTTCGATTTTGTCGTAACCTTGTCGGAAGGCCCCCGACAGGCCCCCGACAAGCTTCATGTCGCAGCCTGTCGTGGCCTTGTCGTAGCCTCTTGTCGGGAACTGTGGTCCACCAACCACAACAAGGCTACGACAAGGCTTCCAATCGTAGAGCTGTCGGAAAGCCATTGTCGTAGCCTTGTCGTGGTTGGTGGATGCCCCCCTTCAGTCACCCACCACAAAATCGTGTAGGGGTAACCGCATATAGATCATTTATATGTAGATACACACATACATATATTTCGGGTAGTTGTGCATCAAATTAGAAACCGTCACTGGATACACAATAATGACTGGTTTGTATACGGGTGGCCGTAATCTACGAGTAGTTGACGCGAGGATATTACGAAGAGATTACAGCATCTACAATAAAACCAGTCGCTATTGTATTCAGTATCCACCTACATGGTTGATAACAAATACATTGCAATAAATGTCTATTACAAGATATATATTCCGAGATTACGCCATAATGCCACACCACTGTTAAGCATGGTGACAATTCAGTGTAGCCTATCACCATCTATATAGTTCGCTATTATTCCGTGTCTTAAACATGCAGATCTGCATGATTTGTTCTTCCTTGTAAATATCAGCACCAAAACCTAATTGAGAAGTGGCTAATGGCTACCTTGAAGAGAGTATAAAATGGAAATATTTTATTTAAGGAATATTTTCTTTGAATATCAGTCACAAAGCCCCAGGAGGGCAAGTGAAAGGAGACCGAAAAGTCATTGTTCTCGTGGAGTGGGCGGGTGGTTCCAGATTTGGCAGTGGCGCATGAGAGAGTAAGGCCGAGTGCTTGTAGACTGGCTACTCTCCTCGTTGGGATTCAAGGGTCAGTCAGAGAAGGAAACATACTTTAATGAACTTTATTCTTATTGCGTTTGATCATTTAATGAATGTTCATAATCAAAGACTTGAGCAAGTCCAGAGTGCTCGCAGTCACGGGTGAGTGGTACATACCCACGTGACCCGAGGAATGGGGTGCCATGTGCACTCATCTCGGGCGTCCCTGGTAACGGCTCCTCTATCCCGCTCCCGCATTAGCTCTAACCACGTTAGCCATAATGTTTAGCTGATTTTGGATTCCTTATACCGGAGACACACCAAGCAAGTGAAGGCAGCGATCTCTGGAATCGCCAACACAAAATGGCATATATATGTGAGATATTGTTTCATAGAAATATCTCCCACCGAAAGTTTAGTGTCTCAGAAGCAATAATCACGTGAAATATGAAAAAAATAGCTCAGTATACGTCATTTTGCGTTGCCGATTACGGAACTCGTTGAGTTTCTCGCTTGGTGTGTCTCCAGCATAATGCCGGGGACACACCAAGCGAGTAACGGTAGCGATCTCCAGAATCGCCAACAAAAATATGCGTATATGTGCGATATTATTTCATAGTAATATATCAATAATTTAGCATCTCTGACGCAATAATCGGGTGAAATATGAAATAACAGCTCACATGTAGGCCATTTTGTGTTGGCGATTACGGAACTCGCTGCGTTTCTCGCTTGGTGTGTCGCCAGCTTAAATGGCATCATGCTACAAAGTGTATCCTAGTAGGTCTGTGAGTTTTCAGGTGCATCATGAAAGGCTGGATTTTTTTCAGTTGAACAGATAGGGGAGCGGGCAATGCCCCCCAACATGGCTGTTTTCTGTTTTTACTACGTTGATGGCCGCGCCACCTAGTAGCAAGGTCTGCCGCAATTTCTTCATAGTATGACTCAAGCAAAGACAATTTATTCTCTTCTTAAACAGGTAATTCACTGATATTCGAATATTATTAAAAATAACGTGTAATATTCTCCTCTCCCCGACTCTAGTTAATTATCTTATTTCATTTATCTATTTTTGATGATGCAGTTATCTTCTATAACTTCTACATGATGCCAATGCCATCAAAATGGATGAGCGATAATTGGGGACCTCCCAATGCCCACATTAGAGTACGCATGCGCATGGCTCTGACTCCCTATAGATACGTGTGAAGGGAGACGGGTTTCAAATTACATATCTGAAATCTAGAGGTCTGTTATGTAAAATAAGTAGCTTACCATAAGTCTATATTGGTTTAAAGTGACGTAGCTGAAATGAGTTAGGCCCAATGAACTTTGGATAATTCATCTATCTAGGTAGGCTGGCTGTTGGGGGAAATTTAGACAAGTTAGCTTTTACAAATATGTCAAGATTAGAAAAGGGAAAGGGGTGGATATATGGTATCTTCGGAATAATCTGAAGGTGTTCAAGTTTGATAAAGAGGTCTAGGTTAGTTTATTTAAATATTTATGTATGAAGCGAGACCCGAAACTATAGATAGATGTCAACAGACGTAGCATAAGCCCTTTTATAGGTGCCGGCTATTTGTATGTACAGGTGATTTATACTGAGGTAAGACGAGTTGAAAGAGTACGGTGGACAAACTCGTTTCCATTGGCCGACGGAAATGGCACCGACTTTTTAATCCTTTGGCACTGGGTTATGCCTTAAGGCATCGCCGCGCGTGGCCGGATGATGCCTGAAGGCATTGTCGTGTGTGACCGGATGATGCCTTAAGGCATCATTTTCTAAAACCTACAAAATCATAGTTTATGTGTAATAACTTTGTAAATAATTGATCAATAATGATGATTTTTTTGCAGAATGTTGGTATAACATTACACTTACGATTTTGAAATACTCATAAAATAATATTTATCACGTGATCAAACAAAGAAATTATTATAATTGGCCTGAAAAGACCCGTCCCTTGCGGTATATACTAACACCATACCCGATCTTACAGACATTGCTTTATCAGAGGTGCCCAGCGTGATTTTGTGCACCCTTAACAAAAGTCGGTCGGTGGTCCTCTTATTGAAAATTTGTCTGTGCTAACAGTCGTTAACCCCAAAGCACACATTCTGCTTCCACCTGAACAGCGATTATGTGTTCCATGTGCACTAATTATTCAATATGTATAGGACCTGAGCAGCCTGAGGATAAGTCCTCCCAATATCAAGATAGAAATCGGTGTTGGTAAGAATGAACGCTGTTTTTAGACAGAAATGGAGGTGGCCCCCGACCCAATTTTGGTCGCCGCCACCGATTAATTCTAACGTATTTCATTTCGTTGGTGGCCCTCAAAAGTCGGATGGTGATGCCATATTGTGTTATGCTGGAGAGAAAATTCGTTGACCCTTTTTGTTCCCACCTGACGATTATTGTACAAAAATATATTTGGTCGGCGGTACCAAATGCCATAATCGGTGGTCAAAATCGTCAGGTGGAAACGCAACGAGTCATTTTCCATTGGCCGATAATTCGCCACAGACCAACCGACTGACTTGGCCAATGACCAATATAGAATCGATGTGTTTTGATTTCATCGGTGTTCCTCAAGGTTTTATAGAGCGTGTATACCTATTTCGTAGGTAAATACTGATTCAATTTCTATATTACAACATTGGGGATCACTGGCAAAATGAAAGTGTTTTGATTCAGTCTATGTGAAAAGCCAGTATTTGGTCAGCCTTATTGCATAATCTATGCCAAATTAGTCGGTTTGGATTTTTTTCTGCATCTGTCAGATCCATTCACCGATCTGGTGTCGGTATAGTGAAAGAATTGATCGGTGAAAAATAATCGGCCTATGTAAATGGGCTAGCAGAAGGACGGTCCTAACATTCCCTCGATCTCGGTTGATAAATCCTGAACTGGACAGGGCTGGGAAGGTGTTTCTAAGGTAATCCCATTCGCCAAGTCTCGAGGGACAACAAAAAAGGGAGGACAGCCTGGAGGTGAACCCTGCCCGACACGCTTACACGCTTACACACTTACATGTATACACAAGCTGCAAACTAGGGCTAGGTGTGCACAGTTCGTGTGAACGTATAGCGCCTAGTCCAACTTTCTGGCGCTGGGTGAATGACACCTTAAAGAGCTAGAAGAAATTAGTTATTTTCAAACCATCCACTATATCAAGCAATGCCTTATCAGAGCGTGCTCCCACGCCCTATATACATTGCCTAAAGGTTAGATTGGTCAGAGGTATAGACTTTTAGCGTGCTGCAAAAAAACCTATACCATCACTATCTACATTCTATTAACAGTGATATTGGGAAATGAGTAGGGTGCCAATGTCTCAGGGTCTTAGAGGCGTCACTCAAAATCAAAATACCTCAAGACCTACTGAAGCTTGATCCTTGACTGAGGCAGTTGCAGAAATGGCAAGCTGACTAGTGTACAAGTGGGTTACAGAAAACTATCGATGGACTGAATGAAAGCCAAATATTTTAACTGTTATTCCGAGAATGTATTCTTTATATAACAAATTGAAAATAAATAAAGGATGTAACAAAAAACAGAAAAAGGAATACAACCATTAAATATAGATTGGCAATATCTATTCTATCACCACAGGCTATATTGATGGAGAAAATATTTAGTAATTAAAAGATATTATGTCCATGGTTGCTTCATATATTCTGATTTGTATATCCTTGATCTGTTTCTGGTCAAATACAAGACTCCTTTAGGTTTATTTAAAGGCTGAAGTCTACAATAGTCTTTGGCTATATACATGTAGTTTAAAGGTTCCTTGAAGGCACCCAAACAGGTGTTTGGATATTATACAGGATGGTATCGAAAGATCCCCCAGTAAGACTTATCAGCAAGATAGAAGGTAAGACCTATTAACAATGATTCGGTAACTGCCCACATTTATCCTAAGTAGAATATGACTGGTTTAGTTTGATTCGATTGGATTTAAGGTGAACATCACATGAGATTATCTTTGGATGTAGCCTTATATAACTTTAAATTTAAAAATGTATGCAGCAACTGACAATCAGTCTTGAAAAGGGCCAAATTCATATGGCAATATCATTCCTCGCACCTTCAGCCGTCGAGACCCATTAGGATTCTCTTTTTTCTAAGGCATATACAAAATGAATGATGCACTTTAGTGTTGATGTCGTGAGTCTTCAAGTTAAATGTAAAAACTCAAACGCACAAAAACACGCTAAGTAGCCATGCCCACGTGTTAAAGCCTTTGTAATTTTCAGGTTGTCCCCAGCTGGACATGCACTTTGCATGATTCATGAACCATCCTGTCTATAGGCTGATTGAGGGCTGGGGTAATTATGACACATACGACTATACGCGGTCATACTGCTCAATGCATTGTTGCCATAGAAATCCCAAATTGTTATCGACGATTTTTACCTGGGACGGGTGTGTGTGTGTTGATGCGTGACGCCAGATGGTGTGTGGTCAGAGATTACTCCTCTACTAAACCCGGACTCAACCCCAGCCGTAGGACTCCCTCATGTCCGCACGCACGCAATATCTAGCCGGGAATTTAGACATGAGCTTTGAATTTATCATCTTCACACCAGGAAGTAGTTGCATCGGCCCGCCAGATTCATGCGGCTGCCTGGAGCTACTCTATGCAAGTGGCACTGGAATTTGAACCATGCAACTGTTTTCCGACAAATAGTATAGGAACTGGAACTAGAGGTTCAAAGAAAGGTAGACTTTATCTAGGAGAAAATGGAATGTTCATCATAGATGAATGAGCGTGCAATTATATATGAATAACGGTTTGAGTTACATTCAGTCTATGGAAAGTTTTCTGTAAGCTAATTGAACCCAGTCAACCTGTTATTTCTGCAACCATCTGAGTCTAGGATCCAACAATATCAAGGTCAGGCACCAATAGGTCATTGAGGTATTTCGGTCTAGAGTGATTGGTGATGGTCAGCTGAGCATGCCTCTAAGACCCTGAGACACTGGCACCCTGCTCCTTTCACACTATCACAGTGAATAGCACGTAGATAGTGAAGGGATAGTTTTCTGGCAGCATGCTGAAAGTGTATACATGTGACCACTCTAACCTGTTGGTCTATAGATGATGTATATAGGCGTGCAAGCACGCTCTAATAAACAAAAAAGGCCATCTTCTATAAGATATAGACATTTGCCATATACTGGCTCGATTATCTGGGATAGATCACCCAAGAATTTACCGAATGCGAAATCAGGATCACCTATTAAATGTGTTATTTTAATCTATGTCCTGGCTCCACATGTTAGGTGATACCCCATACATCAATATTGATATTTCTGATATCCCCATTACAACCAATCCAGAGTGAAATCTAGGCCTATGAGGATCCGATTTTTTAATGGTATTCAAGGTCTTTCGTTGAGACAGTCTAGCCAATAGAAGGTCATCTTTAAGTGTTGATCGAGGCTTACCCACATCATCCCTGGGTGTCATTGGCATAAAGAAATTTAGAAAAGGGTCTCAATTTTGTCTACATGCCTCGGGCCATTGATATTGATTGTGTAACAACACCCACATTAATATGGACGTTGCTATAGTTTGCACCATTCAATTATTTGATTAGTACGATCAGATTGAACAGAGGATTGTGACACAGTCATGCAGCCAACTTGAGATGCCAATGATTAAAAACGTTTGGCAAATAAAGTAATTCATAAAACAATGACATGTTTTTAAAGGCAGCTAAAGGTATGTGACCAGCATGGAAGGGTGTGTGTAATTTAGCTACCCCCATCCGCGGGTCAAGTGGTCAAATACCACGTGGTGCATGAAGCATGTGTCAGAAGCATATATGGACAACGATCACCATAATAAACTTTCCAGGACAACATGGTGAAATGGTGAGGATGGGGAACTTAGAATCGCGATGCTCACATTCATTTTAGTTTGAGTTGATCATTTAACGTAGTTTACTATTTCAGAACTAGGCAAGATCATGTGTTTTCTATATTTGATGTCACTCATGGTGTAATGAGACAGATCAATACTAACGAAATGTGTGCTCTCCTGTGTCAAGTCTTAGTATATAACTGTGGAGGTGGATGGTGAACTTTTATACATTGTGCTCAAGCATGCCTCACTGTAGCCTCACCCTTAGAATGTCATATCAGGACACTTTATGGTTCGTTGCGTGTACTTTCCTCTGTGTATGTACCACCCTGTTCAGTGGACAGGTTTAAGTAATCAAAGACAGGTCACCGTTATTTGTCTCATATAAATGAATGTAGTATCATTTTGGAAACATGTTGTTCGTTTCTATTATCAGTATCCAAAAATAGGCCTAAGTCTCAGTTATATTGACATTGCCTGGAACGGAATTGAGTGGCATCGACTCTGAATCCAATGATCCTTCAGATAAAATACTAACCGTTGAATGCTTTCACTGTTAGAAAATAGTCTAAATAGAGCTTCCTAAAATAAACACTGTGATAGACCGCTCCAGTCGCAAATTCATTAATCTTTTCAGAAGAAGCCTAATCCTAGACACAATGAATGGCTTTGATCACGACTAGGCCCCTGGCCTTCCCTCGATCTTGTCACTCTTAACCACTCAAAATGAGAGAGTATTCTCCCAAACAGTAAACGTGTATCCCAAGTAGTAGCATACCCCGATGGTTACTGAACCATCTAATATTTCGGAAAGACTGATACCGCTAGTTTTAAGATATGCAGGACTTTCCAAAGACCGATTTCGAAAACAGGACTACGTTACATCAGCAACAAGTTTAAGGCATGAGTGCAGGGCCTCCGTTGATTACCTAGTGCAATATTGAAACTACTCTAATGGGCATGGCTGACACCTGATGAATATTACCCAGGGTCATACGTGACTGGGTCATACGTGACTGGGTCACCTGTGACTGGGTCACCACTGGCTGGGTCACACGTGAATAGGTCACCCCTGACTGGGTCAACTGTGACTGAGTCATAACTGACCGGGTCACACGTGAATAGGTCACACGTTACTGGGTCACACGTTACTGGGTCATATCTGACGGGTCACACCTGACTCGGTCACACCTGACTCGGTCATGTTACGTTACTTGTGCTCCTGTCTCCCCTCCCAGTAACGTTCGAGACTTTGGCAGTTATTGGTAACACACAATGGGGGTCTTCCAAATAAAAATATCAAATTGACAGTTTTATTTAAACCAAGAGGTAACTAGGCATCTTTTGCCTTTTTTAGTGTGTACAGTCCAATATTTAGGTTGTATCTTCACGGATAAATGAAGCCTATTTGTGAGAGGTATGTTTAGCGTACACTATACAAAACCAGCATATCATTTATTGTGATAAACCAACAATAAATAGTGGGACTAATCAAGTTAATCAAATGCGACCCTCAGTATAACCGGACAATACCTCTGCTGTGTCGAGACCCACATACCATACTAGAGTAGGAGGACTACCCCTGATCTAATACCATCCACCACTCCACCACGCATAACCATAGAGACTCCCAGGTCGTTGCTTAATCTATGAAGAATCTCTTCCACGTGACCAATGCAGATCGTCCCCCAGGTTGACGTTGGATGTGTGGGATGGTAGGATTGTAAAAGGGGACTCGCCAGACGCTGTTTGATACATTATTCACCTGGTCGATAAATACCCCTCTGAAGCATTTCTAGGCAACAGATGTATTAGTGTTAGTTAATCAATAGATCATTGGGGATATTGGGTGCATGGTCAGTGTGACCTGGACTCGTTATGCGTGCATTCCCCTACGTCTGCACCAGTTTATATAAGAGGTCGACGCGTTGTATTATACAAGCGTTAGCGGTGCGACGTCAACCTGAAGCCGTCAGACCACAAAACTAACGTTTGTTGTAATCATTGCCCATCTTCTTGAATATATTAAACCTAAGATTTGGCATATCAAATGGTATCACATTAGGGACTTCTCATCTTTTTAGAGCGTGCTTGCACGCGCTAAATACATCATCTAGAGGTAAGAGGGGTCCATATAGACTTTCAGGGTACTGCAAACAAACTATCCCTTCACTATCGATGGAAGAACTGCCCAGTGTGGCAGAATCGGTAGGAATAAACAAAACAACAACAAACAAATCCGAGTGCTATTAACTGGGATATTGAGAACATAGCAGGGAGCCAGTGTCTCAGTGTCTTAGAGGCGTGCCCAGCTGACCATGACCAATCACTCAAGACCAAAATACCTCAAGATCCACTGGTGCTTGATATATTTGGATCCTAGATGGGCAGTTGCAGAAATGGCAAGTTGACTAGGTGATAGTGGGTTACAGAAAATTATCTATAGGCTGAGTTTAACTCAAACCTGGTAATTGTATATACATTCCATATCTATCCAACTATGTTGAATGCCTTCTGGATCTCCGTGTTGAAGTTCTGTATCTAAAAAGGCAACTACATTTACAATTACTGTAGATTGAGATCAACGTTCGCGCGTGTTTTCAATATGAAGATTCGTAATATACTTACATAAGCCTTGTCCAGAGCGTATACTACTATGAGAGTGGTGAGTAGAGTGAGATAGCCCGTCATCTTGGTGCGGCAGTCAGGTAAACCTCCAAGAACACACGTCTTCGCTACTCCACCAACGCATTACCATACAGAAAGCAGTTCTGAGGCACCAACCTCTTTTGATCAAAAGTTCTCCCGAAAATAAAACTAGGAGAAATGTTTCTCCTTTCCTGTTATAAATGCAATCCTTTTGGTAATATATTACTGGTTCACCCCGTTCACCTTGTGGATTATTTAGCAGCAAGCGTTTTGAACTGGTCTTGTATTTTTCAGTTCGGATGTCACATCAGACTTGCTCTTGTAGGGGTGAGTCTTATAGAGTGGTACCCACCACATGCACCTTCATTCCTCCGGCCCAGCCCACACTGACTGGCTGACCTCCCTTCACAGGGTTCAGATCATCCCGCCCAGACAGGAATTACTCCAGACTCACATACCAGCCAATCAGAGCGTCCCTAACAACAGCGGCCAGGAGTCTCGGCCAATGGAAATGCAGATTGGATGCGTGGTGGTGACCGGTCATTTGGCCACGCGCGGCTGTTGGGCGGTGGAGGCCTCTGGATCATTAATGCCGGTTTTGAGTGTGCGTGTGTATTGTGTGTATGGGGAGGGGGTATTGGAGAGGTGGGAGTTTTCGTGACTCAGTGAGCAGCACCTTTCTGTAACTCCCACCCTGTACCTCCTTTCAGGATGTCTTGTATTTTTACTAGCACCCTGTGGTGACAATGATTGTGACAAAGGAAGTACTAAGCATAGTGTATTGACACGCATTTTTTTTTTAATTATTGTACAAAGAGTGAGTACATACAGGCCTCTACAATGCAGGTAGTCTGGCCAGTTATCAAGAACTGTGTCTTACCTTTCCATCATATATCCGAAGGCTTAGGTTGAAGGGATCCAATTTTGTGATTGTCAGCTATGATTTCCATATCATACTGCAGCGGATTAGATTTTAGAGTAGCTAGCCTAACAATCTCTTACAGGTTCCGTGGGAAAACATTTATACTAGTCTATAAATGTACGAAAATATACCGATAGTGTATATCAAGGTGCTTCACTGCTATGATATGCACATAGTAAGCATATTTTATTACCCACTTAGATAACAATTGGAAGTCCATGATTCTATGAGAATAAATGAGAATACAGCCTCCTCATGGACGTATCGTTTTCAAGACATTTAGACCGATACATTGATTACAGGAAGAATAACCAGACATGTAGTGCCTAGGATTTAAAGTTCTACATGCCAGACGAGAATGCACATTTAGCGGTTACCAAAAGCACACAGCTGTGTCTGGCAGTGGGTCAGGTTAATAGCTCCATATACATGTAGGTTGGGGAGTATTACATGTTTGTCCCTTGGGAGGCAGGTAGAGGTCACTTTAATGTGTACGCACACGTGTACTCGCTGTACTGTAGGCGGCCGTTACGTAACACTGCTCCCTGAATGAGTCGTGAGTTCCGCTCTGCGGGCTTCATTCAACGGAAATACCCGTACAACAGCTTGTGTGCTAATCATATATGCATATTTAAACATATGTTAATATTATTATCATATTGATATAGTAAAAAGTAAATAAGCATCCTCGCACAGTTGGTGTTATAAATATATGATGTACATGCACTAGCACATGGACAACTACTATTTGGGTGTGGAAAACACGTTCAGATGCACACCCTAAATAAAGCGGCATTGTTTTTCTTCCATTATATAGTACTGTAATGAAGTACAGACGTCCGCCTCTGCGTAGCAGGTATTCTGGCCGGTCAAAGACTGACATGGACTCTGATCATGCTTCAAAAACCTAACCCTTTACGATATGCATGCCAACGCTGTGGCATTGGCAAGGTGTAGATGGCCAGTATTTTAGTGTCTCGGTTGACCATGACCAGTCACTGCAGGCCGAAGAGCCTCAGGTACCCCCTGGTGCTTGACAGACACTCCGAAGGTAGCTGTAGAAGTTGCTAGTTGCTTGAACTTGAATAGCAAATCTTCATGCTCAAGAATGTAACCACGGCAACTTTAGATTCATTTAAAAATTTACTTGTTCTGATGATCCGACATTTTGATGGGATATGTTCATAATGCAAAGAGCAGAATTTAGGAACAATATCACTCATCCATTTGGATGTTTTTCAAAGTCAAAGTCGTACGGCCATTTACAATATTAATTACTCTTGCCGAAACGTTCTGTCAAACCGACTTGGGAAGCTGTTGAGTTGTGCTTGTTTAATACTACAATATTAATTACAGTTCGAGTATATTTGGTAACCAGATGATGCGTCTTTAATCTTCAAATGTCTTGCTTCAATCTTCAATCTTGTTCCTTGACCTCCTCGATAATTTCTTTGCAGCGTTCTACTACATTGTCCACCATAGATGCCTATAAATTTTACATGATAATGTAACTTTTTCTTTACGTTTGCATTTATATTTGCATCTTTGGATTTATATTTTCATCGATGTTTCACGGGAGATGTTATTATGAGGTTGACAGCATATTGTCGATGTTGTTCCTCTGATCTTTGTGGTCGGATTGTTTGTTGGTCTGTTATTAAAAAGGGTTATTATTGCTCGATGCTTTTACCTCCAGGGGGACTTATGGGCAATAATGTTCCCTGCGATTTTGTGCTGGTAAATACTCGCTCAGTGTGATACCCTTAATTCCATGGACACTCCCACCCCACCCCCTGTTGACACACACCCCTTTCCCTAGGGCCGATTCTAACTGAATCACACAGGTGGCAGTGGATCAGGGACCTGTTTCACTAGTTTCGTGACCTGTCTGTGACACCATACAGACATTGGGGTTGTCTAGTTTTGTGACAACACAAGTAGCTGCCCTTAGGAAAAGACAGACCCCAAACATAAGAATTAGACAAATCTACACGTCATGGACCTGTTTCACTAGTTTAGTGACAAAAGTGTTAGACAGACATAAAAAGCGGCACCAACAGTGCAAGCAAGAACGGACAAAACGAAGTCTAATGTCTAGTTCTTATGAAACTGGACACACCATCTAGACGCCATCTAGACATGTCACGAAACTAGTGAAACAGGTCCCTGGTTTCGTGGATCTTACCGGCTCGGGAGATTAGCGTGGGTTCCGGGGTGTCACTAATGGGGTGGGTGTTTTAGACGTCAAATAAACAGTGTTTAAGAACAGAATAAATAGACTCAGATTTAGATAATACAGTCGGCTCAGTAAAAGCCAATGAAGGGGATACAGGAATGTTGTGTACTGTGCTTCCTGATGGTGCATGCACAGCGTTTAGCTAGACCCACGGTGGTTTGAGGAGAATTAAGTTGTACACAACACTCCTAAAAGTTACCTTTTAACTTTTTGTACGGAGGTAGGGGAACGCCCACCTTTGTATTTTGTCCTTTTGGGGGGCATGGACCAAATTCTCAAATTCACGTCCTAGGTTAGGGAGAGGTTGTATAGACTTTCAGCGTGCTTTAAAACAATTGCTTCACTATCTGCATGCAAACTTTGTGACATTGGTAAAGGTGCAAAGGCCCAGTATGGATCCCAGAAAGGCAGTCGTAGTAATGGCAAGTTGATAGGGTGCATGTGCGTTACAGAAAATGCCTCATTGACTGAATATAATCCAAACCTTTCGGTTATCATTTATTTTTTATACTTAATTACACGTTCAGTCATCAATGATGAAAACACCATTGCTCTCAGTTCTGGACAGCACTTACAGATTTCGGTGGCCACGATCAAGCTGGTGTTTTTTGTTGTTTTTTTATGAGTACAACAATTCGCCACGAGGGCGGGTTTCATTGCATGGCCTGGTGTGTAGTACTTTGCTGCGAGTAACTAATCAGTTTTGGCATGTTACATAAGACGCAATATATAGTACATAATAGGTATGTATAAATTTCTTGGACTTACTGTATGTTTAAGGCTGGGCTTCATGAGCATGCACTCTTTAACTCCCTGTCTCAGGGCAGGCCGTTGGCAGACGTACTAGAGCCTCCGTTTCTCTGGTGTTTGGATAGGATCTAGTTTCGGTTTCTATATAGTGGCCGTATTCTTAGAGAAGTTGGCGGGTTCTATATAGTGGCCATATTCTTAGAGAAGTTAGCGGGTTCTATATAGTGGCCGTATTCTTAGAGAAGTTGGCGGTTTCTATATAGTGGCCGTATTCTTAGAGAAGTTGGCGGTTTCTATATAGTGGCCGTATTCTTAGAGAATTTGGCGTGCAGTAATATCAAGGATCTCGCATACAGTCAACTCTGAGGATAATATGACCACAAATATCCAATACCAGTTAACACCGCATTTGGTTTTTTCAGTATTGGAAATTTATTTTAGCAATGAAAAGATAAAATGACCGCCGATCTTCTGATTTTGTATGCAATTGACTCTTTTTTCCGTAATCTCCACTATAGGGCAGAGATTGCGACCAGCCCTAAGATCCACCAAGTCAATTACACTCCCTATCGGTTTTCTCTGGAGGCTTCGTATGAGATGGATAATAAAGTTGCACTCATTCTCTTATGCTTCTTTCATCGTTGGTCAGCCCAATGCTTTAGAGGGCAGCATGCAGGCTTTACATTATTGTGTTTCCGATATCAGTATCAGATGCATATTCATAAACCGAAGAACAGAAGTATATCTATGTATATCTTTAATACTTTGTATCGCGCCTTAAATGAGCCATCTGGAGTCCACTTGGTAGATTTATACTAGATTGCAAATGACTCCTCAAGCAAGACCTGATGAAACCTGACCAAGAGAAGCCAAGTCTATATCAGGGCAAAAATCGTCCTTAGAATTCCCGGGTTTTTCTTTGTTTTTAATCTAATTTGACCACAGGGTGAAATACTATGTAGGCATATCGCAACGTCTTCGGTTTAGTTGTTACCAACTTAACCTTTCCGGATAATCTTGTGTTGTACTCGCTACTACTGTGAAGGGATTGAGCTCAGGGGTCTGGCTGGAATGACGCGAAGGAGGGGTAAGGGTGCAGATTGACCTGGTAGGATTCCGAGGGGCAGGTTCATGTCCTGGTCAGGATAAGGTTGATGTGTAAACGTGTCAGAATACATATTGTATTTGCCACATATGCCAATAAATATAAATGCTGGCTTACCCTTATTCCCTGGTATGTCATGACAATGAGTTTTATAAAGCTGAGGCCTGGAGAAAGAAGATAGACCCAAGGTAAATGGGCAAACTGGAAAAGGTTGAATATTTGCTATTGTACATATATGATGTGTGTGGTATGCGGGGCGGTTTGAGATGTCCATTTGGTTAGGTCGAAAAATATTAATCCTATATAACCATTTCCGAACACTCTATAATTACATACCGCTGCTTGGGGTGCAGTAATTATGAGTTATGTAGTGAGGGTGATGTTTTCGTCCCAGGCTGATGTTTTCGTCCTGGGCTGATGCTTTCGTCCAAGGCTGACCACGTGATATGAAGAGTGCCGGGACGAAAAAATAGCTGTTGCAGTTACTCGATAAGGGTGGCCATTTTTCTTGGGGCTATCATAGGTAAAGAAATAATAATTTTTTTATCGATATTTGAAGGTATTTTGGTCAAAGTTGTTGTTCTCCAACTCGTTTGAGTGCTATATGATATTCACCCAGCTTTCACCTTGTTCATATAACACTCCACATCAACCCTTGGAGAACAATAACTTTGACCAGAACCTGTTGGTTTCCTCTTAAGTATGTACATCTTTATGACATAAAATGATATATTGATATAGATAATGAGTGAGTGATATGAGAAATAACGAGGTACATACTCCGTATAATAAAAGGTGGCAAAATAATGTACTCAATGCAATTGTTTAAGTTCACGGGTTACAAAGGTATGTAAATATCAAAATTTTCAAATAAGGGCTACTTGGTTGGCATATTCAATTTTTGAACTAATGTACAAACAAGCTTCCTTCTTTCACCCTCCATACCTTTCCCTGTCACCCAGTCTGAGACAGGCGTCATCCGTGGGCGTGTTGCTTTTTCCAGGTATCGAGAGCCAACGTAAAAAGCATTCCATGCCTTCTACAGGCGTGGCCATTGTGGGCGCACATAAAGGTATGTCCTACCAACATGTCGGGAATCTAAATGGATTTAAAACATAATGATTCCAACCCCAAAACAAAATAGTTGAAATAGAAGTAGAAATCAGCAAGCAGCGTGAATCTTTTATAATTTCCGCAATACCTTAAGCTTAAAACTATATGTTATTTTTTTTTATGGAAAGTAACTTAAATTAGCGAACTTGAAAAAAGTGTTATACCTTGCTTGGAAAAAATCCCTCCTGTTGTAGTTCCCTCTGACACTAATGCCTTGGTCACTTAGTGCATTAGACTGCTACCATTAAAATCACCTTTATTGTAACAGTAAAAGTTTCTAGGAAATATCTAGATAATAGATGTCGAATATTTAGGATTCCACGTTCTATAGTTCACAAGACGTTGGTGTATTGAGCTTACATGTTTTATTAAGGGAAGTGGTGAGTGAACCTTTCTACTCCAGGGTACTTTACGGTCAGAAGTCAGAACCCGGGGGTAACGTGGGGACATGGTTTTCACATGTTGGGTCGAGGGTCACAGAGATGCTTGTCTGTTTATAGGTGTAGGGGTATGCCTAGCAGTCCACTTCTTTGTTGTCACGTAGGGTTGGCTGGGGTCAGGGAGGAATTAGGGCAAGCTCAAATGATGGCCCGCATATCGGTCGGGTAGGTCAGTACGTTTTGTACAAATACACACGAAACTATCTTTCTATGAATGCCAATGAGAAGATAAATCCAATAAATCTGAACCTGCTATTGACTTCTAACTTAATCCCGATTCTTTTTTGTAGTCAAATTTGGATGTATTGGCATTTATCTTTAATGTTAACACATCCTTCACTTGCATACAAACAGAAACTTGTATATAAAAAAAAGGAAAAAAAAAGAGGGACAATATGATATCGAGCAATGCTGGGTGTTGAAACCATAGCTAAAATGAAAGTTGGCCTTCGAGAAGGTTGTAAACATTGATCATGGACAAAGGACGATTATTCTACTACAGACCTCACGAAAGGTCATCAGAAAATGGGAAGACTTATGTATACTTCAAAAAGGTCATCTGAAATACGGGCACCGTTGTGGCTCCCACGAAAATAAGGATATTGAGAAGCTGCCATATTGCCCCTGAGGGAGAGGGTGGCCCAACTTGAGGTTACCAGGTCACCAACCTTTCTTTGTCCATTATCAAGCTTAAGAGACAGTGACTTGGGAAGAAAGAAGTGATGCATTTCAATGTTATATCAACTTGATATAGGCTGAATTATTGAATGTCACAGAAATAGTTCATTCGGATATTACCGCGCCTCGTATACGTTGAGAATACGGCCATGCAGATAAAAATCCTAGTCATATTGGTTGTACATTCTATCATCAGAATGCTGCCTGGGACCTGCATTGGTACACTTGTTGAATTGTGAGCTTAGCCGGCACCGTGATCACCGATGTTTTACCCCTAAAGGCCTATTTCCATGAAAAGGGTGTAGATTTTTTTAGTTACCCAGAAAGTCTGTCGATGGTGCCACTCACTGTGCGTCTATATAGAAGGGTAGTAGATTTCACTCAGCAACCAACCTTTCACTCAGTGGTGAGTGGTGCCACATTGCATAATCTTAGCACAAAAATTCTTGGGTCATTTCACGAGCTTGGTCGTTTCCATATACCGATTTTGGGCCAGCAGTGCCAAAAGTCTGTCGGTGGTTCCTGACTGCAGATTGGTGACCCACTGCTTCTGAGGTACCCCGACATGGCTACCAATATGACTAAAAATCAAAATACATGCATCGTACCAGTGTCAGAAGGTTTTAAAAAAGTCCTAGTTTGTGAAAGTAAGGCACTAAATTTCTGCATTGTAGCCATTACAAAAAGGTTGAAAACTATGTGTCGTAGTGTGTTGCAATGCTTGTCATAGTATGCCTGGAGCTCGGTGGGGTGGGGGGGGGGGGGTGGGGGGTGGCGGACTGGTCCCGATGAGAATGGGGCAGGATGCCTGGTGGCCCCACCTTGCAGGTAAGATGCTGAGAAGCATGGAAGGACCATGCTGAAGCCTTCAAACATGCCTGGTGGCACTGCTTTGTAGGGAATCCGAGAAGCTAGAGGGCGTAGGTTGGCCCAGTTTTATTGGCTGTTTGAATTAGATATAGTTTGATTTGTTCTTCTATTTGCACCCATGGTGCAGGTACAGAATTATGTTTTTTTAGTTATCCATTTGGTTATATAGACATCAAATCAAGAGGACAGTTTCTTACCATGCTAAAATCACATCCTTGCACCAGGGAGCTGTTTCAAAACCATAGACTTAACCCACGTCTTGAAACAGCTCCCTGGTCATGGTCACATGCTCCAGAGCAATTCTGGCCGACCCATGGACGAGTGAGCGGTCAGAAAACGCATCGCTATGTCTTCGCCTGTGTAGGCTTTAACTCCTTTTTTCTTAGCTTACTCATGCACGGCCTCGTTGTACTTGAGTAAAACGCTAGTCTGGTATGCTATGCTCGCTGCCTTTTCACCGACGAAGCAGTTGTGCTCTAGAAGGCCTAAAATATCTTCTCCTTTCCTGTACTGCTCTAACATCAACTTGGCATGGTAGAAGCATAAACATTCTGCAGTCGTAGGTTTCGATTTTTCTTCTTTGGGAAAAAATGGTTCAACTTAACCCTTTGGCGCCAGATGATGCCTTAAGGCATCGCTGTGCGTGGGCGGATGATGCCTTAAGGCATCGCCATGATGGCCGGGTGATTTTCTAAGACTTACAAAATCATAGTTCATGTGTAATAACTTTGTAAATAATCGATCAATAATGATGAATTTTTCACAGAATGTTTGTATATCATAAAGCCCAATGCCCATCTATCGGAACATGTATGTACCTTTGTCTGCAACAAACGGACGGTAATTTGTCTCAGCCAAGGCATCCTAACGGAGTCGGCCGTAGTCGGTAGATGTAGGACAGCTAGGCAAAGGTGAGCCACCGATCATTATCTATCCTTAATATCTACGTGTATCTTCCATTAGAACACTGCAACTTTATATGAGTTATAAAGGTCCACACATTTATAACCATATAAAGAGGAAGTTCGAGAAACCAACCCCAAGGGTCCTTCGCTTCATTGGATCCACTGATACCAGAGGTCCCAATGGTCAACGCAGAGGGTGCTGCCCTAGGGACAACGTCTCCGCAAAGGACCACGACTCGGTCTCACTCATCGGGGATCTCTCACCGCCTCAACACCTCTTTCTGAGGAAGAATTTTGTTTCTTATGCCAAGTGACAATTATTGGTTGTAATAGATGCTAATCCTATATTATATTATGTATCCTTAATATTCTACGTTTCTCTTCCATTATAACACCGCGACTTTATATAGTATATATATACCCTTATATATGTGTTACATATAACACTCTTGGTATATGTAAATATAAAGGATCACAGGCGTCACCTAGCGTCTCCAAATTACATCAACTTACCACCACTAGCACCTGCGAGCGCGCATGCAGGTCCATACACTTTGCACCTGTCACCTCACCTGGTAAAACGGAGCAAGTAGACGATGTAGGTAACTACGACCTAACCATATCGTTTTTTTTAATGAGTCTAAATTGCTTTCGGCAGGCAACAGACAACAAGCAACAATCTCACACAAATCAAAGAATACAATGGCATAGGTATATATTACAGTTTACACGCAATCGCGACCCAATTTTACCTCGTCTCAACATTTCCTTATCTTTTACCATATATATATGGTGATATGACTAAGATAAGCCTTGAATTTTTTAAAACATACAATTTGAATGGTGCAACGTAACAGGTATATGCGACTGACAGACAGAAACATATTATACAGGTCTTTCTTTTACATTCTATGTCAAACCCTGCAAAATGTTACTCAATATGCATTAGCTTGGATGACTCGATTTCCGGTATAAACATAAACTCTCGAAAAGTTCCTATCACTGAAATGCTTCTCCAACATCCCTAATGACATGTCCATCAATGACAAAACATACTCTTGATCAGGTTTTTAGAGGAGAGCTCATCACCATGATGAACCTGGTGAAGTGGCAGTTTTATAGGATACGTATGTGGGGTAAGTTGGTAGGTGGGGCCAGTACAGTATTTGTGGTGTGTAGGAAATCCGGCAGGTGGGAGTAGCAGCAATGGCTCGCACTGCTGCCTACGTAGCCTGCCTCTCCTAACTATCAATCTAGACCAATATATGAGTTACCGTTTAGCGCCGCCTAGCTGTGCATTGGTTTATTAATTAGGCTGTCACTGGCCCCTAGCATTGTGCGTATGGAATTCAGAGCTTTTACACCTAAAGTATGGAAAGTAGGTGTGAACGAAATTATCTTTTGTTTTTTGCAAGATAGGATGGCTAGGACAAACTTAAGTATTGCTCTAACTTTTAGGTTTCATAACTGTCTACATTTTGCCAAAGCCCATAATGGTCTGGCCTGTACCACCTGTGTTCATCATTTCTGTGTTATCTTAACTATATATGTTGTATCACTGAGACGATAAACATATCTGAGCCAATGAATTGCAGCTGGAATACCAAAGGACACGATACAATCACTGTATTTTCTCTCGGGGCAATTTAATGACCGTTACACCCATCCCAAAAGGCGGGGTGTTAACCAACTTTAATAACTGGAGACCAATATGTGTACTACCCACCATAAGTAAAATAATGGAGAAATTAATTCATAATCAGTTAATGCAGCATATTGTCATAAACAAACTCCTAAACGAACACCAATATGGCTTTCCACCAAAAAAAAGTACAGCGCAAGCTATTTTCCGAGTGTTAAACATACTCACATCTAATTTGAACTGTAAACGCGTTAGCTTATGTGCCTACATTGGCATGCGTAAGGCATTTGATTGCGTGAACCACAAAATTCTGTATAAAGTTCTTGAAGACAAAGGACTGTCTAACGACTGTCTTGTCCTGTTAAGATTGTATTTAACAGGAAGGACCCAGAGGGTTAAGGTAAATGGTATATTTAGTAATGAATTAGTAACTACAATAGGGGTACCGCAGGGCTCGGTTTTGGGCCCTGTTTTATTCATTTTATATATAGATAACCTCTTTAAGACGGTTGATTTTGCACAGACGACTATGTATGCAGACGACTTAGTTCTGATTACTAATGGAAAAGACTGCAAAGAGGCCATGAGTAAGATGCAACATGATTTTAATAAACTTAATACGTTTTTAATCAAACGAGAGCTAACTATTAATACAGAAAAATCAAAATTCCTATGGATCTGTGGGCGGAAACATATAGATGTACACTGTAAAGGGTACATTAATGATTGTGAGATATGCTTTGTGCATGAATATAATTATTTGGGAGTAGTCATAGATGCGAAATTGAAATTCGTATCCCAGGCTAATAAGGTTATGCAAGAAGTGAGACAAAGAGATTTTAAACTTAGAAAGTTGAGGTATCTACTGACACAGCAAGCAACAATAGCTATAGTAAAACAGATGATACTACCCCGATTAGAGTATGTAGATTTTGTATACTACTTATCACCAGTGTCGGTGAGACAAAGATTGCAAGTTGGCCTAAATAACTGTTTAAGATCTGCCCTGGGCATAATAAATGCCAGGGAGGTAACTGTAGAAGACCTGTTACGAATTTGTAAACTAAGGCCTTTGTACTATAGGAGAGCACATCATTTGTTAATGCACATACATTGGTGGAAAATAGATGAAGAACATGTGTTGTCAACTGGTAGAGAAAATACCAGAATGAGCCTAAAGACTGTGATACGAACTAAAAGGCCAAATACAGAACAGTACTTAAATAGCCCTCTACATAGAGGAATGAAATTGTGGAATCTCATCCCTTCGACCATGCAAAACGCCCCGACGAAAACTACCTTCAAAAGTCAAACAAAAGCGCTCCTCCTACTAAATAACATTGATGAGCAAATACCACGATAGTGATAATAATGTACTGAGTCATATGACCAGGTGCTTACAGAAGTTAAACTCTGTGGGAACATATTTGAATCCCTTATTAGTATGAAAGTAGTAGATGTATTGCTGGTAACTGGAACTGTAACAATTGTATTTATGGAGATATGTCTTGTCCTGTATGTTCTGTGCTGTAATTGTACCTTTTTTCTTTTGTACGTCTAGTTTTGTTAATTGTTCCTTGTACAAATGTATGTCTGGATCGTTTAGGTAGAAGGTGATAGATATGGAAAATTAGTAGATTGAGATAGATTGTAATTATACAAACAGTGTAAACTAGAAAACTGAACAGCGTCATAAGACCTGTTATCATTATTTATGATATTGCGCAATATGTCACAGTATTGCAATATACTTAACTTACACCAAAACTACCTATACTCCTTGTATGCACATTGTTGTGTCGTATTTATGCATTTTTCTCAATGTTTCCTTGTTCGACGGTACCTGGAAGAACGCCATTTGGTGAATGTACTATGTCCAAAATGAATTTTTTTTTAAAAGAGACAAATGCGGGTAGGTATCGAAGCGCCCCCTGTTTCTGCTCAATTTAACACTGGTGCTGCCATCTGGTTTCATGAAAATGTAGGAGTTTCCCATAGACACCAATTGATAAGCACTTACCTTCTTCAGATGGCCTTGCCATAGAAATTAGCATGGTGACATAGTGTTTCTTTAGTATTTCTCATTTGTATATGTTCCCCATTATTATAATCCAGAATTATTTGAAGATAGCAATAGTGCATCAGTGTCATTTAGCAACAAAGTCAAAATATTGTATTTCCCCATAGACACCAATAGTTAAGCATTTACATTTTCAGGTGGCCCTCCCATAGAAGTTAACATGGTGATATGCCATTTTCTCCATTTTCTATTTACTGAGATATATGGAACTTATGTTATTCTATATAGATGTATGACCGAACGCGTGATGTAACCAAGCAGATAATGTGCACCCCACAGCCCGTGGAAAAGGGTCAAATTCCATTACCACTCTGTCATTCCCAATAAAATATATGCTAAAAACATGGACAGTATACTGTGAAGTTAGATATAATGGATTTATTGCTATTGTTTATTAATGAATTAGCGCCACTCTAATGTTGGGTCAGATATTCATATAATTCTGGTGGAATCAGCTCAGTTCACACTGTTGGACTGTCAGGTATTATGTATATTTATGGCAGACCTTATTCAATATTTAGATTTGATAAATCACTTCAATTAATGATCATGATGTATTAATTGCTGCCAGATGAATATCATAGAGAAGGATATAAAATATGAATCGCAGAAATACCTTTGAAAAAAAGAGTTGAATAAATTATGCCGCTTATAAATGTAGTACTGCAAAATAAATTCATAAATATTGATTTCATATATAATTGATGTTCAATGTATGAAAAAAATCTTTTGAAAGAGATGAACCACAATGTAATCATTAGAACCACAGAGAAAAAACTGTATATTACAAACAACAGACCTGGGTGAATCGTATATATATCTTCAAAGTTTATTAAGTGAAAATGAGTTCAGCATTGATATACTAGTATACAATTGTGATATATTCAATAAGAAGTGTCAATATATCTATATGTCATTCTGTAAATGACAAATATAACAAAAATACAAGCAGGATACATTAGTGTCTATGTCATATGTTTAAATATATCCACGCTTCATATTTATTGTCTTCAATCTTCCTGAAAGGTCACCGGGAAATATTGAATCTGTTTGTTCATTTTGGAAGAGTCAATGTAACTAGTTTAATGCCTTCTGGAAGCCCATGTCGAAGACATCGGGGTTCTGGTCTGGCCACTCCCAGGGCTTGACGACGGGCTTTATCTCCTCCAGGAAGTCCAGCACGTACTGGAGCTGCTTATACGTTAAGAAATTGCAGATGGTAAAGCGGATAACACTCTTGTTTCTTGGTGATGTTGGATAGAAATGAGGACTCGGGTAGATATGGGCCTTGATGATGCTGTCGAACATAGCCTTGGCGAATTTCAACTCTCCCACCACGAAGGGGATGATGTTGGTTTGGCTGTTGCGCACGAAGAGTCCATCATAACCACGCTCAATGGCACCCTTACGGAAATACTCGATCTTGTCATTCATTTCATCTCGCCTCCACTGATCATTTTTGACCATCTCCAGTCCCCGCATGTGGCGTGCTGCTACACACTCCTGAGGAGCGAGACTGAACACCGTCAAGGAGGCTAAGAAAGGCATGAGTTTCTTGCCCTCGATTGTGTCCTTGCTGAAGGCAATCAGGCCAGAACCAGAGCCGAATGACTTGCCCAGAGACCCTGTACGGAACGGGACATCCTTCTCTAGTCCTTTACTCTTGATCAGTCCTTCGCCTTGCTGGCCATATGTGCCAAGGGCGTGAGCCTCATCGGCGATGAGGATGCAGTCGTGCTGCTTGCAGATGTCGATTATTTCTTCAATGGGAGCAATGGTGCCGAGCGCACTGTAGATGGTGTCAACACAGACCACTCCAGGTCCATGCTCCTTGATGTGCCTCAACAGGTCGTCAACATCGTTGTGTTTGAAGTACATGGCATCCATGCGGCCCGAAGCTCTAGCACCAAGAGCGAAGGTGGCGTGTGCATACTTGTCGATGTAGATGGGCATTGGGTTTCCACAGAGAAGGAGCTGCAGTGTGTTGACGTTGGACTCAGTGCCTGAGTTGGTCATGATAGTCGCCTCTGCACCGAGCCACTCAGCTGCTTTGGCCTCAAACTCAGCCACGACTGACTTCGTATTGCGTGGGTATGCTCCAGACCTGAATATGAAAAATATAGTGAAATGGATTGTATAATCCTATGTTGGTATATTTTAAGTACGTTTATATAACATACGACGTGTTGACATTTGAAATAAGACAATGAACTTTAACAATATCCTCTAAGATAACAGACATACAGAAAACACACAAGAACATAAGGCAAGACCCAAACATAAATCATCAACAGAGGGACCTTTTATCTAATACGAACCTGTCAATATAAATCTTTAGAGTCTCAAGATCGTTACCGAGGAAAATACGGATAATTTGTATTCTCCTCTGAGATGATTGGAATAAAAGTGGTACGTGAGAAGATCAGCACTACTTTTGGCTTCCTTTTGATAACTTGAATTTGCAATGCTGAATAATGAATACAACATTACCATGAATTTGTTCATCGTTTTCTCCGCGTAGTTGACACTACGCAATAACCTCGCATTTGCTCGGATATTACTGGTCGTCAACTACTTGGTGAATACGACCACGCATATTAGAATCATGGTAATATTATGTATGTAACGCCTAGGTTTACTTTGAACGTTTTACTTGGATTTCGAATACGTTGTGCAGGTATGGGTTGTTTCTCTTTGCCGTTCTCTAACGCACACTCCCTCTAGCGGCGTCACTACGCACTAACCATGCACATGCCCCGCCTACACATTCCAACATACACTATTTCCCCTACCCATACTTCCCTCGCCTCTTCTTCTTCACCAAAACTCAAAGTTCACTGTTTTCCATTTACTATACACGTTGAACCATCTTAAAATTCATTAAAAAAAATTACCCTTTATCGCCATTCAAAGTCTAATTCAATCTGTTCTGTATGACAGCGTTCGGCAAGACATACATGATTTTTACGTGCCCAGGCGTATGATAAAAGGTTAAAACTATTATTCAAAAAACAGACCTGTTGAAAGTGATGCGTCCATGGTCCCGGACATACTCGCCCTCAATACGGTTCAGTTCTGGGTGCTCAGCCAGGCCCAGGTAGTCACAGCTGGAGAAGTCATGGTCACCGCGAGATACGTCGTGATATATCAGGTCCGGATCCTCCTGGTTGAACGCCTCACGCAGGTAGTAAGTGAGGAGTCGCTGCTTGCCGTCGTAGTAATCCCGCTTCTTTTCCGGTTCTGCAGCTGTCGCCTTGCTGCATGCAGGTTGGGTCACTCGCACATTCCGTGATAGGGTCGTCAGTAGTTGCCGCGTAGGGCGAACAACAGTTTTCAGACTGCTGAACATGCTGTGGAATAAGAAGAAGGACTGGGTCAATATCATGTAATTATATAGAACGTCCTGACCATGCTGTGCAAGTCACAGAACGAGATGGTAATTTACGGTTTGTATGGAACGAGGGATTTATGCCGAGTTCCGTACAAACCGTAAATTATCATCGAGTTCTGTGACTTGTACAAGCATGGCTGGACGCTATATACTTACTATATACCCAAAATTGAAAAAAAAATCATCAGTTTAATTTTTAACAACCGATATGTTAATAAACGTGTTTGGCAAGGTGGTCCGTATTTTAGTGTCCGGACCAGTGGTCCGTACAGTATTTTTACGTTATATGTCAAAACGGTACATATTTACAGTAAATACGGCATGGGTATATAGTAAAGGATATTTCTAGAGACAGTGTATGGGCCATGTTCAACATACATCAAATCACAAGATACTATTGGAAATCTGTCGGAAAAGGTGTGTGGACATGGTGAGTAGCACCAAAGACTATCAGGAAAGATTTGGGCGCGCATCCACTATGAGCTATAGATTAGTCGACTCAAAGACATATCGGCCTTTAAAATTAGAAGTTTTCACTCTACTTGTTTTTTAATGAATTGGAGAAAACCACATTTTCCAGTACATTTCCTATGTAAATCATTCAAATTCAAATTGGTCTAATTTACCCATTGGGTTTGGTCAAAATCGATAATATGTTATAGTTCACTTCACTTTGAATAAGTCAAAGAAAAAGGTTTTAATTGATCATTATCAGTATTTGGAAATCACCAGGTGTCGCCACTGTATATTGTAGGATATGCCTTTAAATTATTCCTGTGAAAGCCTGCGGGAAAACGAGTACATGTTTTATCATCAGGAATCTGCATGTGTTTGTATATAAAGATAATCAGATGCGGCCCAGACACCACAGAACCTCCCCTGTAGATAACAGTTGATGTTGACCACGACTCCTGGCCATGGAACACTTGGTGGTCAAGGATTAATGAACTGTTAAATAACTGGTGGCAGCTTATCTATGGTCGTACTATCAGGCGTCACACGTTACCTAAAGTCCATATAATGCCGACTGCATATATCATGTGACATTGACCTTCAATGTTGGAGGACATTATATCATCCATCTATTGATGCTAGAATCTAGAAAAAACTGCAAAATATTCTGCCTATATTTCTAATCATGTAATAATAATTTATATATATATATATATATATATATATATATATATATATATATATATATATATATATATATATTTATATATATTCAATGACGTTGTAAGGGAGGCTGGAGAATCACAAATAGACTATTATAGACACCCTGTAAAGATAACACCGATCCACCCGCCATATTGAATCGATATGAGTACAGATTTCCCAACGCCATCACTTTAAACGAACTTTTGATTTCATTTGTCATCAATCTTGCGCCCAACGTACGTGTTTGTAATACTACTAATTCTACAGTATTCAGTTACCCCTTAATTGATCATATCATAGTATTACTTTTATACTTTTTAAAGCAATTTATCATCAACCACTGTAGAATTAAAAGGTAATTTAACCTCCGAACTGATACAACCCTGTCTTAAATACTATTTCTCCTTCTTTCGTATAATGATTATTATCAGTATAAGTAAATCTAGGTTCTTGTCAATAGCCTTGCTGATAAACATATATTGCTTTGAATGCAATGAAAATACGAAAATGATAACGAAAGTGATATTTTTGTCAGTAATTTTCTATTGATTTTACCACACCATATACGTTGGGAAAAGTAGTCAGGATTTCACTTGGCTATGGTCTTTAAAATGGAACTTTACAGGCCATCGTTCTTGTGAAGCAGTATGTAATCAGACATGAAAGATTATATTGTGTAATCCAGCTTGGTTAATTGATAGATGTTAGATAAAGGACCAGTCAGCTTATTAGTAATCCTCAGATAGGAGTTGGACTCTGGTCCCGTCCGCATTGGACACATCCTCCTCTTACGAAAGCCCAGATCAGCCGAGGAAAAAAACGTAACTAATATTAGGTTAAATTTACTTTATTTTTGCCGCCGATCTACCACGATAAACCTCTCTATACACTATGATTAGAAATAGGAGAATCGTTTTTCATTGGGAAGTCCCTGAAAATTCTAATCGCAGCCTATCGGCTATTTCATCTCTCCTTTGATAATTTCTTTTTGGAATGAATAATAGATACAATATTACGCAATATCCTTGCATTTGCTCGAATATTACTACAGGTCAACTTCCCAAACAATACAGCCCTGCAAATCAGCATCATGGTAAAATCGTGGATATGTCTACCAAACACAATCTCCATATTGCATCTCATAAATATCTAATACAACTTTGCACCTCTGCTTTTAATGATTCTGTGTCAGTTTTGTTCTACAGTAATTGTTACATTTGTGATTCAGTACTTTGAATATGCGTAACATTTATTTTTATTTAGTTAGTGTTTATTGACATAAATTATTTGCCTAATTGGCGATCTTCCATACAATAGTCATGGACATTACACAGAACAGGACATCACAGGAGACGTACACTACACAATTATTTACTTTTGATCGGTTTTCAAAGGTCCATATTCTATGTTTCGTGAAGAATACTTTGATGTTCACGGATTCACAGTTCCCTTTCATAGGCGACCGGCAGAGGCCAGTATAGGTACCACTAAATCCATAGTAAGTCAATTATCTTTTTGAATTCAACAAATGAGACATTTGATATACTATTTTTTATTAAATATTCATAAAATAGTCAGTAATATAAATCGCATGGAACCTCCTTTTTCAAACATTAATAGGGCTAATGATACTATGTTTCTGAAGCCATTGATGATGTTGATTTAAATGAGACTACGGAAAATACTATGGTCATGCAACATGGCTTACCTCATTGTTTCAACGAATGATCAAATTACTAGTAAATTGATGAGTGTACGATATCTGAATTCAAACGATCATGACTGGAATCTGAATAAACTTTTCCGCCGATTAGAAAGCATTCCGACAATATCATTTTCAAATATGGGACTTGACAGCTTATTTATCTAGTAACTTGGTCTCTCATCCGGTGAGATATCTCCCTGATATATTTCTAATTGTTCTTTTTATTCATTTTATTCGGTCAGGTTCACTACCTACAAATGATCCATGCAATAGTTGCGGTCTACCACCTTCCAAATTTTACAATTTTGATACCTTCCTTACACGCAGTTAATGATTATTCCACTCTTTAAAAACTGCTGGTTTTTTATACTACTCATAGCATATAATAAAATATAGGCAGTACAGTTCAGTCAATAAGGTATACAGATACTATGTAAAGGAATACATGGGAGTATAGTCGTACACTCTTTATAGAAGTCTGAACATGAAGTCTGGCTTACCTTGCTGCGTACTGTACCTGACAACTGGTCACTGTCTTTCCCCGTCTCTGCCAGACTACTTCTGTCCACTCGGTCCGGTTGAGCGCCGTTTTATCTAAATCCTTATCAAGCTTCACTCCAGAGTGAGCCTCACCCGATAGAAACCACCCGATAGACCTGCAGTCAGACATTGGACCAGGCCGACTGTTATGACCAGTCATGAGAAATCCACGTAACTCCTGATAGATGAAATCCGGGTTCAATTTATGAAACAGCAGCATTTTACCTTTTTTTCCGTTTGCTCTTCTCCATTGTCTTCAATTGGCTGTTCAGTGTATTGGGAAAGGGGTTTCCTCACAAAGTCTGCATAGATAACTTTAGAATATTCCGATATTTTTACTATTCATCCCAAAATGAATAGTAAACTGTTGAAAGCTACTTCTGCCACTACTGTCATATTTATTTCAAATTCGGTTAAATGACTTGTAATTGTCATCGAACAGCAACTCCGGATCCGCAAGCAGATTATTACGCAGTTTCAGTTTTTATGTGTTCTCCTAATATGTTTCAGAGATAGTGAAGAGTACACGACTGAGCTTTCTGTGAATGATCAACGTAAAGTATTCTCAAAATGTAATGTAAATATAAAGATATAAAAATTCGGACAGAATTTGGGCAATACCCACACCCACGTACGACGCAATTCTATCTAAAAAAAAAAGTGAAAAAAAGTGAGAAAAAAAAAGTAATTTAAAAAATTTCCAAATACATGTCCGAGTTCTGGGCCAAAAGAGGTTCAGTACTCATAATTTATATGTCCGCAAAAAATATCTCAAATAGTATTTATTTCTTTAACCATTCAAGCTCTCAGTAAACCCTTGGAAGGTTCTCTTTTGAATGTAAGATTCAGCGACAACTATTGTGAACATCAGTCAGTACTCTGAGAGGGGACGTGTATTTCATCAGTTGTACCCTCGCCAAATGTGAACATGTTGACCCAGTCCCTAAGGAGTCTTCCATGTATACTCACAGATATGCATGTACATACATGCTTATTGTACATACAACAAGCAAAAGCGGGCCCTTTGTTGACAACTAAATATTGCCAACTATACAAGAGCAGAACTTGCTAGAGAAATAATGTATGGTTAAACCCTATCCCCACCCACGCCGATGATCCATGACATACTTCCCGATAGGTTACGATTTGAAATAACCAAGTCGTAGCTTATCACGAGGTCCCTGATAGTTCAAATCATGGATATGGCTGCAAATCGTAGACCGTAGAAAGACCTTTGGAGGACCAAATACATAAACTATGGTCACGATAGCTTCACGACGATACCAGAGCCCACACATAATTCCGGATGCATGGACAGATGTGGTCATAGTATACTCATATTGTATCCTTTTAATATCATGTCAGCATATCTTATGGAAATACTGATAAATGTATCTGTACACTGAGGCAGAAACACATTTCGACAATTTTCATGCCACCACCACCAATACCCATCAACATCAATACCCATCAACACCCTCAGCAACAATTACCAACACTAAGACCCATAGCAGACTTATTTTTTGGTTTGAAAACAGACCTTAACTTGTGTACAAAGAGGCAGAAGTGTCTACATTGAGGCAGATTCTTTAATTATTTCCCAGTATAACTCCATAGTGTGTGGGGTGTTTTAATTCAATTTTAGACATGGACAGATGTGGTCATATCTTACTCATATTACATCTTTTTCAAATTGTATCAGCAGATCATATCACTAACGACTTTATTCATATGTATACGCCATCGCGGTAGCGCATGTATCGGCCCGTATACATGTTTTCATATATGTACGTCTTTATTTCACAGCAGCGTATGAAGCGTATACAGGACCGTTTCCTTTTGTATACGGACGCGTCTTGGCTGCGGGATATATATACGCCGGGCGTATATATATTTATATGTACTGATAGAAAATAAAAAAGGTTCGCCCCCGCTGACTCGTGTTTGTAGAGAGGTATATGTGGTCTCAGTGAGAAATCAGTGTATGGAAATATCGATAATTATGTACATGGAGGAAGAGCACCCCTCTCCTAAAATCTCACACTCTCTAAGTTGTAATCTATACAAGTTTCTCACTCCGCTTTATGGGAGAAGAATTCTTAAAGAACTAGACTTAGAGCCCTGAGAATCCACTGGCCTGCCTCCCGTGCTAAAGACGTACATCAATGCAACCCAAAGATTCCTATGATCTCAATGATGCCACCTAGCGGGAATACTGTTTACCAGTGGATTCTCAGGTGCGTTCCCTGGCGTCATCTGCTGGATCACATACAGGTAAGGGTCAGTGTGGATCAGTTGGCTCTACATAGGCAATAGTTTGGCAACCAGCCCCTTCTACGATATAGGGGTTCGTCGGGTTAAATCATATAATTATGGTATCCCTCTGTGTTCGCCTCAAACCAAATACTTTTGTTCTATGTACTCTAAAATCAGACATACTTAATTAATATGAGATATTCATGGCTAACAAATTGATGAAGGCACCAAGATTTGTGGTCATCACATTTTGAAATAATACACAGGAAAGAAATAAGAAAATGGAGCTTCTAGGTTATGACGTAACACATTCTCCAAGTGGTACTAAAAATCTTGTTGAAGAGTAACAAACTGGTCCTGCTATTGGGTCAAGGTGGCCGCCTATCTAACCCGACAAGAGCTAATTTGTGTAGCTCTGGTTGCCAGTCTACATAGGCAAAGGATTGGCAACCAACCCCTGTATGTTGCTGAACGTCGATATAGGGGTTGATTGGGTTAGCTCACATGCGGTATCTGGTGTGTGCATCTCAAACCAGGTAATTTCGTTTTCAATAGAAAATATTCATCGCTAACAAATTGATTAAGGAACCAAGGTGTATGTCCATTATATTTTGAAAAAATACACAGGAAAGTTAATGATAAAATAGAAAATTGGCTTTGAGGTTATGAAATAACACTCTCTCCAAGCAGTACAAAAGGTCTGCTAGGAGAGTAACAGACATGTCCATGTAGTGGGTCAAGGCGGCTACGGATTTAACCTGACCAGAGCTAACGTAATGTAGCTCTGGCGGCCAGTGTCTATAGGCATTAACACTGTTCGTTACTCTCCTACCAGATCTTTTTTTTTATCAGAAAACATAAAAAGGAAAATATTGACATAGATACGGGGGCTCAAAAGTACTGTAATCTCCAACCGCAATGAAAGATCTGATGGGAGAATTAGCTTTATCTCATCCCTGGTACAAGTTTAGGCATAGGAATAACATTAGAAAAATATACTCAACTATCACCCTGGTAAAGTGACAGTACTACGCCACGGCCGTGGCGTAGGGAATTTGCTAAGTATATTCTGATTATTCTGAAGTTGTGATGATATTTAATGTCATAGGAAGGGGTAAGATAAATCCAGAACTGCACTCGAATCTTAAAATAGATCACCTCGATGACGATTGCGGCCCATCCAAACTCGTGGAGTATTGTCTATTTATACGATTCTCGATGCAGTTCTATAAATATAATCCATTCGTCTAGTGCTCAGAGGTTCTGATTCTAGTAAAGACTTCAGTTAAGAGAGTGTCAGACAAGGTGGTAAGATCGGACTTCACCAGAACTGACGTGGACGCCACCTGTCTCCATTCTCTTCCGACTAAGAGGAAGGTGTGGTTTAGACTGGTTCCCTGCCCCAATGACCAATAGGACAGGTAACGCCCAGCTAGACCAACGAGTGAGCGAATTTGAACTTTCACTGGTTCACTGTTGATTTCCAGTGGCAAGGAAAACCAGCACAACCATTCTCCCTCACGAGATTCCCCTTACTAGTACTTGTTTATAATGAACGATGTTGCAAAATAGAGTAACAGCAAAACAAAAGGTAAGATACGTATAAGAATGTTCTAAAAGAAGATAACAGATTTCGTCATGCTATCTAGCGGGTGAAACAGGGTAAAACCCAAGAAGTATCAGTCAGGTACCAGTTGAGTGTAATCTAAGGAAAAGTCGAATATGGGAGATTTATTCACATTTGTGAAGATTTCTCACAAGAGTAAGTCATAAAGAAACGAACCAAAAAGCAAAGGTCACTTTAAGTCAGCATTTTTCTTTACTTTCGTTTTAATTTCTGTCGATACTCACAATATTCAAACCATGTATTCAGTTAACTATATACATACAAGCAGCAGTGACGTTACATATGTAAATATATGCAAATTGAAACATCACAGATGTGTAGGGTGAAACCAAAAGGGCAGTGGACTTGACCACTCACAAGCTTGGTTTGTGATACGAGATGCTGGATAATGAGGATGAAAAAAGTTTCTTTTATATATCTAATATAAACTAAAAGACCTGGGTCTGATATTGCTTCCATATATATCAACCATATCTTGATTATATCTACCCATCAGTATCCCCAGGTACCTGGGACTGCAGGCTTAGTAGCTTATGAATAGGAGCCGGTTACTGAGCTATGACTTAGTGAACCTATGATTGCTTTAAATGATATATAATTCATCTCACCCCTGGTATTTTTCTCCATAGACTTTAAATTGCGAACTCGTAATCTACGCTCATGGAGTATTATAAAACGATAACCAATGGGAGATAACCTCACAGACGTTAGCAAATTAGTCAGTGATAGGGGTGAGAGAAAAACTGAACCGCATTCGGTCCATAGCCGCTGAAAATATGCCATTCATTTTGGTCTGCTATGTAATCTCACTCGGCTTTTGTTTATTGCAGGTAATTCACCTCACAAGAGATGGTCTTGTGAGATTACTCTGCAAGCAAAACACATGGCAAATTTCCATAGACTACGGATCTCTCTTTGTCGACGCAGTTTCTTGTTGATATTGGGTACATAACGCGCTTTAACGGTACCGTAAATACCGTACAATGAAGAGTGTATGAAACAGGTCAACACAATGAAAATCCATTTACAAACTGCAGGAAAAACAGATTAGTCAATCATCTTTACAATGTTATTGCACTGTACACCACGCATCCATTTCTCCCACCTGCTAACAGGCACAGTAAGGGCGTGGGAATTAATAATGCTTTTATAAATAGTAATAACATCATATTTACATTTTAAGGTTACAGACATTCAGCAGAAAACATATTCTGACAGGTATTATGATTCTCACTACACACACAAGAAGGTTTCCAATGAAAATTATGAGAATAATTTACAGGATATCATAGTTTCTCAAGAATTAAACCTATGTTATATTAGACAAAGTACAATAACAAGGAGCTTATAGAATATATTATTCTACATATCTTTGGCTTTCTCCATCATTATCTGAATCGTGGCTCCGAAGCATGAGGAAAACACCAGAGAGGTATAGTGCAACATTTTCTCTCGTTAGCCTGAGGACACGGGAAAGGCAACACTTATCAAGAATAAATTAAACTCATCTTAGAGGCTAAATCACTAAACTTTTTATAATCACCAGTACAATATCTACAACAAAACGGTGATGTTCTAGCACCATTTGGGACCTTTGACATGCCCATGTGACCACGCAGAATTGTCACGTGGCACACCAATTTGATGACACACATCCTGAGATGGTTACGAGGATATTACTTAAGGTAATTCAGAACTACTTCTGAGCAGGTTACAAGTGACACAGTTCCATGATACATATGCTCGTAGGTTTTCGGATATTGCGTTGTGTAGCAGCATATGTCTTTGAGCAGAACCTCACCATAGCAAGTTTGATTGGGATGCGAGCAGGAATTCTTGTGCGTACGGAATCGTCAGCGGCATTCTGCTGTGAACTCTGCCCACTGTTCTCGTTACATACGAGGAAATAATTCAGCCATACTGAGGAACTTCTTTAATTTGCGTAGTTATAGTTAAAATATTTCCCTTTTTCAACATTCTTATTGTTGGGATTTCTCTGAACCTGTGTCATATTACCCTGAATATTTCGTGTCCTTTACATCTCTGTTCAACAAGTTTTAGGCCATTACTTCCTAAAATATATAATACATAACTTTTAGTCTGCAGGATCAAGTTTTGTTTCCATCCCCACCAACGAAGGGCAGGCACGATGCAAGCTCTGAATGTAGTTTAAACCATTGTAGTCCTGAGAACGTCGAGAATCGCGTGAGATCTCGTGGCTACGTAAAAGTGACGTCACGAGGGCACGCGCGCATGCGCTCTTTGAGGTAGCGTTCCTTCGTATCGTGGCTCCAACCAAAGGGAGACACCGTTGCACACATATAGATAACGTGTACTCAGTCTATGCCATACACAGGAACATGGTACCCAGTCTATGTAGTATGGCCAGTACATTAAACCCATTGACTAAGTGCGTTAATAAGTACACTGAAGTGCACTGCTACGTCAGACATTGAGTTACTAGGATACTTCACACCTTTCCAATGGGGTACTATAGTGCAACAGACCAACGGTGCTGGGGTTTAAACCGATGGAATACAACTATTTGTGTACATACAGTCTGTTTAGTACACTAACAGAGTGTAATCAGTCTTTGCAAAACACTCCTGAGTGTACCACGGTCTTGGAGGTATAGCACTCCCATCTTATCAGTCTATTACGTCCATTAGAATGGTGTACCAGGATACACTGATAAACTGTGTCCAGTTTAGGAGATACGATGTTTCAGCAATCATATAGTTGATGTGAAATCCTACGTTTCCTCAATTCGTAAAGTTTCTTTCACACATACATTTCCTTGTGGTGTATAGCCACTACAACACTCAGGTCCACAGGGCCTGAAAAGAAAAAAACATTAGGTTGTCAGTAACAGCCTTTGATTTATGTGAGGGAATCGATCAAATAGAACACATTTACTTCAGTTGTGTGACGTGAGTGATATTATCGTAAAACTGGATGAGTTTTAATCTTGGCCACCGTATGCCACGACTGGAGTTTGGCAGTTGAATGTCCTTGTAAAGATATAAAGGAAGGTTTGAAAGGGACATTTAATGGAGATGTTCTGAATACAAATAGTCACACCACTACTCAAAAGGAATATTGGATGGAAATATTTACGATATAAATATTGTTTTGTGATTAATTATGTTTAAATTCTGTTCGCAGAATTCAAGCATGACGTTATCTTCTATAGGGCACAGAGTGATTGCTAGTTCTGACATCATCCGCCAGGAGATTGTTTGGTAGCGCCTGTGTAGTCAGGGGGCAACCATTGTTATCAATGATTATAATCTATAGATAATATTGAGTCAAGGCTAAAATTCCTCAATGGCAAGCCCCGAAAATATTTTTGAGAAAATCTATTGATAATCTTTCCGCCACCTGGTGTTTTGGATGGCGTCGGAGGAGCAAGATGACCGCCTCCATAGCACAAAAGCTATGTGCCCTATAGGTGAGGCATTGAGGATAGGATGCGGGATGAGTGAACAGCGATGCTTACATGATGTAGACTCGGGCGATGTACATCATACACCAGTCCTGGCACTTCCACTGATTGCACGGCTCCTCCCGGGACTCTATCCTGAAATAACAATCACATATCTACCGTTAGGCCATGATATATGGACTTCATTTCCAAATGTATTCATTTACAACTGCATAAGTCGGATAGCTTTCTTGTTATCTATCATTTTGCAAAATTGTTTTTGTTATTGGCTTGAGGTTTTTAGATTTGGACTCAGTGTGACAGTCTAAAGTTTTGAGCTGCTGCGATTATCTTCCACTCCCGGTTGAGAGGGGCAATCTCTTGAGATTTAGTAATCCGACTTGTTTGATATTTTCAGGGGGCCTTCCTTTCGATTCCTGTACCCACTCCCCAACGTATGCACTACGATCTTGGCAATCTGCATTATACTGCTTCCGGAGGTCGTCAACTTCTATCATAACAGATGGACACCCCTTTAGCTATCTGATTTCTAAATTTCCCCGAGAATATCCAAATGATATAAGGACGATCCAATATCGTATGCAGAGTAAGAACCAATAGTTTCGATATTGAATATTGTGAATTATATGTATTAAAGATTGAAACGCAAACAAAAATAGAAATTACATAATATTCAAAACAAATAACTTACTCAGACTGAATCCCGTTTGGTCGAGTGCAGATATACCGCCATAGTTGCCTCCCACAACCGCCACAACTCTTGGAACAGTTGCCCACCTTTTGCCACAAACACGTTGTGTCGATGCTCCAAGGATAGACTACTTGTGCTGGACTTGTAGTTGTCGTAGATGTTGTTGTTGTTGTTGTAGGTCGTGTTGTTGTTGTTGTGGGTCTTGTTGTTGTTGTGGGTCGTGTTGTTGTTGTTGTGGGTCGTGTTGTTGTCGTGGGTCTTGTTGTGGTTGTTGTGCGTCGTGTTGTTGTTGTTGTTGGTCTGATGGTTGTAGTTGTACGACGGGTTGTCGTCGTCGTAGGTCGTGGTGTGGTCGTAGTTGTGGGTCTAGGAGTTGTAGTTGTTGTAGTCGTGGGTCTACGCGTGGTTGTCGTAGTCGTGGGTCGTCGGGTGGTGGTTGATGTACTTGTGATGTAATATTGCGATCCTCTGTTTTCCGATACTTGACCGTACTTCACTGAAAAAAAAAAGAAAATTTGAAAATTATTAATTTATATAACAGTCGTAGTCGGCATTTCTTTTAAAAGGGCATCTTAATATACCTCCATATACCGTTTCTCCATATATGATCCTAGATTATTCAACATGCGCCTGCTTTCTGCACAGGGAGAAAAATGTGATCCGCATGTAAAGGCATGTAAATATGTACTAATATCCAGGTGCCCAGATTAGAGGAATTCAGAAGTTCACCAATCTACCAGGCCACTAAGTTAAGGAATGCACCGGGTAGAAATGTAAAATGCACCGAATCAAAAATAACTTTTAAGAGACAAGGCGCAAATTCACGAGAAACGATGTAAACTTATTGATTTCATAACCGACAAAAAATCTGACATGATAGCGCTGTAGTTTTCAACAGGGGCCGCAAAATAAAAACTCAAACTCACCCATAGAGAAATAGCAAAGGGGACTTAGGCTAAACATAAATATATGTTACAAAAAACTGATGGCAATTGCTAGGAAGAACAATGTAAAATCATTGAAAGTATATAAAAAAAAAAAGAACTGACGAGCGGCAGACTCACCTAGCTCCCTGACGCGGCGCATGATGGCCTGCGCGTACCTAGCGTTGTTCAGCTGGTTGTACTGCAGGAGGAACACGTCTTGACTGGACCCTGTCAGTGCCTCCAGCGTGGACCTCCTGACGCGGTTACCCAGTCCTATAGCCACGATGCGTATCCCCGACTGGCGGGCCTGCATGGCGCCCCGGTAGATGATGCCCTGTGGGAAGTTGTCCGGGAAGTTGGAGTCGGTCATGATAATGGCCACATCAGGGATACCCTGCCTGTTACGACCCGTATCCAGAAGCACATCGTGTTGCAGTAACCAGAGTGCCTTGTAAGGGTTCGCGTCCTCAGGCTCGCGGCCAATGCCCTCGACGATGTCCACGATGCCATCGGCGTTGCCATGGCTGCCCAGATGCACACTGACGTTGGCGTACTTGGCGTAGCTGATAACACCCACGCGATCCCGGTTCCCCAGCAGGTTAACATGGCTGAGCAGTTCCCGTACAAAAAGCGTCACCGCGTTCCAGGGCTTGCCCAGATTGCTGCGGTCGAGCAGGAAGACCATGTCGGCCCGCTCGTTGTCGGCCACGCGCGGGCCGCCCGGGTAGGTGGCCGGGTGCGTGCGGCGTGGTGGCGGGGGAGGCAGGGTGGCGGGCCGGGGACGGGGGGCGTGGTACTCGCAGTAAGGTCCCACGTACCCACGACGGCACTCACACTCCTGCGTGCTTGGAGACGACTGCCAGCAGAACGCCTCGTTACGGCACACGTTGTGAGGGCACTTCTTTTTCTCTGTAAGAAGAACAGGAGGATGTATTAATGTATACCTATGGCTAAACGTCTATGGAATACTACCTGCAGCAAGGGGTGCAGTATTGATAGTGTTCGGGCGTACTGTGCCTGTAGTGAATGCCTCGAGTCAACATGTTGTGAATCGACGACTTTGAAATTTCTTTAAGGAGATAGGAATGAATTCGTTCATTATATTTAGGTATACAATAGTATGAAAACATTATAACTGAATCCCTAGGGATGGCCGTCCTCGGCATTTGTCCCATAAAATATATATTATGGGACAAAAGACCTCGAAAGGCCATTCCGACGGTCTCAGCAACAATGTTTTCACTTATCATAAACCAGCTAATACGAAGTGTCCTGAGAAAAAATATGGTAGTGTTTATCCTAAACCTCGTCTACGTCTAGTGACTTAACATGGTGTGACTGTATGTCACGGTTATGCCATAAAACATTTGTATGCAACGGCTGAATATATAAAGCTAAATCGTGTGATGGAGTCACTCCATTTGATAAAATTGTTTACACGGCATTCGTGCCGGGTTGTTAGTAAGGGCGCATATAGAAAAATAGTGCATGCGGGAAAAATAGTGCGTAACCAAGACGAACTAGTATCGACTTGCTAACTGTCCAGAAATGGTGGATGATAAATACAATATTGACTAGTTTTGAGGAAGCGTTCTGAATGGGAAAATGATGGGATTGCGATCTTCAAGAGAAAGAGCAGGTCGTAGTTCTTACAAAAACATAACATATACGTTTTTGAAAAGGCAGTGTATTTACTTAGCTCCTTGACATGGGTATTTGAAAAGAGTCCCCAATATTGGGTTTGCACCAGGAGATTCCTCAATGAAACACCAGGGGGCAGAGCTTACGCTACGTGGTGTAAAGACTGGTTCCAGCTTGAGCAGCGGGTGAGTGACCTTGAACTTATTAGGGTTCCCTGCTCATTTGCAGTGGTAAAGAGAACCAGCACAACCTCTCTCCAGCATGAGATTTCTCAAATAACTTATCTATACTCGTTTGAAATGCATGGAGGTATAAGACAAATGAATGGCAATATTTCTAAAGATAGAAGATAACTAATTAGAATACTTCCCTAAAACACTAACATATTTTGCCGCACCCTCTAGATAGCGGGGAAGCAGCATAAAATCCACAAAGTATCTGTCAGGTACCAGCTGTATGATATCCCTAGGAAAATGGCGGGAACTATCTGGCCTAATATGAATGCATATTGGCCAGGGTTCCGAGGTACAGTTGACACAGTTCTAGTTCTTACTGTCCTGTAATGTTAGTGTCCAAAATCTATGGCATGCCATGCCTCAACTTCTGACATCAACTAGTATGACGGTTAAATTAATTATAAACAAAATCTTTTGCCTCATCATCATTCATATTCATTATCCATTATATATCCATAGAAAATATTTATGCATGTATGAATACATGTATATATATATATATATATATATATATATATATATGTGTGTGTGTGTGTGTGTGTGTGTGTGTGTGTTCTGGAGTATTCGACACGTTCCTCCATGCAAATGATATTTGGAACACGTAGGCAATGATACAAACAGTCTAGTATTAAAACAATGACACCTACCAGCGGTGTATTCCAACTTGAAACCACGCTTGTTTGACAAAATAGAGGTCTTAGCGTTCGATTTGAAGACTAACAACATTATGTTGTCTTCTGAAATAAGAACCTCCTTCGGTAAATTATGGCAGCAAAACCTGTAGAAATAATCAGAACAATGCAATAGTCAGCATCATTTACATCTTGGAATTGTATCAATCAATGAAATATATTTACCGACACATCTATCAGAGTGTTGTGCTGTATACGCCAGGTGCAGAATAAGGACATTAAGCGGGCGTATACAGCACGGAAACATGTCATGTATACGCCGCCGAACAATATGGGCATATCTAACTTATCAGAAAACACGGCCTATAGTGGTAAATAAGCCACGATGATTGCATAAATCTACTCAAAGTTTGACAATGTAATGTAATGGCTTACCGTGGCCCAGTGCTGCCAAGGTCGCCATTATAGCGAACCTCGAGCCAGTGGCGACACCTGTTAGAGAAGCAGTAGAGCCCAAATTCTCCCTTGAACCGAAGCTTCACCTGATAGCCTCGAGGGGCCTGTACGGGAGAGATGGTGGCGTGTCAGTGAGAGAACGGCCTATAGCAGGTAGGCGAACTATGGTTCACTCCACGTATCAAACTAGTGTTACCATATATGAGATTAGGATTATGAGAAGAGTCTACTACCCTAGCTTCAGATAGGACAAATAAAGAATTGCTATAAGCTCCCAAGTTATGATACTAGAAACCATGCCCGATGGGAGTTTGTACATACTCGCATGAAAGATTGATTTGGGGTAAATATAAATTGATTTCGGGGCATATGATAGTTTAAAATTCATGCAATGATAATTGCGATGTACCATGACATATTACCAAGTAGAACTTGAATAAGGAGAAAGGGCAATAAAGCTAAACAAATTTCCCTGTCATCCTACTTCAAACCTGTTGACATATCTTGTAGTGATCAATAATGCACTGATACAATCTTTTAACACAATATTACAGTTAGACCTAATGTTAATGGAGATTTTCTCGCTATACTCACTGTGATTCTCCAACTACACTGATCGCCGATGTTGTAGTAGCCACGCGTGTAACCTGGAGAGGTGATCTCCCCCGGAGGTCCCCGCTCCGTGGGCACGGCTCTCAGCTCTCTGCCACATTGGGCTGAAAGGGAAAAAATCCTTTGTATATCGGAATTCGGCCCCTTTAATTCTAATTACAGTAGAACCCCACGGAACCCCTCTGTTTCGGGCCAAAGTGTCGCTTACGCGGGGTGTGCGCTTACGCGAGGGTGAAATTAACATCTAAAAGAAGGAACCGTTCAGAACAAAGGTGTCCGTTAACGCGGGGTCGCGCTTACGCGGGGTGTCCGTTAGGCGGGGTTCTACTTCACTCTGTTTTTATCCATGGACAAGTACAGTCATGATTATTTATAGGTTCTTCCGAACAAGTTTATATGATTACGGGTCGAAATGATATATCGCATCTATATAAATGCAAGTGCAATGATACCGATCTATGCTGAATGTAGATATGTTGCAGAATAATAGAATGAGAGGACGTACACACTTTGAATTTAAGCTATTCTGCAATTGGCTCTTTAAATACAGCCGAATACTGGTTCTCCCTCCAAGTCGGTATCATTTTGAATCCGGCAGTTTCCCCTCAAGGTCTTATCTCGTTTCCATTCACCGCTATACCGGCATCAATAGACCATAAGCTATCGGTGGTTCCCAACTGCAGATCGGTGCCGAATAATAGGCCAATGAAAACAAGGTGATATACGATACTAATCAAACTTACCGTTGGTCTTGACTCGGTCACAGTATGTGCCCGCCAATCCATCTGGGCACTTGCAGCGACTACAGTCTTTTGGGTCTTGATATCCCCGGTTTTTGCAAGGCCTGGACAATGGTCTCCCTATGCATCGATCTGTTAGAACATGGAAACATATAGAGGTCATTAACATGTATATACAAAAACTACTATTCTAATTGAAGATCAAGATAGATGTATATCTAAATAATAGGACAATCACCACTTTAATCATCAATGTAATTGATTCTATCAAAAAAAATCCGGTAAATTAGTAAGTCAAACAATCGTAGACGGCGCAAATTGTAAGAGGCATTGCTGGTAAGCAAAGAATATACTACTTTGATCATGGATCCACACTAACTAGAACACATGTGTAGAGATTTATGGTATTGTAGAGATCACACCCCAAATACACCAAACCTGTCTACAAAAATCTGGTGTCTGTTCTGATTTTCTTAGGAGGAGGAGAAGGAGGAGGAGGTGGTGGAGGAGGATGAAAATCCCACATCGAGTCTCACTTAGTGATTTCACTCATGCCTGGGAATACCAGGAGAAGCTGATCTGAGTCCTGTGATGGGATGTCTGGGCATTTCTTGTCACTGGTCTGGCTTGGACGCCACACACTTTACTTAATGACTCATGCAGCCTTGTGGAGAGACCAGAGAATATATTTTTAAAAATGGGTGAGCTTGTGTATATCTGAAGCACAGCTGAAGGTCATCCCTTCCCTTAGACTACCTGCTTTGTATGTGGGATGACGTTCATGACGTCAGAGCCATCTCAGCGACCAATCCCGCCCCAAACCTTATCCAAAAACCTGTGTTCTTCTACCTGTCCCAGTTTTACTCTATAGGTGTACCCCTTTTTCTCCCATCTCACAGAATTCCTATGAACGGATGCATGAGGGGAATGCGAATCTAAATCACGCTGCTCATAATCCATGAACAGTAGCATCGTCGATGTGCCAACATGGTGAAGCTAACTTTAATCCGTCATAATACCGTCTTAACTATATGCTAGTGACTCGGAAGTAGCCTCTGAACCATCTAGGGTTGATACATTAGGCACAACATCGAACAGCTATAGAGGGACACTGGGAAAAGTCATACAGAAAATGTAGTCATGCTTACATTGCTCTTAACACTTATGGACGATCAGATATGGTTGATTTACCCGACTAACCTTCAAAAGCAAGTGAACCGATTCCTTATCAGGATGAACGGAGATTCAAAAGCTGTTCACTTTTGAATTGAGTGTATAGTTCAAATGTAGTGTGAAGAAAAGTAACACCTACCGCTACAGTAGGCCAGGTTGATGATTTTGATATCTGCGAATGAGAGTTCTACTCTCTGCCCGATGGTGCGTTGATACAAGGGGTTCGTCGTCTGCACCGTGTTCCTGCCGGTGGCCGTAAACGCCTGGAAACATAAGGAAAATACACCGATGAGCAACAGTGTTTGTGTATGGACTTTGGTATGCATAAATGTGAAGTTCAAAAGGTTGTCAAATGTATATTAAATCCCATAAATCGCCGATGACACAATATTCCAGATGTGCTCGTTTTTTGTTTGTTTGTTTGTTTGGTTTGATTTAACGTCCAGTCAACCATTATAGATCCTTAGCAGATTTTCTCAAGGTTCTTTTACATAAATAGGGTAGCGATCGAATTTATTTGATGAATTCAAGTAGAAATCTCACCCCACACATTTACCGAGGTGAGAGTTCCTTTACTTTCCACACCACATAGAGATGGTATGAGAAGGATTGGCCTTTGATATAGCAGTAAATCTATCACTGCTATAGGGGTGGGACTCTAACCCACAAAGTCCTACAACCTTGGGGTTGCAAGTCCAATGCCATAACAACTGAGCTAACTGAGCTATATTGTGTCTCTTCTAATAAGTACTTGGTAAAATAGATGATCAAATGAACTTCTGCCTTGGTTCATCTGATCGTCAATTTCGCCGCGTATTTATCCGTATATATTATAACACACTGGCTGCTGTGGGCCTGAATGTAGGGAAATACGTTGTATTTGTTGGTGTCTGTGATTGCACTAAGAGGAGGAGAGACACGTGTTTGTGTGTTTGTTACTGGCCACTTGTTCCGGGCCTTGTCCTGGAGACAGGTCCACTCAGACGGGATCTTCTCTGGATCTCTCCGCCGATCCTCACGGCCGGCCACTCGTCGCCGGGCGGACTGTGTGGCAGGCATTCTCTGAGCCAGGACCGATCAAATACTGCACACAGACGTGGGGGTGTACAGGGGAACACCCAACAAAGCACACCTGTATTCTGAAGATCGCTACAGGGGTATAACAAGGTCCGAACACACTGAGCTACCCATATAACACGACAAGCGTACCAAAATGCTTCCGACACACTGCGACACAATTGTTTAACCTTACGACATGGCTACGATGCAGGAATTTAGTGTCGTACTCTGACACACTAGGACACAGAATTTATCAATCTTCCGACACTGCTACGATGTATGAATGTCTAATTTGCAGCTATGTCGTGGTCATGTCTGAGTGTTCCAAACGCAGTTGGTACCTGGCTTTAAGGCCCGAGCACACTGTAGTGATTAAATGGTCGCATGAATCCATCGCAGATCATACTCGTAGCACCGACAAGACTGCTGTGTCCCATACATTATCCAGTTTGATGATCGAAGGGGAAGGCTAAAAATCACATGTGCAACAATCGCGATACAGCATTGTGACCTGACCTTAACATATACCACTAAATATGGGGGAGTAAGGATAACTGTATACCTAAGGAATCCCACAAACATATAATTATAGATCCATACAGCAGGTGTACCACTGCCTTTTTGATAGCTACGTCCTTGGTTAGGAAAGGAATTCTATATACAGGTAAGGCTAGATGTATTTCTAGATGAACGTAAGAAAAATCAAAATGTACACCCACCACTTGGTGGCGCTGGTGTAGACAGCGGAGGCCCGAGGCGCCCCCTAGTGAGTGATAGGAGAGGTAAACGACCTGGTACGATGGAACATCGCCCTGGGGTGAGAGAGCCTCCCCACATTGTATTACATACACCTCCCCGTCTGGTTAATGATTGACGTGCAGCCGACGTCTAAAATGCCTTGGGAATTTCTCCAGAAAAGTTGCGAACTTAGCAATATCAAAATTCACATACTTAAAAAAACCGCCCGTATAATCAGTTGGAATTCAATAAATTAGAATGATTTTTAAAACAGGTATTTATAATCGGAACACCCTAACCAGCTAGTATTGGGTAAATTGCAAAGGATGTCTGAATAAACAGGCTCAAGCGGTCTGTTGAATAACTAAAGGCTCTATTCCATTGCGCGGATTTGCCTATGAATGTATAGGGTACAAGGTAGACTGGCTCCAGTCCCTGCATCCTATGACTACCCTTCTCGCTGGGATTCATGGGCCAGTCAGAGAAGGATACATACAATAATGAATTTTATTCTGATTGTGTTTAATCATTTAATGAATGTTCGTAATCAAAGACTTGAGCAAGTCTAGGTACAAGGAGACCTCGCATGAGGGTTAACCTACAATGATACTCAAGCTCGCTTGCTAAGACAATCCTAGCTGACGAAAGGTCATCAATAAATGTTGAATAAAGTTGACCACATCGTTCTAGGTCTCGCTGGCGTACAGGAAACGGTCTTCATGTACGAGCTTACATTATTAAACCAGCCCCAGGTGTGGGCGTGATACTCGGGGGTTTTGAGGGACAGGGTGGGTGGTAGCTGAGGTGATGGGCGGGCGGCAGTTTCGTGAAGATGTAGGACGGTTGACAGAGTTCACGTTGATGACAGCTTCGCTACCTGTGGACATCGTCAGCGCGGCCGGCACACCATGTAATACGGCCATTTGTTCTGGTCTGAGCGCGGCAGATATGTGCCCTCCAACCCTCTAATGCTGGTTATAGGATAGGGGTCTGACAGGACGAGCGAGCTGTGTTTAGGGATGCTTCCCTCTCTCTGATGTCAACCTCTTATTCCTATATGTTGTTAAAAAAAATCTTTTCCCATCTTTTATTCTTTAGTGGAGGAATCTAAAGATAAAAAAATGTCCCCAGTCTCGTCGGAGTGCTCGGAGTTATATTTTCATATTGAAAAAAATCGTTTTAATGATTCTCACTGATGCCAACCACTTATTCCTACATGCACATTTAAGGAAATGCAACGGAAAAGCAAAATTAAAAGTCTAGAGTTGGGATTGGAACCCTTAAGAGGGATGGATAGTGGTCGGGAGGTAAGTTTTGAATTACGCTACAAAATTAAGAGACGGTGTCAACACTGTAATGGTGGATAAATTCACTGAAGTTATTAGAGTTGCTAAGAAGCTGATCACAAGTACATGTAGCCATGGCTATATGCATTTAGTATCCACCTAATTATAAAGTATCCTTAAAAACACAGGGTGAGCATCTCGCGACATACCAGGAGCATACGGCTATGTTGTATGCACTGGGTCGTGAAAAAGCGTCCCCACAGAAAACTAGTGCATATGGCCAAATGCATAACGAAAGTGAACTAAAATCTGCACGCCACATGTCTGGAAAAGGTTGATTATATATATACAACACAGACTGGTTTCAGATACAAGCGTTCGTATGCTCATAAACATGGCCAGACTAAGATAGAATCACAAACAGTTTTCTTTTTAGTCTGAGTCTTCTTTGCCATCTCGCTTAGGGTGCTCCGGAATATTCACTCAGCTATCGATTCCTGCATATTCCTGCATGCTCCAGACTCGATAGTGAACGGGGAACAGACCATACACTCATCGATGCCTTTCTTATTACTACATGTCAACTCCTCAGAGCATACATCTGCTTGTATCTGAAACCAGTCAATGCTGTTTATGTATGTATATATACAATGCAACTATGCAAGATTATGGCAGGTCAGTTCTTTGTAAATCGGACTGGATTCTTGGAAAGAAAGCAGCGTGAGGCGGATCTTGTAGATGTGTACACGTCACTCATAATTGTGTACACGTCATGATGAATAGATGTGACGCGTAAAGACACATTGTGGTCTGTTGTTGTAGTTACCTTCAAGCAGGTCAGGACTGCAATACTCTCATTTCCGTGAAAACATGAAGAGTACACCTACACCCCTAGGACTAGGCTAATATACTTGTTTTTTCTTGCTCTCAATGAGGTCCTTTGTATGGTCGGTTCTTTGATCACAGCTCTCTTTCTCTACTAAGTTACTATCTATGAACCTCCACCCAACTAATTGGTCTAACTGCTAGAGAAAAAGAAACAAAAGAAACATCGGGGAAACCACATCAGCGGGAGTGTAAATCACGTCAACTGATCGACCTGTTATTTATCTCCTACTAGTACTTCATTTTGAGTCCCAACCTTCACCTTTGATGTGGTGGCCCAAATAGGTCAATTGGGCAATGATATAATTACGCACACGATCTCCATTTTATGTAGATGGTCACCATCCCAAAATCCGAGGCTACTCTGATATATGCACAATATTGACTGGCTTCATGCAGATACAGGCGGCTGTAATCTCCGGGGACTAGACGCATAGTAATATCTAAGTGAATGCGAGGATATTATGTAGTTTCTAGTTCGAGGAAACAACCACCACTATAATCTGAAACCAGCATATATTGGTTTATTTTGAGCATTGCACATTTAAGTTATCAAAGAAAAGAAAACTGATCACCTCAAGCACTATTTTTACCCAAGGGACTTTTTTCCGTAATTGCCGCTCTGTGTAGGGTGGAGATTACCAACACCCGTAATTTCCTCCCGGTGAATTACGTTGTCCCTATCCGTCTAGTACGAAGTCTCCATAATCGGTGGATGATGAAAGCAAGGTATATAGAGGCCACGGGTAAAACAATCCACCCCTTGTCTCAGAGAAGGGGCATCAGTGAACTGAATCTGACTCATAAATTGATGTTGGCATTCGGTTCATTACTTGTACTAATCTGCTAATCCATTGGCTGGTCATTATGGCTGGTATTTTTCTCCCTATACTTGAGCGATAAAATTAGGACTTAGCAATCATGGGATGAATTGGTGCTCAGATAATCACAGCGGTATCGACTGTGAGGTTAATCAGCATTAGATCAGCCAAACTAATGTATTCATCAGGCCACGAATATAAGGGCACTAACATGTACAGCAATAACAATTTCTTTTTTTGTCGGTTTGATGTAATGTCCAGTTGACCACTACAGGTCCTCATCAAACTTTCTAAAGGTGCTTGTACACCGGAAAGGTAGTGAGCGAATCTATCTGATAAATTCAGGTAGAGAGTTGTTTTACGTCCCACATAATAGATACATGGTATGAGAAGGATTGGCCTTTGATATAGCAGTAAACCTACCCCTGCTGGGACCAATTCGGTTTATGCTACATTGGGGTTATTTCACCAATATCTCCTCAGTACCTCTCACACCTCCGAATACCTCCTCCACTTACCACCTGTTAAAGCAGTACTGTTAAAGCGGCTGCCCAAAGTTTTGAGAGGTTGGATAGGTGGCTCTAAGCTTGCTGCAAAAACCTCAACTATCTGTGTGCCAACTCTCCGACATTGCTATGGTACAGAGGCCCAGTGTCTATGTGTCTTAGAGAAATCTCCAGCTGACTCTGACTAATTACTCCAGACAGAAATACCTCACTGACCCTCTCATGGTTGACATATTGGGATCCAACAAAGGCAGTTGTATTAGTAGCTGGTTGCCAAGTGGGCTACAGCAAATAACCCACAGACTTGATAATGTCCCAGCCTTTTCATTGATGATTCTGCGTATAATTCCACGCCCATTGATAAATTACCAATATACTATTTATCTTAAGTATTGACAAGAAGGACACCAAGTAAACATTCTGTTTTTCCCAGCAGTTACCCATAAAGAAGTGAAATGTGGCAGAAGGAAACTGGAGGCACATGGCAAGGCCAAGTGCAACTGGATACCTGCCAATACCAGAAGAATATAACTATTGGAATAACAGGAGTTGTTCTGGTAAGTGCAGTATCTGTGTTAATGAGTGTCCTCCCTGAAGGACACCAATGCGTGCCTCTGTCAGGAAGCATGCAGCAGTCAGAGGTGTTGGGGATAATGGGTCCCGCACCCTGGCATTGACAAACTAAGCGGCTATTCAAAATGTCAGTAATGGCCCTCATCCAAAACCACTCCGGTGAAGCAGACCTCGCACCTAAAGCCTCACATGAGATCCGTGTCCAATCCCTGTCACACAGAGTTTGTCTTTGCCGGTAAAGGTCTGCTTCGAGAATTTATATGCATGGCCAGCATATTGACTTTTGAGACATGCCAATGTTAAAAGATATCGTTCATCGGCGATCAGGGGCCCGTTTAATAATCTAGGATCATACATGAAGACCCTTTTCTGTATGACATAGAGACCCAGGGACGACCTGGGTCAACTTTATTCAACACTCATGCATGACTTTATGGACGGCTAATACTGTCTTAGCCAACATAATTAAATATTATTAAATGATAACCCTTGTATGAGGTAGAGAAAAGGGTCTTCATGTACGATCCTAGATTATTCAACGGGCCCCTGGATAGCAGACATGTATTTGTAGGACCAGCTGAGCTGGCACTTTGCTCAGGATTCAATCGTCATTGGTTTTAGGAACAGAGTCTGACTTGGCAGAGTAGCCACGAAGGTAAATACTCTTTACGTTGCCCTTCTACATGTAGTTCAGTATTGTACCCGTAGTGTCAGACTGCTGGGATCAATGCCCGACAATGGCATTGACAAGAGAATAACCTTGAAGCACAGACAAAGATCTCATTCTCTTTTCCGAGAAGATCTCAGTACAGTTCATGGTACTTGAAATTAAAAGAGGATTGCATTCTAGAACTGTGAAGTGCGATCGAAAAAGATGCCGATTTCATTGTCTCAATGGAGGGGATATGCCCAGTGAATATCCAGACTAAGCAGATAAAGACAATTCAGGTGGGGAATGAAGTAGGGTTGTATTATGCTTAGGTTAGGGAAATTCCTTGATCCCCCATGTCTCCGCCCACATACATGTATATATCGCCATTTTTGTTTAACCTTATTTGCAGCTGGAATGGGGTCGCTGAAGAGAATAGATTTATATGTATCATGAGGGTAGATCACCACCCCCCTCCTCCTCCAAGTCCCCCAACATTTCTCGTAACCTCTTCAATTCACTGAGTGGTAGAACGAGGTCAGATGCAAACAAAACAATCCTATTACACCCAGGCAGGGATAAAAGAAAAAGGTTATTTGCATGTTGTGCATCTTATAGAGCGATTTCTAGATGTGTTGACCACCCATGTTACCACTTTGTGCCACCTCATGATACAGCGTGAGCTCTAGATTGGCCTCCACCTCTTTTTCCATTCTATTCCAACTTAATCTGACAACTGTTCCTTGCTGTTTTGGTCCGAAATATTTCCGACCAAAACAGCAAGGAACGGATGTCATTCAGACACACTCACTATGTTTCCTTATTTTTTATATACCCCGAAATAATTAGGAACCCTATTTCAAAACAAACCACGTGGTACGGAGTGCACGAACTATTAGTTCGTGCACAGTGTGCAGAACGGAATCCGTACAGCCAATCAGTATGTGTGAAAAGTTCGTGCACAGGTAGACAGTGATATCAGTTTGGATATTCTTTTGTATATGGAGTGAAAAATGTGTTTGCACTGACACTTCAAAAGGCATCATCAACATTGAACTGAATTTACCTTAGCTCTGTAGTGCATGGCTGAACCGAGATCGTAAGGTACGTTCTTATCCTCGATGAACTTGGCGAGTACCATGGCGAAGTTCCCCTCTGCCCCTGGTGAAATGTTGTCTTTGAGGATCTGTATGTAGTTATTCCGGTCAATCCTCTGGTGCTCGTGAAACAGCCCCAGTGAGTGGCCGATCTCGTGCGCAATGTATCCGATCTGTTCAGGAGAAGAAGCATGATGACATTACTTCATAGAATAAGATAATGTTGAGTAGTTTATAAGCCGATCATTTTTAAGCTTTTTTATATTTCAGAATAGCCCTATCTAAATAGGATCTCGTTAAACGAGCCCTATAGTACGCATCTTGACGAGTGCGAGCATTCTGATGTTTTTTAAAAATCCCTGCCGGTTCTTGCACAATGAGCAGTTCTTCCACTTGTATATAACGTAAGATTTAGATTTTGCTGATGCTGAAAATAGTCTCATTTAAGTATAGCGCACTTACCGAGGAAAAGCAGTTGTAGGAGAGGTAGATAGGTTGAGGGACAACTGAAGACCGGCCAATGTATGAGTAACACCTGCAAAACCGATGACATATTGTGAGATATACGTGTATTTCCCTTAAATTGTTTCACTACCAAATATTGAACCTTAATCTATGTGTGCACGAATACATGTATTTTACATTACATGAAGATCAACACTTCAGAGATGCATTTGTGAAGCATTGCTAGAATAGCTGTGTAACTTATATTGACATAAGCATTTCTGAATAAGACATCCGTGATGTAGGGCATAATTCATCCGTCTCAAAAATGACAATAAACCCCGAGTATCAGAAATTAAGATAACCAAGGATACACATAGTATAATATCACACATACACTATGAGTTTTACTATAATGCTAAATATATGTAGTTATCTTATTTTGGGAAAATGAATATTTTGTCGTTGATATCACTTCCTCCTTGTCACTCAACATGTATCCACCCAGAAAATAAATCATCATTGCATAGGTTTCAATAACTTGATCCACGGTTGTAGCCTCTACACAACAATTTACTTAATGCTTGTATTTATTGCCTCTCCTGTATAAGGAGTAGTTCCCGAGTTGCTCACAGAGACTCACCCCCAGCCGCCCACCTTGGAGAAGAGCAGGTGCGGATCAGTGAGTCTTCTGTTGACAGGGATCTCCTCGTACTCCAGGCACGTGTCCCTCGTCCACATGGAAATCGCCTTGTGGATGATATTTTTCTCGTGGCTCCCTGAGGAAGGAAATCAACGTGTTATTTAAAACTAGAATTACTATCAATATATTTACTATCAATATATATCCATTCCTTACTTGTTGAATGACCTGCCTCGTAATTGTATGATTATAAGATCAGTGACAAGTTATACAATGGATGAGCTGTTTGTATCTTATAGCTACATCTTTGCTATGACAAATCTCTTTGCACCTCATTTTTATACCCAGAAGGTGAATGAGCAATGAATATCAACTAAAAACATTAGTACACATGAATCTGCACAGCCAACGAAATTCCCCTGAATTGTCTCAAAATACACTTCACATTTACAAATAAATTACATCTGATTTAAAACTTACATTTTAATCACTATTTCTTTTTCTTTTTTTCAATTGGCTCTTTTATTTTCAGAATCCATAGTCCGTTCGATTACATCATAATACATCGATTACATCATGATATACTCTAAAGCACTATTTCTAAATTTGCCGTCTCATTCCATCAGTCCTGACCAACTGGGGAACACATAGATACTCTGTACTATGTATTCTATCACCAATGATTAAGTACTCACTGAGTGTACCGTCCACTTTGTAGTAAATCTTGGTGGCCCATTTGGTGACAGGGAAGTCGGCGAAGCGGCGGATCTTACGTTTGACACGTCGTTTACTGCCACACATGTTTGAAATCTGCTGCTCGAATGCTCCGAGTTGCTCTATGGTGAGCTTCAGGTCCTCCTCTATACAGTTCTTACATCTCCTCTCAGCCGGCTGGTGGAGAGAAACCAGGGTAATTTAGTTTAACTGAGAACAAGGCTAAGTATATAGAGTGCATAACTACGATGCATACAACAATGTTTGATTCTGGAAACAAATTTCCATTTTCGAAAAAAGAAGATGAGTGATTAGTTTCACGAATACATACACTATTTGTATTATGTCCGATTGAACGGATCTGCCATTGCTGCAGAGGTATGGTGTGCTCCCTACTACTTTCATTAGTACAGTAATTTTATCATCTATCATATGCAAAGTCCACATCGAAACTGTATGGGCACTCAGTAAACCATTGTATACGGTCTAAAAGCCATTGTATATGGGAAAATAGTCCCTTTGTGATGTAGAGCAAAAAGGCATTTCCTAAAAGGTATTACTACGCGTCATACTGTCATGTCATGTCATCGGGTGCCAGGTCTCAAAACGTGTGAACTTCTATTTCAGATCACTTTTAAGAAATACATGTATCCCCTGACATGCTAAAATCATCCCCTAAAGTTATCAAACCGCGATTGCTATGAAAATCTCCGTGTATCATCCTTTGCCATGATCAAGAAAAATCTATTGATTTGTAACTTCTGGATGTGTACGTGATAGTGTGAAGATGATTGATAACTACTCACTTGTGACACATGGTCCTCGATGGGAGGCACGGCAGCGTCGATACAGTTGGCTGACATCCGTTTTACTGCCTTACACCGGGCCTCCACAGGGCCGCATGGTTTACAGGAATCACAGTCTATATACTGGCCTTTGTCACAGTCGTACTGCGCCCGATCCTCCTCCGTACTGTTCTCGTGTAGCATCATCCGAGGTTTCCACTCCTCAATCTTCGCCTGATAGATACAATAGAAGATATATGGCTTAGAAAAGAAATCACTAGGGTCAACAGCAACAATATGTGTCAATATAGGACATTTTCAGGAAGTACTTTTGACTTCAGTGAAGCACAATGATTCACCATTATATACAGAGAGACACTGTGTTAATTGACAATTGATGGGAGTAAAGTAAGAGACTTCCTTTATGTTGTATATTTTTATATGTAGTATTTCTCCTGGTGGTACAGGAACTGATTAATCGGCCTAATGGAATTCATCAAGAATTCATCTCAATTATTTCAAATATATATTAATAGGGACAGGCGTCGTTTTCGTCTAGCTCTATGCACATTCCCCATGCAGAGACATAAACGATAATCGATATTTTTGTAGAGACCACGGTAGGTGGACGCGAAGTAATACAAGAGCGTTAGCTCTTGATTATCAATTGTAAATAAAGTCCCCATTGTAAATGTATGAGGACTCAATTTAACACTTACCATTATCTAGAAACTATAAAATACCATAACCAGTGTTGATGGGTTTCAAATCTATTGTATACAGAATTCAAAACTTGTGTATTTGAAAAATACACTCTTTTTAATCAGATATATAGTCTATTTGATTATATATCCAGTATTATGCCTACATATCACAAACGTTAATGAACGTTTTTGGTTGAGCGTACATGTTGTCAGTGCCTGTGGTGGCATAACTGTGTTGTCATGTGATGTGTGGTACGACCGTTGGAGGGGGTCGTCTAAGATGGAGTGGTGTGCTGGCATTGTATGGTAACCTGCACTGCTAACGCCAGATGAGGGACTTGAGAGTAGGGTCTGGATCCAAGCCAGAACTCACTCTGTCACACACATAGGTGCCGTATGCACGGAACATCATGTTTCCGTTTCCAAGGTGAAACTCAGGTGAATTGATATTGAAATGTGAAGTAAAGATAACAGGTTGATAATCCAAGAAATGATCATATAGCAATCTCTTGGAAGGTGATGGCGGTAGAATATGCGCATCTGTACGTTTAGGAATAGGGAAATGAAATCGATGGGACTGTGAAAATAAAAGCTTATTCAAACAGAACAAGAGAAAAAAAGGTGTGAAGGGATGGGGAGCAGAACAGAGATAATCATCATGTGCATATATATGTCTATAGGTTCATTTACATGCTTCTAGTCAGCCAACGATGAACCAATTGTGCCAGTCATATCATGATATATATATACACTGCCGTTGAGAAAGGTATTAAGGGTTACACAAAGTATACCAATAAGGCTCTTAAGTATTGATAGACTTACAAGATAGAGCAGACACTTGAATATGGTTGGAAATTATTTGGAAGCAATAATCGCAGCTCAAGTGCGGTTGTCTCACGCCTATCATTGACTCATTGGCTAATGTATGTAACATCACGGGCCATTGAGTTTTTGTTGTTGTTTTTTTTTTAAATACTACATGGATATTGAGTATCAATTGCAGATGTTAAGTTTATGGGATAAAAATACCAGAGGTAAAATAATGATGGAAATCTTTTGATATATTGGATTTGACTCATAAACCAGCAAAGAACAACACAGTTATTATCTTTAGTCCTTTCAGAAAAGAACCTCACAAATATCGTGCTTGCCAGCTTCAGTCTAAGACATCCCTGTTATCAAATACATGATCAATAAAAGATCTGGTCGCAAACCCATCAACCCAAACCCAATACCACTAACCGCTGTTACCTTCCCCTTATCAGTCTACACTATCCTCAAAGAGAAATGCGGTCACATGTCAAGATCGTTCCTTCCCTCACCCCAAGACCTTCAACTGTCTGCACGCAGGGTAGCGGGAGAGGCTGATCTCCAGTCAAAGGTTGCCCTGATAGAGGTGAAAAAGGAGACATAGTGCACCTGAGAAGAAGAAAAGATGTAGAAGAGGAAGAACTGAAGGGAGTGGGAATTAGAAACTGCCCCGCCCCACTCCTATAGGAAAGACCCATAGTGGATCAAAAAAAGACGGTCCCTGCAGCGACAGTGAGCTGTCTAAATCACCTGTCTGCTGGTGGCCCTTTTTCAACTCCAGTTTGGGCTTTGCTGAATGGTCTGTGTACCCAGGCATGGGGTCCGGACGTGTACAATATGGTGTGTGTGGTCCACCACACCTCAGTCATAATAGAATCTTCATATCGGTCTATTTACTATTAGCTGCCTGACAATAGTAAGCCGTCTCCTGCCACACTAACAAGGCTATATGGATCATCATATAATACTGCATCCCACCACACCTACCACAGGTAGTGACAATGTCTCAGTTAGTACTGCAGCCTCGTGTGCTAATGATGTAGTACATAAAGGATATCATTGATGGAAGATACTGTTATAAGAGCAGCAAGAGATGAAGATGAAAAAATTGTCTGAAACGTGGGCTATATGCTCACAGCATGTAGGTCATTAACAGTAGACATTATTGGTTTTTTAGCTTAGTTTATAGAATGTGTGTCTGTGAGGTTATAATCTATATTAGGCTTGCCGGCAATGCATCATACACTCGATACAGAGTTCCAATAGATAATGTGTAGAGTGACTGTGATGTACCACAGGAGATTCTTACAACCCAGAATTTCTCGCAGGAAATTCCCCTAGAATAACCCCATCCAAAATGAGGTAAAATCATCATGCACTTCGAAATAAGTTCCTTGAATATTCATTTCATATCAATTATAGTCAGCTATGTAAATGACGTTAGGTTCCACTGAATTACTACCATGCTTGACAGCGCTGTGGCATTATGGTGTAATCTGGCACTACATGTGTCTTGCAATATATGTTTCTTTGCGATATCCTTGTTATTTGTTATATAATTGGATGATAAATACAATAATGACTGGTTTTCTTACTAGAGGATGTAATTCCCACTTAGTCTCCAACACGTTGTACGCTATCACAGTAAAGATTGTACTCAAGAATCCCACTCCATCCTATTCATAAACTAAAACGGACTGATTAGTATGAGTGGGTAGTGTGGCAGTCCCTGATGCCTTGTGGGTGGCCTTACATGTATAGCACTGACTTGACAAGTGCAATATCTACGTGATTCCTGTCTGTCTGATACATGTTATATGGTTAGGTCCTGGAGTGTTTCTAGCTCCCGATAGGTAAGAGTGGTGACTATTCAAACCCATTTGATTATTCAAACCCAACAAAAGAGACCAGCAGAGTGATTGATGCCCATTTGAATACCCATTGAGCACACCCTATAGTAATCTCCCAATGGCTGAAGAGGATATCATACATATATACAACATGTGTCTAAAATTGCATCGGAGGAAACTGGGGTCTTTCACACAGGAAAACCGGGAATTTATCTAGATACCGGTGACAATCATCGAGGAAGCTTGCGCAGGTCAATCGTATACTTCCTATATCTTCTGTGCCTTTTCTGAATTGCCATAGGTACAACCGACCTGCTAGACTGGCTCCAGTCCCTGCATCCTATGTCTACCCTCCTCGCTGAGATACTTGATTCATGGGACAGTCAGAGAAGGATACATACTTTTATTAACTTTATTCTGATTGTTATTAATCATTTAATGAATGTTCATAATCAAAGACTTGAGCAAGTCTACCGACCTGCTTACGCACAGATGGCATATGGCGAATATGATGTAGATGAGGGTCTCACATGACACATCGTTACGTCAAGCTCATTTAGAGAGTTGCTCAGTTATGTGTATCAATAAATACATAATATTGGCTGGTTTCAGATCCAAGCTGCCGTATGCTCCAAGGAGTTGACACGTAGCAATATCAGCGCGTATGTGAGAACATTGCGTCAACTCAACTCCGAGGAACATAGGACCTTTGTTGTCCGTCTTCTTACCGTTGGCTACCTCAATTATTTTCGCACAAATATATACAGATGTATAAAGCCTAAATCAATCATATTCTAAAACTGCTGGCAAACTAGCTATTTGCACAGTCCAGTTAAATAATTATGCCTCTATAAACTGTATCGACCCGGTACTGTCAGTTATGAATATCTTGTAACCACACTGAAGATATGCACTATCTATTACACGTACAGTAGAACCCCGCCTAACGGACACCCCGCGTAAGCGGACACCCCGCGTTACCGGACACCTTTGCTCGGAACGGTTCCCTCTATTAGATGTTTATTTTAACCTAGCGTAAGCGGACACCCCGCCTAAGCGGCACTTTGGCCCGGAACGGAAGGTGTTTACGCGGGGTTCTACTGTAGTTGAAACGAAGTGGGTATTCAGCTATGTTAATACTATTCTATTCTATTAGGTGAAGGACACCAATTTCCACTATCATGGATGGATATGTCGATCTAACTCAACCCTCTAGATGCCAAAAAACGCTGCTATGAAAAAAACATATATGAAAAGTGGAAAATATAATGCGTCCAGAACAGTTCATGGTTCAAAGACAGTGCGCTGGCATGGGACGAGACAGGACTACAGAGAATACCACGGAATATAAGCCAGTCCAACTGTTGGTTGGAGTTGGGAGATGGGAGGGGAGGTATGACTACGGATCTACCACATACAGGTAGACATCCAGGGTCCCCGGGGACCTGGAGATCATGGGATCACAAAAGATGATCTCAACGGATCCAAACTCCAGTTGGAGGACCCAGATCAAAGGAATACCAGTGGGTAGTGCACCTGATGCCCTCTCCTTTCAGCCACGGTTACCCGTACCATCTGAGGTGTATGTGAGTCCATTTATACGTATGAGTGTGAAACATGGGAGATATGAGTGGTCAACAAGTAGAAAGAACCACGTTACCTATACACCTGACCCATTTATACACCCTCCTTCCTAACTACCGGTCCCAGTCCCTCTGCTTATTACCCTCAGTCGTACCTTCCATCGTTTGAGCTATAACTCACCAGGTAAAGTAGGTCAGATGAGGCATAAACTGTGTCACTATCTATCACAAGCTACACTCGTTCCATCCACCACCTCCCCCATCTTTTAGGTTGACTAAAATGGTCATGGTCCGCTAGTGTTAACATCGTACGACCAGATGCAACCAGTTGATGACTTCCGGTCCCTAATTGTGGTGCTCGTTTGGTCACGCCTTGACTGACAATGTTTGCACGAAGAACGCATGCGCAGAAGATACTGATATGGTCACCGTGTTAGCATGTCTGGAGAGGAGGTGCCTGAGGTTCCGCTATACGAGAAGGGCATATCGACCATGCGAATGCAGAAGTGTGGGGCCAGAACCTACAATTACAGTTGAGGAGAAAACTGGCTGGTTCTGCTACCATCCGCTTTCACACCCACTCTCCCTTAGCATAGCTTGAAACAATGTCAGATACAGTATTAGTGATGAACACGTACATTCAAGGCACTAGTACCAAGAATTGATGGCAGTCGATATGTCCAACTTTTGGATAAGTTTGGAATACTGGTCTTCGGAGTTTACTTAAGAGAGTCATTCCATTACAGCCTATGTGCAATATATCCCTAGTAGTCCACTCTTTCTTATACTCGTCATATATTGGCCCTAAAAATGGGTTGTTCGAGAGATCTTAAGTGGAACGATTTTGTGGGACCTTTTATAAATTGTAATTTTCATGCAAAATAGTTGATAAGTTCTGTTTTCTTTTGAATGTTGATAATGATAAAAGTACATCCGTGGACTGTGTAGGACTACACCTTGCTGTTTCTAATAAGGTGTCATTCTACAACAAACAGTTATACTTGCACATTTAGCTGGAATACTTTGCAATAAATCGGCAAGGTGGTCACTGAACACAAATTCACAATACTTGATACGCACAGAAACACTATTGTTTAGAATTGGGTCACACAGTATATTTTTTTCAGTGATTTTCTTTTTGTTATCATTCGTGTCAGGCGGCATTAACTGAGACTTGACTTCAGCCTTCCATGGGACCCGACAAAGAAGATTTTCACTCATTTGACAGATGGTCGATTAACCATATACATGTACAGGTCTTTCAACTGGGAATGTAACTACTGAATGCAACTGAGCTCGACGAGCGTGTGTCATAAACCGTTTTCAGCAACTGTGCCATAGGCAGCATGGTCTGTGCGCTTTATGTGATAATACTTGGCATTTCCCAGGATCTGACATATTATGATTATTTTGTACAATGTGTGACATATCATACAAAGGCTTGCCACCACTGTGTCTAAAGGTATGACCTGATTCAGTCAAAAAGGTCGTAGCTGTCACTTTCCATACAGCTAGGAACAAATGGTATGTAAATCACTGATGAATCAAAGTGGAATTATGAAACGAAAAAACGATTAACAGGTTTGGGTTATATTCATTCTATACGACATTTTCTGTAACCCATTTGCACCAAGTCAACTGGCAGTTTCTACAAGTGCTTCTCTAGGATCTAAATATATCAAGCACCAGTGGGTCAATGAGGTCTTTCAGTCTCTAGTGAGAGGTCTTGGTCAGGTGGGTACACCTCTAAGACACTGAGGCACTGGCCCTCTGTACCTTTCCAAAGGTCACAGAGTTGTCATGCAGATATAAAAGGGATAGTCTTTGCAGCGTGCTGAAAGTCTATATAACCTCTCCCTAACCTCGGCAAAGTATATCAGCGTCTGGTCCACGCTCCACAAAAAATCTTCAGTAGAATTAGCATAATCGGCACTGCTAGTTCATTACATATTTTTACGTCAATCATGAAGTGTACTTTGAGTCATCAAGTCTGTACAGACCTCTACCAATGGCGTCAGTCAGTATAGACTTGATGACTGACCGATAATGGAGATCATTTCGTCTACAGTCAGGTAATTTCCTTATCATTATATACCTGAAAATCATCAGAAACGCCATTTTGAATTAATTATGCTAGCAGTTATTCACTATGGACCTACGGTTGAGAATATTAGCAATACTACACCCCTAGTTTCGACCACAGGTATGAAATGATAAGTTAAATACCACCAGCAACTAGAGTCGAGATCCTTATTTGATTTTTACTGCCGGGTTAAACTCCAGCCACTGTTGATGTTTTGTTTCTTCTTATTTGAGATGAAACGGCATTGGATTGGACCCTTGGGTTGGAACATCGGCTTTGACAGCAATCACTTACGCCTGACGAAATCCCTGGATCTCACGTCCACTCTAATGTACCGGATTGGCTATATTTCACTACACTGCTATTTGTGAATGCCCTATTCAAACGGCAACTTTGTGTGGGTGGAATCAGTAATGTACGACAAGTGTCAACATCCCTACGATAATTTTTTTCAGAATTTTTATAAACCACACTTTGGACAGGTAGGCCTACCTTTATTCGGATTTAATCTTCCGCAGTCCGGGCCTAGTTTGCAGTGTTTGGTTTTTGTATCAAAGCACAGCAGGCACAAAAGAGGCAATCAAGTAAAATTAGCAGTTTATTGCCAATTATTTTGCACGGTGAGTGCTCCACTTTGCAGCGGTGATTGAGTGAGCCTGCCGAGTAGGGTCACCACGTGGCTTATTTTATGGCCCTTCTCTTAAAGAATCGACCATATTTTTCTTTTAGCAATTTAAGGTCAAACGGCCTGGAGAGGTCTGGGAAAGCAAGGGAGGCTTAACTAGTCACCACCACCACATATCAGGCAATCGTCCCCTCTTTCTAAAAGCTCTCAAAATGAAATTATGAATAATGCAGATAAATGCTAGAATGGGTGATTTGTACACCATCTGTTCCACAATGTTAGCTTTGAGAGGAAACCGGATGGATAACAATGCAAGCTGATAGCCGTAGTTTGGTATTTGATCACCACATAAACACGTTTGCATGTAAGTTAGGAAGATAGCCTTATGGCAGCCTGTTGTTCCACTTCTGAATGGGTGTCGTTGCGCAGGTAGGGAACATCAGTCTAGGGAAAGCAGTGGGAACAGCCTGCTTGAATGAGTCCCTTCACAAGAAGTACGGACGTCACTTTTGTGAGCCGGGTTCTTTTGGCTCGCGGTTGGATCTTGGATCTTTGCCAAACCTTGGATCATGTGGAGTGTCAAAGGCCATGGAGACACCTCCCCCACCTACCCTACCATATGACCCGCCACCGCATTTCTACACGGCACTAAAAAACGATGAACTTATGTCGACAACTTATAATATATTCCAGTCCCCTTTTTGTAGAATCTCAGCGTCAGCTACTTATCTCAGTGTATTTCAATTTTAGAAAGCGTGACTTTCATGAGTTTACACAAGGACTTTCATTGTGGTTTTACACTTATTCCATTCTTCGACAGAATATGCTTACACGTTTGAGAAAAAAAGAATTTATTCAATTTGAAAATTGTCAATCGACAGCATGTCCGTGTAAATAGATAAATGAAATCATGCAGCATAAATGTTGCTGCAATGGAGGTAAGCAAATGCATTCTTGGCGAATAGAAAGAAGATCAACATGGTGAAACTCTGTGAACATCAAGAATGTTTTATTCGATGTGGATCTAGAATAGGTGAGGTCCTGGTAGGAAGTTCTGAATAAATCCCAGCTAATGTTGAACCACAATATAAGAACATCGAACCAAATGAGCACTAGTCTTGAAATTCTCACGAGGGGGTTGTGTAGTTATTATCAGTTATAGTCGGTCATGTAGGAACATAGACTTACAGCTGGGACTAACTCAATATTTTACAATGTATTTCCATATTTTGTATTATAACTATGGAGCTGATATTCTCAGTAGTATTTCTTGCCGTGGAATACAACAATAATAAGTTTGAACTATAAAGTAAGTTTGTACGAAGTGTAATAATGAATCTGACTGCGTTTCCATACACTTCTCAGAATTGCAATATTAGTTCATTTAGGTATGCACTATTTTTTCATATGCACTATTTTACCGTATGCGCCGGCTTTTGCAACCCGGAGCATACAGCAGATGTGTATGCCCCGGTATCGTGATGCACACTTCCTATGTGTTTTCTACGGACACATTGTACAGTGTGTATAATAAATCCTGATATGCGCTGTTTCATGCAGTCTTACCTAACAGGGTGAGTGTTCACCGGGACTATGTCTGAGACTATGTACCAGGTGAGTCCTTCCATGTGAAGCCAATCCGCTATTTTTCCTTGAGACTGGTAAAAACAAAGTATGACACCTTGCTATGAGATATTCGTACTACAGGAGAATTGTCTGAGACTTGGAAAAAGGTGTGAAGTACACCCATCTCAGGTACATTAGTCTGTACGTGTGAACCTCGCTATAGCTGAATTTAGGGACTGGCTTCGTCAAAGGGTATAGCTTGAAGATGATAAAACGAGTCAAGAGTTGGCATCAGGGTGATGGTGTGGGTGAAGGTAGGTGGTGGAGTGGTGAGGTTCAATGGGGCTTGACTGGTGGTGAGGAGATATAGGGTGCAAAGAAGGAGGGTAAGACATTTGCAGCGACGTGTTCAGGGTACTAGTAAGCCAAACCAGAAAGGGGTTCCTCGTGGTCTAGGAGAGAGTGTGTATTTAGAGAGAAGGCTTTGAAGAATCCTGATGGGGTTCAGGTGGAGGTAGAGGTTTACTGCAACTACATTGTGGCATCAACCACCCATCGTAAGCCACACATGAAATTGGAGACTGGAGACTGTATCATTAACTGGAAGATTTCAATCTAATATCATTCACTTCTTCAGATTCTTTTTCTTCTAATCTTTTATTTAGACTAGTCAAAGCTCAGCTCATAAATGGACTGGTTTCAATGTTAGGCTAGTACCGATGGACAGAGTTTCGTATACAGTGTGATAGTATAGCAGTAATATAGTATGACAGTAATACCATAACATGTTACATCGAAGAGGCTATTTGAAATGACTATATTGCTACATGATGACACTGTCTTGAGGTAAGTTTCATTTACATTTAAGGTATTTGTCACAGTTACAACAGATCAGGTAATGATAGTCCGTGACGTGCAAGTACTACATAGTTCGAAGATTGAATAAAGCAGAAATATCCATGCCTTATATACTACATATTGGCAATATATGCTACATATTGGCAACGGTTATAATTTTATATATGATGATGTGGTAATAAGAATCAACTCATATCCGTATCATCCTGATCTAAACTGCTCCTCGATAACCATCGGCTATAAAGTTATCATTTCAGCTATTCTTTAAGAGATCCTGTGAGGATATTCTGCTCGATGGTGTATGCGTGTTGGGCAGGGATGAAGAGTGCATGGACGTTTGAACATTGTGCCCCAGTCACGTGCCCATGTTTGCACGTACTCACCCAGGTCTCCGCACACAGACGGGCGTATGTGTTCGCCCGATCGCCCGGAGCAATGGCCGCGGTGGTTGCCGGGAGGACCTCGCAGCAGGGCCTTGTAAGATATGCGAAGAACACAGATTCCCTTCAACCACAAGCATACCCACTGACACCACAATAGCACCTGACCAACCACACATGAGGACCTTGGGATCGGGCAGAATTTACTTTTACTATTCTTTGATCAATCTATAGTAGGATCTCGGCATTGGAGTTTTTTTCCGTTGTGTCATTATCTGTTGTCAGGAGCAGTCTTGCACAGATGTTCTGCCCAGCTGATCTCACTGCCTGGAGTAGGTCAGGCGCGCTTTTTTCCTTTTCTGATATAACCATTTTCTTCAGTTTCTTTCTCCACTTTTTTTTTTATATTTCAGTTCGTTTACTGCTCGTTCGTCTCCAGGAGAGGAAGCCTCCCAACAAAAAAGGCATTGTGTACAAGGTTATTCAGGTATATGAGCGACAGGCAGCCAGACATGGGGTAATCCTCAGCTGAGACGTGGCCAGGTACAATACAGCTCAGCGTGGCCCTGCACCCGGTCCCAGTACCCCACCCCACCCCCTCCTCACCCCTCACGTACACCCCACACCAGGAAGCAGTCACCCATATGGAAGTCGGTCTGTCACCTGTTAACCCCTCACCCTCCTACCCGACCTCCCGCTCCCCTATCACCCCAATCCACATACCCAGAAACCCAGAAATGACAAGCTAACTTAGCCCTAATATGCTGACTCCGTGTACTCTGTACTTAAAATGCAAATCGACACATGCCCTTGAAGTGACCTTGATGCATTGTGTGGATGACACGACCCCGAGCCTCTCCCTTCTGTCAGGGTCAAGAGGCTGGGCCGCCCTGTCAGTGGGCGGGGATTACAGGTAATCGGTCAGGTAGGAATAGGTCAGGCGTTGTCGGGATCATAGCATGTGTTCAGGTGTGCCGTAACCTCCAAAACCTCTCCACTGCTCACGAGCAAGCGGAATCCACACAGGGGGATTTATGTACATCACAGGGTATTTGTCTGAAACCAATCCTGCTGGGATCCTGTACTGGAACACTATCTCCTCGTATGAATTTTGGGCTTCCATATCTCTGAGACTAAAGATTGATAGGGTTAATCAACACCGACCAATAACTTTCCGAAATACAGAATCGGAAAAGATTTTTGTTTTAAACATGTTTAAAATCTATAGGGGTATTTTTGTGAGGCAAATGTACCCACTGCTGATTGGCCCACTATATACCCAATCAACCCAATATGAAGCCAGTAAGCAGAAGTACATTTGTTCACCCCTCCATGATTTGTCCCTACATGTGAATCAAATAGGCTATTTTTCATTGAGACTAGGAAGGCAACAAATGACACCTTCCAGTGAGATATTTTGGACAACAGCAGATATGTCTGAGACTGGGGAAAACGTGTGAAGTACACCCACCTCAGGTACATTAGTCTCTACGTGTGAATCCCACTTGAACAGATCGAAACGCCCTCCCCTTCCTCTTCAAGAGTCCTCCATGCTTCATTTCCCCATCCATCAGAGTAACATGGTTTCTTTGCCCTCATTTCCTTGCCTCTCCAATATCAAACCAGTTCAAGATCCAGCTATGTTCCAGTTTCCATTAGTTGACGGAAACAGCACCGATTATTCGCATTCTCTCGCATTTTTAGGCGGTGGCCACAGACTGCACATCGGTATCAATTAATCAGTGAGGTGTATATCATGCACCACTTCTTCTCTAGGTCCATACCGATTTGAATTCCCCAATAGAACCTTAGGCCACATCGACGAAATCAAAGCGGTTTGATTTTGTCGCTCGTTGACCAAGTTGGTCGGTGGTTTTTTTATAAGTAATCTTCGCCAAATCAATCAGTGACCATTTCAAATACCAGGTTGTTTTCATTCACAGATCTGCCGTCGGTATACCGAAATAAATCGATCGGCGGTTCCCGACTGCAGATCGGTGCCAAAAGGTTGGCCAATGGAAAATGGCCTTTAAGATGAACATCACCGACAAACGGGAGACCTATCGGGAGAAGTGTGACGTACACGTATATCGTATAGTATTACATAGTATCTGAGTTCGCCACTCCTTCGAACACGTATTTACCCAGAGCTAATCCGATCACATGCACGTATGAACATGTAAACGGCGTTACAAAATGCAATATCCATGATTCTCATACACATGATTTTTCGGATGTACATCCATGGATATACCACATCGGTAAAACAGCCTATTTCCGTCATTAGTTGGCCTAATGCCAGTCTGGGGCAGTCAGAGGGGTGGTGCGTCGCTAGGCCTTATTAACCGACCACCTTGAAGAAGGGCGGGACGTGCTTCGGAACCATTGGGACTCCCAACCCGCCCTCCGATGGCGCCCCGTCTCCACGGCCTCTCTACTCTCATAAACCCTCCCCGCTCCACAAACCCTCTACCCTCCTACACCCTCCCCGCTCCAAACCCTTTCTACCTTGCTACACCCCTTCCCTACTCCACACCCGCTCTACCCTCCTACACCCTCCCAGCTCCACACCCCCTATCCTCCTTAACCCTTCCCGCTCCACACCCTCTACACTCCTACACCCTACCCGCTCCAAACCCTCTCTTCCCTTCCATCTCCGCCCTATCCACACCCCTCTACCCTTCAGTCTCCCCCTATCCACACCCCTCTACCCTTCAGTCTCCCCCTGTCCACACCCTATCTACCCTTCAGTCTCCCCCTTCTCCACACCCTCTCTACCCTTCTACCTCCCGTCCACTCCTTCTCTACCCTTCTATCTCCCCTCGCTCCACACCCTCTCTACCCTTCTACCCCCATCCCACCCGCCCGCCCGCCCTCATTCGCAGTTTACTGTCGTTAGCGGCCATAGATCACCTGAAGATGAGAGCCCATAGACTATGAGCTCCCCCTGGTGTCCTGGTGTTGATCGTCCCGCCTATTGCCAGCACGCAAGGCCCAACAAGCCTACCAGGCCAGTGACAGGACGATAAGCTGGTCCCACGTGGGCCACAGACCTATCTACAACTAACCCTGCCCTTATTAGTCAAACCGAATCTAACCTGGCCGAAGGCCAATGAAAGTTACAAAGCCAGGATAGTCGCCAAACCTTGAAGTAACTGACCCTCGGTCACTCACAGACCAGGGAAATGTCTGCAGGTTTGAGGCGAGCTCAGACTAACAGGGAACTGAACTTAGAACTTTATCACATTGCAAAAGTACTATTTTCCCTCTGCCAAGCACAGGTCACAATCATTGCGTCAATCATCACCGCTTTGTAAAGAACCTCAAATAGTATTATGTGCATTTTACAGGTGCCTGCCTATTCAATATTGATGTTGAAACTTTGAGACTCACCGAGAACTCACTTTATAGCATGATTTCCGCCAAATTAAGGAGTGACCATTTCAAATTTCATGCTGTTTGTCGTTGTAGGCTACACAAAAAAAATCGTTCGGTGGCTTCCGACTGCAGATCGGTGACGAATAATCGGTCAATGGAAAAATGCTGTATATGGACGTTTCTGAGTGGTTTGCTGGGATTTTCAGGTGTAAAGAGCGGAGGAAGTTTGCCACATTGCCAGATATTTCTGCGACTTCCTGCTACATTGCTTAAGTGATACTCCTGAGTGTTACTTGTGTTAAAGTGTCAATAACCACTGTGGTATAAGCATGTTTGAATACCCTCTTAAGTAATACTAGTGTGTATCTAGAGAACCATTTGAAATAGTATGTACATATATGATTACCTACCCAGACCTCATCACACGATTTACCTGCGTGCAAACAGGATTAACAGCACCTCCCTACAAGAACCTTAACCTGGAATTCACACGGAAAGATCTGTGTACCTCCCGGGAACATATGTCGGATGCAAATCTACTTTAGATTTTTTACTAGGACATAATCTTCTCGTCTGAATGGTGGAGTCCCATTTCGCTGATATTCAATATGGAAAGGAGCAATTTTCGCGTACTAATTCTCCTCCTAATGTATAGAATCGCAATAGATCTTGACTTTGAACATGTTTAAAAACAACCCAAAAAGACATAATATCTTCAAGTAGTAGAAATGGAAGACGGTAGAGGATAGCGTTTTAAAGCTCCAAAGCAGAAACTCTAGTATAGACTAGGAGCAGATAGTATGTTCATCAATGATAGATGAGCGTGCAATAATAAAAGAATAACAATTAAAAGTTTTGGGTTATATTCAGTCTATGGATAGTTTTCTGTAACCAACTTGCACCCAGTCAACTTGCCATTTCTGCAACTGTCTGAGTCTAGGATCAGCATCAAGATAGTGAAGAGATAGTTCTCATGCAGTATGCTGGAAGTCTATATGTGAGCACTCTAACCTATAGACGATGTATATAGACCGTGCAAGCACGCTCTAATAAAGCACCTTTGAAAAAAAAAGAAATAGTACCAAGATCACTTGTCCATCGGGGAAACCCTTCCTCGTGACCAGAGACCGTGGTGAATATATACATGGACATTTTGCTAGTTGTGCAAAGCCGGATATGGTGTCGAAGGAAGTAGGACCAGAGGATATTGTTCAGTGACAATTGTGGTGTATTTTCCCTAAGTTCCGAGTCGCCTGTGCTCTTGTTTTCGGTTTTTACGATGTGTAAATCACCATGATTATAGTAGCTCCGTTCTGCCCCAGTAAGCACGGGGACCTGGGAAAGTGATCGCCACTCAAAACCCAACCAGCTGTGACTATGTACACCACCATGCCAAAATACAGTGTAACGGCTTACAGGAGGCAAATAATTACAGGGCTAGAGGATTATCAATATGTACACTCATTTCGTAGACCTGCCAACACCTCCTGAAACAGATATGTGAATGATACTAGCGTAAATGATACACGTGAGGTTAGGGAACATGGTCTCGGTCACCGAATCTGCTTTATCGTCATGTAGCTTCTTCAGTGTGGATACTCATGTTCGGATATACTGCCTGAGTCTAAGAGAGGCTAGAGAGGTTTATAGACTCTGAATCTGCTGCAAAGACCTAACCTTGCACTATCTGCATGTCAACTCTGTCACATTAGTAGGGTGCAGAGACCCAGTGTCTGAGTCATAGAGGCGTACCCAGCTGGCCATGACCAGTCACTAGAGAACAATATACCTCACCGACTCACTGGTAATTGATATATTTCAACCCTACAAAGGCAGTTGTGAAAATGGTAGGTTGCCAAGTGAGTTGCAGAAAATAGACCCATAGACGAAATAAAATCCAAACCTTCTTAATCTATCAAGTGTATTTAAATACCATCCCTGACTAACCCTGGGTAGTATATGAGAAAATGATTGATTTGAATGTTGATCCGTAATATAGACTTGGGCATAGTTATTTCTGTTACGATGTGTATGTTGGGCTCACTCGTGATCTAACGTCACAACTCAATGCACATGGTCTAAAAGTGAATCCGCTCTTAAAGCAGGCGTTAGTTTCTTTGATGAAGGATTATTTTCTACGTATACCTTTAAAAGGAAGGTTATTTAATCATTTTGGGGTTGGCTTGTCCTCCGCTCCGATATGTCTATTTTGCCCCTTCAATTTATGCAAGTAGATCTACCAGCTCGATATTTTGTGAGATTGAGTCAGAACAACCTTGTTTGCCTTGCTTTATACATTGTACCTTGTCTGACCACTGAAATGAATGAAGGTAACGGGTGTCTAACATTATTTTAAAGAGTTTAAATCCGTTGCTAGGATAGCATCTAAAGATTTTGAAATTCACTTGTATCTAACCCCTCCAGTTGGCTTTGCCGGCGATGAAAGAATATAAGCATATTTGAAATCAAATACGAAGTCACAGATCTGCTATAAGATAATGCTAAATAAGAAAATGGCGCATTGGATACTGGCTGAGATCACCACTTTCCCATGACTAGTTTGATAAAACGAGCCCTGGTAGACAGTGTGGGAGTGAGGCCTGGCGCCCACTAGCTTCGTGCGACACTCTACTCAGTTCATCAGCACGTGAGAAATAGTCTTGTTCACATAAGGAGTGACAGGGTCGCATGATGTAACATGTGAGAGGGGGTAATAGGTGTGTCTGGCTGTTCATTCTCCCCTTATCACCTGGTGAGAGTGTGACTGGCCATCAGGACTCTCATCACCGTGCTACTGATAAGGATGCCGTTAGATGTGGCATCGACCCGGATGAGGTTGAATATATGGTTATGTATGTATTGTTATCTCACCCCTGAAATTTATTTCCCCAAAACTTAACATTTGGAAATTGTATTTAACGCCAATGGAGTATTGCAAAATAGATACTTAATTGGTAATGATGTCACAAATGTTAGCAAGTCAGTCAGTGATAGTGGTGAGACGAAATCCAAACCACACTCGATCCATTTTCACTGATGATATATGTCGTTCGTTTTGGTTTGCTACATAATCTAATTTGGCTTTGCCTCGTGAGACTACTCCGCAAACAGAATTCATGGAATATTTTCAGCAGCTATGGATCTCAATGCATTGCCTTCTTGATAGTGCATTCATGATGTATGTGGATCTCTAAAACATATTGGAATGAATCTTTTAAGTAAATGGCTGAGACCCATTTTTCAACCGAAGCCAAAAATTAGGCACATCGACGATGATGAATGCTTGGCTTGTTCTGTGGCATTGTCTCGACGTAAAGTTCTCTGTTATCTTTTACCCTCATCTTCTCTCATTTTCACTTTCGTCTTTGTCCTCACTTATTTCTTTTTCGTTGCAAGGTGCAGAGCTCACGACACCATAACGGGCATGCATGCCAGTTGTTTGACTTCGGAGTGTTAGCGTGGGTTCGTTCTCTTATTTTTCAACAGTTCTTGTTCATGCTTTCCACTGATCAATGCTGATTCAAAAAGAGGCACCCCGTAATGAGTCACAACTGGTAAAAGCGGAAATAAAAGAAAAACCAACATTCCCTATTAATAATTATTAGGTCAGAAAACGTGTTCGCCAGTCATTGATTTCACACGACCTTGGAAAGGTTTGCAGGGTGAAGGGGCAAGTCGTATGAATGTAGGATATATAATCCCTTCACCCAGCCTGCTATTTCCAGGGAATATATACTCGCCCAAAAGAGAAGGTTTCAAAGACCAAATATGTTGTTCTAAAACCAGTAACATAGTGGTTCAAAGTCCCAATTGCAAACATTATTATGGTTGATCCTGACTATAAGATCTGGAATCATATCAAAACAAAAGATCTTAGAAATCCATTAAATTGGGGAACAAGAGCAACAGCAATATCACACCCATAATATTGTAGGAAATAGAATACCTACTGCTGGGTGATGGCAAGTCATAACCTTGGACATTCGTAAGTCCTCTATTTAGACCATTATACATAATGAATGAGTATTACATTGGTTGTATTAAAACAAAACGACAGCTTACCAAAAATATTGACTCTCTCATAAAGAAAACTTTCAGATGAAGGCTTTGAAGACTATTTAATCAGGTCAATACTGAAGGGTACACTATACTTATGAAAGAGCTCTGCTTCTGTGTCTTATCAGGTTATCTTCCCTGGAAGGTTTCCTTAACACGGGTTCTCAGTAGTAAGAATATGCATATACTTTTAAGGTAAGACAAAGAATGTAAGTTGACAATAATTATACTGGAAGGACATTAAAGTATTTTCCAGGAAAAACAAAGGTACTTTAAAGGCAATGTTCCCATAAAAAGGTGATCCTCGCCATACTTCAGTATTACCCAGGATGACTGATTCCCATCTCGATACATCTAAAGACATCACGGCAAGTGGGCCACACGTTCATATACTCTGCCAAGGTTAGGAGAGGTTATGGACTCTCAGCGTGCTGCAAAGACTGTCCCTTCATAATCTGTGTGCAAGGTTTGTGATATTGGGAAAGATGTAGGGGATCAGTGTCTCCTCAGGGGCGTGCCAAGCTTACCATGAAAAATCACCAGAGACCGAAACAACTCATTGACCCACAGGTGTTTCATATATTTGGATCCCGGAAAGGCAGTTGTAGAAATGGCAAGTTGACTGGGTGCAAGAGGTTTACAGAAAACTATCCATAGACTGAATCTAACCCAAACTTTTTAAGTGTTCCTTTTATCATTCCACGCCCATTCATCAGTTTTGAGTATACTATTTTCTCTTAGTAGTTCTCTTATAACTTTAGCACCTTAGATCTGTCTGACTCCTCCAACACACACTCAATTTTGTATTCTCCTTAATCAACAACAATACCTATATTTTCTATATAAAATATAGCCATTGTATTTAAATGATGTAGAAACACCTTTCTGGGGCAAAAAATTGAATAGTGCACAAGGGAATTCTAAATTAAGATGTCTCGTTGCTCTCTTTTAAGTATTCAATGTCTACTTTTCCATGCGTTCAACCAAAACTTTTCAGACTGCTGTCTGCTTGGGGTTGGGGGGCGGATGTGAGGGGCGGTTTGATTGGAGGGGGAAAGGTGGGGGGGGGGGGTTACTCCACAGTACTCTGGACGTCGTCAGGTACGCGTGCATGTCAACCCCACCCCACCCCCTTCCACACACACACATCTAGCACAGACACCTCCACACAGTGGGACCTGCCCGCTTTGCCGGCAGGTTGTCATTCATGCCGTGGTCACTGAACCTGAACAAGGTCAGCAGGGATACCCACCCAACCGTGACCTCCTCTCCTCCCCCCCACCCTCCCTCCCTCCCTCCCATCCTCGCTCCCTCTCTCTCGACCCGCCACCTCCCTAACCTGACCCATCCTCCCACCCGCCCGCCAGCGAGACTCAGCCAACCGGAGATGCAGGATTGAGAACGAAGAAAAAATAATTTAAAAAGCCATGGCCCATTACCAATAAGAATTGCCGATTAGCCGTTGACGCGCGGCAGATGGGTTCACACGGGGGAGTCAATATTTGAGCATAGAAAAGAAAGGGTGTCGGGGGTGTTATATGGCGTTAGACGGCGTCCGATTGGGAAGGGTGTGCAGTCATTGTGACGGTCTAATTATGACGTCATAATGCACCGGAAACGACAGGGACATACATGTGCGAAGATTGCTGTGTGTATCCAAGAAGCTGTATAAAAAAGGGTAATTTTCCATTAGCCGGCGAAAACGGCACCGATTATTCGAAGGCTCCTAAAAGTCTGTATATATATATATATATATATATATATATATATATATATATATATATATATATATATATATATATATATATATAAGCGGTGGCCTCCGACTGCCCGTCGGTATCAGTTATTCGGGGATGGTGCAGTGTATGCATTGTTTCCTCGGCATAATTTAGGTCCACACCGACTTGAATTTCCAACTAAAACCATGCACCTCACAAATGAAATTAAAGCATTTTGATTTTTGTTCCAGTCGTTCGTTGACGAAGTCGGTTGGTGGTGGCTTTATTAGGAAATCTTCGCCAAATTATTCCCTACTGGAGATCGGTGCCGAATAATCGACCAATGGAAAATAGCTTTAGGTGTGCATGGGGGGAGGGCGACAGGGCGACAGGGCGGTCGAGATACAGTGGTAGCTCACATTGCCCTGTTTCAGGATTTATTCACCGTTCTGACCCTACCCCGTTTCCATGACCTCACCATCGTCGACACTGGGGTGGGTGGTGTGGAGGGTGGGGGTGCGTACTGACCCTTCACGGGGTAGGGTGCAGGTAAGAAGGGGAGGGGGGAGGGGTTTATCTTGGTGCCCTCACGTCAGCACCATCTCCCCCCCCCCCCCACACACACACACACACCAACCATCCCTCAACCCCCCCCCCCCCTTTCTCCTTCAACAACACTCCCACCTATGCCACCCGATCCTTGTGGGCAAAAGTGCTCACGAAATAGCAACATGCAAAAGTCAATATTGACTTTGTCTGGCCGGTCTTTGAAACGTCCTGAAAAAAAGTCTGAATCTGTGAAGTAGAAATTATTAACACTATATTCTGGAGCCCCGAGGCGCCCCCCTCCCCACCCATACCCTGTTGTCACTGTGACAGCTAAGTATATCTGACATGATGATATCTGGTACACGATGTATATCTAATCATCATGCCGAAATATAGGTTTGTCAATACTACCCAAGCGGGATTTATTCACGTTGCAAACATTGTTTTATTAAATTCCCGTACTGACAATCCGTACTGTTTAGATGAAACTTCAGTAATGTTCAATGTATTCCTATTTGTGTATTTCCTCCATCTGTAAATTTAAGAGGCTTTGATGGAAACAACTACCATCCGTGTAGATATAAAATCACAATAATCGTGCGGTTCAAGAAACAATACCGTAGAAGGCATCCATCGTGGGCACGAAGGGTTGCATGGAGTGCTGATTTCTTTTGCCATTTTCTCCCGTTTTTCCATTGTGGTAATTTTTGTATCTTTAAGTGGTAATTACGAGTATGTGGCGCCATGTGATTCCTGCGTGAACACGCCACATGGCGCCTCTCACCACAAACCTGTGCATCGGTAATCAAATTACCTCGACTCCTATGTAAGATAACAGAATAATCCAGGGTCCCCTATTCAAGATTCCTCATGTCCAATGTAATGCACAATTCGCTTTTGTTTGGGATTATTTAGAATGGTGATCTTCCGTGTGGTGCAAGGGTTTATAGTCTTGAATAGATTCAGACGAAAATGAGTGTGGCTGAGAATGTTCCAACTGGGTCAGACAAGAAGCCCAGACGGGGACAAGATGCAGCCTGCAGGTGGTACACCATCAATCTCCCCGACACTGTTACCTGCATGCAAACTGTATGTATCATCCACATGTGATTTGCAAAATGTCTCTGGATCATATCCACATCTACCCGTAGCACTATACTCTACTATTGAAGTACGTATTTCCTTTGAATTTTCTTTTCTTTTTTAAGCAAAGTAATTTATTTTCCGGAATTGATCGTTGGTACACATTCTTAGTCTTAGTGTGCAGTTGTCTTGTTGTACATTGTATCAATATCCCTCTCGAACCGTTGGGTCGTTCTACTGCTTCTTTTTTATACTATCTTTTTTCATATAACCCAGAAGCTAGCTTATTACATTTATCCTCTTATTTTTTTCTGATTGCCACCTTTGTACCTTTATAGCTATTCTTTTCCTTTAAACCCTTTTATCAGAGTTCAGATATTCAGGGTCGACTCCCAAACCATTTCAGTCTTGAGTGTGTTCCCATAGCGCTCTTGCACCATCCCAGATAGCAGTCGCGTTAGTTCAAAGAACAGCAGTGCTGATTTGCTGAATTTGCTGAATTTATCACCGAGAACCTCATGGAATATCCAAATAAGCTACTTGATGATTGTAATTGTAATGTAGATATAATGCATTGAGAATGTCATCAATAAGGGAATCTTTTAAATATTACATAATTTTTCATCAAATGGTTATTGAGTCATACCTACTTCGCCTTTTCGTCGAAAGTCAGGTAATTGCAATACTGAGTAGAATCCATTAAAGAAGCATAAATCTGAGGAGCATGTTAAATCATAGTAGATTTTCTCAAGGGCATCCACCCAGTATCCCTAGTATTAGACTGTGTTCTGTTTAAATGCTGTATTTATAATTACAGTTCTACATTTTCCTGTGATTATCCACTAGATGGGAATACATATGTACCTTATACTTTCGTTGGTATATTAAAGTGAGAATCACTTCATAAATTATCTTGCTAATCTTCTTTTATGGACTTCCACAAAGCCACAGGAATAAGATAATTCTTCCGATAAAAAGAACAAAAATCCTGATGATTCATACTTTTCAATGTTACAGGTGGAGCATCAGACAGTCCGCATGCTCCGGCCCTGGAAGCTCTCACTAAAAACATGCTTCAGGGCATCAATTATTCATTCGTGATCAGTACCGAAGCCTGTGTCCCCAATTCAAGCATTCTTAACAAAATAGCTGAAATGTCGGATTGCCTCCAAGCCTTGCAGCTGCAATCTATTGGTTCTGCAAATCTGCCTTATTCGGAGTGAATAAAAATGCTGAGGATAACGTCCCAGCTGGTATGCGAAGCGAGATATATCGCAGTTTAACACGCCAGAAGGACATATTCTGTCGTACAGGATCAAGACATCTGTCTAGCTCGGACCCTTTTTGATATTCTTTATCTTGGCTGGAATGCTTAGTTTAGTCTAGCATATAGGTAATCAGCCAGTGTGCAAAAGAAGCAGTTGTCCCATATACCTCACACATATTATAGATGTGGGGTGTCAGGAATGATATCTAAATGAAGTTGGTTTCACCGCAGTATGGTTGGACATTAACTAAAATCTCCGAGAGAACACTTTGCAACTAGACGCTTTTTACACAAAAAAGTTCGGTAGACTGTTGCAGTAGGCATCGTCTATAGTGATATGACTAAACATGACCCCTCTGAAAACGCTAAACATTCCCAAGTGGAGGTGAAGATTTCCTTCTAGCCATTGCGTGATCCAGTGTAAAGTATGACACAAGTCTAGCTGTATATACTTTGGTAGATGCCGACCACCTGCATGACCTATTATGCTGCGTTTCTATTATCACAGCCCCTAACTGCTTACCAAGCCCACAGAAATGTCTTGTCTATTGTGTGCTCTGCTATACATTGAAACAGTTCCTATGCACAAGCCGTGTGATCATGCACCATGTGGGGAATGGAGCAACTCGAAAAATCCAATTTTATGATATTGTAAATGAATTAGAAACACTATTAATGCTCCGGATTCCTATTGTTTCGAGCTCCATGGTGGATCTTGGTCTGGGCCCACCCAGTCCGTCGTAGCGTCTTTGATTGCCTTGTGAGACGTTCCGCTTGGCTGTTCAGCAGGTAGAGGGGTAGCAGTGGTGGGAGGGGGTGGTAATGGTGTGACTTGGCGGAGGTGGTACTGTCTGGGCACATGCCCCTGGCCTCCTCCCCCTGTCACATCAGCTACAGCGGCGGTCTATGATCAAGCAGCGGCCACACCACCTCCGTCAGCGTCACACCCAAGGAAACGTGCTGCCTTCTGTACCCTACCTCCAGTGCATGCCCTGAGTATATAGAGCTACACATATACAGTATAACCTGTAGCATGTACGTCACGAAAAGAAAAAGCAAAAAGTGATGAATAGAAAAAAGGAAATATGATTTGAAAAAAAACTCCATTCACATTTCTTTTTAAGTGTAAATAAATGTGAATAACGGGAATGGGAACAAAACTAACACGTGTCTGTACAGATATAAATCACAGTCCTGCACAGTTGGCTAAAATGTCTTAGAACTGTCGTATATATTTATATTTTGAAATGCCAATAGCAACCTATTTTATCTCACCCTTAGAGTAAATCTCCATAGTCTTAACATTGGGATCTCGTTCTCCATGCCCTTCAAGTATTGCAGTCCGTTCTCCATGGTCTATATCCTATTTGTTGCCCATTCTTTCCGTATCAAACTCGTGGAGAACGACGACTTTGACCAAAACTTCTTGGTTTCTTCTTTAGTCTTGACAACCTGCTCTTAAGTGGCAACAAATGATCGTAGATTTTGTGCCACGGGAATAGGGCAACGTTGGAAGACAATTGTATGTTACTTGTATAGAACTGTATAGATAAATCATACTCCATCTGTTTAGAGGCACAGCCATCATCACCAAGCCAAAGCCGAGTGATGATGACTGCACATCCAAATGGGTGGAGTATTGTTCTTTTGATGATTAGAGTGCTGTTGTGGAATTATGTCAAATGTGATATATATATAGTATAGTATGATATTAAATAGCATCACAATATCAGTATAATTCAAATCGCTTAAGAAAATCCAGTTAGGAACGTATAATTCTCCATGTTGATGTCTTGCCTACTCTCTAAAATCCTGGCCACTGATTAGCCAGTCAATTATGACATCATCTTGCATCACTCTACCACGACCATCTCATAGTGTAAGCACTTTACAAAGGTCACTCTTGCATATATAAGTGTTTGATGTTATTCCTTTAGCTAAACGTGTACCAGGTGGGAGATAATTAATGTGGACCCTTCATTGATGACACATACTAGATGGAGAAGATTTAGGTGCACCATTAGTGACCGATTGATAGATAGATGATAGTAGTACCAGCTATCAATTGTTGGTTGGCGGACAGTAGTGGTCGAATCGGTTGATCGCGGGTGTGGTCACATGAAATACTGGTCTGGCAGTGGTCATCTACCGGAGGTTTGCAGCCCTCCCCCTTCAGCTGTGAGTAATGCATTCCTGCGAACCTCCGGGATTGGCCCCTATAAACACGTCTAGGTGACAAGAAAGGGTCGACGTCCGAGATTGGATCTCCGAGAGAAGAGGGTCATTGTTTACCTCCGGGAGCGTCTGGCAGGTGTACATATGCAGGTAAACAAACCTGACGACCCCACCACGCCTGTGTACTCTCCAAAAATAGGCGGAGGCAACGCTAAGGGTCAAGTCCTGAAATAATGTTCTCCACTGAGATTGGACAACCCAGTTTCGAAGTCAAGTCACTTTCAGAGTTTATCATTGTAATGCTATATGATTAAAATCAAGAATATTCACCTCAATCTTTGTTCAAATTTCCACTGACTAACATCTGAATTAGCACTATTTTGTGAAAGGTTCACTTCAGGGAGCCGCAGGGATCTTTTTTATTATTTTACTTTTTTTATTTATTATTTTTTTTACAAAAGTTTCAAATGTTAAACCGGGGCTGACCCTAAAAGCAATGGGGATTGGATTTTGGGTAATATGAGGAAATAACCTTACTGTTGACAAAACGGTCAGTCGTTTGTGGTCTCACTGACCACGAACGAAGACCATTCCGTCTACAGCCAGGTCGTTTTCTTATCTTTATGTACCTGAAATCGTGGAAAAAAACGCAACTTTAATGTTTTACAGTCTAGTGGGCATTAACTAAGGCCCTAGGCCATGAACATTATTAATACTGCACCCCGGTGTAATAGGGCCCTATCCTATGATGGGCGCACCTTCAACATGTTCCAGGATACCTGGAAGCTGTGAGCGGTCACTGGGTACAGTCTGCTATCACTAATTACAGGAGATCCATTTCGACACGGATGTTACCTGGGTGGGCATTGAAACTAGGCGATGTTCGTAGCTCTTAATGAGGGGTGTGGGCCTCAGGGTCAGAGGTGGAGCTGTGTGTAGATCCTCAAGGACCGACCTTTGCAGGCAACAGGTCATCAAGGCTGTACCTGTTTGGGCGAGGGGCCAGGCTGAGGACGCTAATACCAGGGGGTCATCACCGTGTCAGGTGTATCATTGGACTGCACACCTGTGGTCTCCACACATCTGGGTGGTAGAGTTAAACAGGTGACCACCCAGTTCTCCAAGTCCACGCCCACCAGTCTCTCACCTAGCCACCCCTTCTAGTTCTACTCCCAACCACCCTGAATCCAACACGCATCAGCCAATGACCCCTGAGCACCCGCCTTGCACTGATAGAGGGCCGTACTGAACCCCAATCCCGACCAATATACAAATAGACATAGCGGTGAGTGAAGAGGCAGTATGCAGTTATCATATCCCCGCTTGATGGCACTCGATGTGTGACAGCAATTCAGAAACAGATGCCGCTTTAAGTAGAGGACAGTGGGCAGTGTCTCCTAAGGGCGCTTGACACACGGGTGGATAGGACACAGATGTTAAGGATAAGTGCCTCTTGACCTACGAGGGTCTGACTACCGGGGGCAGCATGACTCTGTACGGAGGAGTGATCATCATCTACCTAAAGTGTACTTTGACAATAATCGATGGTTTGTGGATGGGCGGTCATGAACCACGAGTGGTTGACGTATAGTAATATAGGAGCGTTTGCGCGTGTATTATTACACATCCACCTCGAGCGGTTTACATAGCCGTCCATAAAGCCATCGCTTGTTGAATCTATTAGCCATCATCTCGAAAAGATTAAACCCAGGAACTGCCATATTAAAGAGTATATCTATAGGGACGATTTCTTTGCTCTAGAGAACAAAGTGACTGTTTTCCATATACAACGACTTTGAGGCTCTACATAATGGATTTGAACCTGTATGCAATGGTTATGGTATCTGGCAGATTAAAAAAAAGGGTGATCGTTTACTGAGTCCCATTACATTTTCAATGGGGACTTTCTATACGGTGGATAATAAACCTGCCTCCCTCCTAACACACATATAGCCCCACATGGACATGACCGTCTGTCATATCCCAAATGCTCAGACCACTTGTTAACCATGTGATGGTTAATTTAGACGTCCCTCACACAAAGCCCCACATAGACACTACCGTCACATCCTGGATACTCAGTCCCCCAGCTGACCATGTGACGGACCACCCTGACATCCCTCACACATACTATCGTAAAACTGGATGAGTTTAAATCTTGGCCACCGTATGCCACGACTGGAGTTTAGTATAGTGATTTCATGAGGCGAAGCCGAGTGAGGTCCGAGTGAGCCAAAACTTCAGGAATGGAATGCGGTGGCCACAATTAAAATGAATCATTTTTTTATTTCATCCTACCCCGTATCCTCGATTTTGGAATATTACGTGAAAACGATTCTGTATGCCATTAGTGGCATATAAATCTCTGTATGCCAGTCAGTGTGGCATGCGGAAAATCAATGTTAATGCCTATGGGATTTTATATTAGGGGTAGGATAAAACCCCACATACACACTACCATGACATTCTTCATACTCAGACCCCAGCTGACCGCGTGACGGACCACCCTGACATATCTCACACACACAACCCCACACAGACACAACTGTCTGTCACATCCCGGCTACTCCGACCCCCAGCTGACCATGTGACGGACCACCCTGACATATCTCACACACACACAGCCCCACACAGACACAACTGTCTGTCACATCCCGGATATTCAGACCCCCAGCTGACCACGTGTAGGACCACCCCAACGTCCCTCACACAGGTCGTGACCTTGGTGTCCAATCTGTACCTCAATGACAAGGACATAGCGTTTTCCACTCCTCGATCTCTGAGTTGGGAAGAAGTAAGATGGGGTGAGAGGAAGGAGGAGGGCCTAGCCACACCCTTATTGTCACTAAGCATACTCTGGTGTTGTGTCCATACAAATAATCACCACAAGTCGGCTCATTCCCCGGGATTTCGGTATTCCTCCCTCTGTTCTGTCCCTATCTCTGTCTGTGTACCTACATCCTTCTAGTTATCCAGTCCTCCCTATCTCTCTCTGTATAATGTGTCTATGTTGGTTTCTCACTATCTTTGTCATGTTCCACTTCTCTTTATGGTTCCCTTCCTTTGCGTGCCTCTCTGTTTCTCCTGTTCTGCTGATATCTCTCTCTCTCTCTCTCTCTCTCTCTTTCTCTCACTCTCTGCATCTCAGTTTCTCCTTATACTTTTTCTAACATCCCTGAACAATTCCTCTCCTCCTTTCCACTATATACACCTTACTCACCACCCACTCCTCCCTCGAGGCCACACCTTTCCGCTTCTTCTCCCTCACCCCCGTTATACCTTCTCTCCCTTTGCCTTCTTTCTTTCCTTATTGCTCCTCTCCATGATGAATCTCCCGGGACAGAGACATTGCTGCCAGCTGGGGACCAGACCTACTTGTTCACTTGTCTCCCACTTCCTTCAGAAAGCGGCTGTCTTTAGAGAAAAAATAGTACTAACGCGGCCATCGGCAAAGAAGGAGGTCATGTGGAGTCTGTACCTAAAACCCAGTCGCCCGCCGCCGACCGCCCAGCTGCCCTTTTTGGCGCTATTGGCGGCCGCCATTGGCCGCCCCCAGGTGAGGGGTGAGGGCGGACAGGGAGATGAGGAAGAGGGGCAGGGATTGAGGATAGTATGCTGCGGGGGATGCGGGGAGGAGGGCGGTTCTCATTGTCAATACACACTAAGGAGAGCGTGGTGGTGGTTGGTAGAGTGGAGACAGGTTGGAGGAAAAAGTGAGGTCTGTCTGGATACGGTGGTTAATGCGACAGGGCTCCTGCGCTGCCGACACACAGGTGGGTGCAGGGGCTTTACAGCAGCCACCCACGGTAGATACCGCCGTTGGATCTTTGTCCCCTTTAGATCTCCATAATCTAATTATAGTATTAGGACCACTGTGCTTATGCTTTGATCCCAAGACCTGGCCACCTGACGGCATTGCCTTTTCATCCCCCTCCTTCTACTCCCCACAAAATCCTCTAATCTACTCCTTCTCCTCCTTATCACAGCCACACAACTGGAGTCTAGTAGATGTGGCCCTTGTGAGGTGTGGGCCAGACACCATGTCTTTTTTTCAGCATTTCCTTACGGGAGTCATTCTACGAGGTGTGTATTGTAGGTGTTCATTGTCAAACAGAGAGGGCTGGGATACGCCAAGAGGTGCGGCGGGTGTGAGGGGCTGTTTGGTGTCAACTGCTGAGTGATGGATGTGGTCGGAAGCTACACCTGAGACATCATCAGAACGAGTCAGTAATTTTACCCTCCCATCCTACACCTATGCTGTATCACCCTCCTATCACACCACAGAGTCAGGTACTGACTGAGGCAAGGCCAACTCGATATTTATATTTATAAATGCCATATGTAACTATACCATTGAAAATAGATCCTTGATTGGTATGTATATATTCAGCAATAACTACACTCAACCCACTCCTGCATTAATCATCCCCAGACATCCTCCATACATAATCATAGTGTTCTCCTAAGGGAATAGTATCGGATGCTAATGAAAATAGGGACAGAGGGTCATCAGGTCCGTTTTTTGGTTGTTAACCGAATTGATGACATCGCACCACCTGACTTGTGGAGGGCAAGGGTTGAATCTTTATTATACACCTGAGCACATCGTTCTGACTGAACTCTGGTTCCTATATTTCATAAATAATGTACTGGGCCCTACATTGTTATACTGGCTAGGTCAGCGTGCCCAAATTGTACCCCGAATTGAATTACAGGTAATATATTATTGATTTAGAACATGTTAGGGTGTATAATAAAAGGAAAGCAGACCAAGCATTTAATCTGATAATTGTCACTCCCTCAAAGAAACGAAAATATGACCCACCCACCTAACGGTATCGGGGCAAGTATTTGCTGGTCCATGAGTTAACAATTATCAGATCAAATGCCAAGTACCTTCCAACACTATGTTACCAGGCTATGCCTAGGTACAGCAATAAACCAGGCACCCCTCTATCCACACAAGTCAGCACAGATACGTACCTGCAATCAAGGGGTGTGAGTAAGGCAGCTACTGATAAGGTAAAACTCACCTCTGTCCAGCTGACGGTGAAACAATACATCAGGAGGGTGAATGAGGAGGCCGAGTAAATCCTGAGCAGGTGCATGGTGGCAGGTGAGGGTGCTGGTCCTAATGAGATCAGTTATTGTAATAACATTCACAGAGCAGAGTCCTCCAATAGAGTCCTCCAGTAACATGGGTTAATTAGTTAATCTAATTAACGTGTCCGTGGTGGCGGCCAGCTCGCTGAGGTACAGATGAAGTGGTGCTGGTGCTGGGCTAGGTGGTGCAGGCGGTGGTGCTGGTGTTGTATGCTGGACCGGTAAAAACTGGTCTCCAGTAACGACGACAGGTTCTTACAAATAAGCAAGGCAGACATCCAACAGTTGCAACATCAGCAGCAAAGGCGACAATGGCAGTTGACTGGCTCCTTGTTGTCTCTCTCTCTCTCTCTCTCTCTCTCTCTCTGGCTCTCTCTGTCCGAGTAATCTTTATTACTACGTGGAGTAAGGGCTAGCAGGCCTTGGTGACTGTCATGTGTCTGTGCATGTTAACATAGGAGGAGAAGGCCACAGGGGTCCGCTACAAGCCCGGGATACGTCTGCGTGTGCCGCGAGAGGAACGCGTGCGTGCGCCACGATGCCCGCTGCAGGTGTGTGGCCGCGCCAGCTGGAGTCGACGCTCTGCAGGGAGGAATAGTGGCAGTAGTAGTGGTAGTACTAGTAGTAGTAGTAGTAGTAGCAATAGTCCCAGTATGGTTGCAAGAGCAGTGCAGCAGGGGTGGTCGACTAGGGCAGTAGTGGCAGTAGCAGGAGGAGTAAGAGTATAGGAGCAGAGTTAGGTGAGTTCATCCGACCTGCACTGCCCGCCAGACCCCAGGCAAGTGGGAGAAAGCATGGGTTCAGGTACCCTCTTAAGCAGCCCCCAGTCGCCCGCGCCCTCTCACGGGCTGACGCTAGCGGTGGCAGCGGTGGTGGCGGCGGTGGTGGTGGTGGTGGTGGTGGGGTGTGCCATGTGCGTCCCGTGTAGTGGTTGGTGGTGGAGGAGACGGCTGGTGACCTCGGTGATCCCTGCTCAGCTGACTGACTAACTGACTGGCGGTGGTGGTGGAGGTAGGGAGACAAGGTGGCAGGCGTCACTCCAGGGTTCCAACCAACTGAGAACAAGCAAGCGCCAGTCGCAGACTAGCGTAGAGGACCTGGAGGATCGTGAGACAGGAGCAGGAGAGGGGAAGGGGTGGTAGGGGTGATGAAGCGCCCAGGAGGGGTTAGAAAGTAGGCAGGGGAGAGGCTGTTGGGAAGGGGAGTGGAGTTATTAGATGTGGGAGTCTGTCTCTCATACAGGTTAGTTACAAAGCCAGTCGGTGTAGCCAGGTCCCCACAAGCCACACCTGACTGACGCCACTCAGACGGGGCTCCCTTCCCCAGCACACAGCGGTATACTGGGGATCTCTGGTATCTCACTCAGATGGGGCTACAGCAGGTAAGCATATGGGGAGGTCTACAGATAAGCCTGCAAGTTGTACACTTACATGTAGATCCCCATATGTGCCTACAGGATGGTTTATATTAGCCTATGGACAAACGGAGATGTGGTCCTCAAGGTAGGCCGATAGGTAGGTCTAAAGTCTGCATCCACGTGGGTCCCCTGATGTTACATATAGGGACTCCAGGTATACATATGGGTAGTTCGATGTAGGCCTCTAATGGAATCCAATGGTAAACCTCTAAGAGAATGGATAGTACTACAAAGGGGAATTTCTGAATAGGATCACGGGGGACTTTAACAGTTACAGTCGGATTTACGGGGTGATAACTAATTGGCTAACAGCAGGGCACGCGTAGACTCTAGTTGTACTCACCATAGTAGTTAAACTGGTATTAGAATTGTTCTCCACCGTGAGAATGTTCAGGCAGGTTTATAACCAGACCCACGCTGAAGTGAAAGCTTGCCGCTAAATAAGCCCGATTGCTATTCACTGGATACCAAAGATGTTGGTCAACAGAGAGCCACCTAGCCTAGAGTAAATCCTGGATATCTACCGGAAAGACTTATAGGCTTATCCACCTCCAAATAGTCGGTCATTGAAGGACTACCCGGGAGACATCAAACAGTCCTGCAGATATATACATTTGGATCTAGTGGATAATGGGTGGACACAGAGGGCTTTGAAATGTGGGAAAGGGAAAGAGCTAATCCATAAATCTAAACTTGGAAGTAACCGATATACATAAACAGCACCAAAGCCTGTTCAAAGATGACCTACACGTATGTATTATATTCGGGCAGGATAATTATACCAGAGACAGTACTAGGAATAGGCGGGTATTTGGACAGGTCCAATTGAGACTGAAAATCCGGTATGGCACCTCCGGGGTGAAACTTATGATAATGTTTCTTCTCTGAACACACACTGATTTATACGTTTATGTTGAAATTAATCTCCTCCAGCTATGTGCTCTAGATAGGGTCGTTCATGTGATCTTCCTGTCTAGGGTCTGGCTTGTCAAATAGATTAGGCTTGCACATGAAGACCCTTTTCTGTATGCCAATGATATCCGGGAATGATGTGGGTCAATTTCATCCAACACTTATGGACGAACTTCTATCTGCTAGGATTGTCTTAGGAAGGAGCTTGAATACTATTCAACGATACTGCTCATGCAAGGTCTTCTTGTACCCTTTACTTTTGTAGGCATAGGTCATTCAACAGACCCCGCTGCAGGTCACTCTAGTTAATAAGAGACCGAGCTGTGGTGGTAGGTGTGGCTCTACATGGAGGGTGTTGGGTGTGCTTCCTCATTCCCAGCAACATGCCAACATTATCCTAGGTCTGGTCCATCGATTATAAATCTACCAGTACCACCAATTTTACTACAGAGTGTCTACTGTGATTGACTGTATATGACAGCAAAAAAGTGTCTTTTTAAAAGGGAAATAAAGCTGCTCGGCTTCTCCAATGGCTTTCCTTATCAGGTGGTCGGAAGACACGTAGGTGTAGGGCGGAGTGATTTGTCACAGGATGAAGAGTCCCAATGATCCAAGTGATGACTTTTTATCCGCAGTAGACCTGAAACGGTAAAGGAGCAGAGGTTTAGTGACACAACCTCAGTCTGTAGAGCTGACAGGGACGTGGGTAACGTCACGTGTTCATTAAATATCCAACAAAGACATAACCTGTGAAGGTGCGAGGGCTTCTTTGTCAGCGCAGTTTATGTTGATTGAGTGGCAGTGGAGCCTAAGTATACATTGTGGTTTAACTGTAATCTATCAGTTTGATCTTTTCGTTTTATCTCATACCGCACCTCCCATTGCTCAACTATCTATGCCTCATTATAGTCCCTCCGAAAGTTTTTCATAGGAAATATATAGACCATGTCACTGCCTCTGCTTCTTTATGGTTTTTATTTAGTTCCCCTGGATCTGCAATGTTTCTCACACTCATACATGTGCACGCTCTACGTAACTTTTATGTTTATGATACAGTTTCTCGCCCTTCTTTTCCCGGTCCATTCATATTCTATGACTTATACATTGAAAATAATATATAGAAATACTTGCGATCATACTGGTGCAAAGGAGATATATTTCAAATAATACCATCACACAGAATGTTTTTACATAATGCACAAATTACTTGACCAATCGAATTTGACGAAGATTCATCTCGTAGATAATAAGACTAAAGGGAACGACTATTCTGTGTAAAAGAAATAAACCAAGTGATAATGCATGTCTTTTATTGATCTAGAAACGAGAGCTAGTGATAATTTCCAAAGGGACAAAATGAATTATTGTTACCTAAATTCTAGACTTTGCAGTAAATTTCTGAACATTCAGATCAACAACAGACCACTCTCACTCATTATTCACAATAAGACTTGAAAGATAAAGAAATAGTAGTTGTTTTCTCAAAAACTTTGACAAAGTATGTTGGGCATAGGGCCTCTAATTTTGACTACCAAAATATTACCAGTTGCTATTATGAAATACTGAAACCACGTGAGGTATTGCTGTTTCTGGATTTAAGTGTGTGCTGTAGGGGCCTCGCTATTGTAGGCGCTGCCTTTGGTACGAGGCTTTGTAAGGCAATAGGCTGCTGCAGGGAAAGTGTTAAGCCCTTTTGTCAGTAATTCCGGAGATCGCATCTCTGGATCAGCCCAGTCATGACCTGGGTTACGTCAGCCATGTCTTATTGTTATTACGTGCATTTGTTATACACCTAAAGACTGATAGGGTTCTGACTGCTGATTCATTTATAAAATTAACCTAATTTAATTACGGCAATTGAGTGTGAAATCTGTAAAAAAAAAAAAAAAAAAAAAAAAAGTCCGATATGAGGCACGTCTGGCGAAGGTAATGCGGCTTTCGTATCCTGTCATCATAAACCTGTTTCTTTGTCAGGGGAGGGCCACAGGCAGTTCCAAGTCTCATTATCTACCAGCTTTACAATATGGCCTACAGTGAAATGATCTCCATCTGATCACATTTACCAAGATTGCCGGCGGAAAGGAAAGGGCTGCCAAGTGCGAGAATCTGAAATGAGGAAATGACAGATCAGAAAAGGCCTTTGTGCGGGGTAAAGGTTCGCGCCGACCTGCATTGTGCCAACATAAAGTGAGATTCACGTGTTGAGACTAAAGTACCTGAGATGGGTGTACTTAACACCTTTTTCCCAGTCTCAGCAGGATTTGTGTCTTCAACTTAATCGTTGCTGACAAATCCGTTGGGAAATTTTGGTCTAAGGGAATTGGAACCCTATCATTGAGACGAGGAGATTTTGTTCCAGTAGAGAATTTCAGCAGGATTTTCTCTGAGACAAACGCCCTGCCAGGTAGGCGAATCCCGCCGTGTGAGTTTCATTTGAGGTGCATAGGGGGCAGACTGATTTAACCACACTGGTACATACAAGGAGAGTAGTGAACCGGAGAATGTTTAACGTATCTGAATGACCGTACTCCAGCAATAAATATTGCTCATGGTAGAAAGATTACGTATGAACGTTTACATCATTGCACCCAGCATTTCCGACACGGACTCACGTGCATCGCGCTTTTCCTTTTTTTCATGTTTTATTTCTTCCTCATCCTTTGTTGTTGATCTCATTTTCTTACATTTCTTTTTGCTCTGCGGTTTCCATTTGGCAAACGTCGTCTAGTGCAGATTTCCACTTGAAGTACCTTCAAAGTCATCGCCCTGGGGCACATGTAAAGTGAATACAAACGTGATATAGTTCTGAAGAAAGCACGAGATCCCCGCAAACAGAAAAACCGTGTCGTCTGCTCAGTTTGCACGCGCGCGTTTCAGATGACGTCATTTCCGGGAATGGTGGTCCCAGAAGGCTGACATATTCTCATGAGCCTCCTCGGGAAGTTTGGCCTCAGGTTTCTCGAAATAACGCAGGGATTCTGTAGTCAGAGTGTCAGGCCTTTCGGCAAGATGACGTCCCATCAAGTAGCCACCTGCAGCACAATAGCGTTTTTGGCGGGAACACTTCAACTGAGTAGGATAAATGTCGTCGGCCGAACCTACTTAATTTTAATATTAATCTGGGTTGTTGACATTCTGTTCAGTACTCCTAAAACGTGGACTACTGCCACAATTATTCTAATCTATCTAGACATATTAAGGGCTTTACTCTGACTCAAAGATTATCGGGCTGTCCTCGAGAATTAACATTATGAACTTGCAGATGAAATGCAATAATGCCATAATCTCTATCTTATCCTCTCATCTTCCCTCTCAGTATTCTGCTTCTCATCATGATAAGTCCACCAACACAAATCTATAAAAATAAAAACCAACAACAGCAAAAAAATACTGAAAGAAAGTACTGCCAATGTACTTTCCTCTGTGTCACAGTGGGTCCTATGTACTTGTACGGTAACATTATGATATAATTGTGGATACTTGAATGTATTATGTACTGGAATAAAAGTTGCTTCTATAAATCTATCTCAACTTCCGTTACCTTTCACCGAACTGCTCTACAAGTGAGTTATAAGAAACTCGAAGTCCAAGCACGCATTAATGAAATAGCAATGACTTTGATTGACGCAACACATACAAAAGTTGCCACAGATATTTCCCTACATGGGGTAGAGGGGGATGTCAGCCGGTGCGTATTCCCTTCTGAATATCATGAAATCAAGATCCCTGTTTGTGCGCAGAAGTTTGTTGGTAGACACTTCATTATTGTAGGTCATGCTGTCTTGGGTAAATGGGAAAAAATACGTCGCTAGAAATGACACATATTCTGGAATTTCCTAAGCAACCTTAGGGAAGATCATATAGATAGTCAAACAGGAAGATGACGTTATGACTAATATATTGCATATTGCCTTAAATCATTGGAAATCCCTTCACTCGCGATTTATTTTTTGGCTTTATTATTTTGTAATAAGCCAAACCTTTCATATAAACCCTTGAATTAGGTTTTTCTTCCAACACTGAAATTGACAGAATTCAGCATTTTAACTCCACCAAGTCAAGTTCTCGACCAGCGTAGCTTTCTCTATTTAAACTTGATTCCATTAAGACATAGCAGTCCTCCTTTCATTATCCTTTCAATGTTTATCTGCTTTCATCTAGAACAGTAATCCTAGGATAGTTTGACTAAGTGCGAACGAAAATGTAGTAATTAATACAATTCGTTGGCTTATGTTTCAAAGTGATACTTCTACAAGGTTATTGCGATATTACACCTCAAATATCCACGTTATGTCTTTAGTACATCGTCCTAAATCAGGTATACAATGATCTAACGTTTTGGCTTTGAACTTTGATAACCAGCTTAAGTGTTTCAAGTTTGCTCTATATTACTTTGTCTTTTTGTGTAGAAACGAGGCTTAGCTAGAATGTCACTTTCACCCACCGCGTTGCGACCACAAATAGAGAGAACAGGGAAACATGCTGGTGGACGTTGCCTCGGCCTCATCTGCATACCCTGGTTATTTGTTGTTGTTTTTTAGTAGCGTGCATTGGATACGAGCATATTGCCCACCTTACTTGATGTTATGGGGTGCTGTGTGTACTTCCACACAGATGCTATGGAGTTCAAACAGCGTAGACTCCTACACCGGGGTAAAGCCTAGTTCCCTAGACCCAATGTCATCGAGACAGGGGGGGAGTCCAGATGTTTACGGATAGTACATCCACTTGCTGAGTCAGTGTCAACCTGTGGTGTCACTCTAGACTGGCTCCAGTTTCTGCATCCTATGGCTACCCTCCTCGCTGGGATACAGGGACTGGTATAATCGGTAATGGTGTTGGATTTCAACGTACCAGCATCAGAGTATGGATGTAGCGAGGGTTATTACTCTCTAATTTCTCTTGTGGATTCGACTGTTATCCAGTCTCATCATACAAAGTGCAGGCATTCTGTGGTCTCCCCCCCCCCCCCCCAACCCCCCGGATCTAGTCCGAGGAGAGGATATGGCAGCCCTGCTCAAATTTTTGTATGTGGAATTCGAGGCTTTTACGTTCTCTCTATATATTGTAGTCCTAGCTGTCACCGGTTTTTATTCAGAAACCTCACATAATAAGACTAAGTTGGCACAATTTTTTTCATTCCAATGGAGTCAGTTTTTTGCCTTTGTGGTTGGAAATATTTTTTTACGTGACATTGTATGTGAGGTTCAAAACTCGTAGATCAGCTTTGACTTGGGGTATCGATGTCCAGTATATATACTTGTACATCATTCGTGCCATTGTGTGAGTGTTGATTGTAGTGGTTGGGTATTTTGTTCTTGTAGGTATTCCCTGATTGTTTCTTTTATCTTGAATTCTGTTTGCCCAACGTATTGCATATTGCTCGTTTTACACTCAATACAGTAGATTAGCCTACATTGTTGCAGGTGACGTTCCATTTTGTCTGATGTATTTTGGTGGTACTGGATTTGATGGTTCCGTCCATGCACATTAGGTTGCAGTATTGGCAGTAGATCTTCGTGCATTTATTCTGGTTGATTTCGATTACTTTGTGTTTTGGGTTAATGGGAATACTTTTACAAAATTGAAGGAAGTTCGAAACCTATTGTAATAGGTAAATTGAAAGCATCATTTTCTGTAACCCACTTGCACCCAGTTAACTTGCCATTTCTACAACTGCCTTTCTAGGATCCAAATATATCACTCACCAGTGGTACAACAAGTGATTGGCCAAGGTCAGTTGGCCTCATCTCTTGTTTCCTTCCACCAATATATCTAAGCACTGCAGTGGTGTCACAATAGGGGCAGGGCAGGGGGGTGATGCCCTCCCCCCCCCCCCCCCACACACACACACTTTTCTCCTGGCACCAACAAAGTCAGCAGCTTTAGTTTTACTGAATGAAAAGTAAATACCCATATGACTTTTGACCATGTGAGAAAAAGGTCAGCAATTTCTCAGGTCGTCCCCCACTTGCAAAACGTTCTGACGACGCTGCACTGAATGAGAACATTGTCATAATCATTTTAACTAATCAGGCGTTTGAGTTGCGATAGAGTTGATAGCTCTTTGTTCGTTCTTTTAGTATTTTTTCTTGAAAATGATTCTGTTAACTGCTGAACCTTAAGAAGTCCCCCCATGAATTCGAGATTCCTCAGTGGCCTAGTAATGGGACACACGTTCTATTTCCACTTCTTGCCCACGTAACGCTTCTCCTATTCCACTGTGACCACGATAATGTCACCAATGAAAGCTCTAGATTCTATCTGATGTGATTTGGTTTGTTCAGAATTGGAATTGTTACGCATTATTCTTTTCTATCCCTCTCTAGGCTTTGTTCGTGCCTGCCTTTGGTCTCCTGTCCCTCAACTGAAGTTCCTGGTTCGGAGGGGAGAAGGACCGAATAGTGATAACCGCAGAGGGGACGAGGTGGAGGGGTGGTTGGAAACTCGCCAGGAAAGTTATAGGCCCCACAGTGTTGCTACTAAGCAAAAGGGTCCACGATCTTATTTAAGTTTCCTCTTTGGTCATGTGTTTGCGCATCCATGATTTTTGAAGTAAACTAAGAAACCACTAGTATGCGTCGTCGATCTTATCCCTGAAGATCATAAAACATCCCCGGTGATATTACCATAAAACGTCGTTGAATGCCGGTGAATTTCCATATGCAGACCTCCTACGTCTTCTTTTTTATGACGCTATACGTGGTTCGGATCAGATTGGAGGGTGGGGATGTGTGCCGGTTATAATAAGTACTCGTTGATCTGAAACGTCGATGTACTATAGCAACTGGTAATTTCGAATAAGGAAAAGCTACATTTAATACGCGGCCACACGTTTTGGGCATTCACTTAATATTGTGTTTCCACCTGCCGACTATAAACCCATCGATAATTTTCACGTTGTACAAATATTGGTTCGTGGTTCTCCTTTTGAAAAGCCAGTGGTACATAATCGATGACCTGCACTCCAAAAATGCGATGGACGCTCACCGATTTTCGGTAGTAGAATGCAGAGCATTTCGTTGGTGGGTGCAGAAATCGGTCGGTGGTGCCACATTGCATAAGGCAGGGTAGAAAGTCGTTGACCATATCTGTTTCTACCTGACGGTTGTTGCACTTAATTTATTGCATAATCGATTGGCGGTCGAAATGCCATTATCGGTGGTCATTATCAGCAGGTGGAAAGCCGCATTACAGTGTAGGATAGGAAGGAAAACCAACGGCGCCGGTAGACCTCTAGACTCGCTGGCCACCCAATGAGAACGCTATTATTTGCTTTCCCAATAAGTAGAGGTCTTTAATTTTTGTATTATTCTTTTTGGTTCTACCACATGGGTAGGTCTTCCACCGTAATTGCTATTAAAACAGTATATGATTTTTTATGATAAGAATACATAAATTCATGTGCACGTTACTATCTTTTTCAAAATACCTTCCCAGTCCTGGGCCCTGTTGAATAATCAGATGTATCCTATGGCAGGACTATAAGATGAACGAGGTCTTGGACGACCTACGCCACATGCCGTTTCATTAAGTAGATCCCCGGTGGACAGTAAAATTCCTCTTGAAGATTATCTTAGGTGTGTCCCAAATATTTCATCAGGACAAGTCCAGGGACCTGTTTCACTAGTTTCGTGACATGTCTAAATGGTGTGACATGTCTAGATGGCGTCTAGATGGTGTGTCCGGTTTCATAAGAACTAGACATAAGACTTCATTTTTGCTTGCACTGTTGGTGCCGCTTTTCATGTCTGTCTAACACTTTTGTCACGAAACTAGTGAAACAGGTCCATGACGTGTAGATTTGTCTAATTCCTACGTTTGGGGTCTGTCTTTTCCTATGGGCAGCTACTTGTGGTGGCACAAAACCAGACAACCCAATCTGTCTGTATGGTGTCACAGACATGTCACAAAACTAGTAAAACAGGTCCCTGGGCCCTAAGCTTTAGGACCGATATACACTGTACTTCGGATATCACTTCCATGGTCCTAGGATCCGGCCTGTAAATAATGCACAGCCCTTTCTCTTCCATCATGACCAGCCATTTTGTAACAAAAGATCAAAATACATGTGCGACACCCCCTACAGATGTCCTTTTGTCAGGACAATTTGTAGGATTAAGATGTTGTTATGAAACTACTTTTAACTGCTTAACTTTGATCCTATCCTTCATCCTAGCCCTCCAATACTAAGATGTCCCATGAAATACGTCCTAATGTCAGATCAGAGGGACGTATTTTACGGGACTAAAGGCCAAGAATGGCACCCCTACGGCATCAGTCACTAAGTTTTCTTATTATATATCTAAATATCATGAGAAAACACCTTCTTATGTACTCGCGAAGTACACTACAGGCACAGTGTGCCTGAATATTCACTATGGGCTCAAGGCCTAAAACTGCACCCACAGCAGCGGGTATCATTTCCTAGTTGTGTGACCATAGGTGTATAGTGATAACAGCACCCTGGTTCATCTTACTCACTCAGACGGTCACCGAAATAAATCAAACTAACCACACACAGAAATAAGAAATCAAATGTGGATGCCAATCGTAAGAAATACGAGATGACTTACCTAAGATGCTCTATCATGGGCCGCTCTACACTGTTTAAAATGATCTGATCATAATAGTAGAGTAACCGAAAGTGTACAATCCTTACCGGGTACTATTCGCCAGAGTAGAATCATACAGAATGACTTAATGGTGTATTCTGGTTGCTTTAGTACCTGTTATAATAACATGAGTGGGAACTTTCTTAGAACATCAAGGTAAAGCCCAGTCGTGATTCTCTTTAGAATAAATCACGTAGGAATCATAATAGCTTCCTTCATCGTGATGGAGTGACTTTATCTCTTTGAATGGTTAACCATCAAATGGCGAAATAATATCACTTATACATTCCGCTTGAGGGGGCTGTAATTAATGCCTTGTGAATCATCAATAAGACAAGGATATTCAGAATCCTTGTCTTAGTTAACGTAGGTGTAGAGATTAATCTTGGTGCAGTTGGATAATTTGTATGGGTTGGAAAAATGACGAGAGACACTACAGTTCAGTCCACTGTCATGGGTCGGATTTCTCGGACGTATTTGGCCATACTAAATAGGGAAACGATTGGGTAGCCGTAAGCTGGTAGAAAGTACTGATAGTGGTGTCAGGAACAATTAAGACGTGTGCTTCCCTGCACTTCCTCTATGTTTTATCAGTGAGGGACAGGGTTACCACGTACTGTCATTTCATGCATGGAACTGTATAACTGACTTAATTACCCTTTCCACGGGCGTCCCTACACCTTTATGCAAGGTAACCTATATAAAGGCTGATCCCTTACATGGGATGATCCCTTACCATGGATTTTTTTATTTTTTTTATTTGTGTATTTAGACTGCAAGGACGTCAGCTTGCGCCGGTATGAGTGCCCTTACAGTATCCATGGCACACTCATATTACAAAATTTCTAGCTCTTCTAGTGACCATGTCACTCAGCTTTTCGATGAACATATATACATTTTACTAAAAGAAACGAAAAGAATGCCGCTCCATGAGCAGGCAAGTCAAAATTTTGCATCCTTAGTCCATTTTAGGTGTTATCCCCAGGTTGTTTTACTATCCCAAGATTTAACCAGTTTATCGCTTCATGTCCACTCTGTGGATTTTCATGCAGTGAGGTCATCCATTGCAGCAAAATCTGTCCATTTTCAGAGAACATGACACAACATATTTCAATTTACTAATACATAAAAAGTTACAAATCTACAGGGGTTCCATTCACTCATATAGTGTTTGATCTGCTTATACCAGGAGTAAAAATAAATACAAAATAAGCACATGTGGTTTCAAGGTCGGCCGTACCCATGCCCCTATCTGTTCATAAGTTCAGCTAGGGTGACTGTCTTCATTGCCTTTTTAAAAGCATCATACTCATCTAACTGTCTATATGATGCCTTTAGCTTATTCCAGGTACATGCTCCCTGGTACAATACGCTTGACTTAAACCTTTCAATTTTGGGTCTTTGCACTCTAAATAGTATGCCTGCTGCTGCACGAGTATTCAAGGTTGGTGTCTGGGGAGGTTCAATAGAATTTCTTTGCTTAAACATATAATTTAATAAGTGATTTTTCCTTCTCTCACAGAGCAGTGGAATTTTTGCATTTCTGTGAACATGTAAAATATCCAAGTTTGGGTCTGCCTTCAGTGATACTCAAAGCGCTCGATTTTGCAGCGATTGAAGCTGTTTGACTTTGAGGGAGACAAATTTAAACAGAAAATATCCCCATAGTCCAAGTAAGGTATGACTAGCGATTTGTAGATTGTCAAGGCAGTGTTTGCATCGATAAACTTTCTTACTTTAGACAATAAGTAGACTTTATGCAAAGCTATCTTGTTCTCAATATGCTTATTGAAATTTAACTGCGTGTCTAGTCTGAAGCCTAAGTACTTATAATAAAAAACTCTTTCAATCGCTGTGTTATTCATTTCAACCTTCAGTTGGTTTAGCTTATTTAACCTTTGGGGTGTTCCAAAAACCATACACTTGGTTTTTTTCTCATTTACCGTCAGCTGGTTCTCGCGACACCATTTAGCAATATTACCCAATCTTGTATGCATCGTCAAAGACATGTCATCGATGTTGTCACCGTGTCATCAGCATATAATCGCACACTATCCTCAGGCACAACATTCGGCATATCATTCACGTATGTGAGGAAAAACAGCGGGCCGAGTATCGACCCTTGGGGCACTCCACAGATAATTTGCTCTTCCCCGGATAGTATCCCATTTGCTAAAGTTTTTTGCGTACGATTTTGTAAATAATTTTTTATCCAAAGTAAAGCATTACCCCAAAACCCCTGAAGCTCTAATTTATTTAACAGAATATTATGATTTACAGTGTCAAAAGCTTTAGATTGATCTATAAACGTGGCTATTGAAATTTTCCCTTTGTTCATGTTTGTTAATATGTTTTCGGTTAATTTAACTGTAGTTTCCGTCACAGTTGCCCACTTCCATTCATCTGGCATTCTATTAGAACTAAAACACAAGTTCAACAAATGAGAGACCTGGTCTGGGACCGCAAGCAGCGCAATTTTCATGTATTTGGCAGTGATAAAGGGTATACTAGATGCCTTCCATGAGCTAATATTCTTGATTAATTTCGTAACTTCATCAACATTAGTTTCAAAATGTTCAATGCTAAACTCATTTCTTTGTCCATAATAATTCCATTTATCGGTAAATACCTCCGCTAGTTTAGGCCCAATATTTGTAAAAAAACGAATTTATGTGATTTGGAAGATCAGTATCATTTATCGGTAGTCCAGTAGTGTCCTCGTCTAAAGTAATTTTGTCAGTTGTGTTTCTAGCAGGTAAAAGTGATCTAATCTATCTCCAAAATTTTTTTCCATCTCCATTTGACCTATCAATATTTCCTTTAATAAATTCTGCTTTTACATTTGATATTACCTTTTACATTTATTTCGACTTTTGCGTGCCTTAACCCAGTCATCTGGGAGGTCAGTTTTATGCGTCTTTTTCATAGCATGATCTTTATCTTTGATGAGCTCGAGTATCTCATTATTCAACCATGGTTCTTTACTGTTTTTGACCGTAAACTCTTTTATTGGGCATAATCGATCCAATTCTAACTTTAAAATCTCATACATGTACGACCATGCCTTGTCTACATCACTTTTATTCCAAAATTTGTTCCAATTAGCAATTTTTATTTTATCGCCAAAGACCTCAGGGTCAAAATGCCTATAGGATCTACCCTGGAAAGTTGTTTTAGTTTCTTTTTTAGGATATTTCCCTGCCACGAAGTAGATAGGTGAATGGTCACTTATACTAATAGATACTAACCCCTCTTTCTTTCTATGTCCTATATTAGTAACCACCCAGTCAATGCAGGTTTTTGAGACCTCATTACACCTTGTTAGGTCGTTTATCAATTGTTTTAATCCTCTTGCTTTAAACCATGCCTTTAGGTCTTTTATAAGATCATTACCTCGTTCAAACCAATTCATTAGATGGATGACCTCTACAAGGGGTGACCCTTTACACCGGGTGACCCCTTACACGGGATGAGCCCTTACAGTTTCACGGGGTGATCCCTTACACAGGGTGGCTCCTTACACGGGGTGGCCCCTTACACGGGGTGGCCCCCTTACATGGGGTGGCCCCCTTACATGGGGTGGCCCCCTTACACGGGGTGGCCCCCTTACACGGGTCACTTACACGGGGTGGCCCCCCTTACACGGGGTGGCCCCCCTTACACGGGGTGGCCCCCCTTACACGGGGTGGCCCCTTACACGGGGTGCCCCCTTACACGGGGTGGCCCCCCCTTACACGGGGTGGCCCCTTACTCGGGATGAGCCCTACAGTTATACGGGGTGTCCCCTTACACGGTGTGGTCCCTTACACGGGGTGGCCCCTTACACGGGGTGGCCCCTTACTCGGGTTGAGCCTACAGTTTTAATTGGTGGCCCCTGACACGGGGTGGCCCCTTACACGGGGTGTTCCCTTACACGGGGTCACCCCTTTCCCAGGGTGAAATTAAACATCTAATAAAGCGAGTCCTTCTGAGCAAGGATGTCCCTATATACAAGGGTGACCCCTTACTCAGCCTGGTGTCCCTATACATAGTATTCTGTTAAACTTTGACGCAAGTGAAGTGGAAATGAAGCGTGCAACGAACTAAAATAAGACATCTAGATATACAAAATAAATCTCTCAGTGAAAATATATTTAGTTGAGAGATATTAGCTAAAATTCGGTTCTTCCGATTAGATATCAGACCACCCAAATTGATGCAATTTCATTTGGATCCAGCCATTGCACCTTACACAGTCTAGGGCATTATTATGGACAGCTCCCTCTGTAAATGCGGAGTTGAACGTTGCACGAATCCCCACTGGCCAGGGTTCAGATACGTCGCAGAGTGAAGCAGGTTTCCCTAGATTTCTGCAACCAGGGTTGTACAAGGAGACACTTTTCTGTACGCTAACGAAACCCAGGGACAATTTGGACCAATTTTATCCAATATTTTTAGACAACCTTCCCTTGGCTAGGACTGCCTTAGAAAACGAGCTTGAATATCATAAAATGATAACCCTCGACGAAGAAGCGTTTACCCTGTACTTTCCTGGGTAAATTTTATTCAACAGGTCCCTGGGTCCCGTTTAATAGTCAAGGACACTACATGTACACCCTTGTCTGTATGTCATAGAAACGTAGGGACGATGTGGGTCAACTTTATTCTGTACTTATGGACGACCGTATATGGACAGCTTATACTGTCTTAGTGAACAGACTCAAACATTATCAAACGTACGAGGCAGAGAAAAGGCTCTTCATGTACGATCCTAGATCTAGCCTGGTCCCTGGTCTCATGTCCCGGATGATATTTTTTCCATGGAGTTCCAGTGTTCAATACACTATACCACTTCGCCCCCTACCTCTTTAAGGTCATGAGTGCAGTGGATGACAAATGGTATATATATGTACTAGATTTCACCCAGAGAGTCATGGCTTTTTGTCTTTAAGTGGAGCAGAACTTCCGGGGAGCCTCTACTCTATTCATAATGAACATTTTTTCAGGGCCTTTTCCTTTATAATGATTAACATTATCAGGTGGATCTCATTTCTGTCAACTGTTTTATGAAGTTCTAATTACCCTAATGCCTACTTCCTCAGAGAACATTCATCTAGAAAAGTTGTCTAACTGCTACTACCAGCTTTGTGATATCATATTTTCACTCCTTACTGGTTTCAACATTGGGGGTCCTACTATCAGCTGAATGGTATATCCAGACATGTAATACTAACTAAAATAACTGACTGGCTATTTACTGCACATTTGGTGCAACAGTATTCTTTCAGTTCTGTATTCTATTAGCGTTTATCCCCTTAATATCTAGAATTATATATAATATATAATCTAGAGTCGAATTGTATTTATTTTATACCTGTGCACATCATTCTTATACTTACTGACCTCTACTCTCTATATCATAAAAATCATGTACGGCCCACTGTGATGTACACTGTTTTTTGTGATGTACACTGTCTTCTTATCCACCTAATACAAAGTGTGGATCCATGGTGGACCTATAAGAACTCTGTATATATGTACATTATCACCCCTCTCATTCTGTACTGTCAATATGGTCTACCTGAGAAGAATTCTTGACGAACTAGGCTTAGAGCCTTGAGAATACAAAGCCTCCCGTGCTAATGATGTACATCATTTCAACCAAAGATTCCTTTAATCTCAATGATGCCACCTAGAGGGAATACTGTATGCCAGTGGATTCTAAAGGCTCTAAGCCTAGTTTATTAAGAATTCTTCTCCCATAGAGCGCAGTGAGAACCTTGTACAGATTACGCCTTAAAGAGAGCGTGAGATCTTATGAGAGGGGTGCAGCAACAGCGGTAACTGTATGGTAATGATATTTACACGGTTGCACTCACACCAAGTCCGGTCAACTCATTGACATTTCTCAGTATTAGTACGTTTAATCTTGCACCATCTACCCCTTCAATAGAACCAGGATCCCAAGGGCGACCACACACCAGGAATCCCAACCATACCTTTTTATGTCTACCAGGGGATTCTGATCCATTCAATTGTGTGCTGCTTGGATAAATCCATATAATTAAATTCATTATCTTGGTAAGTAATCTGGTCATTAATAACTCACCCTCATTTACATTTAAATCTGTGATTCGAGAACCGGACTGACAACATTTTAAGAGTCTGGCGCGCTGTTTAATGATGATGGACATCACAAGGCGATGGTGTTCCTGGAAAGCTACATCCCGATGATCCAAATTCACTTCCTAACGAGGACGCTCCATCATTTTTATCATCCATTCTTCCTCGTTAGTGCAAAACACGGGGTATCACATGGTGTTACGTTTTGTGCATGGCTGTGAAAAATGTCCTGAAGAAGGCATTGGTTTAGGCAAAAATATGCAAACTATCGGCGCGTCATATAAATCTTTGACACTGAATTATTTTAGTTGCTCCTTGATGAATCGCCCCTACCTAGTGACATTGTAAAAGGTCGCGAGAACTCCAACACTCTTAATGTTCAGATAAAAATGAGCATTTAGATGGACTGCAGGATAAGCATTGCTGAAGATGATTTCAGTTATTGGAACCATCGGTTTAAAACGGTGTCATTTCTGCTTAGGTCAATCATGAACATGAACAAAACGGATAACACCAAAGAGAAACACTTTATGCATGGAGAACACATAAGAATATTTAAGTGCGCACCGAGAATATTACGTTAATCATTAACGGATATGCTGCGATATAATTGTTGGGAGGAGTCATACTCGGAAAAGGAAGCACTTGAAGGTTCATATGACAAGGATGTCACTGACATTGAAACAATTTAACATACTTAACTTCAGCTATTACACGCATCTATAACTGGCGCCTCATGTCACGGGGGATTCCTTTAAGTGCAATTCACACGGTTCGTATTCAAGTACCTTACAGGGTTTTAATCTCATTAGATTCTGTGCCTTTTTAGGGGTAAATATCGTCAACAATTGCAGGAGAAAAAATATGTCTCGGGGAAATGGAACCCTAAAATTTAGATGAAGGAATTGCGTTTGAGTACAGAATCCCAGTAAGATTTGTCTCAGACAAACACCCTATGAGGTACATGAATATCATCGTGTGAATCCCGCTTTAGGTTTCGTTTTGTCAGTCGCAAGTGATAATAAAAGAACCTATAAGCCATTGCATATCTAGAAAGCACTAAATAAAAACATCTAAAAAATATAAGATACTCCACGATTTGGGAAACGCAGTAATCGTCAAAAAGGCATACTCGAGTGACGATTACCTTCTTATCCAAACGAGTGGTGTATTTTATATTTATACGATTCGATTATAGTTTTGAATTTATCTCATCCCTTTCACGGAGATTAAATCGCATCACAATATCAGGCAAATTGAAATTGCTGACGCAAATCCAGTTATATACATGAATCTCTATGTTGATATCTTTTTCAATTCCTGGCCGCTGATTGGCAAATTGATTTCTTACATTATCTACAATTACTACGGCAAGACCATGGCATATTATTAGCACATCACATGGGTGATCCTTGCTATATATTGTTGATGCTATTTCTATTATAAAATTTGTACCAGGGGTGAGATGAGTGTTCTGCCATACAAAAATTTTCATGCGTGTACAAATTGCCCCTGGCTTTCTACCACCTATACATCGTTAAATGCATGAACTCTATGCGTCTCGACACAGTGTACAATAGAATCAATGCCAATTCTTTAAAGGATCGATCCTATACCCCCTCCCCACCTTCCCTATGCAGATTGCGATGTATACGTAGAAACCTGGGCAGGTGTGCCACCAACACCAACTGTAAAATGACTCCAATCGTGATTAAATCGATTCGGAGTGGCAGCCTCGGGGGTTAGCAGTGGAATTATCGCTTCGCTCCACGCGACTCTCTGGTGAACCTTTTGCACAGGCAAGCTTTGTACTGTTTGTAATCTTTGAAGATTTCCGAGATCTCTCATTCGCCAGTCATGCCCACATCTAACACGAAACCTGGAGCTTTCACAAGTTTTAAATTATCAGTTTCGGGTGTGATAGATTAGGTCGTGCCTCAGGCTTTTAGTTACACCCATTCGAAAACGTGGATAGAAACATGTTCCAGTGAAGTATAGGACTATAGGACAAATAAGCCGATACCACATACAGCTATGAAAAAAGTAGTATGTTGATCTTTGATGAATGAGCATGGGATTATGTGGTTTTTTTAAAATCAAAAGGTTTTAGATTCATTCAGTGTGATAGATTAGGTCGTGCCTCAGGCTTTTAGTTACACCCATTCGAAAACGTGGATAGAAACATGTTCCAGTGAAGTATAGGCCTATAGGACAAATAAGCCGATACCACATACAGCTATGAAAAAAATAGTATGTTGATCTTTGATGAATGAGCATGGGATTATGTTGGGGTTTTTTTTTCAAATCAAAAGGTTTTAGATTCATTCAGTCTATGAGTCATTTTCTGTGACCCACCTGGCACCCAGTAGACCTGCCACTTCTAGGACTATCTTGTCAAAGCGGAAGTCACACAAAGAGGGAGACGCAGCGATTCCCAGAATCGCCAACACAAAATACCGTGTATGTGAGCTTTTATTTTATATTTCACCTGATCAATGGTTCTGAAATGCTTAATTATCGGCCGGAGATACTCCTATGAAATATTATCTCACATACCCGCCAGCTTTCGTTGGCGATTCCGGAAATCGCTGCATTTTTCGTTTTGTGTGTCCCCGGCATAAGTTCCAAATGTATCATCAAATAAAAGTTGGTCAATAAGGTATTATTTTTTGTGAGAGTTAGCACCTATACCAGCCACCTCACTTTTTTAGTCTGTTATAATTATGTACGCCACTATTTATTTTTATTTAAGTCTACCAATTTATCATCTACCTTAAATTTATCATCTACCTTAGATGCAAACTTATATCGACTTGCTTTTCATATCCCTTTATTTATGTCATTTCATGAAAATGGGTTTTGAATTTTACCTTTTGATGTTCACGTGTTTTGCAAAATGCAAACATTATTTAGACTATTCAAATCGTTAAAGGGTAATTCTGGGTATGATGGAGGAGCGCGGTAACTGCTAACGAATCATTGCAGACATCTATGGTCAGTCTCAACCTTTAGGCAATGTTTTATGTTTGCAAACTGTTCTATAATGCCAGCATCTTGCCATTACGACTATCTTTAATGTCATGTATATCCTCCCAGCAATGCAACCAACTGCATGTCTGTTGCCCAGACATTTTTAATTTGATACTATTGACTTCGTCGCTAGAGCCTATGTACACACAATCTTGTGGGTATTGGCCGCATTACATGCCTCAGTCTCCAAAGCTAACGTTAGGGCAGCATGTCAGATCATGAATATTCAAATAGGCGGTGATGGCCCAAACTATGATAGACTTTCAGTGCTTGATTCCAGCGTGACTTAGGGACTAGCAAAACTTGCGCCATCTTTAAATGGCGGAGGCTGTCAGAAGCTGATCTCAGGTTAAGGAGATTTTAGAACTACAGTACTAAATTTTGTTTTCAAAATGGCTAGAAAGAAATCATAAGAGATAAAGTAAATTTGAGTATAAACCAAGTAAAAAGATACAGCAGGCCCGAGTTTTTCTACACACGAGATTCACACCCTCGTGATATTCAGTCTCTTTACTCAGGTCTGGTTCTATCTGTCTCTATGTGGGGAAGCACCACCAAGCGGATCCTGTAGAAAACATGCCTTTTTATATATGGTAGGTAACAATGTCAGTGTGGGAGGAGATGACAACAGCCAATGATTGTTAAGAATATGTTGGGTTGATTCAATATGATTCTTAACCATGTTAAAACAGATTTGGTTATTGTTTTATTTGATGCTGTTATCACCGTGAGTTATTATCCATTAATGGAGGTGTACCTGATCTTTTCACGGTGTGCTCTTGATAATACGACCTCGGCAATGCGACCATCTTGATCTTGTCACTCAGGTGGTCTTAATAGCGGGAGTTTTCTGTATTATTTTATCGTGGGAGTAATCTCCCACGGAAATACGGAGATTTGTCACAGTCCACACTGAAGAGGCTAAAATCCTGGATGCTCGTCTACTCATTCTAGACCACTTCTTTCCTCTACGCAAGGGGAGTGGGGTGGCATTTAAGTAAGTAGTACTCCTTATATGCTATATTGCATTCAAAACATGCACTCTGAATCCTGGCAAAGAAAGTTTGTCTTAGCAAATACACGGTAGATTGGGCCACGAGATCCTGGAAATAGTTGGCCCCGTGTTACAACGTTTGTGGACGTGGAGAGGGGTTCGTCTCTTAAACTCCAGAGCATGCCATTATCCTAATCCTGTTTTTAGCATTGCGGCCTCCATATAGGAACAGTTTTTAGGATTTGCCCCGATCTTACCTTAAAGTAGCCCACACAAGTGTGTAGGTGTATGTGTGTGTGTTGGAGGTGGGGGTGGGGAGGGGGCTGAAAACAGGGGATTGAATGAAAACAAATATCATATATCCGACCCCCCGGTAGCTTTAACAGCCAGCCACACGAGCCGCATGTGATTTGAACTGCTTACCGAGCTGCGGTTACCTTAAAGAGACAAAAACAAGTCAGCCGTCGAGGAAGAAAGCTGGCACCGCTCTATCCCAGGCCAGCTCCTAAAACCAGACTGAATCAGCATAAAAATTGATGCTATTTTATAGATATTATACTCCATCCCTTGTTCTGAACAGAAGGTATATAGGATGACATGTCATGGAATTTTGAATTAACATGGGAATTTCAGGTGATGCTTTGCATTCTGCGATTGGAGAGTCGCATTAAGGAAGAGGTAGTATCGCTGATTCCTCAGGGGTGAATGCATATTTATTTTTAGGAAACGGGCCCAAGGTGCCGCCATGACTCAGTCCTCTTGCGGAAGAGACTCAGTTGGGTCTCGACTGGCACCCGCCGGGACTGGTCGGGTCGGTTGGGTGTTGGCAGGGTGGCCTGTAGACGGCCCTTGGGTCAGGTAGAGTCCCACACAACAGCTCGTTTAGATTGGCCGCCACCTCTGTCTCCACTCTGTTCTGGCTAAGGGGTTGGCATGGTTCACTCTGTGATGAGTCCAATCTCGAACCAAGTAATTCTAATCTAGGTAGGTTCTGAGAGTGTACCTCGGGAAGGGAATTTTTTGTCAGCTACAATTACCTCTATCAATCTTCAGTAAAAAGAGAAATGACAACCCACCATTCAGACGAGGAGATTGTGTTTCAGTACACAACCTCAGCTGGATTCGTCTTATGCAAATGCCCTGTGAGGTATTTGAAACCCTTCCTATGAATTCCGCTTTTTCGAGCATGTGATCCACCCACACCGTGTAAGCAAATCTCTTATTATCGTCCAGATAAAGCCTGGATCCATTGGCCGACGAAAACGGGGAAGAATTGTTGAGTTCTCCGAAAAGTCTGCTGTTGATGCCACAGATCGTGCTTCGGTGGTGGCCTCATTTTGTTGCACTGTTAATCGGTGAGAACTACTCTGCATGCCTGTTTCCATTCACCAATCTGGCGTCGGTGGTTCCCGACATCAGATCGGTGGCAAATAGTCGACCAATAGAAACGGTCTTATATTGCGCCTATCCTTATCAATTAGGTCAAAAGAAACAGTGGCTTAGAGCCTCGAGAATCCACTGGCACACAGTATTCCCGCTAGGTGGCATCATTAAGATTATAGGAATCTTTGGGTTGCATTGATGTACTTCTTTAGCACTTAGAGAGTGTGAGATTTTATGAGAGGGGTGCACGTATAGGTCTTTCAGACATTGATCAGCCCTTAAAGCACAAGGGTTTGAGCGTAGTTTTGGCCCACCAGACTTAGGTATAGGGGCTATTAATGCAATGTTTGGAGGTCAGGGTGGAGGTCGTGCTTTGCTAAGAATGCAGTCATTGGCTGTTGGTTCAAAATGGAACGAAAAAATTACACCACACAAGTTTTGACACACCTTAACCGAACGAAACAACTACGACACACGTTGGTTCAAAGCACGCCTACTATATTCCTTAGATGGCAGTGAAGGGAGAGGGACAACTCCATGCTGTTGGGCAGGACATGTTCCATGCTCAAAGCCCGGAGTCCTCTATGCTCCAAATCGTCTACGATAGACCTTACCATATACCTTAAATACCTCAATTATATGAAATTTCATGACATTTCTCCACAACATCACACAGCAGGTCCCATATTCACATTATGCTTACCTAAATCGCAGGCAGTTATCTTCATGGAAGAGACTAAACCCACCATATTCGCATATTGATTCAATGACTTAAAGCCTAGTTGGGTCATTTTTTGAGATAGATAATTGATTCGCTGTTCAGTTCGTCATTATTTGGCGCTGACTTATTTCAGCAAACGTGCAATTACGTCATATTAATTGAACTGTGATTAATCTACCCACGGTCACCGAAGTTATAAAACCAAGAGTAAATGTGTGTCACGGGTGGGAACCTGCATTGACTGGTGGGTGCATCTAGCTCTGTCCCCATCATGTTGGTTTTCTGTGCACAAACGTCATCGCTACTTGTTCAGGTAGGAAGTTTACAAGTATAAAACAAGTTGATATCAAATAGACATATACCAGTTACTTATTTGCCAATACTAGACAATGCAATCGTACTTTACAACTGTGTATTTAGGGGTACATTTTCAGTGGAGCTTCAGTTTTTCGTAAGGGCAAATGTTATATTCACACGTTACGGCATAAGACAGCTGTCCACCCCTCAATAGAGATGAAGGTTGTATACTTTACCGACTGTATTTCGGTTCCTATACTGCTTTCTGATATGAACCCCTGGGAAGCGTTCGATATCTAAAAGGACTCTCCTAGGAATGTCATATATATGATAGTCATGGGACAGTTCACGTTTAATAAACATGTGGTGTCCTTTCAAAGATAGGGAGAAAGATGGATACCTGAAATCTTGTTTGATAAAACTGTCAGTCTCCCCTCCTCGATCCTGAAAAATATCCCTTTGGAAGGACATTTCAATAAGTGTCCTTTCTGAAGCTGGTAGCCTATCCAACCTGCATATGATCAATATATATCCTTGAAGAGTACCCATCAGACTTTCTCATAATTATATGTAAATGATACATTTATTCACCACTGAATTGATGGTAACACAATTATTGTTGACAGAAAAAAAATGTAATTTGCTTTTATCTAGTGTTTGATCACAGGACCTTATGTTTAACAGCATTCTAACAAGGCATCCCAACCAGAAATTATGGTAGAAATATATGAAAACGAATCGCAAGATGGTTTGCATCATGAACTGTTCTTTCTAAGGATTTAAGTCAGGAGAAGGACAATAAAATGCGGACAACAGTTGTTTAACGCGATCACTCTCATATCCTTACCATTGTCCCCCCACAAACTCTCCTATCGTTGTCTTCATCCTTGTGAATGTCCCCAAATATTAAAAGCCTCTCCCCGCTTCATGATGGTGTAACAGTGAGAGGCACACGGACGAGGAGGGAATTGTCTGGACCTGCAGACGGGATGTTAAACAAAGCTTGTGTTTGCTCTAAACACAGGTTTGCTCAAAGCACAGGTGCAGTTGCCTTGTTTTCATCTTTTTTTTAAGTTATTCCTTGTCTTTGCTTCTCACGAGCAGCAAACACAGGCAGAACCGCTCCAGAATTACCTTGACCTGAGGATCATTCGTCCATCCAAGTCGTATTTTCTAGTGATCTTCTGTTGGCATTGGAAAGAGACAGGGGCATGCAAATAAGGAAACGGGGCCCTGATACTTAGATGGCACCCACCGTGTGTGTGTTCACCCCTCGACAACACACATGTCAGTGCCCGACCAGGCACTAGTGTCTGAAATGACGTATTGGAAGTGTCTCCGCTCAATCACAAAACTGGGGTGTGTTTTCAAAACTAAGAACGATACTAGCTGAACGCTTGTGATTAGGACTGACCTCATGCGACAGTGACCATGATCAGAGTATCAATGCATTTTTTAAATGTGGCCCTCAGAATCCCATGGCATTCTGTTTAGTTGTTGTTCTTTACTGTTTCGTATTGTGACGGGAGATATCTTGATATGAAGAATCAAACCCGCCCACCGCCACGGACCAAAACGGGGGTTAATAAATGTTTTTAAAATTAAGAACAATACAAAAAACGATCTTATCATGGTTTTTGTTGCATTCTTGTTACCTAATGTGATCCGTCATTATGGAGGACGGTCTTACAAGACGATCAGGAAAATATCTTTGTTCTGATTCTTTTAAAAGGTCACAGGTTTTACCATTTTTCAGGTCAGTTGCTAGGTAAGTTCGGTCCTTCATAACAAAATGTCATCCACTATGGTAGGATTAAGTAAATGATCAAAATTACCGAAGATGTCACGGGATTCTGAGAAGCACATTTAGATAACGGACTGACACTCATATCATAATCAATATCGCCTGCGGCTAGTCCTAATCGTGATCGTTAAGCCAATATCATTCTGAGTTTTAAAAACACCTCCCATTGATCATCTTGTCGATCTGACCTCCATGCACATGGATCAATTGAGGTAACAAGAATGCAACAAAGACCCTGATGAAATCGATTATTTTATCGTTCTTAATTTTAAAAACACTACCCTGACACTACAAAACACTACTCCTTTCAGAGCAGAAAGCATGGGTTCAATAACAATTTGCATGGCAGATTATATAGGATTATGGTATATAAGGATGTGAATGGATATCGTTTTCATCTCAGCGTGCAGTAGAAATATCAATCTGTGAGGGGAAAGATCACGCCTCTCTTCAATAGATATCATCGGCTCAAGGCAAAGAAAGAAAAAATATACAGTAAGAAGTTCACAGGAGCAATAAACTACTCTTCTATCACCAGAATTTCCCATAGTCACCCCAATTAAGGGGGAGGACAACAACAAAAAATAGGTCAAATGATCGTAGTCAAATCATGTGTGTAAAAGAAAATAGGGTGTTTTTGCCATATCCAATAAAAGTTACCATTAATTTAATACACGTTCAAGTAGTCACTGATAGAAACTGCAAAAGGTTTAATAGAATTCTGAGGACCATGTCTTAAAAGAAAAAGCACTGACACTTCGATCGTGGTCGCTGTCCCCTGAGCTCAGCCCAAATCGTTATCATTCAGCCAGTATCGTTCTTAGTTTTAAAAACACCTCCTGGAGTCACATGACACACAAATGAGGGGAGGTGAGCGGGTTGGAGGGTGGGAGGGTGGGAGGGTGGGAGGGTGGGAGGGTGGGCCAATGATGGAGGGAGAAGGAACAGTGTCATCAGGGAGGCTCCAGAGACCAGATCCTCTTTACAAATATACAGAATGAATTATGATATTTTATGGCGCACAATTTCTCAGTGTGTGTCGTTCCCCCGTCGGATCATCTTACTCACAGGTGATGTTGAGACGGCAAATCATAGTCATCCTGTTCTCAATGAAGTCCCCACCCGGGCTTTGTGTGCACCTAAAGGGCCGCAGTCAGTACTGCGGGAGGGTCGAGAAAAGAGGGGCCGGAAAAGGAAGGGGATATATGTTTTAGGAAGTGCTCAGTGTATCTAAACTCTATCCCTCACCTCCCGACAACAGTTCCTGTCAATATCTTCTATTCATACGCAGCTTTTGAAACAAGTCTTTATATGTTTTTTTCAGGGATTTCATTGTTGAATGGACAAATAAGCTAGAGGTAAAAAAAACCTTCTCTAGTGAGATGGTGGATGTCTGTATTTCCAGTATTGTACTTGGATCTAGATGGGTTTCTCATGTATACTATCAGGGTGTTGTGTTTTTAATTCTTTTTGGTGGTAAACTGTTGCAGGTATCTCTTTCAGAACACTATACTTATAAGCAGAATAGAGATGTGGTATTTATTACGATTATACGATAAATTCCACAAATACATGTATGTTGTTTATGACTACATGGCTGGTGAAGTTCAATACCAAACACAAATAAGTAGTCCTAAATCACTTAGAATCCAAGCGACTAAGCCAGAATGGTAAGAACCTCTTTAAACATCAGCAGATTGTTTGTTCAAATAATATTGAATCCATTCTCTGACTGTACTGCATTGAGCCAACTTCGATAGGCTAAAGTCAGGCGCAAACAAGTCGGCCTTACGAGACCTCTACAGATGAAAAATCAAAATCGCGTGGTAAGGAAAGATAGAATCGGGCGAATAGTTTGTGCGATGAAATTGTGCACCAAGTAAACTCGATAAACGCAGAGAACTTACGATTGTGATTCATTGGCCATAGTGTCAGGTATTTCTAAAGTCGAACACCCACTGCCTGTGACTAGCCTTTACATGGCTATGACATGGCTATGAATCGAAATGAGCCCAAGGAAGCAGTTCAGATCAATATTTATTCTTAAATGAGACTAATGTATTCCGGTTATGCTTTGATATACCAGTTTACCCACCTTGTTGTCATCAGCGGGCCATGTCAGTTGGGAAGCTGATTGAAACCAGCGTATATATATTTCGCTGACGGTATTTTCCTACTATATTGTTATATGTGAAAATCGGAATGATTTTGATTCTGCGTGTCATTTTATGGAATTCTGATAATTGACAATAAAGAAAAGTTTTCAAACAAAAATTTCCTATTATAACATTTTAAGAATATTGAAAAGTTTGGTTTCATAGGACGCATTATAACCTTGTAAGGATATAGAAAATTTGGTTTCATAGGATGTCAGAATACTAAACTAAATAACCGCATTCGCACTGTGCCTGAGGGTTGACAAATTCTGTGTCGCAGTGTGTCGGAACACTTGTCGTAGTGTGTCAGGAGCTCAGTGGGCTCCCAGCTTTATCATAGTCTATCTGGAGGTCTATCGTGGTAAATCGTATTCAGGGAAGCGTCCACTTACCACGACGAGGCTCTGGCAAGGGCCGACAAGAAAGTTCCAATCGGCGCTTGTCGCAGCCTTGTCGTAAGAAGGGGGGCTTTACGACAGCGTTGTCGGGGCATGTCTGGAAGTGCACGTTCCACCAAAATTTCCTATCATTGACCTCTGCGACACTCTCCCAACACCCCATGACACTCCACGATAAGGGTCAAGTCTCGGGGAAAATTGAACATATTCGGTTTTGTCATAGCCTCGTCGGAAGTCTCCCGACAAGCTTCCAATCATGGCCTTGTCAGAGACTCTTGTCGGAAACTGCGGTCCACCAGCCATGACAAGGCCTCCAATTGTAGACCAATCGTGGACCTTGTCGGAAAGCCATTGTCGTAGCCTTGTCGTGGTTGGTGGACGCCCCCTTTACCCTACGATGTAGACCGACAGTATATGATTTGGTCCCGATGAAAAGTTTGATCGCAGGATTTATTGTCGCAGACTATCAACGTGCATCGGAGTATAATCAGTGGCTAGTCAAGACGTTTGTTTACGAAACAGACCTTCCCAATTTATCTATGATTTTGGACCTTTTGAATCATAAGGTCTACCTTTTTATCGTGGTATAGGTGGATGCCCTACTTTTTGATGCGCTCCTGGATAAATTTAAACAGACATTATCATGGTGTGAATGCGTTGACCTCAGACACTGCGAGTGGCTGACCTCTGATCCTTACTTTTTGTGGTGACCCGCGGCACCCCGATACAGCCTCAAGTAAAGTCCTCAAATCACGGGCTCCATTCGTGGACCACTTGAAGATGTGAGCAAACATAAATATTTATGGAAGACCCTCCCTTTGACTTCCGTCAAGGAGATGGAGAGTGAAATAGACAGGTCCCTCTGTCATACTAAGTGAGAAATAACAGGTAAATCTATTCAAAATACAGGAAGTCTGTGTTATTCTCAACACCATATTTAGACTAAGGCATGCATTCATCTTAAATCTTGGTACTTTTATTGTCCAGCCCAGCTATTAGCGTCGCATGGGGCGGTTAGGATGACTTCACGATAGTTATTCTAGAGAATATTGTATAGAGGAAGCCTACGTAGAAAGATTCAATTACATCCTATAAAGTATTCACAATAATCTCTTTGATGTTGAGGTAGGTCACTTCAGTGCATGTAGATATATTCTCCATTGAAAGTGTTGTTAGAAGTGTTGTTCATGGTCAGTCTTTCCTGACTAGCACTGAGGGAGCCTGACTTTCCCCCCTGTTGGTAAGCAATTTACTTGTGGATAGATGCCCACAGAGAGCAGGACATCCTGTCCGATTGCTATCAATTGCGCTTTCGAAGAGGGGTTCCAGCATTGGTTGGTCATAATATAGGACAATAACTGCACTATGGTGAAACCTGGTTCTATATTTGGAATATCCAAAGAAGCGTGAAAATCAGTGTCTTTATCATATCTGTGTTTTAAAATATTATTAATTTTAGTAAATAAGGTAACTCAATATGTAAGGGAAAATTTGCTGTATATTTGTAAGAAGCAATTTTGCCATGTAATTGCCATGCCCCAATTCTATCAAAAGATCATGACCAGAACTATAGTCTTTGGGTTCGCCTTGTGCTAGCTGTTGAAAAACATAAGTCTATTCGGGGCACATAATACTCCACAAGCTGCGCTAGTTCCACCATTCCGTCAGAAGATAACACTACGCTTCCCTAGTAACTTCACTAGTAGCTACGGTAATAATATGGAAGAATTTAATCTTAGATGATTGAGTGATAAGACCATGAATGATGGAATGATAAGATGATAAGAACACCTATTCCTTATATTACGAATGACTGAAAGATGAGGGCACAATATAATGAGAAACGTCTAGAACTAACAATTAAAAGCATTACATTGTTTACTGCCCATATGATATCTTAATATCATATGATATACTTCAGCACATTATCATATCCTCACGTTGTAGCTGTATTCATTATTACCTCCAAATAAAAGTCAATATTGCAGTCAGTTTCTCTAGGACCCTTTATTAGAGAGTGCCTGCAACGTTATGTGGTGCCTTAAGGTTAGAGTGGCGACTTAAACTTCAAACCTGCTGCAAAAGAACTATCCCTTCACTATCTCTGCGCTATTCATTGTGATATTGGGAAAGGAGCAGGGTGCCAGTGTCTCAGGGTCTTAGAGGCATGCCCAGCTGACCATGACCAATGACTCGAGACAAAAGTACCTCAAAACCCACTGATGCTTGATATGTTTGGAACCTAGACAGGCAGTTGCAGGAAGAGTCCATAAGTATTGAATAAAGTCAAATCACATCGTCCCTGGGTTTCTATGACATACTGAAACGGGTCTACATGTACGATCCTAGATTATTAAACGGGCCCCAGGATGGGCGCGATGCCAATGTTCCTTTGATATGTATATACTGTGAAAACTCAGACACCAGACTAGTAGAATACTTGAACAGCCTGTTACCTTGCCCCTCTAAACTGCCCAGGCCCCATTGATCTAAGGTCCAATTTTAGAATTATATACCAGTGACCGATGGTTTACATTCATTAAAAAACCTAGCTACTTTCGTATGGCACGATCGCTCTTGTTGTATGGATTTATACCATTTGTAATGAGATGAGTTTAGTCTGCAGGAGTATTGAAGGCACGGAGTTTGTAGAGTATGTGACTAATATGTGAAAGGTCAATGGTGTAGGCTGCCAGGGATTAACAGCATATCAGAGTAATCTACCCCCTTAAGACCCTATGTCCAAATCGGATATATATGGATGGATTAAGGAAACCTTCGCGGCGGAAATCTATAAAAGATATATATGATTCCTCCAGGAAATTAAGCATGAAATCATGTGTGGTTTGTTACCATCAACAATAGAAAGATTCCGATATGAAGCTAATCAGATCGTTAGACTTAATAAAATGATATCATATTCACAGCGATCATAGATCTATATACCGTCTACCCTAATTATGACATTTCATAATTTCCCGCAAAGAATTTCAGATATAACACAAATGTTCCGTCATATAGGCTCCCGATTACATCGATAGGCTAAAAAAATATATGTTGGATCATATCGGGAGGCCTACGATTGGCATTTTTTGTCGCGGCATGTCGGGAGCCAATCGGGAGCATTCTCGACTGTGTAGAAGCTATGCACACCCACCAACGCATACATACACTAAAACCTAGTGGATTGGCATTGGATTGGACCAGGAAAATGTCATTGACACATAAAATGTTTAAAGGATAATCATGGAATTTTGGAATTATAAGTTAGAATGTTTCAGATTTATCATTGGTATCATGATGTTGCCACAGTTTGACTTGAAAGCGAGCTTTATGAAAAAAAATCATTGTTTTTTTATATTCATACTAGTTGAAATTAAGCACATCCATGCAATATTTCCTGAAGAAGACTGGATGATATATTTTGATATCAAATATCTGAGATATGCATCGTACACTGGCTTAATCGTCAGCCTAGTCGTAATCGTGGTCACTTTCTATCTGTACCGCCAAAGCCATTCCAACGCACTAGGATGCACACCGGTAGGCTACGATCAGGATTTTGGGGGACCACCCGATACACCACGGTTTTTTATTCGTTGTGTATCGAGAGGTGTATCGTGGTGAATTGACAGCAGTCGGTGGTGGGCTTTACAGACATTGGAATTATTTGCATCTCTAGAAAAGAGGGGTGGTTTCGTTTCACTCATTCAAAATCTATCGACTAAAGCGACAACAGCGAGATCCACCTTGGCCCATGGGTAGAATCTCTGCCACAATTCAGTGAGAAGGAATCTAAGCAAAATGTGCAGAAACCGCATGAACTATGATCAAAAGCCAGGCATTTGGCCAAATGGGCAAGTGAGGGGTCGGAAAGGCCTCCCTCCTATTATACAGCATGGACCTGTCACAGGATCTGGGCACCCACCAGCCATGCAGCCAACCTACTTCTCATAAACAGCGCCCGGCCCTTTGATGTTTACACTCCTAGTGAGCAGAACGACCTGTGTCTTAATGAATGACTATGACGTCTTCCGGTCTTAATATTCTATGGCCCTACAGCATGCTTCTCTTGCATGTCTCTTGGAGCATCGCAGCATAACATTGTTGGATTGTCCATGGGTTCATTATACAGTCATTTGTCGCTAACCGATAAATGTTACGGAAAGGTTGGCCCATTGAATATGTCCAGATGTAAAGGAATTGGAATATATATGAGAACTGTTTCTGTTTAATGGAATCAATGTATCACGACAGATCCCAGCAATGAACAAACATCTAAATGTAAGCACAATATATAGATATTCAATAAACACCTCAATAAATACCAATAACAGAATTATGGCCTCATTAAGAATTCATTACTGCCAAGCTAACGTGTTAGCTATTGTCCTTACGGATATACTTATGAGTCCATATTGGTGTTTAGAAAATGGTCTATTTAGAATATGTTGAATAAAGATTACTTAGGATGAAAAGAAAAGAGGATTCTATGTACCATGTTCTAAAACTTTCCAATGATTTCAATTCTATTTCGACGAGGTTAAAGTCGTGTTTGATCTCTCATCAAGGGATGTCTTTCTGGCTTGGCATAGAGAGGACCCATGCGTTTCCAAGAAGATTGCAGCTGCTCTGTTTGACTTTGTTTGCTTAGCTAATGAGAACAGGGGAGTTGTGTGATAAAATTGGCCCCATTTTCAAAAGTTGGTCTGAAGAGCTTCTTGTTGGAAATAGATTTATTTCTTAAAAGTAAAATGTAGAAATTATTGTAGGTTTATCCATCAGTATTCAATAATCTACCCCAGGTGTCTGATGAATATGTTTTGCATATGAAAGTATAGGGTACAAGGAAACCTCGCACGAGGGCTATCATCTAGAGACACTCAAGCTCACTCAATAAGACAGTCCTAGCCGGTGGAAGGCCGTCCATAAGGCCTGGCGTCCACCTACTACGATATGGCACCGATATGGTCTACGATGCACCTGCCGATACAAAATCAAAATCGCGTCGGAAGGTCACCTAATATCGGGGCAGTTGACCACGTTTCTACAATTAGGCACCGAATAAAAACCCATTCAGATACATGGTGGATTGCCTTGTCTAAACATATGTCTACGATTTTGCGCCTTCCCGATATGGCACCGATTTTGACATTTTGCATCGGTGCCATATCGGGAGGTCTACGATTCTATCGTAGTAGGTGGAATCCGGGCCTTAGTGTTGAATAAAGTTGACCAACATTGTCCCTCGGTCTTGTTGGCATACCGAAAAGGCTCTTCATGTGCAAGCCTGAATTATTCAACAGACCCAGCTAGATGAGGTTAGCCTGTTACTGTGTGTATTTATAAGATTCTCTAAGATTTTATGAAGCGGCGGTCTGTTTGATAATGAAGCACTGAAAAGGAGGATGGAGGATGCGAACTGATAAGTAAATGGCGACCTGGACGGCGATCCTTGTCATAAAACGCTTAATATAAATCGGTTGTATGATGAATGTCAGATCGTGAAAGGTGTGAGACTTGGAAGGGAGAAGGAAAGGTGGTTGAAATAGTACCAATGGATAATACAGATATCACCACCAACTATATATCTTTTGGGGTTAATTATCGTTCCTTTATTCTAAGACACACCCTGTGTCGTTCTGTTTCAAGGAATCGATTCTGTGTAAAATTAAAAGAAATATCGTTCTAGCAATCGTTCTGGATATCGTTCTAGCAATGCTTCCATAAATGCACACTGCATCCTTCAAGGTGTTACAATTCTTCTATTGGTTAGTCAATAAGACCATTTTCGAAGCCTTAAGACAGTATAGTCAATTGAGGTCACTTACACAATGTTTTTATCAAACGATTTCTGAGGCTTTATCTTTGATCTTCTGGTCCAGTGATCGTAGCTGTAAGATTTTAAGCTTTCTCACATGGTACCTGGCCTACGAAACTCGTAGGACCTTCCTTAAGAACGCTCTTAGATTATGAAACAGACCCCAGGCTCGGCGTGGTTCAAACCTGTTGTAGGGAGAGGCACTTCGCATGCTAATGCTCTTCTGATAATTAAAATATCTTATACCATCTGACGTCAAAAAGGACCATTATATTTTTCTTTCATGTCCATTTAAGAACCATTTCAGAATATTATGGGACAATGGTAATGCTCGATTAAGAGTGCAGACATAAAGAATTAATGACAATTAAAATCGTACACTTAATGATAGGTGACACACCACGGTGTTGAGTGCCAACCTTACGTGAAATAACATAATTAAAAGGCTGGGTCTATTTCATTCACTAAATCTGGCAACGTTACCTACTTCTAACTTTGTATCAATTTACTGATAATGATGGTGCGTAGCGCCGATCCTCCTATTTCTTTGTCGTTTTATATATATACACAATATTACCATGATTTGGATCTGCGTGGTCGTATTCTCCGCGTAGTTGACGAGTATTGCGTAGTGTCAAACTACCAGAATACGGCCACACAGATCGAAATCATGGTAATGTTGTAATTATTACTCACCTTTTGACTAATTATTCGCGAAAGAATCTTGTAAATAATTAGAAATCCTATGCAGGCGCTATGCATTGTTTATATAAAATAGTTCCTATAAGGCCCGTCAGGTGGCCGAAAACGCCGTATTCTTCTAGGAGAATATGGCTTTCCGTATTCTACTCAGTAGCGATCTGTGGGCTCCATATGCTTAGTATGGAGACTCCGTATTGGGTGGGTAATAGATATTTTTCTAATAAAAGACAAGGCAGTTTCACTCACACAAAGTGTGCTTGTTCGCGTTATCTGTATGTTTGATGTGTATGTGGCAGTGGGGTGCCATCACTGTATGTCTCTGAAGCGGGATTCACAGGATGTAATAATGACATGTAATGTCGCCAACAATCGCAGGGGGGTAAAAAGGATCAGGGAGATAGTCCCTGCAATTTAGACGAAGAGATTGTGTTCGAGTACAGGATCTCAGCAGGATTTGTTTCAGACAAACACCCTGTGAGGTACATGCATCCCAACGTGTGGCTGGGGAGTGCCAATACTGTATGTCTATGAAGCGGGATTCGCACGATATCATAATGATATGTAATGTCGCCAACAGTTGCAGGTGGGAAAACATATTTCAGGAAGATGGAACTCTACAATTCAGACGAACAGAATGTATTCGAGTTCAGGATCTCAGCAGGATTTGTCTCAAACAAACACCCTCTGAGGTACATGATGAATCCCATCGTATGAATCCCGCTTAAGACAAAACCTCCCTTTATTGAAGAGATGGGATCGTGGCACAGAATTATTAATGACATCGTCTATACCGCCATTTGCTGATTCACACCTGCCCCCGTTCATGGTGCGAGGGTAAAAGGTGTGACGATGATCTAGACACTGGGAGGATGTGGCTCAGACATGGGGAATCCTTTAAATGTCTCCATGATCCATCATACCAGCTACATGTAATGATAATTATCTTCAACTGCTATTTTTATTTCAACCTCCCCTGTTAATGAAACTGTCTGATGTAAGATATATTTCATTACCTTTTTAAAAAGGCAATGATAGCTGATAATTCTCAGTCGTGGTGTGTTCTACGCTCTGACGCACCTCCAGGGGCGGGATAAGGACCGTAAACCTACATGTACTCTGAGTTCGTGATGATTGAGTGGAATTCATGGATTCATGTACCTCACATGTCTATGAGACTATTCCTGCTGAGATTCTGTACTGATGCAAAATCTCCTCGTCTAAAAGGCGGGTACTCATTTCTTTGAGACTGAAGATAGATAGGTGTAATTGCCGCTGACAAATTCCTTTCTCCAAGGAGAGAATCTCAAAAGAATTTAAATTCAAGCATGTTCAAAGCGGAATTCACACGCTGGGATTCATGTACCTCACAGGGCATTTGTCCGAGACAAATCCAAGTGAGATTCCGTAATGGAACACAACATCTTTGACTAGATGGTAGGGCTGCATGCCTCTGACACAGCAGACACATAGGGGTAATTGTCGCAGATCAATTCCCGGAGTACAGAAACTAAAAAAAAAAAAGATTTTAAACGGGGTCAGATGGTGGGATTCATGTACCTCACAGGGTATTTGTCTGTGACAAAACGTGCTGAGATTCTGTTCTAGCACACAATCTCCTCGTTTGAATGATGGGGTTTCGTTTTTCTGAGACAAAGTGATAGCGGCAATCGTTGTCAACAATTTCCCTTCCCATACGTCAGAGTATGACGTAAGGGGTATGTGATCACTGATCTAGCTAAAATGTTTAGGTGTATGATAAATAGAACACAAGTTGACTCACTTCGTACATCAAAATTATTGGCCATATCATAAATCCGTCTGCCTAAAGCATCGAGATGATCAATAGTATTACGAAGACCGTAAGCTAGCAACAAGAGCTACTGCAGTCACTCGAAGACCAGTGCTTGACAAAATAGAAAGTATCACTGTCAATTCCACTGTCAATTTCAATTCCAGTGTCAGCAAAACATTTTGGGCTAGAAATGTACATTGTCATATGAGTTTTTACCATAAAACTTTATGCACTTTATTTCTAAAGAAAACTATATTTTCGGTTTGCCATAGCAACTGTAATAGCCATTCCAAGCACTGGAACTGCTTGCCCGCTGAATATAAGTTAATACCCACATATCCCCGGATTTAGAGGAAACCGAAATCAATCTCTTTCAATAGCCGTCAAAATATAATCTAATTGTGCATATATGAATTATCTCCACTGCTGGTCTGTCATTGAATTGTATATGCTCTTGCCTATGTATATGGTCTTCCTATGCAATATTTATGTGAAGGATTCAAATACATGAAGTTCATCATTGGTCGTTAAAGTGTACAATAAATGTTATACTTTTTCATTTATTTGACTGTATAAAATACAGCAAACAATCTGTTATGGAATCAATTCATTACAAACACAATGGCTACGTAGAAATCAATTGCTGAGAAATCGTTTTCTATTCATCATCTGTGACAATAGATACATGGCGCTTGTAGTTAGTGCTTGATTTTTGAGTGTTACAGCCCGAATGCCTTTTTGTATATATGTCAACGCATTATAAAGCAAGACTTCATAGAAACAGGCGTATACTTGCGATAACAATATCCAGTAGAAATAAGCTGATTTTTTAAAAAGAAAATATGTGCCATTGGCTCGGCAGGAGGGACTAATAGGAAGTCAGATAAATGAGTAATGCCTAAACACAAGTCTCTTCAGCACTTGTAAGTAGGTGTATCCTTTTCTAATGTACAGTCCATGGCACCCCACCATTCTAGATATGCTTTTAGAGATATCTGTTATTACCAGAAGACAAGGTATTGTATAGTTTACCTTCCCCTCTAATATATACATATACCAGAAAATAGTCTTTAATATTTATATCATGCCACCGCTTGAGCGGAACCACATTTAGCAGAGAACACGATTCTGACCCAAATGTTCTAAAAATACCAGTGGCTTGAGATCTTAGTGCTTGGCCTATAATGGAAGGGCTTGTTAGCCAGGGTTCCTCTGCTGCACGGATGGAACAGGAAGGATGGTTGGGAGGAGGGGGGAGGTACTGAGGTATAGACAGGATGGAGACACGCTCCAGGTGTAACGGTCTAGAAGCCAGCCTAGGCTAGGTCATCTTTTTCATGGCCACGGTTATGAAAAGAGTGCTAATGATTATACCGAATAGTTAACTAAAAGGTACAGGTGTATAGTACGGAAGGACCTTCGTGGGAACAAGGGAATAATGGCAGATGAGGGACTGTGTAGCAGACAGAGAAAGAGAGAGATGTGAAAAGGGGAAAGAGAGGTACATAGATCAAGAAAACATTCATTCATTCAAATGGAGGTATAATGAAACCAAGAGAGACAAAACAGTATAGTGACAGGCAGAGAAACTTACAGGCACCCAGAGAGAGAGAAAGAGAGAGAGAGAAGGAGAGAGAGAGAGAGAGAGAGAGAGAGAGAGAGAGAGAGAGAGAGAGAGAGAGAGAGAGGAGAGAAACAGAAAGGTGTATGGAGAAAAATATGATTAATGTATGGAAAATAAGCTGAGCAGTATGGGAGGGTCCTCATGGGGAAAAGAAAATAATGGTAGATGAGAGACTTTATAGTTTAAGGGAGAGAGAGAGAGAGAGAGATGTGGGAAAGAGAGGTACATAGAGCAGGACTATATTTTCATTCATTTCTCCAAATGAAGGTACAAAGAAACCAAGAGAAACAAAGATGTAGAGTGACAGGCAGAGAAGCTGACAGGCATCCAAGGAGAGGGAGAAAGACGAGATGGAACGGAATAATATAGAAGAGAAAAAGGAAAAGAGATGAATATGATATCGATGTATGGAAACTAGGATGAGCAGCTGGCAAGGATTATTATGGCAAGGATTAGAAGGGGGAGTACTGCAGTGTTGGAAAGCCGCTCGAATAAGGTTAATAATAAATAAAAGCGGCAAACTAACTGTAAATGTTCTAGTTAGGCTAATGACAGTGAATAAAACCAACTTGATTGACAGACTGTGACGGGTGAGATCTAGGTGCACGACGCCGACTCAATACTTCACCACCACCCTTTCTTCTCCGGTCGGGGGCGCACGGAACTGGAGGGGGTCGGATTAGAGAGCGTGTCCCAGGTCAACAATGAAGCGCAGCGCGGATCCAGGCCCCCAGATGACGCCACGGGAGTCATTGTTAGCACACCGGAAGTGTGGTGACAGACTGTAAAATAGCCGGCTGCATCCTATTGTCACGGGTATTAAACTCGCCATCATTGGCTGCGGGGTGTAGGGTGATTACGTGGGAAATACTTTTTCATTCAGAAAAGAATTAACAACATAGTGCATTCATTGTATATCATTATACACCTGTGCACATTGGTTCTATACTGACCTCTGCTCCCTATATATGTCGTAAAACTCATGCACGGCCTACTGTACCCTATGTTGCTATACGGAACAACTCTGCGTGCCAAAATTAGACTTCGAATAGTCATTAAAGGTATGTTATAATGAATTTAAAATAGTTCAAGGTATAAAATAATAAAGGAAAAGCAAACCAGGCGTTTAATCTATAAATTGTTACTCGAGAATGTGACCCTCCCCCTTCATGGCATAAGGGCAAGTATTTGCTGGTCCGTGAGTGGGTAACAACTCACACATTAAACGCCCAGTCGGTTTTCCCACAGTTTTTTGGCTTTTTTTTTTATTTAACAACTCACCATTACTTACATTTTGCTATTACACGCTAATTGCATTTCACGCGTTTTGTTGGTTGTTTTTTGTTGTTTTTTTGTTTTTGTTTTTTTTTGGGGGGGGGCTTATAGTAATAGCAATATTCCATGCAGGAGTCACAAGTAAGACGTTAGGACAATGTTTTTCACCTTCTCAACAATTATTGGTATTTTATGATCCCAGCCATTGATCTTATGATCGTTAATTCTAATTAGGTATTTCTTACAACTCATTTTATGTTTTGTGATATATGTATAGTTCTGGATAAATGACCAGAATAACTGCTATGCAGATGTCCTTTCTTTTACCTTTTTTCAGTAAAAAAGAAATAAATTATCCCCTGACAGACACAAAAGGCTGCTCCGCCATGGATGGTTGGGTTGATAACGTCCTAACAACTATATCAAATCTGTGAGACAAAAAAGATGGCATGCATCTGTGAGATATAGCTCATGACCGAGCACCGGATTCATTACGTACGATTTGTCACTGAGCCCAATCAACTAATAAAAACAGTTTCCACTCGATTGTGATTGCTGTTATTCACATTATGTGAGAATACAGGTCTTCCCGCAAATTTGAGAAAGGCCTGGCGTCCACCTACTACGATAGATTCGTAGACCTCCCGTTATGGCACCGATACAAAATGTCAAAATCGGTGCCATATCGGGAAGGTGCAAAATCGTAGACATATGTCTAGACAAGCCAATCCACCATGCGTTGTATGGGTTTTTTTATCGGTGTCTAATCGTAGAAACATGGTCAACTGGCCCGATATCAGGTAACCTTTCGAAGCGATTTTGATTTTTTATCGGGAGGTGCATCGTATACCATATCGGTGCCATATCGTAGTAGGTGGACGCCGGGCCTAAATGTACACGAACAACTGATGATATAAGGTTGATTAAAAGATGCAGCCCAAAATGACAATCTAAAGGCTAAGTCTGATCAAACCTACCCTGAGGAGTAAGGCCTGGCGTCCATCTACTACAATAGACATTTAGACCTACCGATATTGCACCGATACAAAAATCAAATATCGGAGACATACCGGGAAGGTGCAAAATCGTAGACATATGTCTAGACATGTCAATTCACCACACATCATCAGGGGTAGACCCCCATTTTTCATGGTGCCTAATCGCAGAGACGGGGTTAACTGCCCCGATATTAGGTGACTTTCCAACACGATTTTAATTTTGATTCGGGAGGTGCATCGTAGACCATATCGGAGCCATATCGTAGTAGGTGGACGCCGGGCTTAAGCCACAAAGGCACCTCTTGGGTTGCCTGAGGATGCCCGTGCGAGATGCAAGATGGCGGTTACCTGATGCGGCAGTCCGGGTATAGAGCATCGGTAATGATAGGACTTTACCTGCTGGCCAAGCTGGAGTTACTTTTTATTCACACCTGTATTCTGTCAGGGCGTTACTGAGGCAAGCTCTTTGAATGGTGTTGGCATCTCAGCGGACGTGACACAGGGCATGCTCAAGACCGTGCCCAGCTGTGTTCACATTTTATCATCCACCTAATACGGAGTCTCCATACTTAACCTATAGGGAGTGTGTATCATCCACCTAATACGGAGACTCCATACTAAACCTATAGGGAGTGTGTATCATCCACCTAATACAGAGTCTCCATACTAAACCTATAGGGAGTGTGTATCATCCACCTAATACGGAGACTCCATACTAAACCTATAGGGAGTGTGTATCATCCACCTAATACGGAGACTCAATACTAAATTTGTAGGGAGTGTGTGTCATCCACCTAATACGGAGACTCCATACTAAACCTATAGGGAGTGTGTATCATCCACCTAATACGGAGACTCCATACTAAACTTATACGGTATATAGTCTATGAGCCATGGGCGCCGCCATGACGCCCTCCAAGTAGGTGTTCTTCACTAAATGAGGTGAAAAAGTACCTATTCTTCACTAATGGAGGTGCAAAAGAAGTGAGTGATAATTCGGAAATGTCACTTTTCTTGCCTTGCTCACATATGTAAATAAAGTGTTCCATGTAAAAAACATCATGTCCTGGGTTTTAGCATCATATCTTCCTGCTCTGGGATCGGTGTAGAGAGTCAAACGAACCTTGATAAAACATTGAAAGGCAGCTGAATTTCGTAAGAACAAAGAGCCAGAATACAGGTTTTGTCCCCCGATCACCTAGTGACTGCTTCATGAACTAACAATGGCTCTGTCCCCTATAGGGAGTGTGTATCATCCACCTAATACAGAGTCTCCATACTAAACCTATAGGGAGTGTGTATCATCCACCTAATACGGAGACTCCATACTAAACCTATAGGGAGTGTGTATCATCCACCTAATTTGCCAGGCAGAAATTACGGGACATCGTAGTCCCTGGCCTACACAGAGCGGAGATTAAGGGAAATATGTATAAAATAGTGCGCAAATGATCTTTATTCTTTCTAACTTAAATTTGCAATGTTGAACTATAACTATAATAGAAACTGGTATCAGATAAAAGTGGTCGTAAACTCCTCGGACTAAACTGTGCGTAATATCCTCGCATTTGCACGGATATTACCACGCGCCCAGTCATTGGAGAATACTACTACAACATGCACTCATACACTCTACTCATCTGTTTATAGTTCTCAAATACCATATACACCAATTCTTTCCAATATTCTAGTCTATACGTTACAAACAAAGCTTTCACAATTATTACTATATTCAATAAAACAACGCCACTGTTTGTAGATATGCAGTTATTTGTATCTGCAATTGAGTCACTTATAAGTCAAGTTTCCATTCAAGGACATCCCTATGAAGGGAGCGTCCATTAGGTAAGACAGTATTTATATAGAACGTCCTGACCATGCTGTACAAGCATGGTTGGATGTTACATATTTACTGTATACCCGAAATTTTAAAGATAAATCAATTTCATTTTGCTTAACAACCAATGTATGGGTAGGTAGTCCGTATTTTGGTGTACGGACCACTGGTCCATACAGTATTTTTACCTCATATGCCGAAACGGTGCATATTAACAGTATATACGGCATGGGTATATAGTAATTTATAATACCTTATTAAGTAAACTCTCCTGACTGTGTGTATAAATCATAAGAATGGAGTTCCTCTAAAAGTCTGCATCAGCAGGCAATGTCAGTGGTCTGCTGCTTGTGTGAACCCAGTCACATCGGCGGCTGTTGGGAGGTAGTCACAAAGAGGTGTCACTATTAGAAAAGGACTTGTCAGACTTTGAGGGACGCGATACTGACAGAACTAAAGACCAGTCTTGGCAGCTGAAGGACACTGCGGCCTTCCCACGAGCATCACCAGTCCTTACAGGAACCACAAAAAGTAAATCTTCACGACCAAATCGATAATTGATTCTATGGTAGGACAGGAAGTTTCTATTTAGGGGCAGTTTTTTTCCCTAGGTAACTGGGGAAGACCACAGAAGCCTGGGATGAGGAACGTGTTGCATGTCAGGGAGTGAAATCACTGTACTTTATCTGGAGGTAATGCTAACAAGTATTATAAGGCCCGGCGTCCACCTACTACGATATGGCACCGATATGCCCTACGATGCACCTCCCGATAAAAAATCTAAATCGCGTCGGAAGGTCCCCTAATATCGGGGCAGTTGACCACGTTTCTGCGATTAGACACCGATAAAACCCCCATACAATGCGTGGTGGATTGGCATGTCTAGACATATGTCTACGATTTTGCACCTCCCCGATATGGCACCGATTTTGACATTTTGTATCGGTGCCATATCGGGAGGTCTAGGATTCTATCGTAGTAGGTGGACGCCGGGCCTAAATGTATAACGCTCATACACTCGGACCTCGAATGCTAAAGGATACGTTGCCATGTCGTTGTTTGACGGCAGGCGTTGCGTAACTAAGCAGATCACGCCGCTCACGGTCTGTAGAAAGGTCTGCTACCCTATCCTGTATGTCGTGTATAATCTAGAAGTAATAGTATGTCGAAATAGTGTTCTAATGTCCCTAAGGAAAAGAAAGGCACATTAGACACAATATGACCTCGGCATAACGCTCCTAGGTAATTCATTTTAACCTATCACTCGCTTATTGTTTCATACGTACATGTATTCTTTGATAATCTTTTGAATACGTATATACACAAGCGACCAGGGCCCCGTTTATTAATCGAGGATTGACGTGTAGACCTTTTTCTGTATGTTGTAGAGACCCAGGGACCCTGTGGGTCAACTTTACTCAACAATTAGGGACGACCTTATGGACGGCTAATACTCTCTTAGTGAACAGACTTAATTGTTATTAAGCGATGACTCTTGTATCAGTTATAGAAAAGGCTTGTACGAGCCTAGATCATTAAACAGGCCCCTGTACGATTTCACAGGAAGAAGGATGGCACACTTGTCATATAAAACTGTTCTAGCAAGACTCTCCTGTGAAGACTGCCATGTGGATTTTTGCATCGATATTTTTCCCCGTACCTGGCGTTTACGCTAGACGACTTAGAATGTGAGGACTGTAGATCGTCTAGCCAATAGTGTCGTACTGGTAGAGTACTGCTCGATTACGCAATATCGGCCACAACAACCCAGGAATTTCCTCAAGCGTATACACTAGACAACTTTCATAAAGATGTACTGCCTTGAAATAGTCGTTGGCATCAAATCGTCTGCACATTCGTCAGATGGTGCCAAATTGGCTAACCTTGTGTAATCAGACGAGCTGTAGTTGTCAATCATCTGGCATTGCCAAATGTCATCCTGTGGTATTGAATCGTCACCCAGTATGGTCTAGTACATGTATATATATGCCGGGTAAAAGCCCGTTTCCATTACCCGACAAAAACGGTGTAGATTTTTTTGTGTTCTCCTATAAGGCCCGGCGTCCACCTACTACGATATGGCTCCGATATGCCTTATGATGGACCTCCCGATAAAAAATCAAAATCGGGGCAGTTGACCCCGTCTCTGCAATTAGGCACCAATGAAAAATGGGGAAGATGCGTGGTGAATTGGCATGTCTAGACATATGTCTACGATTTTGCACCTTCCCGATATGTCTCCGATATTCGCTTTTTGTATCTGTGCCATATCGGTAGGTCTAGATTTCTATCGTAGTAGGTGGACGCCAGGCCTTAGCCTTGTTCCATTGGGCATCACCGATATGCAGTCAGGAACCACTGACAGACCTTTACCACTGCTGATGCAAAATGTATGCTAACAGGCTAACAGGAGAACACAGAAAATCTACATCGTCTTTGTCGGCCAATGGAAAAGGGCCTTAACTAGCATCTGGCTGTGGGGGTGAATTACCTAATACTATGAAGGAGATCTCTCCATTTTCTCCCATCTGGTCAATCACATTCAGTGTAATTCACACGGTAAGATTCTTGTACTAGCAGGGCATTTGTCTAAGATAAATCTTGCTAACATTATGTACTTGAGCATAATCTACTCGTCTGAATAGTACGGTTCCATTTCACCGAGACAAGTTTCCTCCTGTAATTGTCGACTATGAATGCCTCTTACGAGGCACAGAATCTAAAGCTACTTTGATTTTAAACACGTTTAAAATGTAATGGGTCATAATGGTGATACAATGTGCTATCTGGTAAAAGCAACATATTGTACCTTGCCTCTTGTACCATAGGATAATTACCTGAGACTGGTGAAAAGATGTGAAGACACCCGCCTTAGATGCATTATTCCCTGTGTGTGAATACCACTACAGCTCTTAAGTATAGCTAGTCTCATCCTTATCACGTCAATTGAATTTTTTCTCACGCATAAACAGACTGGGATACAAGTGTGAGACAGTCTGCCTGTAAGTATGACTATCATCCCATTGTTCTCACATTGAAATCTATCATCAAATAACCGTACTCTTTAATAGAAGCTGAATCTGGGGTGAAATTAGAAATGCCATCTATTCTGCAGGAAATATCCCCTTGTCTGAGACCAAATAGAAAGATAGACCATAATAGGTCTAACTATTCTGCCAGGGGTCTGTTGAATAACTTATGCCATGGGTGTTAAATAAACTTGACCCACACAGTCCCTGGGTGTCGTTGGTGAACTGAAGAAAGTCTTCATATACGAGCCTAAATTATTCAACAGTTGCATATTGCCACATAATATCATTGTCTAACATATCCTATTACCTATTGATCTGGTCATCTTTTTATCCAGAAATTTGGCATCCATTAGACGATAATCATTTTTCGAATAACTATGACCTAAATCAGTTAAAATTAGTGTTGAAATCAGCTTCTTATGCCACAGCTGTGCTAGAGGACATCTATCTTATTATGTATACAAAATCAGAATCTTCCGATGGCAATAAATCACAATATTCTGTCATCCTACTCTTACAAAGGGGTGGAATTGAATTGCATGACCTCCAATGAGGTTATTATGCACTATGAGGATATTTCGATGAACTTTACCGATGTTACAAATAGAAATGTCACCTTTCAGTGATTGGTAATTGAGCAGCTGTGGCACAAGGTGCAGACTGAATACCTTGACAAGGTCCCAGTCACCTTCACCTTCATCCTGTCTACCCCCGCTCCCCCCTCCGCGACACACAGCCCCCGTCTAGTCTCCCAACACAGCATGTAGCTGATGTACACGAACCGCCGTACGCCGCCTGACAATAGACATGGCTTACCGTGCGGCATGGGCGGTCAAGGGCAACGGGGCCCGACATTTCTTCTTCATTTTTCATGTTTTTACCAGGTTTTCTGACATTTTTATTCTTATTTCATCCCGGTAAGAGATGAGAGGTGTCCTACTGGTACACTTCCTGCCGCACACAGACATGGTGTATTTTTACAGGTTTTTTTTACTCAGTCACGACTGGGATTAAGCTGAGGAGGAAGCCCCCCCCCCCTCCCGGTCGTACACACGTAGACACACACTGTCTCTCCTTCACCCTCTTCCTTGCCCACAATGACATTTCCTGAAAGAAGCCATCGAAATAAAGATGATATTATGGTCCGGGGGAAGATTTCCCATCAAAGGGGAATCAAGATGTCTTCCGCCCCGACAGCCATTATTCACTCTAGTGGCAGGGGACTTGACTCAGTGAACATCAAAAATCAAATTCTCAATTTGAAAGTGTTAATTGCCTTTTCATCCTGTTCCCTATATTATGGTTTATTTCCTGTTCATCGTTGTATTGTCGTCCTGTCTTACTGTATTACTTGTCTTTATGACATTCTTTTATTTCTTTATTTCTCCACCTGGAATTTATCTTTGATAACTAATTGTAAGAATATGCCTTAATCTGGAGGACAGTGTTAAGGTGATAGATTCCCGTATAACTCGGACGGGGGGGGGGGGGGTCCCATTATGATCCTCAATAGTTTGTTGGAGATATATCTGTACTGCATTTAGGGCCATTCTCTCAGGATCGTTGAGGAGTGATCAACTGACCATGACCAATCACTCCTGTATGCCATTTGCTCAGAGTTGAGAGTGTGACACACGCTCATATATGCCTCTTAAATGTTTGGGAGGCTACATAGACTCTGAGGCTGCTGCAAAAACCTAAACCTTTACTATCTGCGTGCCACCTCTCTAAGATTGGTGCAGAGGGTCAGTGACTTATATATTAGTCTTAGAGGCGTACCCAATCGATCAATACCAGTCACCATAGGCCGGAATACATCAATAACCTACTGGTGATGAATGTACATATATTTAGACCCTACAAAGGCAGTTGAAGAAATGGCGGGTTGGCTTGTTCTCAAGTGGATTACAGAAAATGACCTATAGTCTGAGTGTGATATAACCCAAACCTTTTAAAGATTATTTTTCTATAACATCATTTGTTTGAGTTCGTCCAACTTCGGTCTTGCAATAGACCACCACAGCTTCTCTCGAATTTCGCCCCGGGATAAAATACATGTATATATTGATATTGGTTGCGGTTCAACAGGTGGGGCACGGCTGGGGGTGTAGCTCATGTTCCTCCAATGTAGATATTATCGTTTAGTTTGATCCAGGCTGGAGATTGGTCGTGGATTGGGGACCACGGCGCAGGCGACTATGTTGTGGGAAATGTCGTTAAAATCCATTTTAATTGTAGAGCTATTAAAGTCAGTTACTCCAGATAGTTTCTCAGTTTTATATCACTAATCATTTCTACGAATCGGTTATTATCTACCCAAAACATAACTTGTTAATTATTAAAGAGTGACAGTCTTGTATGACAACATTAACCAGCTACTAAACGTAAACTTTAAAGCGTAAAGTTCACCCGGGGCTTAATATACTGCATGTTGTTTGAAATAAGATGAGATTGTTTTCTGTTGAGTAAGAATAGAGTATTTACTTACACATATAATGTGTAAGGACTTTATTTCAATAATGTCATGTTAACTTGCATTACTTTTCTTTCTTGTGACAGTAACTGATGAAGCCTGTTTCCATTGGCCGATTATTCGGCACCGATCTGTAGCTACCACCCATAGATTGTTTTGGTATGGCAATGCCAGATATGTGAGTGTAAACGAAACTTGAAGAGAATGTTCACTGATTCATTTTTAAAAATCCAAACGCTTTTAATTCGTCATTGATCCTAAATGCGAAAATTAAATCGGTATACCCATAAACTACAGTAGGAAGAGTGCATACAACGCACAATTAACAAATATTAGATATTGATCAATATATAGTTGGTCCCACCACAGACAGGCTTCTAGGGTAACTTAACAAAGTCGGTGCCACTTTCGTAGTCGCTCCAGGGTAACAGCAGTTGACCGACAACAGATGACCTTGTTAGTGACCACACGAGAGGACATTAATCATCTTAAATGCCGTGACCTGGCTGACCTTGGTATCCGCCGACCCCTCCCTCAGGCTCTGTTTGTCAAGGTGGCCCTGTTCTAAGCCAGTTGCACAATGGTCTTTACGGGAAAGCCCTTCGGTTGTAGGCATTATGTAAGTGTCTTCTCGGAACAGATGACCTAGGGAACAGGTATATATTTATACTCTTCTTGTTATTATCTGATAATTCTACTGAGGAAACATGTCTGTAATACATTTTATGTAGACTGCTGATTCACAACTTAATATATCTTATTGCAATATTTTATCGAATCGAATTGTTCTTCGTGAAATACAAAAGGAAACTATTGAAACATCTTGTAAAATAGATTGTTTAAATTATCACCTGAAATCCAATTCTTTGTCGCCATGGCATCCTTTTACGCCTTTAATTACATTAGATTTCAATCGATTGATCTCCAAAACTTTGAACTGGCTTAGACCTGACCATCCTTCGCGTTATCTGTCGCAATTGAAAATATAGGCCGGCTACGCGTCCGTTGGATTTCCCATTTCAATCTATGTAGAGCGCATTTAACTCATAAGAAACGCCAACTGATTCTCTCGAGGTTACCCGGAGCCTGCCCCCTTCATTATTCACTCAAACATACCCTACACATGTGGTGTAAATGCGACAGAGGTAGAGGTTTACTGTGAGCATATAGGAGATTACATGTACGGCAAGATGTCCATATCCATTGAAGGAGACAGGTTGTGGATTTTCACTGACCATCTCAGCCCAGGCTAAAGAATTTTCATTTCCTTAGTGAACTATCAGTGATAGGTGACAGGTTTATAGTCTCCTGGACTGCAAAGACGGTTCTGATATCCCACATACTATACACGGTTGTTCGACTAGAAAAACGCCTCTGAATAGATGTTTGACAACACCTGTCATTTCCGAATGGGCCGACTTTGAAAACCGTCATTTCTCATGGCATATTTTTCATTGACGTAGTTGTCACAAAGTTACGTGAGACATATGGATGGTAAGCTGATGCAAGTCTCAGATTAAGAAGCAACTGCATCGAGATCCATATCCACTGAAAATATGTGAGATTACGTAGCAAACCAAAGTGAATGGCAAATTTTCCGCGGCTGCAGTTGCGCATGCATGCATTTGTCCAGTGCTGTCGTGCATCAGCTGTTTCATCCATTGCCCCCTCCCGCTTTGAAAATTCTGTCAGGTCCTATACTAGAAATAAATCTGAAAACGGCACAGATTATTCGAGTTCCCTCAAAGTTTGTTGGCGGTGGCCACCGACTATACATCGGTATTAGGTAATCTGTGGGGATATAGAGTACACTATTTTTGGCGCATTTCCCAGGTTCATACCGATTTCAATCCCCCATTAGAACCTTGAGCCTCGCCCATGAGACCAAAACGTTTGTATTTTTTTTTTGGCCTTATTATGTTATTTTCATCGAATTAATCGGAGACCATTTCAAATACCAGCCTGTTTCCTTTAACCGGTTTGGCGTCGGTATAAAACAAAATCGGCATTAGAGATCATTACTGGCCTATCAGAAATGACAAATTCAGTCATTTAGACCCAATGTTAATGGTAGATTATGTGCAGACCGACAGGCAAACTCGAAAATCACCAGGAGGACGGACATCAGTTAGGCCTGGCGTCCACCTACTACGATAGAATCGTAGACCTCCCGATATGGCACCGATACAAAATGTTAAAATCGGTGCCATATCGGGAAGGTGCAAAATCATAGACATATGTCTAGACAAGCCAATCCACCACGCATTGTATGGGGTTTTTATCGGTGTCTAATCGCAGAAACGTGGTCAACTGCCCTGATATTAGGTAACCTTCCGACGCGATTTTGATTTTTTTATCGGGAGGTGCATCGTAGACCATATCGGAGCCATATCGTAGTAGGTGGACGCAGGACTTCAGCTGGATGAAGATGTTGCATCAGTTCATAGCCCACCCAATGAGGTCAAACCGACGATTTCTGTAGGCGTTAAAGTTTAATGAACCCAGGGCAAGTTCATACTGAAATATGTCTCTGCACTATGGCCGAAGTAGCATCCAGCAGAGAGTATTCAGTAATGCAGCCCGAGTAAGACAGAAAAGTAGTACCAAAGGAATCAAAAAGGATCACAGTGACAAAAGAATGCAAAGGTGTTTTTGGAAACTTTATGAGCTGTAAAAAATAAGCCCTATGTATTCAAACATAGATAGTATCAGGCCACCTGACACTTGACTTGGTATTTCCCATCCTTCCCATGCGTGCTGTCCAATTGCTTACTTGCATGTTTTGTTTAATTTTATGATATTTTGTGGGCTTTATTGATTTTACAATCTCTCACATAAGTCCAACGGAGAGTGTGATATCTAAATACTTAACGTTTGTCAAATCTGCCTACTTGTATATCTCCATCCAATATTTCCCATATTACCGTGGTATAACCCTGATAGCTTCTGCAGAATTAATCCAAAGCCATCTTACCTATGGAAATGATAAGACCTCGAACCCAAAAAAATGTCCATGTGGCCTATCTTGTTTATTCCTTAATGTTGAATGTGACCACAACGTGGAAAATATAACCACAACGTGAATGTTGTCGTCAAGAAATTTGTTTGTGCATTAAAAATGAATCGGAAAGAAAAACAGTGACACAATTCATCCTCACAATTATTGTATATTGTGCATTATTTCGTAGACTCGGAGTTACAATGAAAGTGATTACTTGATGCCTGTAAAATTGTGCACTGAAAGACTCCTCTTGGTGAGAGCTTGCAATGAAGAACTAAACTAAGCCTGTAGCTCCTTGATCGTAAGTTGCCTTAACGGTTAATATTGAACGTGTCTCATAAATTGAATGTATATATAGACCCGTGTAAACCTGTTGAGTCGATCGACTCTTCTTCGTGACATTAAAAAAAGAAAAAACTTAATTTTCTGCAATAATACCTTGTTTCCCACCAATTTATCTGAGATTCATCAACATCTCTTCCCAGGTGGAAAAATAGCCTGAAGGGGTCGGGGTTATGCCCCTCGCTCCCACGCACTTGTCAGGCAGATATGTGAATATATATATGCTCCTTTACCTCCCGATGTACCTCAAAAATCTGAATAAGTTTGAATTCAATAAATAAAGTTGTAATTATGTTTAATACTCAATTTCTATGAGCTAAATGACTTTTTATTTAATCTCGAATCCATTTGTAAGTTTGTAAATCAAAAGTATGTTGCAACGCTGTAACATGAGCAGAATAACCTGATTGCCTGCGACCTTTGACCCGACTGTTTTGGGATATGCCACCTGTGTCACTTTCCGAGCACCACCGGTTTACACAGACTGAATTACCACCACCTCCACACCTGCCCTCTCCTTGTTCAATGGACCGAGTCCTGGCCAATGAGAGCTATTAGATATTTAAAGATTCTGTTCCGGTTCAGGGAAGCGAGGAAATTATGTCAATTTTCGAACGTGTAATTTTTTCAGGGGCACGAGTATATCATAGCGATTGAACATTGGATTTTGTTACTTGTTACTTAATAAAGCAGGTTTCCATTGGCCGATTATTTGGCACCATTCTGCAGTCGGCCACCACCGATCGACTTTTCTGGTACACAGACTTGCAGAAAATGTTCACCGATTAAGTTAGCAGACTGACAGGGCCAAAACGCTTAGGTTGAAAATTAAATCGCTATATACCCGGAAAATACAGTACAAACATTGCATACAATATAATATTGTAATCAATGACGGATCTTCCTAAATGAATAACAATGAAATAGAAAAATTAAACGTCAGTGATTACCGATTATAAGTAACTGAGGTACAAACTGTCGATGACACCGCCGACATATTTTTTTGGGAAATTCATACAATCGGTGCTATTTTTGTCGGCCGATGGAAACTGGCTTTGTGGACTTTCGGTCTACACGTTTTCAGACCACAGTACTGTTTGCCTGCACCACCTGGCCTAATGGTGGTGGTGGTGGTAGTGTGTGTGTGTGGGGGGGGGGGCACCGACGCCATCCTCCCCAGCCCCTCTCCATATACACGAACCCATCAGCAAGTTGGCCATCGTAAATTCGTAACTCTGCGCTACATGTGAGATTGTGCATGGAAGCCTCTTATATCTACAAAGACTAGAACCAATTGGAAAAATTGAAAGGCAATCAACGGAAGCGTCGTCAATTGCTTGTATAAAATGGTTCCAAACGTGCCAGGGAGGAAACAGAAAAAACCCTTTTCTACTCATAAAAATACGGCTTTCCGTATTCTACTTAGTACGATCTGTAGGTTTAGTATAAAGACTTCGAATTATGTGAATTTTCTTACCTACAGTATACATATGATTTTATTACCCACCTTAATGGAGTATGTAGGTATATATGCATGCATTGGGTATAATAATATACGGAAACTGACTTACTGTCTTGTCATGCGAAGATAGTCAGCCTATTTTCGTATTATTATATACCTAAAAATGGCGATATTTTATCTAGTCACGTGATGACATACCCCGTACGTCACAGTATGGCGAACGGGGATAAATACGCCATGGGTAGGAGCTTGTAGTAAACGTACGTCATACAGCCATAGGTATATGATAATAAACTTATACCTAATGCGTACATAGATTCTTCTTTTTTCCTAACCACGAAACCTGTTCCATTCTGTTTATCCAAGCTGCGATCTCCTATACAAGAAAAGATTATCTCGACAAAAGTTTGACGAACATTTCCTTGTCCATTGTAACAGTAGTGCTGTACCCACTAATAAGAACTCTTTGATCCTTCAACTTTTCAAAGATAAAACGATCGATCAATTAATCCGTTTATCTCTAGACCTGGCTTTCGTCTCTCGGAGCCACATCTCCCAATGACAATCGTAGTCGAGAGTAAGTCACAATGCACTGGTTCAAACTATTGTGGTCTTTATCACAGAACAGAGCTTTCATCCAAAGAGTTTTTCTCCCTAAGCCTCTCTTTCAGATACGTATATATGTGGCAGGAGAAGAGAGGGCTGGCCCTACCATGATGAAGTGGACTGTATACGATCCGACAGTAAAAGGAGATAACCATGGCCTTTCTACCACCCAGCCCCATCGCTACCATCTCCCTTCTTGGAGTCCTCCCCGCGCTATGGTGAAACACACCACCTGTCTGTTTGAGTTCACCTGAGAAGACAGAAGGTGTTGCCTGGTCGCCCGTGAGGGAAGAACCCACTACATTATTTATTTCATCATTTTATTATCATACTGAAAAAAGGTACAGAAATTGACCTATGCATGGCAGTTGTTCAAATAGATTTTTGCACCACGCATCCGAATTGGGCCTAACCTACTGACTAACCTACTGCCTCACCTACTGCCTAACCTACTGCAACACTCGATTGTATTTGAACCAATTACGGTCAAGGTTACTTGATATCTGTAAACAATGCCCATTCAAAAAGTAAAATGTGTCTCACGCATGAAATACTCAACGGGCAATTATGAAATCTTCAGGTCGGGTCGAGTGGATGGGGGCAATTCTGCGCTGGGAATATGATTTCAATTGGACAAGTATGAGTCTATAAAATTGGTCCAGAATTGGTTGTATCGATGTCTGGATGTCAGGATATTGATAGATTATCTTTCTCCCTGATCCCTGTACATACCGTTATCCTCGTTAGAGGGGATTAGTAGAAGACGCAAATTGAAAGTGTATTCGTCCCTATGATGCATATCTGACTATAATCCTGTTCCGCAGGAATAGGATGTATAAAAGGTTTCTTTCTTTTCATCTGAAAGTTTGAGACTAAGATGGAAATTGATGAGTGTTTGGTCTGTGTCCCCGTTCGCCATCGGGTTTGGAGTGCTCAGTAATATGAACGAGGCGATAGCCGAGTGAATATTCTGAAGCACTCCAAACGAGATGGCGAACAGGGACTCAGACCAAGCATGAATATGTTTCTGATTTTATCTTAGCCTGGAAATATTCCTCTCTTTATCACCCGTTGAGAACGAGATACCGTTCTCGCAAGCCTGTTGAGAACGAGTTCGTTATGCTAAGCCTATGGACGTTTATACCAGGCTAAGATAAAAAAAAAAAAAAGGGCAACTTTCACAGGCATATTGCATATATCCTGATCCTATGCTATAGGGCATTGATGGATGTACTGCGAGGTATAGGCACAGACTGGAACGGATCTCTCAAACACTATCAATCTGCCGTTCCAGTCAACAGGAAAATGAAAAGGGGGGTGGTCTATAAACCTCCACAATGCTGTGTAGGGAAATAGTGTCCAGAATCTCACATAGGAAATCATTGATAGTGCTCCTATAGAAGGGAGTCGGTCCAACGAACCTCTGAGGAGAAGTGACTTGTTCACAGAGACCGCGGTAACCGGATACTAGTGCCTTACGATCAAGTGAAGGATTTCCTTATTGACGTTCATATTTTTCATGGGAGATGTCACTATGAGTAATTGTCGCCGTCCCTGGCAGATATCTGATATGTTCTGTTCTAGTTACAGTGACACTTACTACACTGATACATTCATCATCATGTCAGTCTGTGTAGGACTATGGATTCAGTGAGTCGCATATACGTTACACATGGGATCCAACCATACCAGTTAGGCCCGATTCCCACTAAAGCCCAATGCCCACCTACCGATTTCGGAACATTTATGTACGTTTGTCGCCGACAAACGGAGGGTAATTTGTCTCAGCCAAGCCATCCTAACGGAGTCGGTAGATGTAGGACAGCTAGACAAGGCTACCCAGCGATTAGTGAACACTTGGTTTCTTTGGTTTTTGCCCTCCCCCAGCAATTAGCTGACCATGTATACACCGATTTTATCAGTGTGCGGGTCGAGCGAGGGGTTACGTAATTTTCCTGCGACAAGTTCACCGACTCCTATAAGATTTGGGAACTAATCGTTCAACCCTAAATCGGTAGATAGGCATCCGGCTTAAGTGATTTTGGAGCATGTGCTTCAGTCGGAGACTATGACCCCAGATGGTCTGTCAATACCCCCAATGATTTTTTTGTTTTTATTTCATATTGATATTACAGCTATTATTATACTTGTTTTTACTTTCCTATATATTTTCTAGAGGTAAGTTGCCACCCAGAGTCTATTTTCCTACTCCATGTAGAGACATAGTTCAATCTATATAGCTTTGATATCTACCTGCAGCATATTACTACATTTAATATGAAATTATTCATGCGATTCTGATAAGTCCCTTTTCCAGTTGAAGATAAAACAGATATTCACACAACACCCGGACAAAAATTACTGGGACTGTAAATCATTGGAAAGTACTAGATGTGTGACAGGGGAAGAAACTGACTTTAAGTACCATAGTCGTATTTTATGGTAAAACACAGTGGAAATATTAGTTTCATCAGAATGAGAAAATTTGATAAGTGTGTATTATTGATAACCATATATAATCAGGTGTATAAAATCATTTTAAATCGAGTACACATTAATTTTTTCTAAAATATCTTTACGATGTCATGATTCAAGGTACGAAACTAAAGGAAACAGGGGGGGTTACCTTTCCTTAAATCAATTTCCTAAGGGCCCTTGCATGTCACAATTCAATTACATTATGCAGAAGATTGCGCCAACGAGCACCAAGGCCATAATAGGTGCAGAAGATGCCCTTAGGGTTTACATAAAGAGTCCATAGAATAGGTGGAAGACGAACGATCTCGTAGTTTTCTAAGTGTTCATAAAACATGGATGTGTTAACTGACGACTTTATGAGTGCGTAAGCGACAGATCCAAGAGGCGTTTCTACCAATAGAGGGGGCTACATTACGCTCATATCTCGAAATCTTGAATGCAGAATCATGGGAAGGAAATGCCACCTGGGATAACTGTGCGACATGTCGTTGACCTTTGTTTTCCACCAATTGACACTTGGGGTTGTGTGTGTTTGAACGCTTTTATACATGCAACTTTCATAGTGAGGAATGTTAAGTGTAGACCTGTCCTCACCACATGGACCATGATCCTCCTCTCTTCGGTATGAGTTTCCGGGTTGTTTTACATAAATTCCGGTCAGAGGGGTATATTTGAAAAGTGAACTACTGCTTTTTTTTTAAATTCTATATTGATGTTTCCATTACACAAGTTTTTGAATAAAGATAGTTCTGATTAAATGCCATTTCACTTGTCATAATTTCAGGAATTAAGTAAATCGATATCATTGCGACTGATATTCAAATACAAGGAATACAGTATACTATTAAGGTAGATCCTGATTATGTATTCTTCTTAATGTGTCTTTTAGATTGATTTCCACTTATTTACTGTTGTCGCAAGAAGATTTATCACTCTTTAACTGAATAATGTCTTCTTCATAAATTACATGCTACAGTATAGGAAACCATTTACTAAACACTCCGTTTGGTTACATTTTCTAGAAGATATTGGTAGAAATATTTCCATCGTCATATTCATTTTGAGTAAAATTTACACTAATCCTGACAACACCAACACCTTTTTAGGTCAAGGAAAAAAAGGTACAGTTACCTCATCCCCCGGGTTATCTAAACACGTAACAATCCTAACCTTCCATCATTAATTCCCACTTTGCGCAGCTGTTGGCATGAGAATTAAAGTCAACTATTCATGAGCTGGCTGAGTCAGACTGGCGCTGACTGAAAGTTTAATCTACCCTGCTTCCCAACGGGAGGGCCTAGAATAACAATGACTGATGCTCACAGGTGGCAGAGCGTGGGGCACCTTAGAGGTAACATTGCGTGGATGTAAATAATGGATGACATAATACAATAACTAGGAGCAAATATTATGTTCAGCCTTGATAGATGAGCGTGGGATTATATAGAAATGACAACTAAAAGGGTTTTGGTTATAATAAGTCTCTGGGCGAATTTCTGTAACCCACTTGCACCCAGCTAACTTGATATTTCAATGAATGCCTTTCTAGATTGGAAATGCATCAAACTTTAATAGGTCAATGGTCATATTCAGCTGGACACGCCCCTAGGACACTGAGGGACGGGCCCTCTGCACCTTTCCGAAGGTCACAATGTTGGCACCCAGATAGTGAAGGGATAGTTTTTGCAGCATCCTGAAAGTCTCTATAACCTCCCTATAACCTAAGCAGCGTATCTGGGCGTGTTGCCCACGCCCAATAACTAATAGAGAAGCAAAGGGTTCTGAATGATCTTTTCTTCTAACATATTTATTCTACAATTCCTGTGGGTTTCATTGGTGCTAGTTCCCATTAGCACTCGAAGGCAGATCTTTAGTGCCTTATTCTGTATAGTTTGCATCCTTTTTACCAATTCTTTATTACAGTTATGGGTAAGTTAGTCCGAGAAACTTTGACTGCCTGGCAGACAGTCAGGAAAAAATCAGTTCCTTGGTTCTGAGTAATCCTTTCAATGTCAGTGCATGTTTATGCACCCTTACCTTCAGAAATGTATAATAAATCCTTCTGTTTTGTTCCATTGTGTCACTTTTTGGAGCCCTTTTGTACAACTCATTTCACAACATTTCACTAATTTCTAACTAATGTCGGCTATATTTGATGAACTAGTTCCTGGTATTCCCCTGTGTGGGGCATTAGAAGTGCTATTTCCGGAAAATTTCTCGCCTGTTGAAGTTATGACATGGATTTTACAAACATTGGTTGTTCTATTATTTAGCACTAATGCAAAGGTAGCAAATTACTGTCATTTTACTGCATTTTGCCTCAGGAAACTGTATACTACAAATTCGGAAAGATTCAACCTTTATTTATGAGAAAAACGGCTGCTGAGCTGAGCTGTACCAATCTGGTCGACCAGTTAGCCTAGGGCTCTATGGGACTGCTCTCTGACTGTCTGCACGGCTAGACAGTCAGAGCCTCTCGGACTAGGGTAGGTATATCATGTCCGTGTGCCTGCTATCACTTTCCAACAACAATTGATGAATATTAATTCGGTTTACTGAACTACCTTTGCTATCTAAAATAGTGATGTCGTTTAGCAAAGTTACAGCTTTAAAAGAATGTAGTAATAAAACAGTGTTGCTTTCTATGGTGGAATACTATATGGTAATCCCAATTGACGTCTTCTCTGTTTGCTACAGTGAGAAAACACTTTTGATCTTATATCTTTATGATCTGACCATTTGGCCTAGACTGCCAAGGCATCAGTGGCAGACCGGTATGAATTCCCCAACAGTACTCCATGGGAGAACCCTTAGATCAAAAGGAACCCCGTTGAAATTGTCATATGGCAGATGAAATAGTTCTTCAAAAGGTGTTACATAGAAGTAAGAGGTATTTATCAACGTAGTTTCAAGTGTCAAATAGTACAATATTTATCTTTCCGACATCTAGATTTCAGCTGTGATGCACCCTGTGTCCTAGTATTAAAGTTCGTGAGGTGTTTGGCGTAGATCCAGCGAAAACCACTTGTCATAGTAGATGTCCAAACGATATGATCCATGGTATAATTAGCTTCATTAGATTCTTTTTATAAAACCGTTTATATTTGTAGTACCAAAATGAACTTGTATTAAGTGAGCTTGACAGAACACACAGGTCCCACAAAGATGTTTTGCATTCATAGCTTTTTTTAGCTTAATATGAGCATCGCGTTTGATATCCAACAAACTGTGAACGGTTTTCTCAACTACAATGCGGTTGTCCTTGTATGCTATTGGATTGCCTTACTTCAGTAATACACAGTCGCCTATTGGAAAACGCGGCCGTTTGTAGTCAGCTGTGGCAGATAGTAAACCTCTCCAAGGCCAGCCTTCCTTCATAAAGATCGGTCTTCACAGGCTATTCACTTTGCACTCGCATCACTGTCATGTGGCGTTTCCACCTGACGACTCTGGCCGCCGAATATGCAATTTGGCACTACTGATGACTATTTGCCAGTTTTAGGGCACATATTCATAAGGTAGAAACGGGGATAATTTCAGGTCGACGATATTGATCCCTACATTATGCAAGCTGGCACCACATGGCTACTATGCATCACACATATGAATTGAAACCTGGTACTTATGATTGGGGACAGGCCGATGTTTTCTGTGGCCTAGAGATGGTCATTTTCTAGGCCAGGACCCTTGTAGGAGCATCGATATTTTTTTCAAATACTTTCAATGCAAAGGTAGGGAAATCAGACGTTAGGTAGAAATAATGAATGTGGTTTAGAGGTTGGAGATGATGTGTAAAGATAAATTCAAAAGTGCCACCACTTGACTACTGATCTATCAGTGACCATATAATCGGAGGACATTCAACTGTCAGTTGGAAATGGCGCATACCCGGAGTCTCGTTTGACGACGCTAGATGACGATTCTTGAGTTTAGCACCAGCTGATGACTTTCAGCAATAAAAGGCTAGAAATCGTGTATTGTAAACGCCGAAGAAGTGACTACTACCGATTGTCTGATTATGCCAGATCACCGTCTGGCAATTATGCAGAAAATTTGATACAAACTACTATTTCAAAGCAGTACATTTGCAAAGAAAATAGTGTAGTGTAACGATTGAGGACATTCTTGGGCCGATGACTATTTCAGCCAATATGGCATCATCGAGCACCACCTGACAACTATTGGCTAGACGATCTACAGTCCTCACATTTTAAGTCGTCTAGTGTAAACGCTGGGATAAAGTGCAAGAACAAAATGAGGGGTCTGTGAGTGTTGTACGTGGCACTTCCTAAAGTCTACACAAACCATCCCTCGCCTTTACACATGTGGAAGGATTCCAGCCATGACAGACACCGAGGATTTGGGACCCAAAGGACCCCAATCATGTCTGAAGCTAAACTCAAATAGTCTAAGCTTGAGACAATGTTTGACATCAAACCCCGGCGGAATAAGGCTGGGCTTTGATCCACCATACGAGGCACTCGTCTGTGGATCTTTAGGCCCTACAGAGGTCACAGTGTGACGTCATAGCTCATAGTACGCCCGCACCGTCGTGTCAGGAAAGGTGTGTTGGCTTTACATCGGTCTAACATCTAATCTATGCCAGAAACATCACTCAGGTGTGTTTGCAACTGAGCATCTATAAAGTAACTCCGTATCTATTGAGAAGTGTGATAATGTCTGTAAGGTGTTCAAGAGTATACTCCGGATAGATGCAAATGTAAATAGAAATGTTTACCAATTCACTCTATAATACCTTGCTCAAGGCTCTACTATGGTCCTAAGCTAATTGTGACTGCAACAGGCACATATAAGATTGCAAAGAACATGACATCTATATCATCCAGTATGTCTAACATGTTATCTATGATAGAAACATCCTAGAGACTGCTTTTGAAATAGCCATCATGTAGGATCTATCCAGGCACTGAAATTCACAGCATCCCCAATACTATCGGTGGCTCTAGACTATCAGAGAGGTTTTTTTTAAGATTAGTGTAATTTGTTTATCAAATCAGTATAAAATGTATGATTAGAGCTACAGTACAACTACTAGAAATATCATAATGAACTACGAACAAGACACATATAGCTATGTGTGTAGGCATACATTCGTGAGCATCGTCCACTATTCTCTCGTGGGTGGCTCTGACCAAACCTTGTGTCCTCCAGAGCGAACTTGACCTTTTCTCCTAAAACAGGACAATAACACGATGTTTGGGAAAGGCCAAGCCTGCAGGGATACACTCGTCTTTCGAGGAAAATGACAGTCTTGCTTCATGAAAAGGCAGTTAGTTCCTCCTACTTTTCCATTACAACACAGTTACCAGGAGGGGTCCCCGGCGCCAAGCACAATTACTGGGTGACAGGCCGTTTTTGGAGCACAGGGTAAGAGAATCCCCCTTGAGTGGTTATATAGCCGCGAGTGGTGGCAGCAAACACTGGAACACTCGCACACTCAGAGAAAGTGGGACCAGGCAGGTTTTCTAAAAGAAAAGTGATAAAAATATCGATCTTATCGTGGTCTTTGTTTTGTTTTCACGATCAGTTTTTATTTAAAGCCTGTTTGTATGTGTATGATAATCTAGCCGTGCGCAAATACTTTCCAATCAACCCACTGCCATCAAATTACCTTTTCGTATTTGATATGTGATATATTTTAATGTGGAAGGCCTTTATTGACAAGGACCTACAACTGTATGCAATGCATCTTAAAACAACTGACCAGTGAGAGAGGTACATGAAACTGGTGCGCTAATATCCTTTCAGTCTTGAAAATTTCTGGCGACATTCCCCACGAGGATCCTGAAGATGCCTTTACGCATTTATTGGGGTGGGTGGAATTAAAAACAGCTTATTTTGAGGAGAAATAGTGTTTATACCTTCATGATTTGTATAGGATATATATAGATAACAAAATTATCATTCTGAATATGGTGATTGAGGAAACCTTGGGTACCATCGTGATATTTGCTAAGTGCATGTGACATTATATTGTCCTGTGCATACATAGGTGCAGGCTTCTAAAAGGTCACTTCAAAACCATGCCAAGGATATGTGCATAACGCAGCTGCTAGGGTGCAGGACTGATTGAGTTTATATATCATCTTATAACCACTATCATCCTGGCCGTGTTCCATGCTGCAGAAGAGCTGCATGTGAGCTGAGACTTCAAAGCCATGGGTCGGCGGCCCCTCTTGGATCTCTGTGGTGGCCTTGTGAACCGCGATCCGCCGCGATCCGCCGCGATCCGTCGCGATTCACCACCCCGAGTGACACCGGGCGCCTCGTGAAGGCCCCACCGGAAACACCCGACGCAAACTCCAAGCTGATTGGCCAGCGTCTTGGCAGCGTCCATTCAGAAATATTTGCTGCGGAGCGGCAATGAGACCATATAAGGAGCGTAGAAGATGCGCCTTGACCAATGACACGTCTGGTGGGTGCCAGGGCCCATCTCCCGACCGTACTCAGCGTAGGCCGCCATTGATAATCTCCGCGTGGAGAGTGAAGCCGACCGAAGCCTTCCGGCGCTCCCCCTAGCGGGCCCCGACATCGACCGTAGCATCGACACGCATTGGTGATAATGGGAGCACTTGGTGGAGACTTCTGCATCCAAATTAAGGTGTCGCACGCAACATCCGCCGACTGGCCTGACCTCTAGCGGGACGGGGCGAGGTCAGGGGTCACGCAGACGCGCGCACAGATGGCGCCAGTGTCGGCCGGCCGCATATATCAATGAACACTTTTATGAATGGGGTAAATCTCGTTAGGTACGAGAGTGAGCCACTTAAGACACGCTAACACATTAAACGCGGGGACAGGGGAGCCCTGAGTGTAAATACTCCTGAGGTACTCACGTAATCAAACAGATCTCTGAAGGGACGCGCGTAGGACATGTTATAATCAATATCTACTTCTGAACTGCAAATTGTATCTCATTTCATCTCACATTCCTGTTCTTGTAAATTCATATTTCTCGTACAATCGTCAGTTTTCCGAAGTCCAAAGCTTAGTATGAAGACTGGATTCTGTTGAAGGGAAGTGTGTATGTGTCTGTGTGTGTAGGGGGGGGGTCAAGGGGTCAGGACCCTATTTTCAGCAATAGGAAGACCATCACTTCCGGTTCGTTGGCCCTTTCTATTCAGTAGAGCTTATAAAATATGGAATGCTGGACTCTCATCCCTCTCACCCTCTCCCCAAATGACATATGCCATGTAGATTTATTTATTTTACTGGGCCCATAGGGATGGCTGTTCGAGGTCTTTTGAACAATCTTAGATATCTCCTTACGCTGGAGGCAGATGAATGCATTTGTATTACGAAAGGCTGAGAACGGCATCCCTACAGATCCAGTCACTATGTTTTCTCATTATTATATACCTAGAATTTATGAGAAAATTGCCATTTTATTCACATACTAAGTTATTGATTTTTGCTCATTCCCTGTGGGCAGAGTTCGTCCAAACATGATCCATGCTGCACCCTGACAGCGAGTAGTATTTCATAGATGTTCTGCCACCGGTATACATAATAATAACATTATTCTATCAGAAAGAAGTATATTAGATGGTTGCGAACAATATTTTATCTTAGCCTGGAATAAACGTCCATAAACTCATTCTCAACAGGTTTGCGAGTACGGTAACTCGTTCTTAAAGGGTGATAAATAGATAAATATTTCCAGGCTAAGATAAAATCAGAAACATTTTCGTGTTTGGTCTGGTTCCTCGTTTGGAATGCGCAGTAATATGAACGAGGCGATAGCCGAGTGAATATCCTGAAGCACTCCAAACAAAGACTCATCAGTTTCTTTCTTAGTACTAAGCTGGTTACATCATCATCACCCTGTATGGATTGTATATGATATTGTAGGCCATATGTAATATTTAACATGTAATGTGACAAATGTTGCCGTAAGAATTCTATGCATGAGTGTCATTTTTACAGTGCAAGATCTATCATGGTGCAGAACTCTACCTCTTTCTGAAAAAAAGGTATTAACTGGTAAAACACTAATGGCTGGATGTCAGGTCAGACGGTAGATAAGACACACCTGTCTGTAGGGGAGTGTCGATGTTGTTAAGTCCGATAAGGTCTCAACCATCCTGAGATACAGCAAGACGTGATACATGACGTCACAGCTGACAGGATCCGGATCTAGTCAGCAGGATGATGTATGGTGGGGTAAGACCGAAGACTGACGAGGAGGAAGTCACTATATAAGTGGGACCATCAATTTGAGAGACGTGTTGTATATCGACTTTAACGTCAAAAAGGTGTCTTTTGATCGAGTAAGGACATGCATTTGTATTGGTTTATTATTGTTTTCCATGGTATTTAATCATAAAGTGGAAGTTGTACCTGGAGCAGGGGCGATATTCGACTCTGTCGTAAAGCAATTCCTAATGAGAAACGCTCATGAAAAATATGTTTAATTACCTACTGGACCCATGCATAGGCCTACGTCCCCGTTTTGTGACAACGTGTATGTTCTACTGCATCGATTATTATTGTCTTCCTTGGTATTTAATCATAAAGAGAAAATTGTACCTGGAGCAGGGGTGATATTCGACTCTGTCGTAAAGCAGCTCTTATTGGGGAACCACTCATGAAACATATGTTGAATTACCTACTGGACCCATGCCTACGTCCCCGTTTTGTGACAACGTGTATTTTCTACTGTATCGACCAATACCTACATTTTAAACATGATAAAGTTGAAGGCACTGAATATGAAGTTAAGTACTATTTCACATATTCTAAAAGATATAGTGATGTAAAGACGAAATAATGAGATACTCAAATTCAGATTCTTCTTATGAGACAACTAAGCTAGATATCCAGTAGCAAATTCTTCCTGATACGGCGGATGTAGACATGTACTTTAATACGAAAGACAATGATTATTATGTATAAAATGCATTTGAAAAAAGGTTATCGACCCCCTCTCCCTACCGTTTCGTGAGAGCTTTTCAGTTACATTCAGGATTCTATGATAATATGAGTACAGAACGTTAGAAGCTTGTCTCAGCATGCCGATTTAAGCCACGTATACCTATTCTCTAACCCCTCACAGTGCCGCCACAGGTATCAATGGGAGTGGTGCCAGCGACACCGCCCCCCTCCCCCCAACCCCACTCCCGCCAACACACATCCCTACTCGGGAGTACAAGCTGAACCTAATAATGTTTGAGTGTAGTACTCACTTCTTACTCTACCATAGGTCAGGTAGGGGATACCTGGACCAATGCCTAATCCGCCCGGATTTAAGACATGGGTCTGGATCTCTACTCACAGACGTCGGGCACACTGGTAATCAAGTTAATCCTACATAGTGATAAGAGTTAATCCACAGTACCTGTAGATGACCTAGTAAGACCCCCGCTGAGAGGTACATGTGTCAGGAGGTTACACCTGCAGGACAAGGGGATTAACAGAGGATCTAGCATGTGAGATGCTAAGTGTTCTGGTGTTCAGAAGTCAATGATATCCACAGTTAACACATACAAAAAGTATCCACCTTCTAATCAGTTAAAGCACTGAATTGTGACTCTAATTCATCTTGAAATAACCTTAAGACCGAAGGGAAAGATAATTTTATATTTATGCCAAGCAAAGAATGATATCACTCGTACTCATTTGCACAGATAGATTCCCACCTTCCTAATTAATGATCAGGATTGTTACTTCAAGCATGAGATAAAAGAAAAATAACATAATGTAAATAACCTGTGTGAGTGTTTAGATATGTTTTAGTTTAGCATCCATAAGGATTTCATAAATTTAATTACTGCAAAGCTAGCACCAATCATTTTTGATTAAGGGGATATTATAGATAACTAACACTAGACAAGAAATGATTAATTTCATCGGCCAGTCGTAATAAATGTACACTCTTAAAATGGGAACTTTAAGAATATAAATCGTACTTACCACGCTTTAATGTTCCATATTCCAGCTTCCCTCGAATAACGGGATAGTCGGCATTTACTGAGAATGGAATTTCGCGGCTTGGCTCGTGTCCCTGAGGTCACGTGTGCACACACGCATGCGCACTGGAGGCTACTTGAGATACAGTTTTCGGACAAATGATTCATCGGAGCCGGAGCGATCACGACCCCGTGTTTCTGCTCTGACTTGTCTCCTAGCTCTCTTTCAAAGGTTTCAATGAATTAAACTCTGGAGTTATACCGTCTGTAGCAGTACATCACGCTGAATCAGTTAGTTTTGTGAATAGGTCTGTTTTTCTTTTTATTAAACAATCACTGTATTATTCAGAATAATATTATTCAGAGAAGTATCAAAAACATAGATAGCATTTGCAATTTACACATGGCGACGGATATATACAGTATTTTCATTGCCCCCGTATCTTGTTGTGGTCAGTCACTTGTTCCTTTACAAAAATGATATATCCTGTTTTGGCAATCGACTCATATCCTTATCTGTGAATAGGCGTCAATTTTCATAACCATAGGATATATATTTGTATAAGAATCTTAAGATATTCATTAATTGCTATTCGAGTCATTCTGTCAAATTGCTTCAACGTAAGCTCTCCAAAGGTCATGAGAGCTCCAAGACCTGCTCTCTAAATTCAAATAGCAGCAAATTAGCGCTGGCAACACTTTTTCAACATATTAACAGGTCAAATCAGGCATTTGGCTGTGTAGGCCTATAATTCTGACATATGTGTTGGAGGGGTATTAATAGATTGAAATATGATTTGAAGTAGCATGAGACCTGGCGCCATAGAAATCGAAGGCAAATTAAATGCAAACAAAAATTGTTTTAAATTGTGTATTTGGGCCAATTTACAAGACAAGGAAGTGTTAATTTGGTTTGCATGAAGAACTTTTGAATAAAACGGTTAAGGCTTTAACAAATAAAGATATATATATTTACCAAAACATGAAAAGCTGAGTCCCTGCTTTATACTCCGCACTGTTCAAGTAACATTAAAACCTTTAAAGTACAATGGACCTTATCTTATAGGATATGACTAATGTCCTGATGAAGGTAGGCCCTATACACTCTACCGAAAAAGTAGTACATGGAACAACCAAAATATTGCAGTGCTGTACTTAAGATCTGATGGTCGCCAGAAAAGTCGATCAGTGGTTCCTGACTGCAGATCGGTTCTGAATTAAACATGCAAATACACCAGACCCGTTTTAATTATTATTACATACCTATGGCCGAACGTCTATGAAATATTACCCGCTACTAGGGGTACAGTATAAATAATGTTCGGGCGCACTGCGCCCGTAGTGAATATTCGGGCGCACTGTACCAATAGTGAATGCATGTACAAAAAATAAGTATATAAAATGCAGTTTTTCTTGAAATTTAGGCATGTAGTAATAAGAAAATGTAGTGACTGAGCCCGTACGGATGCCATTCTCGGCCATTTGTTGCCAAAAATACACCCCTCTGCCTGCGGCGTCGGGACGTATTTATGGCATCAAAACACCTCGAACGGCCATCCCTTCGGGTTCAGTAACTACATTTTCTCTTATTAATCGTTATGTTGCAATCACTAATCTTGGATAGATAATGTTAATGCTCCCCTTTCCTTCTGTGCTCACCATCCGTGCAAGGGTGAGAATAATTTTTAGACGTTGATTATAAACTGAACTATGATTTAGGATTTTGTATGAAACAAAGAAAGATATATATGTGTTATATAAAGATTATTTTTGGCAATGATAAGATCATAAGTCATGTGACAAGTGAAGTTTTTTTTAATGCCTTACAATATTCTCAACCCCAAGAGATGTACTCAAATAATCGGTGCTGTTTTCGTCGGCCAACTGAAATGGCCTGTCATATGCGCTCATCAGGGCTGATATGAAATACTTCGGTTTTTGGTTACGATCCAATTCCGGAACCAATGATCAGCTGAGATTAGTCAGTCTCTGATTCGTGACAAACTTGCCATTAATGTTTTCTTCTGGACTCTACTGCAAAGTACTGTGACACGACACTGCCCCTCAGGTCCAAACTTGTTTCTGCGGTCTATGCTTGTTGTCAAGACCCTATAGCAAGTGGCCAGTTTAATTAAAGATTTAGTAATGTCGGACTTTCTTCCTCATCTAAAGGAGAGAAATTGACTATGGTTTTCATCAGACAAGCTCCTTTAGATACTCAATGGTGACATGAGTTATGATCGAGTCAGTTCCTGTTACTAATATTTCATTGATCTTAAAAACCTAGAATTAAATAGTATAGTCATTATATTACCAATTTATTTTATAAAACATTTATAAAACCGGATTGAGTATCAATTGATTAATTACACATAGTAAACCCTGTATTTATTTATCTTTTACCGTTTTTCTAATAGATTTGACTTTAAAACACCATGCCTATGTGTGGTCAGTCTTGGCCTAGCACATAAGCCTCTCCAAGGTTATAGCTGACTACTGGGCATGGGCGGGCAGTGGGGGTGGGGGAGGGTTTCTACATATGGAAACTGTCTCGTAGACGCCCGAAATGCAGTCTACACGGATAAGAGGTGTATACAAATGTAAACAAGGCCATATACAGCCGATACGTGCGTTATCACGATGGCGTATATATATATATATATATATATATATATATATATATATATATATATATATATATTTATGTAAAATGGTGGTTTTCGTGCAGTGACTGTCACATAGTTCAAACCACTAACACCACAAACCTCCTTACCGATCATTCAGTCTGATGTAAACAGTTCTGTTCACAGTGTAATAAGTTCTAGCAAATTCCCTCTGTGTGCTCTCTCTCTCTCTCTCTCTCTATGAGAGTACTCATTGAGTAGAACTCTTCTCATGCATACACCAGCTATTGAGGCAGCCTCACTCCAGGTAGCTGAGGCCTCCGGTGCCTACTGAGCACTTCAGTCACTGCGAAGCAACAAGTAATGCTCACCTGTCTATTGTCTGGGTGTTATCCTCCTACTCTGCCGCTCAGCTTTCTGATACACTCAAACCAATAACCTCGTTCTAGATCGTCTGAACATCACATGATCGACCACTCTCCTTATAGGGAACACCTGTGGTTATTATACTTCCTGAATAATGCAATGTCTCATCATCTTGTCTGAGCTTCGCTCACACAACTCTATGTTATAACACACACATAATTATTACAGTTCCTTTGTAATTTTCATACAAGATCATAATGCAAATCAACGACCACATGAGTAAATAAAATGGCATTTCTTAAGGTACAAACCGAGTTTGTCTGAATTACATCTGTTTGTTGTTGTTTTTGGTCCTAAATATGTTCCTCGTTCTTCAAATTCGGTGAATATTTCAAACAAAAAACGACATGGAACAGATTTCATTCTGGTCCATTAACCACGTTTCCATATATTACTCTGGTAACCCTGACGCTCAATGAGTGTTTGACTGAATGAGTTAACAAGTGAATGAATAATGGCCTGTTTAATTATTTCCAGGTATATGTTAATAAAGAGACATAGTGAGTGTGTCTGAATTACATATGTTCCATGTCGTTTTTGGTCCTAAATATGCACCTCGTTCTTCAAACTTGGTGAATATTTTTTAAAAAACCTTTAAACATATTTCATTCAGGCCCACTAACCATGTTTCCATCTATTACTCTAGTAATCCTGACGCTGAATGAGTGTCTGACTAAATGTGTTAACAAGTGAGTGAGTAAGAGAGTAAGTGAGTGATTTGCACCCTTTCTCTACCCATACCTTGATATTCTCTCCACCAGCTGTGTTGTAGACCAGGTTAATATTTATGGACAAACGTATGGGGTTTTTTTCCCCAAAGTATAGACCACAATGGGTCACGACGAAGCTGTCTCAGCGGATATGAGGATATGATATTGACACTCGCCGCTTGTATGGCCCAGACAATGCTGTGCACATATTTAACAAGGATTTCATATTCTATATCAAAAAGACATGTGAAACACAAACACTGGATGGCAAAGGATCGGGCAGGCCTGTGGACTGACAGGGTTGAAACGAGTCCGAAGTGTCTGAGTTGAGGGCACTTCAGTATGTGTAAGTACGAGATACTCAACAAGGCACCAGAGAACTGGTATAGAATTAGTCCATATTCTTTTATAAGGTGTAGTGCAGTGAAGAGTGCTACTATTACTGTGCCCTCTGTGCTATGTCACTGATTACTTATCCCATATAAGATATTCAGCATTAACAGAAAATGCAGTTAGTGAGCCCATAGCGTTTGCCGTTCAAGGTATTTTGTGCTATATAAATACGGCCAGTTACCGGACAATTGATAGCGAACGATATCACTAAGGATTCACTAAATAGGTTTTCTTATTGTTATATACCTCAAAGTGATGAAAAAAAGCCATTTTATTCAATTCTTAATTCCCCGATGCAAAGGCATTCACCAAGGGCTCAGTGGGCCCGAATATTATTTATACTGCACCCCTAGCAGCGGGTACTGTTTCTTAGACGTGCGGCCATATGAAGATAAAGATATGAAACGTGCCTTGTAATATCCACATCATATTTCATTGCGGCTTGGCTATTGCGATTTCATATCCAATTTTGATTTTTTTTTTATGATGAGATCAACTACTATTAATCTATCTTACACTATAGGAATTTGATACTAAAGGATCATCTGATGATGCTTTGCGGGTCCAAATATAAACGCTCGGGCACCTTACACTCTGCAATAATCCTCCGAAAAAGGGCAAAATTATTTCTAGAGAGGAATACTGACATAGCTGTTCAAACAATTATTAAATGTATCAAATACGTTCGAATAAGACAAACAGCCTGGAATTACTTATTCAAATGATATAAAATATCATTAATATACCGGAGTCAATACCAGGAGATTGACTTAAATAGGCCCGTGTATATGAATAGAGCAAATAATTATTTTAATTGCACTTGAAGTAAAACAATAAGCATACCTCGTAGTAAGAATAGAAATATAGTTTCGAGGTTTGTCCATCCGTTTGACTGATATTTACGGTGGACCCTTATGAGACTTAATGGAAGGTCCGTGAGAATTTGTCTGTACTCAGATGAGGTGGGGTCATATTTGCTGTAGAGTGGCTGTAAGGGAAAGGTTTGTACTGTGTAACCCACACTAACCAGGTACTCAGAGGTATATATACGGACGTGCCATTACGTCTCTAGTGGAGGGAAGCCTAGGGATAATAGTAGGAGTGCAAAAAGGAAAGAACTAGGGGCAAATGCAATGACCATTTTTCATTGATAGAGCATGTGGCTGACACTTGGAGGGTGGTTGTGGCCCATTAGATTGTAGGTCAACTCTCGACTGCAGAGCCGTCCCAAGGCGCTAGAAAATATCATGTAATGAGGTCAGGGTGAAGGTCGGGGTTTGCTGCGAATGCAGTCATTGGCTACTCGGTCTACTGTATTCCTTATATGGAATTAAGGTAATGGGACAACTCCATGGTGCTGGCGAGGACAGGGTCCCACTCGACACTCACTGGCCAGCACCATCCACTTGATTTTGGGTTGATGACGTCTGCGGTAGATTCAGCTAAACAGATGACCATGGCCTTCTGCCCCACTCATTGTAAAGGTGAACACAGGCAACCTTGCTGAAGCACGACTGGTCACCGTATATAGCCTACAAGCACGCTAAGAATATGAAAATATTAACGATGTGTCATCCAAAGACAAGGTCCACGCCAGCCTCCATTCACAGCAGATCTACAGTCCTGGTCAAAGCCTGGGTGCCTGTTAAGTTATATGTTAGTTCATGAAGCGGTCTATCAATATTTTAGCATTGTTCCCTTTTCTCGCTACACCCATTCAAGAGTAGGATTAAACCCAGGACATGGTTTTTCACACATGAAAAGGCTCGATACACATATGTGAGCAAGGCTAGAGTTGTGATGATTCCTTATTATCACTCACTTACTTTTGCACCTCCGGTAGTGAAATACAACTATTTTTCACCTCCAGCAGTTAAGAACACCTACTCGGGGGCAAAATTGCAGCACCCAGGAAACACTACCTGTCTGCCCTATTCTTAAAGTCAACCAAAGCATGCGACATGTTGAGCCCGAGCTGATATTCATTCAAAGGACAGCCATGATCTTTTGTCATTCAGGTGAGGGATGCTGTGATAGAACTTGCTGTCGGGGGGTTTGTCAAAACGTAGCGTGCACCCAAAATGGTCCGTCCCTCAACTAAGATGAGCCAACAATAGAAAAGGAGGAAAGCTCGACAAGATCTAGTCAGTCGTTGTGTCTAAGCAAACAGGTACCTCCCGCCCCTGCTCCCGCTCCTAACAGTGTGCAGCCTTCAGATGATGACTGTCCCACCCTATAGAACACAGCCCTGCCTGTGCTGTATGGATCAGTAACAAACCTGCAATATTCAGTAGTAAACCGGTGATCCTTACCTGTGATGCATATCTCTCTTATATTCATTTTCCATCCATAGATTGGACTTTGGTTTTATGAACCTGTACATGTCGGATTTTTACTGACCGCGGAAAACATCATAGAACATTTGCTTTGCAGAAACAGAAATAGAAATGTTAATTCAAGTACAAATGAAGTATCTATCATGTATTAGAAACCTGTAGCAGATCAGATGTATGTATAATATTCTACCTTAATCACTAGGAATACATGTGTGTTAATCGACCTCATTCAAACATTATCATATCATCTTGCTAGTCAAGCGTATTCTGTGTAGAAAAGGTTACAAGTAGAAAACATTTACCTGGTAGATAATTTTATGATTGATAGTGTTCCCACTCTCTAAACAGTGCAGGTCGTTCATCATTTCAGTATGGGTACAAACCAAAGTGGATTTTAGCAGGAGGTAATTTGCCGTAAATGTGCAAATTTATGAGCATGTGCCACTACGTGCATTCATACTGAATTATACACGTAGGCCCTAGTACGCTCAACAGATCATCTATTGGTGGCGATGATGCAAAACTATTATATTGTGGAAACCTACCATTATTTCTGAAAGTTCATATACAATCTAAGAATCCACTATAACATAGCTAACACTTGATAGGACTGATGTGTAATTGTAAATCTAGATCAAACACTTTGATGCTAAGCTATAGAGTGAATTGGTCGTGAAGCATCGCCTGTCCCACCAGCTCAACCTCTTTCAGTCAGTGGCGCCATGCTGGGGTTTACCTCATGAACCAGTGTTGATTCAAACTGAACGTATTGCCCAATGTCCTTGTGACGCCTGTCGCCACACGGGTTGACGTCACATCAAACATTTGGCAAGTCGTACCGCGGCTCCCCACTCTAACCCTAACACACATACACACGACTTGCAGCCTAAGACCTCGTTAGTCTATAGAGTCAAGGATTAGTCTCCATCAGATTATCCATCTTTGTCACGGAACCTTTTTATCACGAGGGTCGCGCCACGGGGGCATTTGTGTATGACCTTCTGATCACTGTGTATGACCTTAAGATTTAAATGTATGACCTTGGGATCGTGTAACCTAAACTAGGAATCAGCTTTTGCTCTGTGCACACACTCATGACATACTAGAGAAGGCATTTCTTTTTACCTTCTCCCCTGGTTCCGTGACTCAAGTAGGTATCGGAGTAGTTTTACATTCATACTCGCTTGGGACCAGCAATCGGGGAATATGATATAACGCTTTGGGTTTGTCCTCTGTCGCCCTTCCTGCAATATTTACCCTGTCCCCCGGCAGTGGGCGTCCTCATTTTACAGTCACCAAGGTTATTCAGAAATATATAATCCTCGTCTCCATTGGCCGAAGAAAACAGCGGAGATCATTTGAGTTTCCCTAAAGTCCAATGCACATCTACCGATTTCGGAACATCGATGTACCTTTGTCGGCGGCAAAGGAACGGTACATTGTCTCATGAACTGTACTTTGACTCTTGCTACCCTCCATATACCGACTACCGTTAGGCCGCACTCGTACCGTTCCTTTGTCGCCCACCAAGGTACACCGATGTTTCGAAATCGGTAGAAGTGAAATGTGCTATAAAGTCTGTCCGTGGTGCCACCGAGCGCACGTCGGTATAAAATACATCGGTGAGGCTGCAGTGTTTATCTTGTTTCTCTTGAGTTTTAAAGGTCCATACCGATTTCGTATTCATGCTGAAACCGTGAGTCAGAGTTGGCCTTATTGCATAATCTTTGCCCAAACAAAATGACCATTCTAAAAGCCGGGCTGTTTCCATTCACCGACCTTGCGTCTATGTATACAAAAAAATCGATCGTTGGTTCTCAACTGGAGATTAATCGGCTAATGAAAAATGATTTTATCTTTTATCAGATCTAAGAGAAAGCTTCAGCTTGCCCTGCCTGTTGCATTTTCTCAATATTAACTTTATAAGTGCTTCACTTTTCACTCCAGAGCTCCAGAGCTAAATGAACTCTATTGTAATAAGTTACTAGTACGTTCTCATAATTTATGATATGATATATTGTCCTTAAACTCGTAACCCCTTCATAGGAGAATGCACAAAACTAAAAGCTTATTTCTCTGGTTATTTTATGATACCAGTTGTGATTGTGGAAATGAAGGTATTAATCTGTTAAGAATAGCAGTATTTCTTAGGGTGGATGTGTAGAATTTAGGCCGAAATAATTATAACCTTCCTGGGCAAGTTATCCAATTGCATAACCATTAACAGTAGTTAATTTGTTAATATTTACTTTCTACTACATGCTACGGCCGGGGTCACACATGATCTATATGAGCATCACAATACTTGAACACTGAATCATAGATAGTGAAAAAAGAGTGGAATGTGGTCAACTTGATCCAATCCCAATAACTATATATCATCAAATTTTATTGTTTCTGTTCTAAGCCCTGTTGTTATGTATCAAAATGCACAACAATTTCCCTAGAAACCTAGTAATTGATATTCAAATGAGCACAAGGAGTGACCCAGATACTATGCCGCCCGTGACCACGCCATTTTCCCCCATTACAATCGATTTCGTCCGTTTTTACTCGTTACTATTATCGCTGTGAGGTTAAGTAGCTCATGCATGTCGATGTGCCCTTCAACATGCCCATTTTTACGAGCTCAACCTTGAGCTAGTCAATGTGTTATAATTCACCTACCTTCTGAATCTAGTTAAAATCTCTAAAACTTATATATTGCAAAAGGATCAATTACGTATAGACTGTACTAATTTATTTCTTTATTTTCATTCATTCATAGAGATTTCTGGACCCTGTAGATTCGCTTCCTCACAGAGGTATTCATCCTTGCACGTTTACTTGATATGCAACAGATTTTAACCAGAAGAAACACAGTGTCCTAATAATCTCAGTTATAGCTAGAAGAGTCACCACAACATTTAATATTTGATGACCAATATTGCCTCTTACCCCGCGATTTGTATGACTCAAGTACAGTTTCCATCCAATACATGTTTATAGTCGCTGATCGATTTGACATGCAGTACATTGAAGTCTTTCACAGGACAGAACAATACCTTGCTCATGGGTGGTAATCCTTACTTTAAAGAAAAGGTCCAAGAATTGGGCCTAGACTACGAGTGAGAAAATATACTATAGCTACAGCTGTGTCATTTCATAAAAAGAAAAATATGTGAACTGACGTGTTCTCTTATTCATTTATCAGTATTGATCCGGCAAGTGCCACCTGGTGAATGCTCATAAAACCAGTTAGACTATGTTTTACAAGCTTTGGTGTGATCTGATATGGCGGTTCAGTGTCTTCTTGCAATGTAAGCGTCCGCCTACTACGATATGGCTCCAATATGCCCTACGATTCACCTCCCGATAAAGAATCAAAATCGCGTTGGAAGGTCACCTAATATCGGGGCAGTTGACCACGTTTCTGTGATTAGATACTGATTAAAAAAAACATACAATGCATGGTGGATTGGCCCTTCTAGCCATATGTCTACGATTTTACACTTTCCTGATATGTCTCCTATATTTGCTTTTTGTATCGGTGCCATATTGAATTGATCAGTAGGTATAAATTTCTATCGTAGCAGGTGGACGCCAGCCCTAACCATCACTCAAATTTCTGTCCTCTCTAGGTTCAAAGAGGTTTTTCGGACCTGTTCTGAATGTAGGGACGGCATCATCTATAATCTTCAAGACAAATATACAAACTGCGCCTTTTCGTATATGATGTTAGACCAAATTTAAGAAATAGAAATTTGTGATTTTAAGCACCTAATAATGTGACTTCTAAAATCGATAGGAATCGATCCGCAGACCAATATTTCAGTGACCTGCACCTTAGCCAGCACTAATTTGGCAGTATCGATAGGCGCATAAAAACTAAAAAGATATATATGATACCAAGGGGAGGCCACACACTGATGGTGGAGTCAGGTGTTTGTATACTTGTGTGTATGGGGAAATATATTTTACGATCAAAAAGTTTTAAAACAAATCAGAAATCTTACTCTCTCTCTACCTGGAGGGAGATATAGAAGAGCCATAGAATAGGATTATGGGTAGATTTCAACGTGTAGGGTTGTGAATGAAGGTGGGGGGATGGGTGGTTGCGTTGACCGGCTATGGTATTCATATGCCGTGCCCAGACTTCATAGTGTACTCCTCAAATTATGCCTGATCTATCGGTATCCAAGGTCATAGTTCCTGTCGGGACGGAAAGCAGAGAACTTTACTGTTTATGTTCAATATCCTCTCTGCTTCAGGTTGATTTAAAGTTCATGTATCACTGATCTATATACATAACCTTTCCGATTCTCGTGGAATCCCTAAAGTACCTCTGCCGATAGATGCAAAGTGCATGAAAAAAGGGAGTTGATCGAATCAATGAGATCACCTTCAGAAGAGGTGGACAAAGATATAGGCATTAACTAAGGTTCTCCTAAGGCCTTAAGAACAAACCAACAATATAAAGATAAATGCACCTAGAGTAAGAGGAACACGTTCTAACACTGTTGTGAAACATCTAACACTCTTAAGACTAAATCACTCTGATATGAGTATTTTACTGTACCTTTTTATCCCTTTCCCCAACAGTAAATCCAAATTCTGACTATTTTGTTATATTCGCTTTGTTGTGGGAGCATTTATGTCGTAAAATCAGTACCGTGAACAGATAACGGTTAAGCCTACCTTTACGAAACTCTACCTTTTAAGCCGAACCTATAACCTGTATCTTAATACTCGGTGGAAGATTAATATTGAAGGGCAATTGAGATACTGAACAAAAATGCATTTTGATGGACATTTTAGTAGCAGGGCCAGATAGATTGGACTGTTGTATGGGTAGATAGGGACTTATGCCAATGGTGTTAATGGTGTACAATATACTACACCTATAAAGGTTGTACGGCCCTTGTTTGAGACTTACCTCTATGACGACGCTGCCAATAACCTTCACCTATGTGATGACCACTTGCCAGGAGCACTTGCCATGCCTTAACACCAGCTCTAGGGTTCAATAATGAGCACCAATCACTCCAATTATCCTCCTTTTTAACCACAGCTCCCCGCGGCTCTGTCTCTAGGTACAAAGAACTTGTATAAAAACCTGCCAGCTCGAGGCCTTGTGAGGAATAGGTGGCAATTCTACGGAACCCGCATGGGCAAAGCACATCCACAGGGACGGGGCCACCTAATTTAGTTTTGATGAAAAAGACGATCTCTATTGGTGACGACTTGGCGAGTCCCCTGGGCAACGTTTTCATTCGGCAAATGTCAAAACAAAGAGACTTCAGACTGGAGGGGTTAGTTTAAATGAATAAGAGAAATATTGCGTTTGTTAGTGGTGGAAGGGAAAGTTAAGAGTGCTTGTTTTTTACGGATTAGACTGCTAGAGCAACCTCGGACATTGTATTAACGAGTACGGGCTGTCTAAACTTCATAGCTGTTGATTGTTTTGGTTTTTCTTTGGAAAATGATAAGCAGGAATACCATATAATACGGTGCAATCGCTGTAACTTCTCTGGAAATTATACACGCTGGTATTACAAACATCTTAAGCTCATACACTCAGTCATTTGATACTGAAGAATACATTGCAGGCGTTGACTGCAGACATTGCGAAACCAAGTAGATAAGCTAAAATACCAGCCTGTGGAAAAGGGTCTATAAACCCACCACCGACTGACTTTCTCCAGGACAGACAGAATCAAAACGTTTTTATTTCATAGGCGATCCGCAATATTTCAATATGAAAGTTAAAACAGTATAGACCTGGGAAATACAGTTGGACCAATGCATAACCTTCACCCTCATCGATTCATTTATACCGAGTTTCAGTCGGTGGCTCTACTGATGCACTTTTAGGGTAACTCAAAAGGTCGATGCAATTTTCGTCGGCCAATGGAAATGAGTTTACAGACGCCATATAATACTTTGTCTCTGATCAAAGCTTTCAGTTCGAACCATATTGTTCTGCGAGGTGATATTGTTACAATGGTGTTCACCTATACATCATCACAAAAGAGTCTCTCGCGTGTAATGATAATAGGTAATTCTAAAATCTTTTCATTTCTGTTTTTCTATATTTTGATGCATAAAGTTCTAAGGAGTTGATCCAATTGATGTTCAAGGTTCCAGGGACTGTGCAAATCTAAGTGTCACAGACACAGACTACGGATATTGCAGGGTCACCCGTAGGTCCTGTTGTGATTCTGATGACATGTAACCCGAGAAAAGATCCCCATAAGAAATACATTGTATGTTCTTGTTATGAAGGTTAAAAGAACGTCCATATTAATTGCGAAATGTGTTCTGTTTCTTCCTACGTCGTAAGGCTTAGCTCACAACTTTATCATACAATAACACGTTGTCTCATCTCAAGGATAAATGAAACATTATATAATATATAAAGGTCTTGAAATTGGTACCATTTAAGTTTTTGTGTTATTGAGTTGCCTTATTTCCAGATGCTTATATAGGTTACTGAGAGGTTGCACAAAAGACCCAGTAACAGGCTGGTAAGTATGTCGGTTTCTGCATTCACAAGGGGTGAAAGGTCAAACTAAATTGGGTCTCGGTGACCAAGGTGGAGTGACATACTTATTCACCTACAAGAAACACACTTTCTACCCTGTACTGGCGTAATCATCGACCATCGCCCCACCAGATGGGACTCCAAACATAAGGAGAAGTGTTATATTAGATCTCATAGCATTCTTGATAAGGATTTGTGTGATCAAAGGCCATATTTGACGATTCGATTGCCAATTATTCCAAACATTAGTGGGTCAGTTTACTTGATTAAGATTTGGTCTATCTTCCTAATAGTATTTTGAATGGGTAGGTAGTATGACGTTCACTGAATTTTACATATTGTTCACGAATGTCTCACACTTACTGGTCAGCCGTACGGATGTCATTCGCCCACACTGTGCAGAATTAACAGTTCTACGTTCACTCCGTACCATGTGACTTGTTATATTTGTTTACTGGCCAGAAGTACAGATCACGTTCGCCTAGAGTGACGAAATGATATTCACATGTGCCTCCGTACCACTTGACCACTGCCATTCTTACATCAGAAAATAAACAAACAAAATGGCGGACTTTATCCCTTATTCAAAGGCAAACTTACACAATACGAACGCCACCTGATATCTACGAAAAGTATACGTAGACAGACAAGCATTCGGCTTGGTAGATACATGCGCATCAGGACATTCTCTGACTGGAATCGATGTAAGAAGCATTGCTAACTGCCAATCACAGCGGAAGTTAAACCTGGGACCAGGGACCTGTTTCAGTAGTCTCGTGACATTAGGCTTAGACAGACATCAACAGTGGCACCAACAGTGCAAGCAACAGCGGAAAAGACTAGCAAATATCAGAAAATCGGAGTGGCCAATCTTCTTCATATTTGGAACGATTATAGGTTATATGTATCCCCTACTCATGTTAAAGTGTCGTTGCTCAATTCTTACGAGAAGTGAGTGAAACTCTGTGTGTCATCGACTGCAATCTTGTGATCTGTCGGTATGGTGTCACAGACACCATCTAGACATGTCACGAAACTACTGAAACAGGTCCCTGCTTCACTAGTTTTGTGACATGTCTAGATGGCGTCTAGATGGTGTGTCCGGTTTCATAGGAACTAGACATTAGGCTTCCTTTTTTCCATTCTTGCTTGCACTGTTGGTGCCGCTTTTCATATCTGTCTAACACTTTTGTCACAAAACTAGTGAAACAGGTCCATGATGTGTAGATTTGTCTAATTCTTATGTTTGGGGTCTGTTTTTTCCTAAGGGCAGCTACTTGTGTCGTCACGAAACTAGACAACCCCAATGTCTGTACGGTGTCACAGACATGTCACGAAACTAGTGAAACAGGTCCCAGAAGCGTCGAAGCAAATGTCAACAAAGCGTTGTAGCTGCATTCACCATACACGTTTGATTCACTCTTTAATATAGGCATGTATTATCCATAATCTAAGAGTGTTGGATGCGGCCTTAACACAAATTATAATGTAGGCGATATCATCGGAGAATAGCCTGTGACGTCATTGTGCAGCAGACATCTAGCGGATCACCCGTGAACTATTGGTCAAGGTGAATGTTCAGGGGTTCATACGTGCTTCACAGTACCGTGAGTACGGTGCAACGATGAAAGAGTGAATTGTAGACTTGCAATTCTAGGCATATGATGATAAGGAGACATAGTGAGCGTATCTGAATTCCATCTGTTCCTCGATATTTTGGTCGTACTTGGTGAGTATTTCCCGCCAAATTATCTCTGAACAGATTTTATTCAGGCACACTAAGCATGTCTCCATATATTAGTTATCTTCAGGTGTATGATGATGATTAGGAGACATAGTGAGTGTCTGAATCACATCTGTTCCTTGGTTGTTTTGGTTAGAAGCTTTCCTGCACAGAAGAACATAAAGTTTACAGATTCCATTCAGCCACACTAACCATGCCTCCATATACTACACTCGCTTTCCTTTGGTGATCCATTATCCTACCATTGGGGATGAATAACAGGGAACACTTGAGGCTATTTCCACCTCGTTTATCTTGCTTCACGGTTGTTTTGAAGCGGGAGGACAGAACACCGCCCATTTAGCTGCTGCCTCTATAGTTTGGCCCAATCTCCTTAAGATATATTACTTTCCGGGGAGTGCCCAGGGGACAGTTTTCATCATGTGGCTACTTACTGAGACAGTAATATACATTCACTTAGTGTTAGAAGTTTCTGAATATCACATGACCTGAAGAATCCGAGTCAGTTGTGTAAGTCACTTCATCAGGGTGTAAGGTTGTGGAATCATCTTAACCACCTCAAAACTCTGTCAAATATGTATCTGTTCATTTTATAGAGCGAGATGGGGAGTATACATGGCCAGTATATTCGACAACGGAAAGGGTACGGCCATGCTCCCTCATATAGTCCAACCACACCAATTAGTACATTATTCTCAATTGATATAGTACTCGATGTAGGTGCACACTAGTATTGGTTAGTATTTCATAGACGTTCGGCCATAGGTTTATGATAATAACACACTTCTGCTCGGATGATAGGGAATAACCTTAGTGCTCGGATGATAGGGAATAACCTTAGTTAAATGAGCATACGTACCAATATCTGGCAGCCATTCATTTAGTACCCACATGGGTCGCTAGTGAGAAAAGCAGGTCTATTACATAAAATATAGCTGGAAACGCCACGTAGTCTGTCTCATAATTACAAAGAGCCCGTTTGATGTATTGCGTTAATGAACGTCTGTGCAATGATTCATGTGTTGTTGATCTGATTAATCCTCGGATAAATTGGGTCCTCGCTGATGTCTCTAGAAAAATATATCTGACATATTAATGTTTTTCAGACGATTCTAAAAAGGTTGATTGTTGAGAGGCGTTCAACATTTAGCAGCCCTTACATGTTTGTTTATCATTCATCTTATATAATAAGACCTAATTGCTTATAACGCTATTTGCATAAACCATGGATAATAATTGCAGCATGTATTTAACAGCAACAGAACAAGACGACAGACCAGGTATAATTAAGGTAGAAACATAGATAGATGTTGGGGCTGACAGTAAGGCTCATTTTGGCGATACAAGATGTTACTATTCGTGTATAAGCACCGGAAATTGTGTTATGAGATGGGCATTGGGCCAGATAGGGGGCCCCTGACGTTTTTACCCTTATCTGTCTTCATCTTGCGACCCTTCCCAGCTTATTCGGTCCTTTACCATCCCCTGTGCGTTTATGGCTTTCATCTCAGGCTATTCCGGACACGTGGCTTTCTGAAGGTATCACCATGCCTATATATCACTGTGAGAAAGACCGATGTTCAAGTTTTATAGTTCTTCGTTCAGAGCTCGATCTGAATTTCAGACCTTGTGTTTTTAATCAACGTCTTGAATTCGCTAATTTGTTTTAATTGTGATGGTAATTCGCAGGTGCACGATATTAGACTCCTAACCTCAGGGTAAAAATAGGTTTTATATCTCATCTGATAATAGCAGGTGTAACTAGTCAGCTATTTATATTATCATTGTCAGGCACATTTATCACTTTCAGGAACACTAGTAATCTAGGGGTAATTGGCTAGACCTCCCCGCCAGAGAATATGAGGGGAATATTGAAAGGAGATCAAGTATTCTATTACACATTCTTATGATACGTAAACATCATCTTCTAGGCTAATATTCTATATATGGAGACATGGTTATTGTGCCTGAACGAAATATGTTTCTAGTTGTTTTGGTCGGAAATATTTACCTCACGTGGTACGAAGTGCATGAACTACTAGTTCGTGCAGTGTGTGCAGAAGGGAATTCGTACAGCTAGTCAGTAAGGGTGGGACATTCGTGCACGGGTTTATTATTATATACCTGTACCCTTGCTGCTAGGGATGCAGTAAGGCCCGGCGTCCACCTACTACGATAGAATCGTAGACCTCCCGATATGGCACCGATACAAAATGTCAAAATCTGTGCCATATCGGGAAGGTGCAAAATCGTAGACATATGTCTAGACAAGCCAATCCACCACGCATTGTGTGGGGTTTTTATCGGTGTCTAATCGCAGAAACGTGGTCAACTGCCCCGATTTTGGGTGACCTTCCGATGCGATTTTGATTTTGCATCGGGAGGTGCATCGTAGGGCATATCGGTGCCATATCGTAGTAGGTGGACGCCGGGCCTCATAATAATGTTCGTACCCGCTGTTTTAGCTGGCCGTCAGGATCAAGCTTGAATGCTGAAGCGATTAGAATGACGTGTTTTTTTATATTCTTTTTATGTATATCAATAATAAGCAAACGTCCTTACTGTGAACGAAATGGTTTTCGTTCTCTGTCAGTTTTCAATTTCATACAGCCTTCCACCTTCGGCATCCGGCCATATTGAATCAATGACTGACCTCAAATGAAAACCGTTTCGTCCACAATAAGTACGTTTCCTAATGATATTAATATAGAGAGACATGATTAGTGTGAGTGAATCGAATTTGTTCAGAGATATTTTGGTCAGAAATACTCACCGAATTCGAAGAATGAGGTGAGTGTTTTTGACCAAAATATCGAGGAACAGATGATAAATTCACAATTTGAAATTGGCTGGCTTGTGGACAAACATGGTAACCTTTCCCATGCATAAAGCCTGGGAGAAAGTCCCTCTCAGGTCAGATGGAGCTATGATGAAACAGCTTGTCACTTGAGACATCGACGACTGGCAAAGATAGAAATTTAGACCTACCGATATGGCACCAATACAAAAAGCAAATATCGGAGACATATCCAGAAGGTCAAAATCGTAGACATATATGTCTACGATTTTGACCTTCCGGATATGTATCTAAACAGGTCAATCCACCACGTATTGTATGGGATTTTTATCAGTGTCTAATCGTAGACGCGTGGTCAACTGCCCCGATATTAGGGGACCTTCAGACACGATTTTGATTTTGAATCGGGAGGAGCATCGTAGACGATATCGGTGCCATATCGTAGTCGGTGGACGCCGGGCCGAAGGAAGAATCCGGTTACCTCTGCTTTAAGATGAATGTATTTTTAACTGGTGAGGTATCAGCCCGACATGATTTTCGTCTATCCTGCTCTTAGCTGCATCATTCTACCATAGATTGTTGGAACCAAGCCAATTCACACTCCATAACCTTGGTAAAACTAGCGGATCGGAGAATGACATATATATGCATTCTCATAACTACATGATACTTTTTTACACATCACCATCTCCATCAGAATACCAAAATATATTCTGAGGATCATATAGTACAATATAGAAGGGTAACAGAAACGTACCTGGTATTATACATACATATTATAATTCATTCAATATGACCTTAATCAGTTGATACAAATGTCAAATCTAATATAATGATACACACATAATAAGGGGACGAAGGTAATCTACAGTCAGGGTCCTAGGTGAACGGATTTACATTATATTTCTTAGAGAATCATGTTTTTACAAATATACGATGTTTAGAAGGTTAAGCATTTATCACCCTTGACTGTTCCATTAGTGCATAAATCTGCCATTTTGTGTATAAATCTGCCATTAACAAGGCCGATTCATCTTTCAGTCTGAGAATGGGGAATAAGAAAGAACTACATTGAGACCTGTATTCACTGACAATATGCCATGAACTTTGGTTGCGGAGTAATCTCACTAGGCAAAGCTGATTGAGATTACATAGCAAACCAAAACTCATGGCATATTACCATTGGCTATGGATCGAGTGTGGTTCAGATTTTATCACTGACTAATTGGATAACGTTTGTGACATCATCAGCCATTGAGTATTTTTTTTATAGTACTTCATGGGCGTTGCGTACGAGTTCCCAATGTTAAGTCTATGGGAAGAAAACACCAGGGGTGAGATAATACTTCCTATGCTGTGCAGAGTAGACGTCTCAGTCTAGACGTCTGTGGGAGAGAGGTGCCTCTCTCAGTGCTCACTGTACATAATCTCCCGGTCACGCGCGGCCCCACGGCACAGACAAAGACCCTAGGAACCAGACCAATGCATTCTGCTCCTGTCAACATTTGCCCTAAGCCCAGCATATCAAAGTCAGCGGAACAGCCTCGTGAAACCACCACGTTTTGCCTTCTACCAGCACAGAATTAAAAATATTTCAGTTTCTCCTTAATCCTGTTGGTAAGCCAGGAAATCCTGCCTCTCCTTAGTTTTAAGTGTACTCGAGTTCTGCGCTAGTGTTTGACGTCATTCTTGGTGCTGTGTGGCATAAGCCTTTTTCTGTTTGAGAAAAAAAAAGTCGCGGCCAGTTGAATGTGGTGAGATGAAGGGGGCTTTCGCACTGGATAGGTTTTATATTTCTAACCTTTCCACGTATGCTTCCTCTCCTTTAATCTATGCACGCCTCGCATCTTCCACGACGCATTTCCCAGCATATAGCTTCAAGACATTGGCCATGACCTGGAAAGGACCTCATTGACCTTGCAATAAAGGAACCATCTATGTGAATAAAAATCAAGGTTGTATTGAGATTAAATAATGAAAAGAAAACATGCCACGACGTTGCCTAAACAATGCAAATGGTATATCTATCATGAATTGTTTTGGGAAATATCTGGCAGAATATGTATAGAGTAGAACCACGCGTAACCGGACACCCACTGTTCCATGCCAAGTGTCCACTTACGCAGGGTGTACGCTTACGCAGGGGTAGAATAAAAAAACTGATAGAGGGGTCCGTTCCGAGCAAAGATGTCCATTAACGGGGATGGTCTGCTTAAGGGGGTTCTACTGAAGTACACGACAAAAAGTGTGCATGGACTTTAGGCAACGTATTCTTAAGCATTCAATGACAGTGTAGGAGCGTAATACGTTTATAACACCAGCGTACATTATTTCCAGAGAAGGTGCAGTGATTGCATTGTATCCTATGGTATTTCAGCTCCAATTTGGTGTCAAACATGCATAGCACCTAAATATTACCTTAGATATACCTCAGATAACATAGATCACCGAAACTGGATATGCAATAATACATTGGCAGGTCTACCTATCACATGCATACTTTTTTCTAAATTGAAACCTAAACAATCATCACCTATGAAGTTTAGACTGTCCATACTCGTCAATACAATGTCCGAGGTTGCTCTAGCAGTCTAATCTGTCAAAAAAACCTCAGGACTGTAATCACACCCATCTTTCACACTCGAGGTGTGAGTATTGTATATCTCTGTAAGTATATAGCTGGACTCGACCATATTTGTCCGATTGACAGTCTAAAGTGCATACGACAGCGACATTTTCTACAGATTATCACCAATCCGATCACCGATTATAATCGGGAACAAGAATGTTGCTGTCTTATACCCTCAACAAGGCTTCCTGATCACACCTCTCCACTTCATGAGCTTGTACAGTGATCCGATTGAGATCAAAGAGAGCCGCCGAAAGCCGAACCGGGAGCCGAGCCGGGGTGAGCAACGGGCAGCTGGTGTGGAATCATAGAAAATAATACAAGGTTTGATAACTTCGGATCCAATTAAGATATCGGGAAACGATTTTCAGATTCACCATCGCCTCTGTCTACCCTACAAATCGATATTTTGTAAATCGGACAGGGGGATAGGTAAGATTGTTGTTCAAACGGCCTTCTCAGAATTGGGAACAGTCGGTGAAGTGCGTACAGCGACACGATTAAGGTCGGGCAGAGTCCGTCATTACCCCAAGGCAAGTAATGCCCTACCTGATTGAAATCGGGTCTGTGAAGTGCGTACAGCGACACGATTCTGACCGACCCGACGGATTCGTCGGGCAAAGGTGTGATCAGGCACAATGGTCGGGTCGCTGTCTTATAGGCATAACTGAGCAACTCACCGTTAGGTGGCTTTGAACGGAAACACCTGTATTGGGTTTTCATTACCATCTGCACCTCGGACCCAGTGCCAGTAAGAAGATAGAGCAGACAGCTTCATTAATTTATAAACAAAGACGTTTGAAATATAAGTTTGTCGGGGTTCTTCATGTCTGTTGATGTGGTCTCAACGACCAGTGGAAGACCATTGTATAACAAGGATAAACTGTGTCAATAAGAAAAATTATGTTTCCTGAATTTAAAAAGAAACAATATAATTTTTATCTAAATGCATAATTGGGTCTAATAATATTTCTTTGCTAGCAAAAATGAACTGCAATAATTAGACAACAGCATCTTGCGTATCTTCCTCTATTTCAATCAGGTGCTGTTTCGGTGTCAGCTGTCATTGATATCTCCTCACCACACTAGTGGGTTTACTATCAAAGTCCCACTAGGCTCAAGTGAGAATAAGTAAGGATGAGCCAGAATTCAATGGGACAGCCCACCCACACTAACTTGGCGGGGTTCCAGGGCGGTGTATTAACCCTCTTATTGTGCACTGCATCAGGTGGCTTCAAAGGCATGAGACAGTCCAGGTGATGCGCGTTGGCTGCTACTGGAGATTCTAAAATACGAGGAGATAAAGATGGATTGACAGAGTTTATACAGATTCTCAATGCTATTCATTGAGATGTTGCTGTTAAGTGATTTAGATTATTTGATTAGGGTATAGTGTTTATGGGAGTAATGTATAGGTGCTTTATGCATTAGTAGAGGTAGCGAGGTCATGTTACAGCCAAGTACCCTCTCTTCAACATTTGTAGGATTATGTACATTCATTTTTCAAAAAACTAACTGTCTTATTGATATATAAACATGTGCAATGCTCAATGCAATGTCAAAAAAGTGTATTGCCTAGCCTTATTCTGTTATTGGAAACATTTCATAAACCATATACCACTTATATCCTCATGTGAATTGCCGCTGTAGGAATGCCTTATAGTACAGCGTGATACCTATTAACAGTGGATCAATGCGTATTTCGGTTTAGGGTCACTGGTCAAAGTCAGTTCGGCACATATTTGAGACTAAGATCCTGGTCATTTGCACCCTACCACTGTCACAGGGTTGACACACAGATAACAATCGCCAACACAAGATGATGTATATGTGAACTTTTATTTCATAATCTACCTGATTATTGCTTCTGAGGTCCTAATTATCAGTGGGAGATATTCCTATAAAATAATACCTCACATGCACGCCATTTCGTGTTGGAAGCTCCAGACATCGCTGCCTTTCTTGCTTGGTGTGTCCCCTGCTTGACCCAGGCAGCGTCTATGGGCGTGTGACCCACGATCAATAATACTAGATGGAAAATGGTAAGTGGTTCTTTAAAAATGAGCAGGTGGGGGTCGATTACGTTACTCCTGCCATCTCCCTCCATCCTTGTACCTTTCATACCGTCTTTTGCCTGCGCATTTAACCCTTGTGATTCGGGGGATCGGGGTATAACCGGGTTAGACAAACACAATGAGACACACTAGAGATGCGCCGGTAGGTTTGCCAGCAAACCCTCATAACTCCCTTATTATCGACCACCATCGGGGTCGCCCGATCATTGTGGCCGAGGATGTAACAATGGCTATGATTGGGTGGTTAAATATGGGGCTGCGGGGATCACTTCCACAAAGAGCAGGGTTCGGATTTTAAATGGCGACCGGACGACCCTGAGGAAGTCAAGACTACTATTGTTGTCTACTGGTGCATCAGCCTTGATGGGATCCGCCTATTGTCGCCAGGCCTATTGTTGTATCGGGTAGAGTGTTGCTCTTACTGGCATTGTACCCCCTGCACGGCCTCGGGTCCTGAAGCCCCTCAAAAGATTCACTGAATGGGAATTGGGGACAGAAAAAGATGCGGTTTTGTGGCCACAGAGGCATTGGATCGACCATTATCGCTATGTTCAATTTCAAATTCTCAAATTCAGTACCTTTGAGTTTTAAATTGCTTGTAATAGTTCTCTTCTCTCTTCCTTCAATTTTTATTTTATTTCGTTTTGCTATATCTCAAAAAACGCGAAACTCCCTGATTTAATGTGATGCTTTGGGACATCCCAGTCTGAATTGCGAGTCTGCTTAATCTGGACAAAGGCATTTACCAAATATTTGTGGTCAATTCTAGAATGTGATCCTTGCTTCAAACAGGTTTTCTGACGGTAGTTGGTATGGATTCAAACCCCGTTATAAGGTTTCAGAGTTCACCTTTACTTTTCACCATACCTATTGAATAAATGACTTCTTGAAATATATATATCACGAAATATCTCGATTTTTATCTATAAGATTCTTCATAGACAGATTGGGTAAGAAGTTGAATTGAACAACAAGTTTATCGTGACCAGTACTTCGGGTTTGCAAACCTTAGACGCTCCATCAGTGCGAAGACCAAAATATTGAGACCCAGGTGGAAGTTGTACTAAACCGCTCAGATTTAGGTACGCGGTGCACTTTTGTGTCCCTTCTACATTGAAATCGAGCCTGGGGAACCCCTGAACCCGAGTCGTGACCCTCGACGTAAAAACATAGCTCGGCTGAGACAATAAGAATCGCGGATCTGTTGAAAAACTTACACCGTGAAGGTACAGGGTACAAGAAGACTACGTACGCGGTTTATACTCTATCAATATTCAAGCTCCTTTGCCAAGACAGTCCTATTCCACAGAAGGTCATCCATAAGTGTTGAATAAAGGTGGTCCATATCTTGTTGGCGTACAGAAAAGGGTCTTCATGTACATGCCTAAATTATTCAGCAGGCCTCAGGTGTGGGTTGAGCCGTGTCGCCAAGGTCATACTTCTGGTCCATTCATAATGATTCTGTTTGATGTTAAAATTTGGGCATCTGAAACTCCTATTTCGTCTTTGCTCGTCTTTTTTTATCACATTGTACTCAATTACGTTTCATCCAGTATTGCACTTGCGTTTTACACTTGCAATTTTTCCTAGTTTGTTGTGCCCACAAATTCATGTTCTCTGATCATATTAGTTACACAGCCTTAGGACACCTCCTCTTCCATATTATGTCCTTTTCATTCAGAGATTGGTACCATTATTAGCATGTTGATATCTCACTTCAATCAGAACTATATTTTTCATAAAATTCTTGATTTGATTCCTCGAATTAATCTCACTGTAGTAGTTAATAATGACCATTCATGCTGCTGTCCTATCGTTTGTGCTGGTGATGTTTTTTGCTCAATAGACCTTGTTACAGACCTTGCAGCTAGAGATGTAAAAATGTATCTAAAAATGGATGAGCAAGGTATGTAGTGATTGTTCTCTCGGGAAACATCTCTGTGGATATCAACATGGGTCACCCAAGGTCTATTTTTACTAAATGTTCACCTGTAGGCCAAATAGTACCCCAACAACGTCATAGCAACAAAGAGGGCTTCCAAGAAGGGGATAGACCGAAAGAAAGGCAAAGAGAATACAAACAGTGACCACACGCTTGCAGGTCTTTAATTATTTCAGCTTTCAGGGAATCCGTGAGAGTGGTGGGTGGACATTGTCTTTTCAGTTGGTTGGTGATTAAGTGGATGTGGCTCCTCACCAGATGTCAAGACCCATTATGTCGGGTACTGGAGAGTGGGCAGTAATGACAGGGCCTATAACTACTTTTAATAAGAGCAATCATGAGTTATAGGGTGGCATAATTAGTTGAAATTCATAGGTGATTTAAAAGCTATTGTAAGCATGACATATAATATAAGTCATATAATGTCTATATGGCTATGCCTCTACCTTCTTGCGTACAGGGCGTATTATGTTTGTGGCACTTCCAGATATCATTGCTTAGAAGCCACTTTCTATTGGCCGATATTGTCCCGATTAAACCTTGAAGATCACTGAAGAAATCAGGAGTTTTGATTCTGTCAGTCATTAACAAAGTCCGTTGGTGATGCCTCATCAAATCAATTGTTAAGTATTCAAATACCAGGCTGTTTCCATTCACCGATATGAGGCTATATGCATGTATGGCATACTAATTTGAGCTAGAGCACCATAGAATATGATGCAATCGTTATTACCTCTCCAGAAATAATATATACAGGTATTATAAACGTAATATGCTCATAAACTCAGTGATCTAATGCTAAAGAATACGTTGTCAGGTGTTCGTTTGGCTGCAGGCATTGTCAACCAGGCAGATAAGGTGAGAAACCAGCCCAAGGAAAAAGGTCTCTTAATTGATGAGTATTCTCTACAGGTCTCGTTTTCCGTCACTGATCTGGCGTAAGTGAACACCGAAAATATATTGGTGGTTTCAAACTGCAGATCAGTGTAGAATAATCGGCCAGTGTAAACAGGCTTTATGGAAAATGATTTTAAAGTCTGTCAGTGTCAGTTGCCGACTGCACGTCGGGAACAGATAATCGGTGAAGGTGTAAAGGATACCTTGAACCTCACCGATGAAACCAAAGCGCTTTGATTCAGTCGGTCGTTGGCTGATGCGACGTTGGTGGCCTTAATCTTTAATCTTCTCCAGAATAACCGGTGGCCATTGCAAATGCCAGACGTGTGGTTTCCATTCACCGATCTTGCGTCAGTGATTCCTGACTACAAATTGGTTCTGAATGATCGGCAAATAGAAACGTGGCTTTACGTAACACATAAACCTTCTGGGCAAGTAGGGTTTTCACTCTCAAATGTGACCTGTATATATATATATATATATATATATATATATATATATATATATATATATATATATATATATATATATATACACTATCCTGCACCGATCTGCACTCAAGAACTACTGATGAAAATTCGGTGAATGAGTTTGAAATTGTCATGGACATTTTTTGGGTGAAGATTGTATAATTTCAAAATATTGGTGCCATTTTCGTCAATAAAGATGAGCTTTATCAACACATTAATGGCTACTTTGAGTGATGGAAACATTTCTCTGTACGCCATTTCCCGCGTTCCCCTGCGCGTTCACCTCCACACGTGACCTCCCAGGACCTCACAGGGTGGTCACGTGACCCCTGATTGCTGACAGGTTTCTCGGCGTGTCGCGACCCTCCCCTTTGGCGTTATTATACCTGGCTTTGTCATGGAGCCCTCTATTTCCTGAGACACGGGATCCGCTACAAGATCTCTCGTGCCGCCCCGCACGGAACGAGAGTTGCGCTCAGATGACCACGTGACCCGGACAGGGTCACTGGACCATGAACAAGTCCTAATGTTCCTGGTGTTGCCGCCTGGCGTCGCTGGCAAAGGAAATGGCGGCTATTATGATATAGAGATTATTATTATTATTTTAGATATATGAGTAAAGTTCTATGAGATACTCTCCGATGCAGTGCATGACATATGAATAGTATTCGAGCCCACTGTAAATTAGCAAATAAAATCGCATTATTTTGCGTGATTTGAGGTATTTAACATTAGGGAGACATAATTACTGAGACTTTAGTGATGCCCTTTTGGCCTTTCGTTCGGTAACTACGCTCTGCTCCTACAGCGACTGGCCGTAGTTTCGACGAAAGACATTGAACGGCCTCACTACGGGCTCAGGACATGTTTCTTTATATTACGTCACTCTTCGTATGTGTGTTTAATTTCAGAGAGAACTCACAAATCTGTCACGACCACCGACAATATTGGTTCACATGAATAACTCATTACTGTTCTGTAAGTAAACAAAAAGGTGAATGGTAAGGCTACTCGACCTGGACAATGTTCATCAATGGAGCGGGACTGGAACCCGTCCAATCTCAACAGGGACCTTGTTTACCCTGTGTTTATTCACGTACTGCCGCCTAGGGGCAGACTCTGAAAGCACAATAAGATTTAGAGCTGTCAAAAGGCGTTGAACGTGGTGGTGTCCTCTACGTCAATAATCCACAATGATCAACTCTCGTAAAGTAAATGGCGCTCTGGTACTTCTAGGACCTTTGATTGGTTTGAGAAAAAACCTGTGTTACGGTAGAGCAAGCAATGCAGTTTAGAATGCAGTAAACATTGTCAGGAATTTAACAAATGCCGTCTTCATATAAATTCTTTAGTCATTGTGTTGTTAAGCGATAACATGGATCCTTAATGTATGCACATGAAGATGGTTGAGTGGATACATAGTCATATCTAAAGTTGGCATGAGACACCAGCATATCAAGTAATAAATATGTAAACCTTAATGGATCTAGTTACCTTCACCTTAATGAACAATAAAAGTGGACCTAATAAGGAGGTCTATGTAACAATACAAAATCTTCAGGAATACTCAGATATCACACTTATGTGTTTATATTTCTTTTCTCACACTTTCATTTTGCTTTGAAAAACTTTAATGAAACTCACAGATTTATGTGACTTTGTGAGACAATTGATGAAAACAAGCATTAGGAAAGGACGTATCAATCTCTAAAGTCTGAAAAGATGTTTTGATTTCAGGAGCTGGAGCCAGGTATAGTGCAACAAATGGGTGTTCTGTGGGTCAATTAATCCACCCCTCACCAGGAGTCGACAGGTAAACCCAGGTGAGGCATGACCACTCTTCGTCCTCTAAATATGACTTACTCCCAGTCGAAATGTTATATCCCGACCCTATCTTATTTCCCTTATCACCCAGGTATGACGCCCCCCTGGTGTTTCGCATATCACACAGTGACTCCCAAAGTACTGTTACATGTTACATGTCACTATATATAAAACATTGGGCAAGGAATACTCTTTATGTTTATGGCAATATATTGCGAACTCATTGAGTTTCTGAACATGAGGATCCACCTCGAGGTGGTGGAAATTATCTATAAAGTGCCTAAATAGTGCCTCACGATGGACTTTTGGCTCATTGTTTTAATTTTCTATAGATATTTGTATTATGGTAAATAGTGGGTACTTTTTTCAAATATTTATTGAAGTGTTTATCTAACACACAAATCCGTTAAAAATTATAATGATCCTCAATATATAGAGTCTCTACTACTAATAACAAGCACAAATCACGTAACAACATATACAATAAACATCGTATAGACTTGACAAGGCATTACCTAGACAAAAGAAAAAATAGATCTATAAGCCAGTGTTCAGTCATACACAAACAAAAACTACCTAGGGCTCTGCGTGTCTAAGGAAGAGGATCTTACCATGCACCATTATCATTTTTCAATACGAATTTTAATACCAAGCCCATGTCCATAGACTTACCATGCACCATTATCATTTTTCAATACGAATTTTAATACAAAGCCCATGGCCATAAACTTACCATTGCGAAATTGTATGCCACGGTGGTAACATGGTGTGATTCATATGCAGCAAGTGGTACACACGTAACGCAAGTATTGACCAATCAGTGAACAATGCAACAGCTACTATAAAAGTAGTTCCACAGCCCTATCACAAAAATGAAGGTTGGCACATCTATTCAAATGTCCTCATCTTGCACGTCATGCAATGCTTCAACGTCAATTACGCGATTATGAGTGGATTTCGGTGGATTTTCCAGATATATTATCTAAAGAAGGGGTGAGGGTTCAGTCGAAATACCCTTCATTTTTGCATTGGTCGGCGTATGTCATAAATTGAGTCGTGTGAAGTGATTTCACAAGGTTATGTAAATTATTATCCTTAGAATAGGAACCTGTCATTATAACCGTATAGAGATCGCTACCTTGGGGAGTATGACTATCTGTAATCTCTTAGGACATTACGGGAAAAGTTCCTTAATATGTAAAGTAATAAGGCCATTTTATCTTTCCTTTGATAACTTCACAATGCTGAATCATAAATACAATACCTTGATTTCGATCTGTGTGACAATATTCTCTACGTAGTTGACGCTATACGCAATTTGCTTGGATATTACTGCACCTTACCTACGCGGGCAATATGACCATGCAGATCAAAATCATGGTATAATTGTGTATATCCTTTGATGATAACTGCTCTAACCCTCCAACAATCCTGCCCCAGTGCCGGGGGCGTTGATCGTCTCGTTGGCTAATGCAACAATTGGTGTTGTCCTCAGACAGAGGGTCACCTCAACAACAGCCGCCAGTGCCCTGCGGCTATCGTACAGGTGTCATGCGAGCGTCATTTGATCTGTTTGCGTACTCCTGAGAAAAGAGACATGAAGATTATCAGCACCATGCCCGGCCCGACCTGACCACACAGCCCAGCCGCAAGTTCACAGGGTACTCACTGAGGTATAGCTCACAAACACATATATGGACAGATATAGGTATATGTGAGAAGGGAAGATGGGCTTTCCTCCCATTTACCTCACTCATTTGATTTGCTAACGTTTATATGTATTGTATACTTTGTCCTTCAAGGATGGTTATATCACTGTATTGCAACATTGTGGATAGATAGAACTGCAGTGTCATGATTTTCATGAAATATTGTAACCACAGATGAGAATAAAGGTGTTTTTCAAACAGAAAAATTCATTCATTCAATCTTGGTAGCACTAAACTTTTGCAGCTGGTTTCAATGTGTCCAACTGCTAGATGACTTGTTAGTAAAATTGAATGCTTCTTACATCAAGGTACGCGGGCACAGGTATTAAGGGCGAAAAGATATTTCTAGAAAAAGTTTGCTTAATGGATAGTAATATCTTAGCTATAATGCACTGAACATGTGTCCATTATAAAACTTTGATATTCCTCTGAAAGGTAAAATAGATACTATACCAATGGATTCGAAATTCTCCAAAGCTAAAGAATAAGTACTAATTCAAGGGGAGATTTGAACTCGATAGTTTTTGTGAGTGAACGCTCGATCGGCTTCAGCTGAAAGAAGATATTTCCTGGAACAAGGAATCCACCCTCCATATGTCCAAGGGGGAGCAAGGAGGAATGCTGTGCTGCGTCATAACAATTATTTTTATACGCATTACTCACTGTTCATAACGATGTCCGTTCCATCATTTTCCATTTAACAATAACAAGAATACACTGATAAAGATGGAGTTACTTCATTTTGTCCAGAATGACAACTTTAAGATAAAAGATAAAATTATAGAAAGTACATCCATCATAGAAATAACTGGCGTATATCTTTCCTCAAATCTTTTCATTTAACGAATTGTCTGATTGGTAACTTTGATCTCAATTACAAATCATCTACAGGTTCTAGAGGGAAATAGTGATTTTACCTATTACTAAATTCAGATTTCAATTACTTAGACTGGGGCAAAATTGTTTCCGACCCTCACCAAATTTACAATCTGTCCAATGAACTACCATACACGTTAATGTTCGGGTAGTTCCCGTCAGATGAAGGTCAAGTCCGAGACTGGTGTGAAACTATCGAAAAAGGCAATTTGATTAATTAAGCACCGATTAATTGAGCTCCTCTAAAAGTATGTCGGAGGTGTCATAGACTGTATGTCGGTATCACACAATTTGTGTGGGTGTATTGTAGTCACTGTTTCTACGGTATTTTCCAGCTTCATTCAGATCAGCCCGTGTGGAAATTAGTCAATGGCGGCCTTTTTGCAAAACCTATGCAAAATTAATCAGTGAGCATTTCTCTGCATGTTTCGTTTCCATTCACCGATCTGGAATGGGTATTAAAAACAAGATCAGTGGTTTACCACTGCAGATCGGTACCGAATAGTGAGCCAATTAAATGGAAAACTGCCGAGAAAGTCTCTTTTCATTGGGTGATTATTCTGCATTGCTCTGCCATCAGGAACCACCAATAGATGATTTTGGTATATTGACGCCAAATCAGTGAATGCAAATGACACTGATCACCGATTAATTTGGCATCAGATTACGCAATACGGCCACCACAAAAAAAAATCAAAAGGCTTCGATATCGTACGAGAACCCTAGGATTCAAAAATGAAAAATAAATCGATATGGACCCAGAAGAAAGTGGAATATAAACAAAGCATACACTGTACGCTCAACGATTGATTCATACCATCATTCAGTCAATGCTACCACCGACATACTCAAAAGTCGGTGCCATTATCGTTGGCCAATGGAAATGACGTTTAAGACATATTTTAAAAGCATGTCTGAGGAAGAGGAGAAGATGATCAGACCTCAGTTGGCAGCCGACTGCCTTATACACAGAGTCAGATGTTATCTCTTATCAGTTCTTCTTGGCCTTGCAGGGGTCCAGGTGTTAGATCATCCGATAAAAGAGGCTAGTATTCTTTATGGACTACGAGCCACACGTTAGGGTCATATATATCGACGCAAACATGTACTCTGTCTCTCGTGGTATTCCTAAACTCAACTCCAAGTTATGGCAGATGTGGATGATAAATGTTGGCTGCAAGTTTGTCGACTTCCTCACGAATCTGTGAAGGAATTTCATGAATGGAAACGACGGAGTGGTACGAGGCGATACGAGCAGATACTGCGTCTTATTATCCATCGATTGCAGAGACTTCATACTAAACCTATAGGGACTGTAATTCACCTGGCAGAGTTTACGCTAAAGCCGGATGCCCATCTAGAGTTGAGCAATTAGTTTCCAAATCGTATAGGAGTCGGTCACTTTGTCGCAGGCAAATTACGTAACCCCTCGCTCAACCCGCACACTGATAAAATCGGTGTATGGTCCACTAATTGCTGGGGGAGGGCAAAAACCAAAGAAACCGAGTGTTCACTAATCGCTTGGTAGCCTTGTCTAGCTGTCCTACATCTACCGACTCCGTTAGGATGGCTCGGCTGAAAAAATTACCCTCCGTTTGTCGCCGACAAACGTACATAAATGTTCCGAAATCAGTAGATGGGCATTGGGCTTAATTATCATCAAGGGAGGGTTTTAGGCCCAACATATCTCTACAGAACTAACAACATCTGACTAAACCACTTATCTCCTCAGAAAGATGAACGATTGGAAACTAAAACTAGCAACGTATATATACAATACTATCGTAAATCTGGATGAGTTTTAAACTTGGCCACCGTATGCCACGACTGGAGTTTGGCAAAGTGACTTCATGAGGTGAAGCCGAGTGAAGTCCGGAGCCAAAACTCCAGGAGTGGAAAATGGTGGCCACGATTAAAACAAATCAGGTTTTGATTTTATCATACCCCTCCTCCTTGATTTTGGAATAACACATGATAACAATTCTGTATGTCACTAGTGGCATATAGCACTCCGTATGCTAGTCAGTGTGGCTTACAGAAACTCAATGTGAAGCCTATGGGATTTTATATTAGGGGTAGGATAAAGAAGTAATCGACACTGCAACCATGCTATTCTGTTATATTAAGTAGAAATAGGTCTCTGTCCAATGTTAATTAAAAGGTCTTCAAACTACTTTGTAAAGTCCCGCAGGCGTCGATACTCGGCACTCTTTTCTTCATCGTCTATATTGCCAAAAGTCTGAAAGCACTGAACTGCCTGAAAAACATCAGAAGAGTTGTTTGCTTGCTAAGTTCCGATTTGGATGGGGAAAGTAACCAGGAGTGATCCTCTGATTCCAACCCACGGATTCGATACAGGCCGAGGATTTTATGGGAAGAATTTCCGAACTAAAGGCATCGGAACCCTATTTTAACCACGTTTTCAGATCAACTAGCGTCACCTTTCCTTCAAATATTGTATACCTATGCCAGTATGTCACACAGATACTAACCTCTGGTTTGTTATTGGTATCAATTTTTACCACCATAGTGTGGTGGTATATAAAAACGTACCAACATACTTTGAATATGTGCTGTGATTGGCTGATAAACTGACCAATCAGGTTAGAGAGTGATCACAGCTCCACTTCCGGTAAGATGTCAACATAACTATCAGCACACTTGGTTGTCCTAACATTTTTATAAATGTTTTACAAATTATTCATATATGAACGCATATGATGAAAAAGGAGTGGAATCTTTTTATGGAAAGAAACGTGGATAGCGAGTACGTACCAATAAGGTAACTACATTTGACTAAAATATTAGATATTCCTTTAACTTGCCAGTCCCCTTTGATGAACCAGTCCTGCACATAGAAACCCTTTCGGGTTAGTGTAAAAATCAACGAGAATAAGTTATTAATGCTATTCAGTTTTACCTCTCTTCATAACTGATCTAAAATGAACGGCTGTATATGGTGTTAGTGTTGCATTCTTATATCATTCTGTACCATATGTTATACCACTATTGATATTCTTAATAATGGGAGATCAGTACATTCCTCTCAAATATCATACCTCTGTACGGTGAACACTGGATTTTTTAGCATTGAATACTCACGCTCAGATACACTGCCTTGTTAAGGTTAGAAAGGTTGGAGAGGTTACATAGACTCTGAGCTTGCAGCAAAAACCTAAACCTTTACTCTCTGCGAGACGTTTGTAAGATGCAGAGTAGGGACCAAGTTTATTTATATATATTTTGACCTTAAATGCAGTTGTAAAAATGACCAATAAACTGAATGAAACCCAAACCTTTTCGGGATTTTTTTATAATCCCATTCTTTTTTTTATCATATTACAAGTACAAAGGACACAACTTATGAATGGTTTGCACAAATTACTCGTGGCTGATGAGTAGAACCACGGATTTTATTCACATAACATATAACGAAAAGTAAAAATTTCACAAAGTCCAACACCCGTCCATTGGAGAGGTAGGTGTTGTGGTGTAGGCGGAAAGACACCGGTGGTGCCACCTCATGGTAGATCCAGACATCGTACAGTGTTTCCCTCTAGTGTCTTTGGGAAATATAAGACCCTAATGCTAACATTATGGTATTCATATTACAAGTACAAAGGACACAACTTATGAATGGTTTGCACAAATTACTCGTGGCTGATGAGTAGAACCACGGCAAGCCAATTTACTTAAACTTCTTCAGCTCATTAGCAATCGAGTAATCTAAATGAATCCTATGATCCAAAGAGTCAGACAAATAGAGCAGCACACTCCATGACTTCCAGTCTCCAATCTTTTTTATTTCGTGAAGAGGGACACCGATCGAAGCTAAAAAGGAAGCTCCACTCCTCCTCAAACTATGTGGAGTATATTTGCCATTTAACCCAATTTTCTTACATTCATATTTCAAACGTGAGTAAAGGCGTTTATAACTATAAGGTAACTTTACCTTGGAAGAAAATGAGTCCGGAATAAGTGGATCCATAGGGTTTGGATGATAAACCCTGGAAATCATATACCATAACCTGACTGGACATAAACAAGAATTTGATTTCACAACTGGTATTTGTAATACCCTTTCTTTATATTGAATAGTCTTTGAAGACTTAATGGATAACAAAAATCCATATGAAGTAAGTTCTAGATGAGAAAATAACAATGTGTGAGCGGATGCAGTTACGTGACATTTTCTCAACAAACATCTAAAACATAGACAAATTACAAACCAGAATAACAAATCTTGGTCATTTTTCATGGATAGATTATGAAATATTTCAGACAATTGATTAGGTAGAATAACTTCTGACCTAGAAGGGTTGTCACCTAATGTACGCCTCAAACCTCGCATTGTCATTTTAATTTGAAAAGAAGATTTCAATACATGAGGGACATTGAAAAAATCGTGAAAAGACCAAACTGCACTAAGATAATTCGCTATAGATGAATAACATAGTGAATCAGATAAATATGCAATATACAGGCAAATTGTCTCTGTTGAGGCAGGCAACGGTGATAACTGATATTTTTCACAAAAGCTAACAAAGCGTCTCCACTGAGACTGTTTTGTTACCCAAGTCGATTTTGCCCATCCAGCCATTTGAAGATTATGGCATTTGGATTCCAAATCGCTCCGATTTCCTGAAAAAACAACAGGGATACACAGAGTCATCAATACAACTTCTGGCAATGTTTATATGACAATCTGAATTTAATCTTGATAATGCATCCGCAAACACATTCTCTGAAGTATGTATATAATGAGAAATAATACGGCAGTTGTAAATGGCTGAAATCCAATATAATTCTCGCAACCAGCGCATAGCAGACTCATTACTGCTCTTTCCAGTCCTGAGCATAGACTTGACTTGTGTATTGTCTGTATATACATGAATGGTTTTATTGGTGAATCGATAACACCATCTTGAGAAAGCCTTGACCACTGGCCATAATTCCAATACAGAAATTATGGAATCAAAATCGTCCTGTACCGGGCAATTTTCAGCATGGATACACATGGGCTGATCATTTCTCCAGGAACCAAAAAAGAAATCATTTCCTGTAAACGCTCCAAAGCCGTATAAGGAAGCATCTGTTACCAGATAATCGGTATCTCTTTGCTTGACTATTAATGATTTCCCGTTAAAAGTAGCCACAAAAGATTTCCACCATTGAAGATCCGATCTAACCTCATCAGTAAGTGTTAACCGTCTATGATCTCTATGGACCTTAAGGAACTCGTAGCAGGATTGCATATAAGTTCTGCCACCGTACACAATTGTTGCGCAGTGTGCTAAATAGCCAACTAATCGTTCAAACGATTTGAAACTGAGCCATTTTTTCGCCAAAACTTCCTCGATCTCGTTCCTAACCCGAAGAACTTTTTCTTCTGGTAATGAAAATTCCATCTTGGTGGTGTCGATGTCGATACCCAAAAAAGTTACTCTTTGAGATGGACTCACCATTTTCTTGCAATTTATCTTAAAACCCAAAAAAGTCAAAGTATCATTTAAACAATTCTGGATTTCAACACAACCTTTCTCGCTATCAGCACAAACAAAAAAGTCGTCAAGATAATTGACACAGTGATCGTAACCTTTCTTCAACAGACATTCCACCACAAAATCGGAAACACTGTTAAAGATGAATGGGCTGCTTTTTGCCCCAAAGCATAGGCGATTATCAGTGTAAATCACCTCGCGATCTTCTGGAAAACTCCAAGAAAATCCTTGATACAATCTGTGGCTAGGCTTAATATGTACCGCCCTGTAAGCACTCTTGATGTCGGTAATCGCACAATAACCGTTAGGATTAATCATTTCCCCTGCTAGATCAACATTTTTGAATTGAAACGATGGGGCTTCTGACTCCATATTATTGTTGATACTAACGCCGATTGGGCGTTTACAATCAGTTATGGGCCGTAGTGACCCATCCTTCTTTGTTACAGCGCCTAGTGAGTGGATGCAGAGAGGGGGGTAATCTGCTACAGAAACTTTGCCTTCTAGTAGTTCCTCACAAATTGTGGCACACATCTCAGTGTAAAAAGGTTCGGATTCAATTGAATCATAATTTCCACACCGATATGAAGATTGTTTCTCGGGTTCCAGAATACTGAAACCTCTACATACTCCTGTCAAAACGAAAATGGCATTTTCTGAAGGGCTTTCTAGGGAGTTATATGCTGAGGCGAATCTACATGGTAATAATTGAATTTTTTCATCGTTGAAAGTATACAAACAATTACAAATTCCCAACCTGCATTGCACAAACACCGGGTAATGAACACCCTGACCCACATCCACACAAAATAGATAATCGTCAACATTTACCACGCTCTTGCAAGTAGATGTGTTACAAGAGTAGTTGAAACTCACATTTTCAACAATTTTGTCACATTTTTCACAATTACAAAATTGTGCTTTGACATCAGTGTCATTATCATTGATAACTACATCCACATAAGCACCAGAACAGAGACGATCAATATTTTCATCCACTTGGGGTGAATAATCTACTTGTGTACCACCATAGCCATTTCTTCTACCATCATTACCATGCTCGTCCAGTTTCTGAGCATCTAAGTCAACACCAAATACCACATTACCACAATTAACTGTTGGGTTCAAAACAACAATTTCATTTTCGGTAGTAGAGACATTAACATTGTCAGGGGCATTTGTATCACAATCTCCTGCACGGGTGAAAACTTTCTCAACTGAACCCTTTACTTCGGTTCATTTACTACCTTTAATCTTCTTGAGCGCATCGCACTCAGAACGGGGATGTTCGGCATCGCAAGCTGCACACCTATGGTCGTACTTACAGTTTTTGAAAGAACAAGTACCTTCCTGATAGTTAATACAAAGTAATGGTTTCCCATCTTTACCTTTTGCCTTTGTTAACAACTTTTTTGTTTGAATCGGATTTTTCTTTTTTGCGACCTCTCGTGTGGCGTCTACACCCAGAAAACGGGTTGCTAAACCCTGATCACCAGCGGTAAAACATGACAAGCCATCTTTCACAACCTTCTTGCGAACTTCAATATCATATTTCACCAACGACACTGTCGTATAAGTGCGGCTGTCCGCTTTTTCGCAAAGGAATGCAATATGGTTAAGGATTCCACTTACATCCTTGTTCTCCTCCAAAAGTTCCATAGATAACTGTGTTAGAAGATTTATGAGACTTTCAAAGGTCAATGTTTTTGATCGATCTTCTTTTGCGAGGAATCTTTTTATCTCGAACTTACGTTCACGACGCTTGCGACGACTGTGGGACGCCCTGGAAGCCCTTGAGCGATGTGAAGACTTGTAACTGTGTCTCTTTCTATCATCTGAGCTAGACCCGGTAGAATCCTCACTCCATTTGCTGTCTGCTGTAGATGTGTCTCGCTCCCGTCTCACACTGAAACGATGCCCGTGACGACTTGCAGATGCCCCCGACCTTGATTTACGAATATCATCCTCCTCGGATGTGGTGTTGCCCTCGACAACTTTTTTGCCCTCACTACGTTTACGACCACTGGACACCGTACTCTTCTGAGGCTCTGCACCTTGAGCTAGATCATCTGTAGCACTCTCATCTCCACTTGCCCGTGACGACTGACCTGTAGCGGAGACGCCTGGTTGACCAACTTTGCTTGATGACGGCTGCGGGGCCTTTGTTACCTTGGTCGACTTTTTCCCCCTGCCTTTCCCTTTGGGAGAAAGGTTATCCGCTATTGCGCCAATAGATTGTTCTAAATTCGCAATACGACTTGCCATAAGATTATATACTCCTAGCATCTCGTCCCTGAGTGACGGTTCAGCAAGGCGACCACTCGGTTTACCCTCCAGTTTGGCGGGGGATTCACTATCGTCGTCCTTCCATAAGGACGGACATTTTGCTCCTGTCGGTTTGTAATGTTTCGTATTACATGTCGAGCAGAAGCGTAAACGTGATGCCATAACTCCTAGAGGCGGATGCCACGTTTATCCAACCGATAAAAGTCGATAAAAATTTCACAAAGTCCAACACCCGTCCATTGGAGAGGTAGGTGTTGTGGTGTAGGCGGAAAGACACCGGTGGTGCCACCTCATGGTAGATCCAGACATCGTACAGTGTTTCCCTCTAGTGTCTTTGGGAAATATAAGACCCTAATGCTAACATTATGGTATTCTAAATATTTTATTCGTTCTGCCAAAGGCAGGTCTTCCACCATTTATCAATGATGAACATACCATGTGTTCCTAATAATACTGGTCGCAGCAAGAAATTATTTTATTTGCAGAGTAATGAGTCAAGTATATAGAGATCAATAGGATTTCCTCTTTATAATATGCTTCCATCATGTACATTGTGCGGAATACTTGTACATCGTTTGTCGGCAGTCAGCTGGGTACTTGCCATGATGTCGTGTCTCATAGACCTCATGCGGAAACTTATTTAGTCAAAGGACTTTTTCTCCGTTTCGTCTTTACAAAGATTCCCTGTCCGGATACAATGCAGGGTGTGGACAAACCATCCATCTGCTCCATCACCTATCGGTTCTGTACCAAGTGACCCGTCTACAGACAGCCACCTTGCCCAATGCTTCATCGTGACTGATGATCATTTCTTTTAGGATAACCTCTCGATCGATCATAACCGACTCGGACCAAAGAGGTCCGAGTCATCAGAATACAGCCAGCGGGGCTGAAGATCTGCATATTGTGTTGCAGATCTGTACCAGGCTCTTTGCTTCACCGAATGATACTTAACAATTACCTTTTTGTCTATTCTGCTTGCAACTATATGTTATAGAAACCTGACAAGAGTCTTATTTTCTTCCCTCCCCTCGAGATGTCTATTCGTTCTTGTGTGGCTGTTCAGACGTGGTAGCCACGCCGAGTTAATATTATTTAGGGAAACTTATGATTCATTGAACCATCCCTTGCGGCATAAACAACTATGAAGGTGTCCAACGGCTATTCAACTTATTACAGCATACACTTAGTTTCCTGTATAATGTACCTGCAATACATATACCTAGATAATAGACTAGAGCCGCATCCTGGATCCGAGGCGTGAGAATATCAAAAGCACTGAAAATGAACAAATGGATCAGGATACGTGGTGGTTTCTGCTGCAGTATTTCCAGTGTAGATTTATCAGCGCAAATAAGACGGGATACCAACCATCCCTGAAACAGAACAGTTTCCAAGCAACGCTTATCTATGTTTATCTACGCGTATTCACCCTTATTTACGCTACTGCCTGACTATTCCGATCTCTGCATGTAGGGGTCACTACTGTTTTGATTTAGTCATTTGTCATTAGTCAATCCATGGCAAATCCAATCTGGACGGGCAGCCTAGTCGATGTTGGTGCAAGGAATCTCTTGGCTGATAATATGTGTATAGGGAACGGTGGGTAAACGCTGACGTAGACATTAGATTGGTTCCCAGCCTACACCAAACGCCCATTACAGCCATTACACATGCGTAGACACATGCACACATTATACATGTCTCCGCCTTCTATGCCGGCGTCCAATATGGGCGTGTATATGAAAACATTGGCCGATAGGTGCATCTACGCCATCTTGCAACGATTGATAAGCACAGATATTCGCCCTGTGTATTCTAGGGGTCAGAACAGGAATTTTGAATAGGTTTACCATATCTGGTTAAAAGTAGGCAACCTGTGCAGTATCAATTTTCAGTTCTTTATTAATACTCCTTTGGGGTTTTCATCCGTAAAAATAGAATTTTAAACCCAGTATGTAATGCGTAAGCAAAAATACCACTTTTCTTCATATGAATTGCCCTGGGGGGCATTCCTGGTTTTGTTCATGAATCCACATGTTGTAATAGGACTTGCAGGCCTGAACTGTATATTTTATCACAACTGACAGCATTTGCTGATGCCCACCTTGCTTTTTGGTTCACATTTGTAATCAGTTAATTTCCTTTTCAATATGCTTTTAGGGTCTCCATTAAAGAAATAGATATATAGATTTCACCACTTTGATATCCATTGATCAGGAGGCAACCTTGTAATTATCTGGGGATCTTTATAATGGGACCTATATGTTGTACAACATATGGATCTTAGAAAATATTTCATTGGAAAGAAGCAACTGACATATTCTTTGTAATAGAAATAGGGAATAGCAAATGTGAATTAAACATCTACTCAAATAAACTAGGGACTTGCACCAACAGCCTTTTCTCTTGTCTTTTCTGATGAAAACAGGTGGGTTTGCCTACTGGAGAATTAACTTATATACAGCTAGGTTTGTGTGAGAGAGAGAGAAGGGAGACATGTCCGGAATGACCCCACCTTGCGTGTGCTACTCACCCACATTACGTGCTCAGGAGGTAAGATGGCGCCCAGTGTTACGTGACCCGGTCCATCCCGTGATGCTGTCAAAAAGACGGACACAACCACCTACATAAGTCCTCTTACGTCACCTTACCTCAAACCCATTCTCCCACCCAAGTCAGCCCCAGGATATCAATTGTTTATTACAAGCTGTGCTAAATTGGGAGCCCATGTATCATATGGATCCTGTTTCCGGAAAATCTCCACCAAAAGAGATGGTAAAGTTGTACGCAGTGGTTTCGAGGCTAGACTAGGCCTGTGTGATGTAGTTACAGGATTTATTGACATGCTATGGCAATCACGAGAACGGTAGCATGTCAAAACTAACCAGCGGACTCATCTCCGAGTCAGACTTACGGGGCGGCGTTCCACCCGCCCCCTGTCGTCACCCGTCGTAATCAACCCCATGACCTTGACCTTGACACGCCGACCCGGGCCGGGAGCGAGGCGGGGCGGGCCTTTGAAGGTCCCGCTAACCACCGCCGCCATTGTTAGGGAAGATCAGCGCCCCCAGCGGCCGTTATCCCGGCCTCGCTTTCATCTCTCGAGCGGAAATCCCGGCGTGCACCTCGCTTGCTTTGCCCGACATGCATTGTTACAGGAAATGGTGATGAACTCGCGGGATAAAAGATCGACTGGTGTCTCAGTTATGATCATCCCTCGGGGGATGTCAGTGGCCTAGTCACGTGACAATTGTCATAGGATTATCCACCCGGGCTCCCGGGACATCCCTGCTGCAGTGACATGAACCTAATGTCGAGTAATTTAGATAAAGATTGGTGATAAACCTTCTCATACTCACAGGCACAATAAAATGAACGAAAATGAAAGTGAGAGGTGCAATGTGCAGTGTAATGTGGAGTCATGGCCTGACGTTATTGCATTGCCTGCGTATTGCGTCTGCGGCCCGCTTCTAGCTATAGTTCCAATCCTTTCTTATCGCTTTCCTACCACCTCATGTATCACTGTACTGTAGAGTAATCATTGCTAGGCGCAGAGGATGTCGTTGTTACTGAAAGGAAAACAATGTTTCAGCGTTCAACGACCTCAGAACGTTTGGTCTAGTTCACTCCTCCATATTGCCTAGAGCGACATCTTGTGAGTTTTGACGGAACCCCCGCTATGCACTGTTGATATGCAATTTTACCATCCACCTAATATGGAGCCTCCGAACTGAACCTATAAAGTCCACAAATCACTTCTGTGAAGAATACGGAAAGGATGTAGTATTAAAGGGACCGCAGCGTAGATGGGCTTGTGATGTGCTGCAGCCATGTGTAGGGGGCTGCCGGGTATGAATTATATTATACCTGCTCTACATAATGATGATGGACCTGTGTCATCGCCCCAGCTTCGAGCCCTGGTTCTGGCCCGGTTTACAGGTAATCCACGCATACACATCGTCCCCACTCATTAACCCCGATCACACAGGCGCGAAGAGCCGACCACGTGACCGCCACCGGAAACAGTAGATCTACGTGTGCGCAATTAACAGTCGACGTCATTTAACAGCACGCGATAGAACGTCAGTCGTCACAGAGCGACGTCTGTGTCTGTCTTCAAGACACACAATGCAATTGTTAAGGGGAAGTTCAACGGGCTCCAGGAGCACACCAACGCGCCACGATTCACAATTGCATTGGATTGAATGGGCATCGGGAGGTCTCAATTCTGCGGATACCCACTGGGCTTCAGGCGCATACAGAGTTTTCGAGGTGTTCTGCAAAGCACACTCAAGCAAGTTCTGCTTCAGTGTGCATGGTAAACCTTCCTGATGAAATCAATAAAATTCGATTTTTGCCACAACACGAACATGATCGAGTGTGTCGAGCATCGTAAAGTGTATTGTAAGGCTTGGAACCAACCGACGCAGACGCACCCTGATGCCCATTCAATTCAAAGCAATTGTGCTTCGTAGATCGCGTCGTAAGTTGTGTCGGTGCGCATCAGAAAGCCGGTGGGTTGGTTTGAAGGGGGCGTCCACCAGCCACGACAAGGCTAGAACAAGTGCCGACAAGAAAGTTCCAATCGGCGCCTTGTCGTAGCCTTGTCGTAAGAAGGGGGTGTCTGCGACCTGTCGTAGACGTCGTTGGTTGCCGTAAAAAAGCTTCCATGGTACCGACACACTACGACAGTGATATCGAGTAAACCACGACACACTACGACAAGATTCCAGTCGTGGGAAATATCGAACATGTTTGATGTTGTCATAGCCTTGTCGGAAGGCTCCCGACAAGCTTCCAATCACAGCCCAATCGTGGCCTTGTCGTGGCCTTGTTGTAGACTCTTGTCGGGAACTGGGGTCCACCAACCATGACAAAGCCTCCAGTCATAGGCCAGTAGCGGCCCTTGTCGGGAACCCATTGTCGTAGCCTTGTCGTGGTTGGTGGACGCCCCCCTTTAAAGGGGGGTGTCCACCAACCACGACAAGGCTTTCTGACAAGGTCCATAACAGGCCTACGATTGGAAGGCTTGTAATAGCCTTGTCGTGGTTGGTGGACCCTAGTTCCCGACAAGAGTCTACGACAATGCCACGACAATGCCACGAAGCTTGACGGGGGCCTGTCGGGGGCCTTTCAACAAGGTTGCATTCGATTTTTGCCATGACTGGACCCTTGTCGGGGAGTGTTTTTTTTTTTTACGGCAACCAACGACGTCTACAACAGGCCCTGACAACGCTGTCGTAAGGCCAGTGAGGAGCGCCCTCACTGGCCAGTATGTTTGGCACACCGGAACATGACTGGTAGCGATTGATTACAGGAAAATAGTCCCTTTGTGCTATAGAGCAGGAAAAATAATCCTTATCGATATATCCTTTAATATGGCATTTCCAGAGTTTAATATATTCAAGAAGATGGAAAATAAATACAACAAACGATTGTTTTATGAATATGCTGCTCTGTAAATCACTCGAGGTTGACGTTGAAATACACTCAATAACGCTCGTGTATTATTATGCGTCAACCACTTGTGGTTTACGGCCGCCTGGCCACAAAACCATCCATTAATATTGTCTATCTACTCTCTAATCATGAGTATCTGACCAGTCAGAATACACTGAGATCACGGTTCAACATCTTACTACTTGAAATGAGAGGAGACAAATCAGGACAGCTCATCTCATCATCTTAAGTGCCCCTATATCATGAGCTTAATGAATCCATTAGGTAATTCTAGTGCACCGAATTATCGACTTACCTAGGGGCATGTATATCTCCAAGGACAAGCCAACCAATCTAGACAACACCCGATCTGTCTTCCTTATTTTAATGCCTCAATCTTTGCTTTCTGACTTCATCATTGGCTCTGGGTGATAACATCGGAAAAAAATATTGTGGTCGCGTCTTTCTGACGTTTTTTTTAAAAGAAAATTTATCTTTAAGGCGAATGGATTATTGCTTTTTCGTGTGGTAGTGCAGTGTACACGTCAGCGGCGCCTTCAGTTCCCTAAATGCCCTTATTATCATGGCCACGTAAAACATGAGGAAAGTCACACTCTCAAGCATAGGAGAAACAACGATTGAAAAAGAAATGAAGCCAAAACCTATCCCTTCTGTCCCCCACATGACTGCACGATCAACACGATGGCAATTTCCGCATTCATAACTGGATTTTGGTGAGTGTATACATATTTCCTAGATAGAGTGAGCAGTGCTTTATATGGCGCCTAAAGATTAGAGTGGCCATATAGACTCTCAGCTTCCTGCATAAAGTTATCCATTCAGGATCTGCATGATATTCACTGTAATATTATCTCAGTGTTTGAAACGGAATTCACATGGTGGAATTCATGTACCTCACAGGGTTCTAAACCTCATGCGATTCTGTCCCTTTTTAGGGGGAAATGTCTTAAACAATTACATGGGGTAAAACACATCTCAGGGAAATGAAACCCTATAATTTAGATGAAGAAATTGTGTTCGAGTACAAAATCTCAGCAGGATTTGTCTCAGAAAAACACCCTGTAAGGTACATGAAACCCATCATGTGAATCCCACTTTAGCGGCGTACCCAGCTGGCCATGACTAATCAATAGAGACTGAAATAGATCATTAGGCCATGGCCACTAGTGCTTGATATATTTGGATTCTAGACTTAGCTAGTTGTATAAATTGCAATTCGACTGGGTTACAGCAAGCGGGTTACAGCAAATGATCCATATACGGAATATATCCGAAGCCTTTTAATTTCAATATATTGATAGTTTTACACTCATTCATCAATGATGAATATACCATTTGCTCCTACCATTATAATGCTATAGAGAAGGGCAGGATACAATCTATACTGCACTCATTTTATATTTGATCACTGCAAGACTCTCTTAGAATACTGTTTCGGATTTCTCTCAGCTTTCCCTCAAGAAATCACTCCGCCAAACTGCGAGCCCAAAAGAATATCATGCAGTATCTCGATACAGTTAAGCCTTGGCTTTTAGTATATACATAGCTATATTGCTGGGGGACAAGGAAAATTGAGGCGTAGGAAATGAGACCAGAGCCACCGCCACGAACAAGATACTAAATTAAAAGTAATCTTCTGTAGTGCCCAACGAGGATGTGTTCTGCCTATTATATCACCACTTGCCATTACATCTGATATATCAGATGCATATATGTACTTCAAGAATGATTGTCGTGGATTGGTTTTAGTTTTCTTTCCACTCAAGGCGTTCAATTCGTTCATGCTGTATTTATGAAAAAGTTCGACCAATAACTGCATACCATTACTAATAAAACGTTTCTTGTTTGGGCTTTCTTACATTTAGTGTCATTGTTAAGTACCTGCCAGATTATTCAAGGAATATGATTGATACTTGTGTTAGTTTTCATCTGCGTTTTTTACTGGCGTTACTTGATATGAGGTCTTCCTGTATTAAAAAGGACCGACACATCTTAATGGCATATCAGAATACATTTGGGTCTATGTTTCTTTTGAGGGCATTTGGGTAAAATTTCGGTGTAACAGCTTGCCGCAAAGATGTTTTTATCAGGATTGTAGAGTAAATCCAGTCAAACTACTAAAATGTCTATTAAAAGGATAATAATTTGTGTTTATCTTGTGAAATTGAGACTTACCTGTATTGTTATTATAGCGTAGATCTCAAGAGTCGATCCGAATGCCACTCACAAAATGCGATAAAAAGTTAGGCAACGACTTCCTTGGATGTAAGGGCACCTTCAGTGTTTAGGTACTAGGCCATGAAGTCCGTCTGACACAAATCAAACAAAACATCACGTAAAAAAGGAAAGAGGGTGTACATGTCTAGGTGTGTGTATGGCGTGGAAGGTGGGATACATCTCAAGGTTTTTGATCTGCTGGCAAAAAACAACTACATGTATTCTAGTTATGAACTAAATCTTTTAGAAAAAAGGGTTCTTATCAAAACACACCAAGAAACCCCAGTGGGAATTGAATGATAGGAAAGGATTCTAAATCAACAAGAAATAAATCTTGTTTTGAATGTAAATATATTACCCTAGAACTACAATTCTTTGAACACTCGTAAGCTGGTTAACATATAAATGTATGTCTAGCCTTTTCTTTTTATCACAGAACCCTATGAAACCAGATTGAATTAATAAGTAACGGTCTGCGGTTTACAACCAAATGTCATTCATTAGTGTACCTTGAATTTGCAAGTGGAAACACATGAAGATCACCGATCATGTGCCACCGACTTTTCACAAACAGAACCACCAACCGACTTTTGTACCACTTTTGGGGTTTTCCTCGGCAGGTGCTAAAGCTACATTGAGGTCTAGACTTGTTCAGTCTGGGCTTCTCGACTTTACACAATGTTCTGCTGATGGTGGTCTCTGAGAACAAAGATCTGTCTGGAAATAGTGTTTTCAGCGCACGCGCAGTCAGTAAAGGCGTCGTGATGAGAGAGAACTTCTAATAGCCCTCCTAGAATTGACTCTGACGACTGTGTCCCAAACCATCGCCAGTGGAAGTAATACTGGATGTTTTTGTTGCGGTTTGCTGCTTGTCTTACAGAGCTGACCTTGTCTGGTCCTGACTAGCGCATGGATCGAGGTCCTCAACAGCTGAATTCACACGGTGGGATTCTTGTACCTCATAGGGCATTTGTCTTAAATGTAGGGTTCTATTTCCCTAAGATAGGATTTTCCCTGCAATTGTCGGCACAGAGGTACAGAATTTCATAAGATTCTTATTCTAAACACTTTTAAAATTTAGAGGGGCATTTTGGTGAGACAAATTGCCCCACTGCTGAGTTAAAGGGTAAGTACCCAACCTAGCCAATTGGAGGTCAGTAAGAAGGATCACATATTTATCACACCCTCACTTTAAGGGAACTTGAGTCCCAGGGTTAGTCCTATGTCTGAGACTGTGTTCCAAGTGTATCCTTCCATATGAATCAAATTCGCCATTTTCCCTTAAGATTATGAAAATAAAAAAATGGCACCTTGCATTGAGATTTGTGTACCATCGGAGATGTGTCTGAGACTAGGGTAAAGGTGTGAAGTACACCTGTCTTACGTGCATTAGTCCTTGCGTATGAATCCCACTTAATTCGGCGTGATTCAGACCTCAGATGACAAAACGGCAGAGATTCCCACACTGATGGAAATTCTATTCACCAACCAGCAAGGTTAAGAAGAGGCGAGGCAGGGCGTTGTTGATCATCTTCAAAGAAGTAGACCCCAGGGAAGATGACTCTCAACATTGTATTAGATATCAGACAAAAATAAATAGAAAAAAAGGCATGGAAAGAGGAACGCGTACACATTGGGAGATGCGAGGCACTTTTTTTCTTTTTTTTCATAGCAGGGTTTTTTACATCTAGAGGATTGAATTACATCGAGTTATACATGATTGTGCTTCTGCAAGATGTTAAATCAAGAACCGTTGATAATAATTACCACACAGCCGTTCAAATAATAGAGATTTATACAATGATGAGATTATTGCTGCTTGTCTATGATGGACACCTAGGTCCTTCCCCTGATAGATTAAAGTATCAACGCATTAGATCCTGAGTAACTGCTTCGTTTCAACTACGTGTAATAGGTGTTATTTTCCGTCGTATACAAAATTCCCAATTGAAAGGTATGGGAAATGACTAAACTTCCACCCATTATTTGAAAATTGTCAAATTTGTGGTATACTACCTCAAAACCATTTGGGGAAATAGTACCTTTGTGCTATAGGACAAAAACAGTCCCTATTGATATACCCTTTAAATATGGCAATTCCTGTGTATAATCTATTCGAGATATTGACAATAATTAAGATAAACGATGATTTTTTTATGGACAGGCGGTTCTGTAAACCACTCAAGGTTTACTACGCGTCAGCCTCTCGTGGTTTACGGTCGCCTGTTCACAAAACCATTGATTATTGTCTATGTGTACATCTTCGGTGGTGTTATAAAGGATTCAGAGCTATTGATTTTAAGGAAAACTAGTAGGACAGATACAGGGGGAGGCAAGACAAATAGGAGACAAAAGGAGTGGAGTCTCTTCTCCGGATGATGAACTTTTGTCGTCTGCCTCGCTCGCTGGTTCCTGGGCGACCCTCGACGTGTGTCAACACACCCACGTGGGACCAGCGGATAAAAAAGGCCAACACGGCAACAATAGTGGCTAGACACAGCGTGAATCCTCCTCCAGCACCCTCTCGGAAGTGGCTGGACGTGACGGGACGACCAATCAGGTGCTGAGGAGCTCTTCACTGCCGACCTGCCTCCGGCGCGGCGCCGAGAACAGTTCCGAAGCGAATGCGACAAGAGGATCTAATTTGCCACTTCTTTTAGACTTTAAGGGAGGATCTTGTTTATCGTGTGGATTAGGAATTTGATTTATCAGTTTTGATTACAAATGATTCACTTCTGTAAAATATACCCTCTTTTACCGTTTCTTAAAAATTCCGATCCTGCTACCTACTCTTTTACGACACTAGTGCAGCTTTATGGTCACACATTACAACCCCTTTACTTTACCCTCACGCTTTTTTGTCAAAGAGTTTAAAAGGTGTTAGATGATGTTTCCTGGTGTGCTTTCCTATCCCAAATTCTGGCTACAATCTCTGTACCATGTCCTTAAAGAAGGGTAAAATGATATTTACGACCTTATGTTCTAATGATTTATTCATATTCTTTCTATGCTTTGATTCTTCACAAAATAATGAATTGAAGGTGAAGATACGACCTGGAGGCAGCCGGCTGCAGGGGCGTATCCTTGACCCGGCCCTTTCCTGTCTAGTTCCCCGATCAGCGCCCACCCCGACCTCCCACTGCGACCGACTGTCAGCCTACTCTTTCAATATTGTCTCGTCTAGAAATACATGGTCGCGCCACAGTGGATGGGGGGCTGTATAGGGGAAGAAATGGAAGTGGTTTTGGTAGTGGTATTAGAGGAAGGTGGTACAGGAACTATTAGGTCGATTACTAGAGTGTATCCCAACTACAATACCGGATATACTACCTCTAGCAGTAAAAGATAAGTGAAAAGGACAAAAAGCGTCTACAATTATAGCTTAACTCTAGATTTTTAGTCTCATGAGTTGTGAAGATGGACATATGTACTGTTTGTTGGGCTGTTGCTCCGATCCAACCAGAGACAGATACACATCTGTAATAATTCAGATTGATTTCCATAATAATAATAATAGTATATTTGTATTCAAAATATACCCTTCTACCTTGTATGTTTGGTTAGATAGAGACGAATATCTTAACATCTTAAATATTGTGACGAATGATGAAAGTTAAAGTTTGAGCAAGCCATGTTTTTTACGTTCATTAGTAGAATAAAGTAATCCACTACCTGACTGACCTCTAAAAATACAGCGATAGTAGATATAATTTATATATTAGCTTGTAATTATTCTTATAGAAAGGAAATCGCATCATTCATTGCTTTAAGGTCCCTTAATTCTGAAACGCTGTCCAACGAATAGAGGTTTCAGATAAGACCATCACAGAGAATGATCTTAATTAATGTACTTACTGAGTCTGCAATAATTACTATTTCTTACAGACACATTGTATTGACTAGATATGAGAATATTGAACTAATTACTTAATTCTTAAACTAAAATAAAGCACATGTATTTTATTTGGCTAATAAACAGAGCTAAGCTCATTTGCTCCAAAAAGAGAATACAGCGATGCACTCATTGCCACCATTAGACTTCAGTAAAGAATGCAAATCTTCTGCCTTTGAACATTTTACGGTATTTATAGATAAAGAAAAATGCCCCAAGTGTAAGGTCATCACCACAGAATCACACGCATGTCCCTTTTAATGATGACACCAGAGATATAAATACACCAACTTCACGGACTGACTATTCACCGATCTAGATCGTCAGTGATGGATTTAGATATATTTGTTTAATTATTTAGAAAAGAAAAGTCCCTCTTTGTGAATCTGAGTTTTTCAGATACAGATTCCCGGAGATCACGAAAAGGTGCTTTAAAGTGATATAAATGGATTTAGATACGGAAACAGATGGGTCAATTACTCACAGCACCTTGATAGGATGATTGGCTTAAAAACTAGTCCGTTCTACAGATAACCTGATGGCTCAATGTGTGATATCATAATGTTCTTTAACTATGACAAGGGGTGCACCTGTCCTTAACCCTTCAGAGCGGTGCCTCGGTTAATTACACGGGGTAACGAGAGTCGCGGTAACTGCAGACGGTCGGGGGCCTGTCTTGTAACCGGTAGGCGAGGTCCATTTGATCTGAGTCCGAAACCATAATTTATTTGTTGTAGTTTCCATCCTCAGAGTTTCTAAGCAGTGTGGGGAAGATTCAGAATAAAAGGAGTATATATGTATATGTGTTAAATCTCTCTCTATCTCTCCCTCTCTCTCTCTCTCTCTCTCTCTCTATATATATATATATATATATATATATATATATATATATTACCTACTGATTACGGAGTCTCCATAGGAAATGTATTGGGCACCTGGAAACAGCTACCCGGAGATTCTGGCATGTCAGAATCTCCTGCAGGAGATTCCAGAGAAATAGTCCTGTCCATAATGAAGTTAAATTATCATGTACTTCGAAATAAGTTTCTTGACTGTTCATTCAATACTGATCATTTTGAATCAATAATAATAATATCATTTACCATCAGAAATCATTGTGATAGCACACGTTGCATTCTAAAATCACAGGTTAACGGCAAACTATATTATTGGTGTAAGACTATACCAAATTACTGCCACACTTGACTTTGCTATGATGTCTAGGACTAAATGTCTTGCAGAAACATTATCATTGCAATAGATTTGTTATTAATATTGTAGGTGGGTAATAAATACAATAACGACTTGTTTTGTATATGAGTGACCGTAATTTCCTCGTAGTTGGTGACGTAATATCTTTGCTAATCGCTCGGATATTACTACGCGCCAACTACTCAGAGATTACAGCCACTCGTACACAAAACCAGTCATTATTGTATATATACACACTAATGACTGGTTTTGTGTATGAGTGGCTGGAATCTCGGAGTAGTTGACATGTAATAATATCCGAGCGATTAGCGAGGATATTATGTCATCAGCTACAAGGAGATTATGGTCACTCGTTTAAAAAAACAGTCGTTATTGTATAAATTTATTACCCACCTACAAGATTAAAAACAAGTCTAGTGCAATCAAAAGGTTTCTGCAAGACATTTCGCTCCAGACAACACAGCACTGTCAAGTGTGGCAGTAATTCGGTGTAGGTCTACACCAATAATATAGTTTGCCATTAACCTGTGATTTCAGCATGCAAAATGTGTTATGACAGTGATTTCTGATGGTAAATGAGATTATTATGATTGATTATAAATAATCAACATTGAATGAACATTCAAGAAACCTATTTTGAAGTACATGATAATTCAACTCATTATGGACAGGACTATTTTTCCGTGATCTCCTGCATGAGATTCTGACATGCCAGAGTCTCCGGGTAGGTAATTCCAGGTGCCCTATACATTTCCTATGGCGACTTCGTAATAGGTGGGTAATAAATTCATATAGTCGCATGTTTCTCTATATCTATTGATTTGGTATCTCCTGTGTAGAGGTACTTCCCCATCGTATTTCCCCTACAGGAAATGGAGTTGGGTAGAAAGAGCTATAAGGACTGCACGTACCCAAGTGGATGTGCGGTACCTTTCTCTCCTAGTTTCACTCATATATTATCTGCGGGGAGCAAAAAAAACGTGCAGCAATTGCGGTTATGAGCTGGCACTTTTCAAGGCACTTTTTGCGGGTAAAATACGTGGTACTTAATGGTGTTCTTATATTAATAACAGATTGGGGCACTTTGAACTGTAGGGGACGTACGTTTTAATGATATAATACGGAGAAAATTACTATACTTTCCGCGTTTCTTTTATCAATAGAAATAACATGCAACCATGACACAATGTACCCGATAACCCGGATTACGCTAATTTACACGATCAAAACGTAATTTTTACCAGTGGAAATTGCCCAATAAATCTACTTCTTACTTTAGGAATTGTAACTGACTCTGACCTCAGAATTGCGATGTCATTTACATAAAGGATCAGTAAAGGAAATCATTAACATCATTTTCCGGCAAAGCATGATAGCAAGTTGAGTGAAGGGGCTGCAGTCCTTGGGAAGTTGTTATCCACTTAACACAGTATGTGTTTGGAGAGTGAACCTTCACCTATCGACATTTAACCTAATTCTAGGACCATTATCAGAATGGATATTGATCTGTTTTCCCTGTGGGACAAACAGGGAAACTTCACTTATTTCCCAACTTTGTTGATAGTAGTTCCTCGGGCTTTATTATCCATCGTATATGAAGTCCCCTTTAAGAATGTATGGGGACATGGTGAGCCATTACCCATTGTTTTAAAACTGTCAAATACCATGACCATTTGTTACAGATCTCGAATCAATTGTATACGGCCCAAAAGTCATTGTATACGGGAAAATAGTCTGTTTGTTCTATAAAGTAAAAGAAATACTTCCTATTTATATATCCTTTTAATATGTCATTCCTGAGCTCAATTTATTCGAGAAGATGATTGATAAATACAACAAACGATGACTTCGTGGACAGACGGCTCTGTAAAACCACATGAGGTTAACGGCGTGAAACATTCGCTAACGCACACGTGTGTATTACTACGCGTCAATAACTCATGGTTTACGGCCGCTTGTCAACAAGACTATCGTTTATCATCAAAGTATTATGAAAAAAACACCTGACGTAGGCATTTTTGCCGTAACTTTGAGTCAAACCTATAAACATATTATATTCCGAATAAGATTAAAACAAAATTGAAAACTCTAAATATCATATTACGGTGTTTGTTGGTATCTAGATGTATCTGTTTCGGGTGAATGATGTGACACTTTTCACGTCCTTTTCTGGGTTAATTCTTGAGCAGCGAACCCTTTCTGGGTTAATTCATGCCTAGTGAATCTCTCTGTTCTCTTTATGAAGATGATTCTCCATGCTATGATGATAGTGTAATGAGCATTATGATACATACACAATATTGACTGGTTTTAGATACAAACAGCCATATGCTTCAATGGGTTGCCGCGTAGTGATATCCCAGCGAGCGATTCATGCGAGGATATTTCGTGGAGTTTACTCTGAGAAGCATATGACCGCTTTTATCTGAAATCAATCTATAATGTATTTATTTTCCACTTTTTTCCCGGAGAGAAGGCATACTAATTTTCTTTTGGTAAACAAATTTATTTTCGACGATACGTATTTCATCCCTGACGGGTGTTTTTCATAGAGCTATCGTCATAAGTCTATTTACACTGTCAGATTTCTATTATTGTTGGCTGGCATATCATAACATTATTTGGTTATAATGCAGTTCTTACCAATCCTTGTTCATTTAGTTCTTCTGAGACAGTTACCTCGTCGTCTACAAGAAGTATTTAGTCATTATTCACATACTTCTGCAATATTATTTCTCATGTTTCACTTCCTTATATTCAAGGTCGCTCGACCATATATTACCACACTTCCTATCATGTTGATATTAGTTTTAGTTCCGCACTATTTTTCCTCACACACTACTTTTCCACATGCATGCTATATCGGCACCCATCTCATAAGATCTCACACTCTCTAAGTGGTATTCTGTACAAGGTTATCACAACGCTCTATGGGAGAAGAATTCTTTACGAACTAGACTTAAAGCCTTGAGAATCAACTGGCACACAGTATTCCACTAGGTGGCATCATTGAGATTATATGAATCTTTGAGTTGCGTTGATGTACGTCTTTAGCACGGGAGGCAGGCCAGTGGATTCTCAAGGCTCTAAGCCTAGTTCCTTAAGAATTCCTTTTCACCCATAGAACGTAGTGAGAGTACAGAATACCACTTAGAGAGTGTGAGATCTTATGAGAGGGGTGCTATCGGAACCTGGGGGCAGTTTAATATCTGGAGAGATTCTCCTAGGACTGTCATACCATAGTCCTAGGACTGACATATGATGGCAAACGTTTAAAAACATGGATTGGTTTTTCAAAGGTCAGGGACGAGGATGGAGACTTGAAAATGTCCTTCCAAACTGTTTGATAAATCTATCATTGTCCTGACCTCGGTGCTGAAATATCTTGGAAGAATATCTCAATAGGTGTCCTTTCTGATGCTGGTAGCCTAACCAATATATTTTCAATGTACACGTTTGAATGATATCGTTTGAATTATATGTAAATTATAGATTTATTCACCATTGAATGATAAGAATAGATTTTTTTTAGATTGAAAAAGACCCAGAAAAATTGGACTTGACTGGGTTTTGAACACAGGACCTGCTGATTACCACTGGTTTTAACTCAGCACCCCCAACAGTGCCTGGGACAGACACATAGAAGAACCAATCACAGGAAGGATTGTACCATGAACTGTCACTCTGATGGATTCAAGTCAGGAGAAGGAGAATAACATATCAATTATCTAACATAGAAGAACCAATCACAGGAAGGCTTGTATCATGTACTGTCCCTCCGATGGATCAGGAGGCAGGAAAAGGAGAATAACATATCAATTATTTAACGTGATCACTCTCCCATCCTTTTCAATGTCCTCCCGCGAACTCTCCCACCATTGTCCTTATCCTTCTCAGTGTCCTAAAATATCAAACGGTCCCTGGCTCATACAACATCTGTTTGCGACCAGTATGCCGATACAAACTGTAAATGTGTTTTCTATTTACACTTTGTATTAGATGGATAATACAAAACTATATGGTTTGAATTCCCACTCTCTAGATTCACAGGAGTTTATGCATTTTGTCTCCACGCTAATGATCAACAATACTTGACTAGCTTCAGAACTGTGTATTGTCTATTATAGTCCCGAAATCCCCAGATGGCGTGGATGGATGCATAGGGGAGTAAATCAAGTTAGAAATAGAAGAATATCATACAGATTTAATTACGGATATTGGTGGAGTTGCAATACTGTAGAAGCAGATGGTAAACCAGTACTAGGTCTATATCTCATGCCCTCCACCATAACAATGCCCTATATCCCCACTTCATCATGGCGCGTTTCATAGACGTAGTTCTAAGCTGCGGTGACTCTAGCCAGGGGACTGGGTGAGTGATGGCTGCCTGTCAGTCTAATTATACACTTATAAATCAGGTTTTACACCTGCATACATCATGTTGGCCAAGATTTAGCTCAGGTGATCATGGCTGTAGATAAAGTAGAAGTCAGCCGACAAATTGTAGCCCCTGGTCCTTTAGTGGTGGCTCAGTCAGTTCTCACTCTCTGCTCCCTACCTGTACACCTATTAAAAACCAAGACCTCCCTTTCTATTTCACTGATCTGATTGTCCTGTCTAATTCATATATTATCAAGCCTCCCTTTCTGGTCTTCTGCAGGTTTTCTCTGATCCCCCAGAAGTGACCCACTTAAATTGCTCATATTTTTCATCTTCTTCTCATTAATATCCTTCTAATGCCTCAAGGCCGTGTACACTACAGCTGAACTACAATCCGATGCTTACCTGGAGTAGATTGGGCACAAATCGGCTTTATTCCGGGCCGATTTACGTCCGGTGCGGGCCCGATTACTACCGGGAATGATGCGCCACTGGCGATTAATGTTCCCGGAAATGATGGGATCACATCTCCTGTCTGATATACCATCGCTGAGTTAACCCCCGAACCCCCAACCACCAACCCCCAACCTAGCCCTCCTCCCCAATCCCCCCACCCCCAGTCGACCCCCCCTGGATCTGGGTGAGCATGACTGAGCTCATTGTGACCTCGATATCACCCAAGCACACTCTGCTCCCTGAATTGTAGATATGCTTCAGGGTTTTTAGCCAATATCATTTGATTCATTTCTTTATTGAAAAAAGGAAGTGATATAGGTTTGTACCTGAATACAGGTTTGCAGGCACTTGCCTCAAGCCTCTCTTTCGGGTTTGCTTGGTTCCTCATTGTACGACTTCTGTATTATCCCGGTGATTGGGATGCACAGCTCAGTTAGCAGGGGGAACTCCCTCATTCTCAGTGCTACTTACCGCTTATTTTTAAGATACTGTTTTTTACACCTGTGACATGTAAAAGTGTGGCACGGTCAGTTACAATTGAAATGCGCTGTGAGTTACACTCCACTGGGATAAGCTAGGCTATGAACTACGTTTTTTTGGCTATGTGTCGCGGTCCACGCTGGGTATATTATAAGACACGCCAGCAGATGGATGAATCATGTTGAAAAAGAATTCTTTCTTTATTGGAAACAAAGGTACACCAATAAAACTACAGGAGAAAGTGAGATGTATACCACATATACGAAACAATACACATATGCCAGCAGATGGAACTTCATTCGACTTCCAGCAGCCAGAGAGAACACATCTCTACTACACCTACTACAGCCACAAGTATCTCCCATAAAGTATAAGTTTTCTCAGATACATTTCTTGTCTAGTGGAAGACATATCTTTGTCGACGACAACTAGTCAGTTGCTTTATGTCCCAGATATTTAGTTTGTTCATTCTTACATGTATATTCATTACAGATGCTTTGAGGAGGGATAGTATCCTGGGGCCTGCATAATAACTTGCCGACGAAAGTACAGGGTACGAGGCTACCTCCTACATGGGTTATTATTCAGGGCTAACGGGAGGTTTGCAGTAATGCGGTAACAGAAGAGGGCTGGTAACTAAGGACGCCTCCTCCACCATGTGACCGAACTGAACACGTGCGCCAACCATCACGTGACTTCCGACTCTCAAACTGGCCTACTCGTCCATTTGCTCCATCAGGTACTAGGCTCAGTACCAGGTACCAGGCCCATAGGCGTTCAGAAAAGGGTCTTCATTTACGACCCTAAATTATCAAACAGGCCTCTGATTACACATGTCAAATATCTGCATTATTAGCAAGACAAACTATGTAAAATATTCCATAAGGTTCTCTGTAAAAGACCTCCTAGGTGTTAATCAGAGCTCTGATATAGAATACAGCCTCATATCTCAAGAATAAAGTCCCTAGCATTTAAATGTTGGAGGTATATGATGAACTATCTACATTTCTACATCTGAGTTTTGGAACAATGATTATGTCATTAGAGTGGTGTTCAAAGGATGATAGGAAGTGATAACCATATAGATAGTATTGATGATGACTCTAGATATGCTCTTAGAGTAAGCTGTTATTTAAGGAGGCATGATGTCATTAATGCTTATGCAGACCAGTGAGCCTGGTACCTGATAAGATGAAATAATTGTCAGCTACAACAATTAACCTCGTTAATGATTATTGCATGTGTGATTTATGTTACCACAGATCTATGGCTTCTTTCTTCAGCCTTGGCCGGTTTTTGTATGCCAGAGCATCAGTGTAAGATCGAAAAGCATATTGTGTTGAAGCCAGGAAGTCCCCTAGGCTCGATGGGCATCTTTGTATACCGTACTTAACATGTTAGCTTTGAAGCTAAATAAAATCGTACAGCTTGCCAGTAAGTGTGGGACATTCATGCACAAGTACATGTATATAATAATATATACAAACATAATCAACCTCAGAATATCACTTACACAGGTTCACTGAAGGACTGCGCCCCTCTTTTCTACCAGATGGCTTACATATCAAGGTTCACCTGCCAACGCCCAGATGTGTAGCACAAATCAAGCGGGGGTGGATACACTCAGAGTTTGTTTAAAAAAAAAAAAAAATTTAAGCTAGAGTTATTTTATTGTTGTCTCTACACAACGATGGCACGGGCCTGGTTTACCCGGTAGTTTGGAGCATAGGTCATGGCATTGGTTTCGATGACAATCACCAGACCAAGTCGAAAATATTTGAATTACGTGCCTGTTCGTCAGCTTGTATGCCTGGGAAGCGTTTAAGAGGTAAAAAGAAAATCCCTGCTTAAGGAAGAGGATGAAGAAAGATCACCTGTCAGTGTCTGCGAGATTTTTTTTCTTGTAGTTGTTAGTGGGGCTCCGGAGAATAATCTGTGATCGTTGCTGGTCGTAGCGAACGATCAACCTGTCAGGTGTGGCATTTAGAGGATAGGATCTCGGGAAATATTGTCACTATAGGATGTAATGGTGTCATCGGGCAGGAGCATGCATTCCTGCTTGTCACACAACTGTCGTTCCAGTCAGTTCCCCTTCTGTAAACTGTCATAGGATCCTAGTTTATCTTCGAGCTTGGTCTAACCCAGTTCGAGTTAACCCTTCAGGCCTGGAGACAATATCCAGAGAATGCTGTGTGTCGCCTTGAAGCACCACTTCCTAAATTAATTACTCCGATTTATGATGGGTAAATGAATAAACTTTTGCGATAATTTTCATAAGTTGCAGACCAATGGCCAACAACATATGTTATATGAAATGTAGGGAACAACTGCACTCAGTATAAATTGATCTTATTTTGATGGTAATAGTTCAAATTAGAATAATTGGAAGAAAAGCGAAAATAGTATTAAACTGGAGGATGAGGTCAAGGAGCAGATCACTTGTATGGAATCTATTTATCCATACAACTTTATGTAAGACTTCAAGTTGAAACCCAATAAAATGGAAGGAAATGACAATGCTCTTAATATTGTTTGGAACCTTGTTAAAACATCAAAGAACTGTCTCAAACCTATGAATGACAAGCAAGGAAACTATTACTATAAACGTAGGAGTTAGCTTGATTGAGGTAGTCAGCTTGGGTATTTGAAAAAGAAATGCATAAAAGAAACAAGAGCTATCGGAAGACCACAATTAAGGGGGGTGGGAGAACATGTGAATAGCCTATATAAGAGAAATCTGTTTTGGAAAATGTCAACATCGGCTATTTATTCGATTGACAGTCTAGGAGAAGAAAACTTTATATCTGAAAGTTTGAAGTGTGGCAATACCTGTTCCGAAATTATCTTGATGTTACTATGTGATTTGTTCTTCCTCAGATAATACCTTGCCATTATACGCAAACTTTGTGATACTCAGGTTGTATGGCGAAATATGTCCTTATTTGTCACCCATCTAATATAAACTGTCCATAGCAAACACATAGGGAGTGTGCATCAACATACCTGGCGTATACAGGTATGTTGTATCCGCCAGGTTACGATATAGCACGCATACGAAAACATAGTGCATACACGAAAACAGTGTGTATCATAGTACTAATCAATATCAGAATACCACGTTGTGAAGATGTCTTGATCAGAAAGAATATGCCAAGGGACATCTTTTTAAATTCTTAAACAAGGTAAGGAGGGTTGGCGGTAAAATGCCTTTACGGCAAAGCACATTGTAGATTGGCCGCCACCCCTGTCTCCACTATGTTCTGATTGGAAGAGGTTGGAATATAAGATAGATGAGGGGGAATCGGAACCTAACACACTTCTTTACTTTAGAACAAACTTAGTAACATTAAATCAATCATCAAAGTATATGGTACTGGTCACACTTCCAATGGTACATACTGATATGTATGATAATATCTGAAATTTTCTCTTTCAGAACACTGCCCAGATCTTGTTGGTTGATGTGTTATTTGTGTATCTCTCTTCATCTGATTAGGAATAATCACCTCCTGAAGATATTTCTTGTGTATCAATCTGTTCTAGCTTATTGTTATCCTCAGGCTTAGATTGTGCACTGATTTCAATGTGAATATAGAGAAGTTCTTTTGGTACATGCGCTATGATGTTCTTTATTTTTATCTTTTTTTGCCAATTATAGGTAACATGTGGTGTTCGAAGTATATATAGACAGTACTGCTACTTACATTTTCTCAAGTTTTCCTTCAACATGTACCTTTCTCAGTCATAGTCATCATGTCTTTTAGATAGCATTTCTACATGATTCTGCTTCCATATGAGACTTTCTCATTGTTTTGTGGAGCTCCAGCTAGCATAGGCAGATTATGAAGAGAACTAGTCCTCTGGAGTAATATTCCAATATCTGTTAACCTGTGTTCCACAGATGCTTATAATGAGGTATTTAGACCAGGTTTTAAACATCGGAGAATACAAGTGAGAAACCAGAAGATTCTGAAGACAGGTTCACCGTTTTCTTATTATTATATACCTCAAAAACATGAAGATATTTACCTTAGTTTTTTTTAGTTTTGCCAACAAGTTTCAAAGCCCAGCACAAAGCCTTCCTACTACCACTTTTGGAATTCCCCACTTCTATGTTCACAGCAAGGCTGGTGTATGATGTCATATAACTCTCCGACCCAATACTTAGTGTTGATATGAAGTTCTACATACAGGCACAGACAAATGATTGAAGTGTGATAGCATCAAGCAAAATGCAAACTATTTAATGTTGGCTACACTATTATACATTGCTATCATGACAGTTTAAGTTGATGCTGCTAGTATCTATAGTTGTAAGATTCTGCTAATGTTCTAATCTGAAAACAGGGATGCAACCCCTGCCAAACAAAGGCCGTTGGCAGCTAGCAGACATGCTGGAGGCCCCCATCTCTCCTGTACCCATATAATCAATCATAAAGCTTGACTACCTAAACATAATTCTCTCTAAAGTCATTTATTGTAACTTAGTTCTTCACATGCAAATAAGGACAATTTGTAATAGTCTATCATGGTGTTTGGGGTACTTGGTATGAGTGGATCAACCCATGGTGTGGCACTACAGAAGGAACACAAAGTCCCATTCAAGTGCTCAATGTAGAGTTCTCTTGTTGTAGTAAATCCTCCTAATTCATTGATGTTGAAGAAAAAAACTAATGATCTTGTGAGACTGCACTGATTCTGGAACAAAAATACCAGTGTTTGTCCACTGTTGTCTCCCTTCACATCAGTCAGTCAGGCTAAGGGAAGGATCACACTCATCTCCCAGTAGACAAACAGGACTGTATCTATAGTCACTGAACTCCAGGGAGTGATACAACTATAGTTACCTTGTGCATTTATCATTACTATAGTAGTACAACTAAGCTGATTTCTTGTGATATGATATAATTATATTTCATTACAAATGCTAAGTCTTGTTGTTGAACACAAATATGGAAGTCTGCCACATTGTTTAGCTAAAACATGGACCCCCCCCCCCCCCCTCAACAGAAATTGTGAAAAATAGAATTGGCTCCCTGATGGAAATACCAAAAGTAAGCCCCCCCCCCCCTTGGAATACAATAAATAGGTGCCTCTTTCTCTTGAAAACCCCCAAAAATTGTGCCCCCCCCCCCAAAAAAAAAAAAATAATAAAAAATACTTGATGAATGGCTGTACCTCATGCAATGATCGTAGCAACAATGCTGCCTTATTTGTACCAACGATGTATTATGTGCCACTCGAATCCGTCCCAATAAGGTACTAGTCTCTTCCGCTTTAATTTCAAACATGGTCGCAATTTTCTACCACTCGTTATCGACTCTGCCTCGCCACCCACTGGGTGACTGATGTTTACTAGCGACTATGCCATGCACTACTCTCAAGGCACCGTGCTCAAGGGTAAGAACTTCCAAGTGAGAATTGGGCTTTAAAAGATGCCCATCAATCTCTGCATGTTTCTTATCGGCTTCACCAGTCACGTATCGTATTACCCGATCGACTACAGTTCTTTGTGATAAATATTCACGGGGTGTGTCATCATATAGCACCTGGTCTTTTGTTACTGTTAACACCTAGAAACATAGATCATTGTAAGTGGAAGACTTTGTCTACTCGAGGATCATGTATCTAGGCCATTGGTTATTTCCCTTTGCCAGCAAAGGGCATTAACAGGTGAAGTAGGCTAGAGAATAGATTAGAAATATATTAAACATGCTTATTCCATATATTTCTAATACAATGGAAAATATCATATTGTAGCACAAGTATATTTCTAGTACAATGACCAAATCATGTCCCATAAGGTTTGGCATTGTTATTTATCATAAATATATTCATATCTTGAGTGAATATTTAGAAAATAAGAAATCCAAACAAACGCTCGAATGATTGATTTTCCTCTAATAAAAAGGACCCTCCAAAGACTTTCCGCGTTATGGTGAAGCTTGTAATCATCAAGATGATAGATCATCGTTAGCATCAGAACGCAGTTCGCCTGGGTAACCATGGAGACTAGTTACGCTTGTGAGCTATTAAATGTTCTGTCTGAGATCACATCAATCTGTTATTCGGTGTTTCTGGCCACCGATTAAGGCTTTCAGCACCAACCAACAACTATTTGCTACATCGCATACACATAATCGTCAGGCGGAAATGCATGGGATAGAACTTTCAGACCGACGACTATTTATTTCTATGCAATCTAGCACCACCTGACGACTATGTGCCTCACCGATCATTGGTAGCGGGTGCATATAATCGGTGGCGAGTTGACGATTGTTACATGGCACAATGTCAGTGATATTATTCAGTTTTCAGAAAGACACTGTGGTGATTCTGTGGTTCACGATTATACGTCAACGCTGGATCTCAAGTGCCATCACCTGACCACTTATTTTTCTGTGAACTCATAACCAGTGACCATTCAGTCATCCGTTGGACTTGCTGCATAAGAGGATTCCCTAAAGTCGTCAGCGAAGGTTTCTTAAATGCGTACAAATCTAGGCCCATATGGTTTGTTTGTTGGTTTGATTTTATGTCCAGTCAACCATTATAGGTCCTTCCCAGTCTTCCTCAAGATTCTTTTACATCATAAAGGTGGTGATCGAATCAGGTAGAAATCTCACCCCTATACTTTTAGCAAGGTGAGAGTTCTTTTACCTTCTACAGAGACGAGGTACGAGAAGGATTGGCCATTGATATAGCAGTAAATCATCCACTGTTGGAGATGAAGGAAAACAGTGGCTACAGTGGGACTTGAACCCACAAAGTCCCACAACCTTTGTATTGTGCTTTTAGCCATTGAGCTAACTCCCCACCCATTTATACATACATGTGTATAGACTCAATAGACTCGACTTACACAAATGTGCTGAACATCATGATAAAGTACATCCCATTGTGGCCAGAAAGGTACAATCCATCTCTTTTCGTTCTATATTTGAATAGCACCCACAAGGTTTATCCTTATAATAGACCTGTAACTATCTTCTTTTGATCAGGACTCAAAGTACATTCATATTTTTACCAAAGTGCAATGATAGAGTGGCACTTTTGATGCGCAAGGATTGCCGGTTATGGTACGATGGTCCCTTCAAGATATATTGCTTTAGGACAACAAAGTCGGAGGCTAAACCATATGCTTACACGAAGATAGAAAAAGCCACCACCTGCACATGAAGATATCAAAATGAGGAAGACAGCTATAGTTACCTTAGAAATAAGGAATGATAGGCAGTATAATACAGTAAACACTGAGTGGCATAGGAAATGTTTTATTGCCAAGAATATCCAGGGGTCCGTTTAATATTTTAGGACAGTGAAAAGGATAAAGACAATGATAGGAGAATTAGTGGGATGACAATGACAAGAATGGAGAGCCATCACTTTAATTGGTGTTGTCCATATTATAGTGTCCTTCTCTTAACCTCAATCCTTCCGAAGGTCATCATCTGATTCGTTCTTCGATGTGTCTGTCCTGGGCGTTGCTGGGGATACCGAGTAAGAATCAGTTGTAATCAGAAGGTTCTGGGTTCAAACCCCAAACAAGACCGATTTTTAAAGATTTTGTTTTATTTAATGGCAAATAAATGAACTATTTACAGATGATCGTTAGAAACTCTGAAGAATATTAATCAAGCAAATGAATCGATTATGTAGTACATAGCTAGGCTACCAGTATCAGAAAGGACACTAATTGAGATGTTCTTCCAAAATGAGAGTTTTCAGGATCGAGTGCAGGACAACGACATATTTATCAAACAGCCTGCAAGAACATTCAACGTCTTGTCCCCGTCCTTTGAAAGGACAATCCATGTTTATCTAACGCAGTACCTCCTATGACAGCCCTATGACTACCATGTGACAGTCCTAGGAAAGTCCTTCCTGGTATTAAACGGCCCCTAGGGTTGTGAGCTGTTCAAAGTTTACAACAGGTAGCAGCACTGGGTGGTGTCAACACATATCATGGATCATGGCATAACCTTTTTGAGCCTGGAAAATCACGTTCTGGGCTAGCTGCAATACCCAACTCTTTACTATTCACGGGCCAAAGGCTTGTTGGAAGGGAAGGGCCAGGAAAAGTACATGTATAGTTTTTGTTATACTTCAGTTTATTTAGAAATTAATTAGAAATATTGTTAATGATTAATTGAATTATTATTATCATTATTGTATCTTCTGTATCTGTATCTATCTGAATTTTGTGTAAGTGTTATTTGCATTATAGCACCATAAGATATTTATTCTGGAGATATTGTATAGGAGACCAAAAGTTACGTCTTATCGATGAGATGAAATAGTTGTAAATTGCATTAGTTAATTCTGTGACCGTTAGTGTATTGCTTTCAGGGGTAGATATATACTCTATGCATGGGTTTCACACAGTTCCAATATAAGCATACATGTATTCCAGTTTATCCAGCTTTATTCCAAGAATACCTTCATTTGATGAATTACGAGAATCACTATGGTTCCAGTAATCACGAGTTTCAGTTGCTTTAAGCCTCCAAATGTATTCGCTGTGCTCCAAGTGCAAGAATAGATTTTATATAATTGTACACTTTAATTCCACAAACTGTGTCCGGGCTGATGTCGAAGTTATTTAAGATGTATGTTATTCTACAACAAACTACCAGGGTGTAACTTTTCTAATTCTATTTTCTCTTATAGAGAAACAACGTCAAGTTTTATTCTTTACTTACATTTCATGTATTGTACGATCTTAAGATTTATACAGTTCATACGCTGATTATCCTTGTTCTTGTGGCCTTTTCCTATTGGTCCTCGTTATGATAATTATACGTATATTTGTAGAAATTCGAACCTTTCACCAGAGTGTGATGTTTGGGGCAAATATTACGATGAATTACCAATGTGGCACGGTAGCAGAAGATCTCCAACCACATGGCAGAATGTCAAAACTTGTTGTGATGAGAAATCTCAACTCAGTCCACGCATTGCAGACAAAAAGCCCTCTCAGTGCAATCGTCATAGCTGTAAATGTGAAAAAACATCAATTAAAAGCTTATCAAGGGACCAATTTAGTAATGCGAGAGTATAAGGAGTTTTCTACGTACAGCGTTACTAGTCTATTATTATATACCTATGGCCGAACGCCTATGTAATATTATTACCCGCTGCTAGGGGCGCGGAATGAATAATGTAAGGGCTCATTATAAAGCGATAACTTATAATTTAAGTGAATAGAATGGCGTTTCTCTATGTATCCTAGGTATATGATAATAAAAAAAAACATTGACTGAGCCATAGGGTTGCCGTTCTAAGCCTTTTGTAACATAAATATGTCCCTCCGGCAACGGGCCATATTTTATGTAATACAAGATACCTAGAATAGCCATCAGTAACCACATTCTCTTTTAGGTCAGGAATATAATCACATTGTTATGTACTTCAGGATGGTATTCTTCAAAATTCTCCAAAATTATGAAACCTGACAATTCATGTAGAAATCTCACCAGTTCTTTTTACTTCCCACACATCATAGACATGGTAATAGAACGATTGGCGTTTGATACAACAGTAAGACTACCACTGCTGGGGATGAAGGAGAATTTTTTTTTTCAGAATTCTATTATCTGCAGAATTACATCCGATTATTTTAGAATCTACGAAAATACAGGGATTTCTAACACGCCCGGTCACCAATCTCACCTAAAGGAGAAAGCTGGTTGCAGTGAGACTTTGTGATGACGAGTCCAGTGCAATTAACTACTGAGCTAGCTCTCCATCTTTATGTTTAATGAAATTGTCAGGTAATGACATTATGTATTACATGGCACATCTATTAGAATATATCATGAAGCACAACGTACATATATTTCCACTATGCTGTATCTAAAGTACACCTTACATGATTTCCACATTTCCACACTGGTGTAACACTATTCCACTCTCGACTCCTGGCGGATTACTGCTGCACTAAAATTAAGTCTTTAGTTCATCTGTTACCTACCAGGGGGATACAAGACAGGCGAGGGCAACGTGTCAATTCAACTTCAATGTCATAGACCTTATGTGTGTTTCTCATTGGGTTATTAATGTTTACCATACATCGTATACATAGTCCCCATTGAGAATGTATTGGGATTAGATAAACCTCTACCCATTACTTAAATACTGTCAGATAGCATAACCATTTCATACGGATTCTAAATCCATTGTAGGCTGAATTCCACTGCATTGTCTATAGAAACCTAGTAGTACAAAAAAAACAAGTTCTGAGAATCAACAGGGAATGGACAGATAAAGAATAATGGTTGTCCTATAAGAGCTCAACTCCCACATAACCATACACTCCTCCCCATCCCCTTTGCACAGATGATACTTATAGACATTGCAGGTAACTCACAATCAAAATTCTTTTCCAAATTAAACATTTACAGCGCGTACTATCAAATACTCCCGTTCCTTAGACACGACCGTCACCAGGACATCCTACCAAAGAGAACCAAACACATTGGATACGATTCTTCTAACCTAACCCAAATCTATCCTGAACAGCAAGATCGCCAAATAACATCCCTTAGTGATCATCCTGATTCCTCATCAAATCATTAATGACCAACAATGTGGTGAGAATGCCCTACGCGACTAAGTGCTGGGTGCCCGCCACGCCTGAAGGATTGAGGCATTATCTCACCCCGGTATTTTTCTCCATAGGCTTAACATTAGGAACTCGTACTCCACGGCCGTGTAGTTCGTGTACCCAATACTCAATGGCTAATTGGGTGATTCATTTTATCAATAAATAATGTTAAACTCATTTGCTAAATCTTAAGACGTGGCTTAGGTGTCACTTGCTCGAGCTACCGTATCAAACTGACGGAGCAGTTGTCTGATCGTGTTATTTATATTCAGACCACTCGCTACCATGGCGACGTTGACAACAGAACCGGGCTTGACGTGGCACCCGTTGCTGACTAAATGACATTACGGTTCCAGGGGGGGGGGGGTTCCTGGATTGGTGTGATGTGTGTGTGTGTGGGGGGGGGGGGATCCGATTGTTCTGGACTCCCATAGCGGTTTCACTAGGTGCTCTTCAGGCTCGAAAATATGACAGGCAGGTCCAACAGGGTGTTTAGAGTCTGGCAATGTCACAAGGCGGTACTGTCTCATGTTTAGACAGATAGGATAAAGCTGGGAGAAAAAATATTTAACTCATTTGCTAGTTAATACACTTACTTGAGAAGAGAGCAGAGATGACAGAAGATGTTTTCACACTCATAACAGGTGCGCACACACTCAGGACACAGTTGCTGATCGCAGAAGGTGCAGCTGTGTAAGAGGTTCACCAGTTTACTCCGTTGACAGCACGGTCTGGACCTTCTTGGTTGTAAGCAGCGCTTCTTCTTTTTCTTGTCTGAAAACACCAGGCTATTATTTTAGAAGGATTATGTAGATCACTGCAGGATTTGTTTGTTATCCATCGTATGTACAAAGTCCCCATTTAAAGTTATGGGGATTCAGTAAACTATCCATAGTTATCCAATACCATAACTATTCAATATGGATTCAAATCCAATGTGTACGGTCTCAAAGTCATTGTATACGGTAGAATAGTCACTTCTTGCTCTAGAGCAAAAGAATACCCTTTAATATAGCAATTCCTGGGATCCTAGACATAATATAAGAAGGATAGGTGAATAAGAACAAAGCCATCTGATGCAGTATAAGAACAAGTATGTTTGTGTCAACCTGCTCTATTGCCTCCCATGATATGAGTACCCAATGTAGGGGTGGGGGATTAAGTGGTTAAGACAACTGGAATTTTAACCCCAAAGTTGTAAGACTAAGTGGGTTTGAGTCCCACTGCAGCCACCTTCCCCCCTTCGCCCCCATCAGCGGTAGGCTTACTGCTATAACAAAGGTCAATCCTTATCATATCATGTCTATGTGGTCTGGAAACTAAGAGAACCCTCACCTCGGTAAATGTGTAGATGTAGCGATTTCTACCTGAATTCATCACATGGATTCGTAATTTTAAGAATCTCGAGTAAGTCTTAAAAGGACATGTAATGGTTGACTGGACGCTAATCAGACAAAATAAAACAAGCAAAACGAGTGTGGTTATATATGAGGCTGTTGGTTGTCTGCTTACGCGACCACTAGTAACTTCCTGGTTTCAATTATACCTGCCACTTCAACTCTCATGAGATGTGTAAGATAATCCCTTCACCTCACCCCTAAGTTTAGATTTAGGAATAACATTAAAAAAAATATACTCAATGATCACCCCGGTAAATCGACAATACTACGCCACAGTCATGGGGGCGTGAATGCGGGATAACGTCATATGTGATTGACCAATCAGCGGCCAGCGTTTAATAGAGAAGACAATACATCAACATGGAGATTTAAACTTTCCTAACTGGATTTGGGAAGTAATTTGAATTATTCTTATACTGTGCCCATGACAGGGCTGAGATGAATGCAGAACTGCACTCGAAACATAAAATAAACAATACTCCATCAACTTGGGTGCACCATAATCATCAATCGGTTTTGCCTCGATGAGCATCCAAACTCGTGGAGTATTGTCTATTTATAGGATTATCGATGCAGTTCTATATAAGTCTCCGATTGGCCAGTGAATCTCTGATTCTGTCAGACCAGAGCCAAAAAAATATTCTGCAAGGAAAGATTTTGATCTAACTAAACAATCAAACAACAAGCAAACCCAATTTTGTTTGCTGTCGACTGCTCACCTTTGAGCGCATTGGCGTCTGCTACAGAGTAATCATTGTTGTTGAAGAATCCCTCGATGAGTTTGTCGGCGTTGAAGGCCGTCTCAGTGCAGGGCTGTGCTGCGGAGTGGTCGGACAGAGCGCACAGTTTACCACTCGAGTCAAAGCGCAGCTGACCGGGCAAAGGCCGCATCGTCTGCCGGAGACCCTCCCCGGCCTCTCCGGCCTTGTCTCCCGTCACCGCCCCCGCCCGGCGCGCCGCCTCAAACAGCTTGGCCGTCGTCCTCTCTGCAATTTCCATTCATCGAAAAGGTTTTAATCATAAGATGCTTATTATGATATTTTCATCTTTACGATGTCCAAAACGACGAGACGGTGGTTAACGGACTACTAAATCGTTGATATAACATCTCAATGGAGAAAAGGGGATACACTGGCTTGTGTTGAATGTGTTCATTGTCATGCTTGTATCGTCTTTGGAATGAGCTCTAAGCAATTAAGACCACTCAAGATGTATACGTGGACAGTATACTATCCGTGGTAGTAATTTAGATGCTATCATTCTCAAATTGTTGTGTATATTTAGCAAGCCTGTAACAATTCTACCAATAAGGAATACATCGATCACTATTGACATTATTGAAAATCCTAGTTACAAGGATTGGACCTACAGAATCACCCAGCAGGTAGATCACATTCACCTTCCCTGCTGATTCTCGTCCACAGTGAGCGAAGGCTACACCAGCTCGACTTGCAAGCAATGCACCACGATACACTTACCAAACACAGCTTGCATCTTCTCCGTAGCGCGAACTCCGAGATCCACATGTCTCTCGCTGATTCTGCTTTTAATCTGTAGTGGGGAGCCATCTCCAAATGGATTCCGTCTCTTTGGCATGATGTTATGAAGGTCACTAGAGTTGTGGGAGGTGGTGGTATGAATATTCCCAGGACCGTGTGTGGGCACGAGCCAGATTGCTTTCCGGTCCGCTGAGCAGTGCTGGTCTTCCTGTTAATTGCAGTGTTGTAGCACCAGTCGCCAACTAACCTCTCTTGAGGAGGATTGCTAGTTGATTGCTGATTGGTTTCCATGTTGCCGTTTGAAAGGGTACAGTTTTAGGTGGGAGGGGTATGCAATGTATCTTCCTTTGGCGTCCTGACAATGTTTTTCAAATGATTCTTGACCTCCGGAATTTTATAATTTCAAATGCTGAAATATTTGGGCAACTCAAGAGGTTATGAGACTTTGTAAAAAAAAAAAAAACTTTGAACAAAAAAAAGCTGGCCCTAAAAATACTTAATAAAACAGATACGAACTCATGATGAAATAACATAAATACTCAAATATGTATTTTTAGTAAGAATGAAAGAATTTCAGGTGCACTAATAGATTGTCAGTTTCAAAAGTAGCTGCCAATATCTATTTTAGGTGAATCACAGTAAGTATTTTCTTCATCAGGAGTTTTTTTCAGGAATCAGTGTCGATTTATCGAGATTCTTCATCTTCCAACATCATGTTACATCCCTTTGATAAACATAATAATTGTTTTCTTTACTCGACAAAGTTCAACTCCTTCTTTTTTCTATTTTCCCTTTAAAGTCCAGGTCACAGACATAGGTCAAGGTAAACGTCAATAACGATGAGACAAGATTATAAATTGAAACAATAGATTGAAGATTTTAAAACTACATGTCACTCTATACGCTTTACCCTCAAGGTGTAGAGAAATGTTTTGAGTTTTCGATTCCACTAGTACCGGCGCAAAACGCTAGGGGTCGCTTGAACTCATATTCCGTTGCTTTATCATCTTATATGACTCTCTATCCTTATTATCATTATAGGTGTTGTTATATGTGTTGTCATACCTGTGGAAGTTTCATGTTCATTGATAGAAGGAACGTGAAGCATGCTTTATCTGTGCCTCATGGGTCATTTAGAATTTCAGCATGGACGCGTGGTCTTGAGAGAGCTTCCATATCATTTCATTACGCGACAACCATGGTAATAACATAATATATACTGGCTGCAATAACAACATGAAGATATAGAGAATCTATCTCAAGGCTGAGTTCCTTGACTTGCGATGTTACTGCTACCAACGTAACAAATATAACAGCGCAAACAGATCAGGGAGTTCGATCGACCTAGAATCATAACACAAAATCAATAAGGAACTGCAAGCAGATCAATTGATTTGAGTGACCACCAGAAGGAAATAAAGAGGTGAATTATTTCAATTCTAAAATAAGATATAAAAAGGAAGTGCACAGAGTAGACATTTTGACATTTCAAAGAGCGTAGCACTGGCTAATATGAAAACAACAAATAAATAAAGATAGTCAAATTCATAACATTATGCATTACCATAAACCACCGAATACAACCACAGGAATATGGATTTATAAATGTTTAAGTGGTAAACTAAATAATTTCAATGAATTAAAAAGGAAACAGAAAGAACTCTCCGGGCCTAATAACATATATCTGTCCATTCGAAATTTAAAAATTGATATCGATACAACTAACATGTTTCAATGTTTAGTTATCATTTACTTTACGTTTATCCTTTTGTCTCAGTACAGGTCCCTTCTATACTTCTTTATATTTCTATACTTCTTTATATTCCTTCAAATATTCGATTTTTAGCATTCATTTAATTGATAAAGTTGATTAGGATAAAAGTAGAATATGTGTTCTTTGGTCCATGTCATATTTTTGATATGTTAATTGTTAAAATGGAAAAAAAGAAACAAATTGTACTCGATTCACATATCAATGAGGAAACATGAAATATGAAAAGAAACTTCTTCAAACAACCCCAGAGCCCAAGGAGGGGGCGGGCAGGGCATAGTGACCACATGAGGCCCGCCCATGTTCTCTGAAACACCGACCATTTTGTTAAAACATAAAGGTAAATATGCCCATGTTTCGATATCTTTCCATGATATAAATTGATTAAATGATATTTGACAGATTGTCAGTAATTGACAACGCCATGAAATCTCTATCATAGCAAATTTCATCAATTTCCCCAGCTGTCTTCTCAACCAGAAGGGGGAATCCACAGTGACGTCATGGCAGAGGATGACCCATTTTCGCAGCATGACAGAGCAGATCGACACTTGCTCCCTGGGATTCCCTCTCCAGGGTCTTCGAGCCAGCACTCTCTGAATGTACACACAGGCATCGTCAAACCTGGATAACACATGTAAGTATTGCCCTAGTTAGACCGCATATGAAATTCTGCCACTGCTGAATTCCAGTCTAAGAAAATGGAGCGCTGCCAAAGCCAATACTGGTGCACCGAGTGACCCCTCTTCCAGTGTCTGGTTGTAGAGAGGCTGTATTTTAGATGGGTCTAGAGAGCACACTGATACATGCCATGGCTAGGCCGCCCGTCTAAAATAGCCAGGACTCATATTCTTAACTATAGTCTGGGTGAGTTGCATAATATTCCATATCGATATAGTCCATACGGATTGAGAAGCATTATTTGTATTTTTATATCGTTATTGATCTTTATTTTTCTCAGGTGGAATTATGGAAATATCATACTAGTGATACCGTGTCATGTTATCTAGATTCTACAATTGGTATATGTATAATATACATTTGTATAAGGAATTGTTACCAAATACCGTCCATTACTTTCCATTTTTAGGTGAACAATTCTGTACAGTTCGTATACATATCCATATAGTTCAGGCACTAGAGGCTATAACGGTATGGGGATGAAGCTATGTTCAGAATAGGTATTGATTGATGGATGGTTGGATGTGTGAACGTATATATATATATATATATATATATATATATATATATATATATATATATATATATATATATATATATATAGATATATATATATATGTATACATATATATAGATAGATATATATATTTATACACACCCACACACACCCAAACTCACACACACACATCCACTCACAGTTTTTATTGTTGTTTTAGGTTTCTTGTTAAATTCCTTTATATATTTTCCTCTTTTTTTTCTTTTTTTCCCATTTTTCATGAAACTCTGAGTTTTTCTCATTTCTATGAAAGGACAAGTAATGATATAGTACGCTGCAAACAAATTCTAATTCACATGATAAAATCAATTGTCTGTTTATAAGGGCGAATCTCTTTTGCTTGATTGCACATTGCTGTATAATAGCAAAACCGATCAAAGGAAGTGAAAGCATGTGCTTGTATTTGTATATATAAAATTGAATAACATTCTAATCGTTTTACCTAATACAAGAGAACCCTGCTTGCTGGGGTACCTGCGCATACACATGAAAAAGGAAATTCTAACTGCCCCACGTTGTGGAATGTTCCCTTCCTTAACAGGTTGCTGGCAAATTTTTCATGATAATATTCAATGAGTATACAATGACCTTTCAGACGCAGCAGCATAGAATGGGTCAGAATGTCGGCTAGCTGGGAGCAATGGAAGCCTTCAGTCGACCTTGTCGCGAAGGTCCGGGGTCATTTGACCTTCCTGAAACAAGTGAACAACACTCACAACCTCCACGAGGAGCGCTTCATAAAGAATGCAGTCCGCCGCTACGAGCACATGTGGCTCCCCCTACTGGCGGAGAACGCGGGTAAGACCCTGGAGCCGCCGGTGGACGTGCACTGGATCTGGCACTGCCACCTGCTCTCCCCCACAGCCTACCGTGCCGACTGCAGGAGGGCCATCGGCACGGTGCCCGACCACGAGATCGCGCCCAGGGTCATCGACAACAAGGTGGGGTGGAGAGAGATGTTTCCGGACGAACCCTTCCACGTGGACTTCAGTCAGCCCCTTGAGTGGAGTGAGAAGGAGGAAGTACCCTCTAAGTTGACCTATGACCTGGTGTCCGCCGCACGCCGCCAGAGGGCCTTCTACTACAACGTCTCGCTTCCACACTACCACGACCTGACGTTTCTCGACAAGGCCCAGGAGCGCTACTTGAAGTTCATCCATCTGAAGAAGATCCATCCTAAGGCATTCATAGGTGGGTCTAAGTGAGATAAAAAAAATCAGGGGCCTGTTGAATGATTTAAGCTTGTACATAAAGACCCTTTTCTGTACGCCAAGGAGTCCCAGAAATGATGTGGCTCAACTTTATTCAACACTTAAAGGAGAACCTCATGGACGCCTAGGACTGTCTTAGCGAACAAACTTAAATGTTCTGCAATATGATAACCCTTGTACGAGGTACAGAAAAGGGTCTTCATGTACGATCCTAGATTATTCAACAGCCCCCACCGACAACGGTGAAAATATTATATTTTCTTCAGCAGTCTTATATCTATAACGATTTTTATAGTGATGCTGATTGCTAGACTCTTTTCTACCGTGCGAGTTCAAAGAAATAAAATATATTGCCTTCTCGTACTGGTATATTTTGTACAAACGCAGACAGAGAAATAATGTAAGGTAAAATTTGTACCTTTAGTTAGCATCTCTTTATGTTTTTTATATCTGTATCGAAATATTTGAAATATCTACTTAGCCATTAGTGCCAACAGTTGACCAGGAAAAACTGAGGCCATAAATAAAGGGGAAAAATGCATGATAACTAATAAAAGAACAAACAAAAAACCCTGTTTCAATACAGTTTTCTTTTTATTATAAGAACAGGAAAAGTAAAATTGCCTTATTGGAAGTTCTTGCTTGTCCAATCCAATGACTTAAAAGACAACACAGTTGAACATAGAAGTGCATCATTTCATGCTATTTTGACATAAGATTGGACAGTTGAAATTTGATTTACATGTATAGTTATCTGAATTAAGCCTTCTTATCAAACATAAAAGGAAATAGAATGTCTATCAAATATTTTTATGTAGGCATAGGACCATTGGAATATCTCAGTTGATCACATAGTACAGTCGCTGAAGTCTTTGATTATGAACGTTCATTAAATGATTAAACACAATCAGAAAGTTCATGATAAAGTTCATTATAGTATGTATCCTCCTTTGACTGGCCCATGTATCCCAACAAGGAGGGTAGCGATAGGATGCAGGGACTAAATCCAGTCTAATCGTATCGCTATAGCTTAACATAATAAAGTAAATACAGGTCCATTGCCTCATTGTTACCTGATGCCTTGCTGCAGTGCCCATGTACGATGTCGACCTGATGTGGCACACACATCAGCTGCACCCACACGCATACGACCGCGACACGACCAGTCTACTCGGCTACCTACTGAACCACGACGACGACACGACGGATCGCAGTCCAGGATCCAAGCTCGTCGTCGCCGACACAGAAACAAGGCAACTGTGGATGCAAACTTACCAGGAGCAGTTCCCCGTGGCAGGAGCGCTCTACAGAGGAGAATCTCCCAAAGGCAAACTGGCCACCGTGAGTCTTATACACAATATTAACTGGGTTTCAGATATAAGTAATCTTCGAGGACTAGACGCGTAGTAATATTCGAACGAATGCAAGGATATTACATAGAGTCCAAACTTGGGAAATTACGACTGCTTTTATCTTTAACTGTTTCATATTGTTATTCAGCGTTGCAAATTTAAATTATCAAAGAAAAGACAAATGAGTTTCAATCACCCGTAATTTCTATGTGTTTAGTATGGAAACATTCTATTAGGTGAATGATAAAAAGGTAAATTCCCTTCTGAGAAAAACTGTCCCCAATGCGGGGTGTTTTCTTACGCAGGATGATATCGGACAATGTACCAAGTAATACCCATGTCAATTTCCTGGAAATTGATATGATGATCTCCAAGTGTGACACAATACTTATCCATTGAGTTAGGTCAGACTAGATTATATATTAACTTCACTCATTTGGTATTAAAATGAGTCAAAGGAATTGGTTTGAATTAATAATTGTCACAATATTTTTTTTTTTTTTTTTTTTTATTCAAATATATTTAAAGACGTTACAGTCGTTCATCCGCTTCCAGACGATCTTCCACTCTGGCGTCGATACATAACAATATACAGGACATTGACAAATATAATACATGACTAGACAGGACTATACATTCACTCTCGCACACATTTATCCCATCTATTAAATATACCACCTTTATACACGTTATACCTCAGTCTTCTGACCGTTGAGTAAACTGGTCTATATGACCTATTACAAAATATTTAAGATTTCCTCTTTTATTTTCATTTTGAAGTTATCCCCTCCTAATAATTGCGTATCTGTTTTTAGCTTATCCCACAATATAGAGCCTATGTATAAGGGTGAATGTCTGTATTTTTCTAATTTAGGCCTACTGATTTTTAGTTTAATCTTTTGATTTCCTGTTGTTCTATTTAAATCCCTTTCAAAAATATTATGTTCTACTCCTGACCACCATATGAAGATCGCTTGGTGGCGCCGCTGTATATTGTAGGATAGGCCTTTCAAGAATTATAACTATGTGAATTGCATTCAGAACAACACTGGCTTGAGGTTCTCAGCATACCGTACTTAGAGTCTATAGTGAAATGCCAGCTGATACATGTTAATTTACATGTCGAGCTTTTGAATTTGATTATCAGGTAAATGGCAATTATCACATGATATAGATAGGAAATATTCATCCTGATTATACGTAGTGTATTAATGCCTATTGTTCACAACCTGGACCTATATGCACTGAGGTAATCCAGTGTACAAGCATAATAATGGAACCCAGTATTTCATTGATTAGAATATTATAACCTCAAGTAAATTAGAACAATCCTATTATTTTCAATATATAGTGAACAATTCATGAAAATGAATCAATTATTTCTTATACAAATTTGCATTTTTTTTCTTATTTGAGATAGCACTAGTACGTCAGAAATTGCCTTCATGCCCTACATTGCAATGCTAGGAGGCATCTAAAGTTCTTCAGGCCCTACCTGGCAATGTCCCCAGGCATTTTCAGGACTGAATGATTTGGTGGATAGTATTTCTAAAATCAGAATGTTGATAAAGACCATAGAGTACCTGAATTAGATATGGTTTAGATTAAAATTCGCTCGTGATTGTGCAGCAGTGAGAAATTTGCTAATTGCAGACTCATGAATGGCACTTGTTCCCTCTTCTCTGCAGGTTGTTAATGACACTCTACTGAAGAACGCTGATATTTCTGCCAAGTTTACCATAAAGAGACTGTCTGTCTCCGGCGGCAAAGAGAAATACAAGGTCGCGGGTACGATACAAGAGATAACCAACAAACCCCTGACGCCAGATCCTCTTCCACAGGTGAAAGGTTCGCCTCTTGTGTGGACATCAGAAGAGGGCATCAAGTCTCTGTGGGTTCACTCCAACGACGAAAACATGATCCGGATGCATCTGATAAGGAAGGACGGCTTGGAGGCCAAGTTGGTGCAGCAAGAGCTGTGTAGGGTAAGGTATCGCACACCTATATTGCCATGATATGTTGTCATAGTTGTGTCTGAGCATGAAGCGTAAGATAGTTTGACCTAGATAGGTTAGCTACTCATAATTGGCAGGCTATACATGATCGTAATTGTGCCGAACTTGTGATCATTAATTGCCCATGCCCATGGACATCCCACACTTGCCAGACTACCATGCCGTATTAAAGAAGGAACCAACAAGTTTTGGTCAAAGTCGTCGTTCTCCACGAGTTTGATGTGGAGTGATATGAACGAGACCCCTCGCTCCTTCCCTAAACCCTGTACCCAGCTTCACATCAGCCACTCCAGGTTATGACATCAGCTTCATGACTTCTAGTACCTCCTCCTCTGGACTCCCGTTCTTCATGCACATCTGATTCAGTCTCCTCATGTTACATGGCGCTTTAGTCTATCCTACTCAGGAAATGGATACGACAAAACGTTTCAAGTATGGCTCCATTTTCTGTCATTCCCCTTCATAATGACATTTGACATTTGACTCTCAACCTGGTCATTTTTTCTCAAGTCCCGCATCGATTTGGTCAATGTAGCGAACCTGTGAGCATAAATGGTCTAGGCACAGGACAGCATGACAGGGTGGCGCTTCCTATTAGGTTCACAAACATCCCATGATTACTAAACTACCATGCTTCCTAAAGACTCCTCTTCTTCTATTTACAAATGTTTACAATTGTTCATGATGTCATTCACTTCTCCTGCAAAATAAACCAAGTCGATATTCCTCTACTCCCGCGTCGATTTTTGTCATAAAGATGTCTTCAAAAGTAATTGTTGTCTTGATATGCTTTGCATAATATATCATTAGATAGGGGCAATTATATATGTAGATATATTTGAAAAAGAATGTCATTTTAGTCATGGAATTATGTAAATAAGTCACAGGGACATGTATGTAGTTGTAATATAAACGGTACGATGTGTGCACAATGTATGTCCTGCACAAATCAACAAGGCTAAACAAGTGTATTACGATGGACTATTACAACAAACATGATGTTCAATTACCCAACAGTCTACATGATAACTAATATAGTATAGGGCCTCCTGATCGCGTTATGCTGTGTGTTTCACACTCTAGTCTTCTGGATACGTGTAATGGGGGGGGGGGGGGGGAGTTTGGTTCAGTTTTAATGCAAACCTGTTACACTGAATCAATAATGTAAACAGTTAGCTGTTGAGAAGGCTAGCAGTCGATGTTTATTTTGTTCCAGACTTCAGGTATCTATTTTGTATGTACATGTACAATGCGGCATTTTTTAGGAGAATAAAAAAGTATTCTCGTTTTCATAAGGTAAAAAGAAATCTTTCAAACGCAGGCACTTCCTTAAATCATGCAACCAGCCTGCCTTGCTTCCAAGGATGTTAAATTGAGTCTTCAATACACATGCCCCCTAAATGCTTTGATTCGAACACTCTTTTAACAAAACGACCATTGAGTGCATTAAATCAAGTAATTGCACATAGGGTAGCCTAGAAGAGTGGGGCCCGATGAATAACTTATGCCTACACAAGCACATGGTACAAGGTGATCTCATACAGAGTTATTGTTTAATGATATTCAAGCTCGTTCTCTTAGACTGTCCTACCTGACCAAGTGTCGTTCATAAGTGTTGTATAAAGTTGACCCACACCGTCCCTGGTTCTTGTTGGCGTACAGAAAAGGATCTTCACATACGAGCCTAAATTATTCAACAGGCCCCAGCTGGCCTATGTACTAACGCATGAGGCAAGGTTGGGACTACCATTTTGTCAGATGCACAGAGGGAAAGCGCTGGGGGTTGTATCATGCTCAAATACAAAAAAGATGTAACCTTTTTCAGCTTAGCCAATCCGGATTGTTTGTCAAAGGGGACAGGTTAGACTTGCTCAAGTCTTTGATTATGAACATTCATTAAATGATTAAAGAAAATCAGAATACAATTCATTATAGTATTCTGACTGGCCCATGAATCAAAGACTTGTCCACTCTGACCAGAATCTCCTGTTTATGACCCCAAGCCACTGTAACCCTATACCTCCCTCCTCCAGTTACCTGCCTACCTGTGTTGTCATAGCAATATATTTCGCCTACTCCTGACTATGTCTCGATTGAGATCAAAGTGAGAGGGTATCAATCTCCAGGCAGATATCCTGACCAGTAGCCACACCTCTGCTTGGGGAGTGTGGCGCAAAATCGCGCCAGTCTACACGGACGATTACGGATGAAACCAGTCCCTGTGTGGAGGGGTATAATCTTTATTATCTGTGAGTAATTCTTACTTTCTTGTCCACTGGCAAGACAATTTCAAGCCATAAATGCTCACTCTTGTTGTTTTCAAGATACAATTCTACACCCGGTCCTGCCTGCGTGGTATTACACCGTGTGAGGAGTCCCAAACCGTCAGTTTCAAGGTGCCTGCTATTGACAAGGAACAGTACACACTGGAGGTACAGGGCACAGTGTCTCACATCAAGCCTGATATCACTCTAAAAATAAGGTGGGGGACGTTCGAGGACCTGGTGATACCGGAGAACTGTGGGCAAGTGTGGGGCCCCGTGCAGCTCCCGCGCCTCCTGGAGGGAATGCCCCACACCTGCCGGGCCGCTTCACACACGTGAGTACTCGCCTACACACGTATAGACTTGCTCAAGTCTTCGGTTATGAACATTCATTTAATTATTCAGCAAATCTGAATGAGATAAACTGTCCCCTGACTGGTCTAGGAATCAAAGACAGTGGGAAAACAGACTGGATGTTTATTTTATGAATTGTTACGGACTCACGGATTGGCAACTACTTGCTTGATTACCATCTTTGATTGTTTATACATGATATTATTATTTATCGTATACAGAATACCCATTGAGAATATATGAAGACTCAGCAAGCCACTACTAATTGTTTCAAAACTGTCAGAGTAACTATGGTATACGAATTCAAAACTGTGGTATTCAGCCTCAAAGCCAATTTTAATTTATTGGAAAAGATGTACATAAATAAATACAACATCCGTTGGTTTTATGGACAGTCGGCTCTGTGAACCACTCGAGGTTGATGTCATAATGCACTCACTGACGCTCGTGTATTACCACGCGTCAACCTCTCGTGGTTTACGGCCACCTGTCTACAAAACCACCGATTATTGTCTATCTATTCTGTATTTATGAGAATGCCCAGGTGACTATATGACAGTAAATAATAACAATCTAGACCCAAGTCAGAGAGGGAAATGATAAGGTTGCTTCGCAAACAGGTGCCACGGGTTGTATGACCATAGTTATTTATAGTGTAAAGTGCTCCGACAACTGACACCCACTCTACTGACATCTGCTGCATATTGCTGCATTTTTTTGTGCGGCTAAAACAACATCTGATACAGAGAGTATGTGTGCAATGTATGGACTGCTGTGAGGCCAGTAGTGTATGACACATTATCCAATATAGCACGTATGGGCAGGAATAGGGGTAATACATGATATACAATTGGAATATTTCATCCTTTATGTTTTATTAATATTGAAAAAATCTATGCGAATTTGTTTGGATTAAATACTCTGTTTGAATAAAATACAACATTTTTTGATATGCTAAATAGTCTCACTCGACTTTGCCCCATGAGGATACTCCGCAACCAAAAAACAGCATGTTTTCTTTGGCTGCAGAACTTTATGCAGGTCGAATCCTCATGTACCTCGAAATAAGTTTCTTGAATGTTCATTCGATGTTAATTATTTAGAATCAATCATAATAATCTCATTTACCAGCAGTAACCACTGTAATAACATATTCTGTATGCTAAAAGTACAGATTAACGGCGAACTATATTATTGGTGAAAGTCTACACCGAATTACTGCCATGCTTAACATGGATGTGGTGTCTGGTAGTAAATGTCTTGCAAAAACCTTTTAATTGCCCTAGTTAGACCGGATATGAAATTCTGCCACTCCTCGGATATTACTACGCGTCAACTACTCGGAGATTACGGCCACTCGTACACAAAACCAGTCATTATTGTGTATGTATTTTCTTTATTCCACTCGATACAGAAAGATGCGTGTAGACATCAATAGTAAATCAATTGTCACTGTATTTCGGAGACGAAATGTTGAGAGAAACACTTCAATGCAATATGTATCAAAATGTATTGGTATCACCTTTTGTTTTATCCAGTGTATTATCCTCATCGTTAATCCTTACTTGTTTTCTGGTCAGCAGTATTTTGATGGGGATCAACACGATCTTCACTGTTCGGATCATCCACTCACTACCACTGCGAATGTCCATCGTCCAAGTCCTCCATGAAGACAATATTGTGGTGTCTTCCCAGCTAATAGGGTCTGAACAACTCCCATCTAGAACCCAGGTATGTGTATTGTATTGTACCTATCTTTGTATACATTGTTTGAAAGACCCGCCAACTACATACCTGTCTTTATATCTACTTATACCTATAACATGCTATGGAAGTTAAAAATACAATATTCAAAATACAACAAGCGATGTACAGTGCACTATATCATTCATTGGTAAAGTGGCTTCGCGTCTGGGCTTTATATTCTCTTCTTGTGTGAAGAGATTTTGAAGTTTGAATACCCTTAAAACTTTACAAAAATATAAGTTGTTCTTACACAAGCAAATCAAGATAGTAATGATGTTAACATCAAGCCAAGCGATCCATAAGGCCAGCATTTAACTGTACCAATGGAAAATCTAAATTTAATTAAAAAATACTATAGTGCTTCCAATTATGCCATCCCTATCCAGGGCTGATCCCTACCTACACAATAAATAGCTAGATGAGCAGCTACGTATTGTTCATATCATGACGTTACTCGTTCCTTATATATTCCTTCTTGCTTTTTTTCGTTTTGTTTTTCTCTCAGATACTAAATACTTTAACTATTACGCACATATCTATATACATATAAGTTTGTTAGATAAAAAATGAACTTTGAATGTCTACGTGTCCAGGGGAATACATGCAGTTGTGTAAGGGTAGACCTCCTTTTTGTTCAAAAGCGGATGGTATATGTTCATAGCTACCACGATAATTATGTTCCATGCACAACTCGCACGCTTGGCGAATTGTTTGACAAATATTATTTTTTAAACTCTTCGTGTGGAGTAGCGTAGAGTTGAGATGTGATTATTTACAGGTACGTGAGAAAAACGCGTGTGTGACTTTAGAACCCCGAGTTGGAGAACGAGCCATGCTGATCAAGAACGCACACGGTGATTGGGGAATAATCACAGCCCAGTGGACCGGCATCCGCAAAGGTATTCCACAGTCATCCTTTATTATCACGGGACGAACATTTGGGTTTATCAATCTTTACACCATCGCGTGTAGACGCTCATTAACGTTGTATCTATTAATGTTTTCATGTACATACGTCCATATTGGGCGCCCGCCCAGACAGCGGAGAGGACACATATCTGAGTTGACTCTAAGCAATATTCTCGCATGCGCTCGGATATTACTACGCGTCAACTCCTCGGAGCATACGAATCTGAATGCAGTCAACATTGTATATTCATATAACTGACAAAACTAACGAACGTTTGGTTGAAATGGAAGTTGATCTCCATCTGATATATAAGATCAAACTGCTGAACGAGTCAAACTTTTTTTCTTAACAAAATCCAATATGTAAAACGTTACGTACCTTTTGCAAAGAAAATATGCGGCCTATTTACCAACATGTGACACTTAATAGAATCGCAATGCATAATGTGGGCACTGCAAGTGGAAATATACACAATATCAGCGTATTATCCACATAGTTTAGACGTAGTTATATCCGAGCAAATGCAAGGATATTGCCTTGTGTCCAGACCTCTGTTATGCATTCAAATATATTTTGCTCCTCTCCGCCTTTTATCTTGTAGGAAACTGACTAACAAATGCCTCACTACCTTCTACCTTGCTTAATCATAATTGCCATACTTGTATTAAGTTTTGATAACAATTTATCACTCCTGGCAGAGAGGCGGCGCCAGCCCTCCATTTGTTTGTTATTTATGAATGTTTCTTTGTGAAAAATCCATTGCTGGGCAATAGTAATAACATGACATGTTTTATTGTAAGGTACGACAGAAACCCCCGGAAGTCGCGGTGTTCTTAGCGCATGCGTCAGACGCCTCACCAATGGCCTGGGCTACGCGAACATGACCTTGCTGGAAACAAATCACCAGAATCAATCCAAGTCAGACTTATTGAAGAGCCTCCAGAGTTGCTCAGTGTTTGGCAAGGAAGGTTTCACAGCCTGTATTAGCGACGATGAGATCAAGGTGGGAGAGGACTGCAGAGAGTTGGCCGAGATGCTGGCGGTTTACTTCAGCGCTGCCGTCCTGCTGCTGCTGTGTGAGCCTCAGCCTGAGGTATTCCTCAACAAAGGAGAGCCTGCAATACCTTCACAATCCACCAGAAGAGGTCGAGAGAGCCTCGCCGCCTACGATGTACCATTCCTCTACAACTGCGGCTACATGGAGCCCAAGGACAGCAATACCTGGAGGTACTGGAACCACTGCCGGGACAGGGCGGCATCTACACGGCACTGGGACGATGAGGATGACCTTGACGTGGGTCTGTCACGGCCCGCCAATTGGCCTCGCTGCCCTTGGGATCCTGAGGGAACTTCTGAGCGTGATAATGACTCGTGTCTTGCAGAGAGGGGAGGGGACAGCACGACAGCAGCACTGTGCTGTGGGTGTGTGTCTCCCGAGGAAGGTGGAGGAGGTGGTGATGGTTGTGATGGGGGAGGAATTAATGGTGGAGGAAGAGAAGGAGGAGGAGGAGGAAGTGGTGGGGTAGGTGGTGGTAGTGGTGGTACCAGTGGTGATGGAGATGGTGGAGGTGGTGGAGGAGGTGAAAGTGGTGGTCATAGCAGTGGTGGAGGTGGGGGAGGCTGTGGCACTACTACTACTACTACATGTGATACCAGTGGCGGCGGTGGTGGTGGAGGAGGTGGAGGAGGGGGAGGAGGTTGTGGTAGTAGTTGCGGAGGTGGTGGAGGGGGTGGGGGCGGTGGTGGTGGGGGTGGTGGATGTGGGGGTGGTGGATGTGGTGGTGACTAATTGTCTATTACCGATGCTTTCACTAGATCAGTTCTTGGTAAGGGATTCGTCGAGAAATCCGAGCCAGTAACTCCATGCTGACTTGGTTTCTAGTCTAATTTTGAGTATGCAATTCGTCTGCTGAAGAGTCTATGTGATAACCTCAGAATATACATGTATATGTGCAAACCTGTGTAATACTATTTCCGTGTATACGATATGAAACCAGCATAATAGCATGATATTACTAGAACTTCAGGTTTATTTATTTATCTATTTATAATATATGATGGGGCCACTTTCAGATATATCTATGTCCACAATTTAATTACAATACTTATAATAAGTAAGCAGCTATATATTCGAGGTATACTCTGCAGGAGCGTACATGCGTTCATAGTCTGGGCATAGTGTAAATGTTGTCATCAGTGTGGAGGTTGACTTATTTGTTTCATAATGGAAACTTCTTTTTATTCTAAATTAAACCCATTTTAAGACAGAAATTAAACACATTTATCTGATTTCCAGGCGATCTTCCATGTACTTGTATTCGCCACATATAACAATTAACGACATTATGAATAGTTACAAAACATACCAACATTTGCAGACCATCCTTATTTATTGTTGGTTAATAGGAATAGGTAATGGGCCAGATCCTAGCAATGGAATTGTCCCTATTGATATACCCTTTCATACGGTAATTGCTTAGATTTACAACGTGAGCCTCCAGAGGAAAAGCCTACCACTTTTATTAACGGAACCGTTCCCTGAATGGGAAGGATAACTCTCCGGGCGTCCACTGTGTATTTGTGCTATTGAACGTTTTAGGTCGATGTATTGAACTGTCATGGATGAGCGAGAAAATCTGACGCACAGTCTATTCAGTAAGTTATTTCTGACACAGTACCCTCAAAAAGTAACAGCAACCAACGTCACAGGATTATTGGTGTGCGATTAGTAAAGGGCAGAGAGCTAATGTTCCCTCGGCAGCGCCAGTTTGCCCCCCGAGCAGGTAATCTTCACATTGGAGGTGAAAATGTAGATCTTCTATACTACTAGAGGTGTGAAAGTAAGTGGTTGGTAATAGGTCACTGTCCAAACTCTAGCCTTTCTTCCATATGGGTATACATACTTCTATGTCTGAACAAACGTGTCCTGAGTTTCATATTTACGTCATCCTAAACTGTGATGGAGAGAAAATGGAGACAATATGAAACTGAATTCTGTAGGAACAAAGTACGAGACTCCAGAGACTATCGACCGACAATGGGCGCCATCTCGCAGATAATACTGTCGGCCACCTGGTGGTTGATGCGTGAATTAACTATGGCTCTCTGCCCTATACAAAATCAGCAATATATGGATTTGTTTTCCTTTCCTTTGTGGGAAGAATGGCACCCATTAAAACAATGGATAGATGATCAAAACTTGTTTGAATATCCTGATCAATGGTACACCCATGATGCGATGGTTGCTGAGATTAGTTCCTCTTAAGATGGACCTGCTGTGTGCAGTAGAAGAGGTACATGGGGCTAGCATCTACTGCTGGTGGGCCTAAGATTGTCTTCCATGAGTTGGCAACCTCTAGACTCATGTCATTTGAATGGTGTGATTTAGATACTAGCAATGGCTTAGGTGAGGTTGGAGGTTTATGAATCTCAAAGCTACATGTGATACCTTGCAATGTTATTGATGCTGGATGTAACTATGCCTAAAACTGTTTCAAGTTCCTGTTATTCATTACTTATGTATGGATGAATGTCTGATAGCATGACATAAGTAAATTATTACATGTACCATGCAGTTAGTGGTGACTGTGCATCTCGAAATACTGTTATGTATTGTTACCATCTATGCTCATTGTTATAGTAGCTATAGTCCTTGAACTCTGGATGAATAACACCAAGTCTTTTCCCATGGTTTATTGTTGTTGGTATCCAACTGTAGGCTTACTGATAGAGGTTCCATGATGTATACTATTTGCCCTGTTGGGAAGGGGCGGGGCTACCAGGCTGTTGCGTAGATTAGACCGGGGGAGAGTGCACGTCTGCCTCTCAGTAGAGAAGTTGGAGTTGGAGTATATATCCTAGTTATAGCTCATGTTCATCACCAACTAGAAATACCTGAAACATATTTGCTGTAGAATAACTTGCTTTTGAAAATGTCCTCTCGACTTACATCCCTTCCTGCACTTAGTGAAATTTTCTTAAGACGTTGTTGTATTGTTGTGCCGTGACAAAGGCCATTATATCTTTCCTCTGTGTTGAATAATGTTTCCACAAGGTGCCATTTTGAAGAATGGTGGTAAAGCGTCGAATTTGTGCCATTTAATTCTATTTGTGAATTGGATATATGAGCATATCGCGCTTTACGTAAAGTACAAAGAATGTTGAGCATTCTCAAGTGCTGATGGATTGCCTTAACACCAGAGTTTGATGACTGATGAAAGTAGTATATCTGAGGTGCTGGAAAATCTGAAATTACTAGTTTTTAAAGGGGTTAATGTTAATAATGTGCCTTGCTTTTAGACATAAATGTTTGCATAATACTGACTGAGATTCAGCCTCTTGGCTTATTGATTCTTCTTTAAGGCTGTGTTCTTATGGAGAACTTGTCTTATCAGCTGCCTTGAGCTTCATAGTATAGGTGACTTTGCCCTACGTTTTGATGCTTAGCAATAAAGGAAATTGCAAAGTTGCACCTGTTGTATTGTTAATATCTTCTCAGGCTTATTCCCCATCTCCCATTAAAGTGAAATAATCTTCGATGAGACCCAAATTAATTACCATAACCCCAAAAGCTTGCATCTTGTTTGTAACAGATTTTATACATTCCATAGTCCTCCATCTTGAACCGAGCTCTACGAAGCCTGAAGTTGGCGAATGCAGAGTGATATGAACGAGGCAACAGCCGAGTGAATATCACGCAGCATTCAGACGAGTTGGAGAATAACGCCCTTGACCAAAACGAGTTGCTTTTTGTATTTATCTCACCCTGTATACACTAACAGAATGTATGCTACACAGGATACAGACCATGGAGAACGGACTGCGATACTCATAGGGGAATGGAGAATTTTTATACGTAAATTTTATCTTTTGTCGATAATAAAATGGTCAATTACATGTTAAAATTGTTCTGAGAAGTCCTCAAAAAATAGAAATCAAGGTGATTAAACCAAATACCTCAGCGGTATAACGGTGATTGTATGACTCTATATGCCATTTTTATTGTTTGCGCTATGTCATCTTCGTTAGATCTAATGTCAACTTTTGTTGAAGATCGACACCGTAGTGACAAATATTGTCCATGAACGCATCTTTTGAAAAAGAATGAATGTGAAGGTCGGAAACCTGTATCATATGTAACAAGTCATTGGTCAGTAAACGTGTAAATGAAAATTCCCTGAGAAGAACAACTCCAGGAAATCACACACTTTTATAAACGAAATGTTTATTCAGATCATTGGAAAATATATCCAATTAGCAAAGGCTTCAAACTCACTAAACGTGGTGTTCACTACTAAAACTGCATCTCACATGTATAAGTATAAATAAGCAGAAATATGCACATCATACCAACTAAAGTGGGTGATAATTACCAAGTATTTCTAAAGACGATCGGATATGATCAGCATTGACATTCGCCTTTAAATGTACGGTGTTTGGGGTATAATACAATATCAACTGGTTTCAGATTCAAGCGGCCGTAATCTCCGAGGATTAAACACATAGAAATATATGAGAATATTGCGTAAAGTCTAGTCTGAGGACCTTGATCAGCTATTATCTCAAACCAGGTTGTATTGTATCTATTATTCAGCATTACAATTTTCGGTTATCAAAGAAAAGACAAAAAGTGACCTCCTATATTCTCGTGCACTATTTTGTACACAAGGGACCACCCGTAATCTCCGCCTGATGAATTACACAATCCTTATATGTTTAGTATGGAGATTCCGTATTTGGTGGATAATAAAACCTACATGTATATCTAAATGAGGCACTGCTATAGGACCTTCTGCACAGAATCACGACATCTGTGGAGTTAAACAATTGAACGAAACTTGACATATTACTTTGTATTGCACAAGAAGGCTCTATCAGACTACGCTATAGTCGCACCGTTTAAAAGGAAATAACAAAGGTTGCCTGAAATGGTACTATGTGAATGAAGACACAATCTTCACGTAGTTGAGATGGTTGTTTAGCACATGTCTTGGAATTTACAAAATGTGCTGTTTTTGCTTGAGTTCATACAAACATGGCAAACATCAAGATTTGAACACTTGTTTCGGTTGTCTCATCAGAAGTGACAGGATAATGTAATAATATGACCACATTTGTGCACATCTCACCACCTTTATGATAGTACATCCCGGATTTTCCCTACTGAAAGCCAGGTGCAAACCTTATGAAGGGGTGTCCACTGCGCTCCAGACACACTCCGAGACACTCCGAAACACCTTACAACAAACCTTCCGACACAGATTTGAACATTTTGAGGTATTGGCATAGCAGTGGACAAAGCGTCCCGACACAGCCTACGACACACCCCGACACACTCTGACATGGTTCCCGTGCCGGAGCCGTGTCGTAGACCTTCTGACTCAATATAATCTTACGATTCGTGCATCGGTGTGCATCCTTGGTTGTATCGGCTACGGATTAATCTATTCTGTGTCAGGAGATGCATCACTGTGGTGCTTTGGGAGCTCAGTGGACGCTGGGCCTAACTGAACGGTTAAATACCATGTAGGAAAGCTTCAAGAACTGCAATGAAGTGGGATTCATATGAAGCAAGTGTCATATGTTCTGGGTTACAATAGCACCTACGTTTTCTACGTTGTCGAAGGATGTGTTTCGGGGATAATGTAATGGCTTGCGTATGATTTCATTCCATTGATATGGGCCTTAATTCTCTCAAAGCTTCAGGCCATCTGCTACCATACCATGCCACACAACATGAAATAATCACTCCTGTCAATGCTATCATGAGCATGGAATATAAATGACCTAACCTAAGAAGACCTAACATACACAATACTCACTTACACAACCATGACTTAAACAAGTAATTGCAATATTCATACAGAAAAGTTGTAACTTAGCTAAGAAATACATACATCTTTTAGGACAAATACAAACCTACACATAAACCAACTAGAACTACGCCACTTAGAAACATCAGTTGAACATAGCACAATATATTCTATACTGACAGGTCAGCCATTATGTACAGTATGATGTAAGAGTAAGATAAATATGTTAACATTGATGGTTGACATTATGTCCGAGATGCGTTTTATAGTATCTGGGTAACTTGGCTGGAGTGTTTTTCTGAACCAGTGATGTGATGTGTACAAGGATGCCTAAGGTTGTTGAAAGAAGTTCCTTTATAAGTCCGCAGAGAAGGTAATTTCTAACCAGGCATACTGGGTACTCTTATATAAATAAATGACCACTATTATACACCCTATGCATAGCATGTGCTTGTATATCTAATTTGTTATCGGTTATATTCATAATAAAGTTGATATTTGTTAAGATATACATAAAACATTTGACCATGTTTTACAAATGGATATAGGCTTTAATCTCTTTAGTAATTGGTCTTACTCACTAGGCTCATTGCGGGGTCAGATGAGAGTTTCCTTGGGATATAAATACTCTTGAGTAGATCTGCGCTTCATGGTTTTCACAGATGACTATCACAAAATGGCAAGGCTTTTCCTCCACAGAAATGATCTGGTGATTTTCCTGTGCGATTCTAGAAGTATGATTGGGCCTTGAAGACCCAAAAAGGCCTCATCATGACTGTGCTACCCAGTGCTCATCGCGGACAAGACATGGGACTCACTAGTTTTCATGTACTGGGACGGTAAGGTATGTGTCTCCCGGCTCTACCCTACATATGATATTAGCTTGGTATGAACGTCAATAGGCTCAACATTAAGAACTTGTACTCAACAGACTCGTGAGTACTCATATTCAATGGGCGATAAACAGCTAAACTTGTTCCGGATCAGATAAAATATTCATGCTTAGTCAGTGTCACTAATCGCCATCTCGTTTTGGTGCGCTTTGGAATATTTACTGGGCTATTGTACTGGTCAAATTCCTGCATGCTCCAAACTCGATGGTGAATGGGGAAACAAACCAAACACTTTTCACTTTCTTGATATAGTATAAGTTTGATACACACGCTGACATGGATTGTTGACTGTATATGGTTTATGCTTGCCTCTCTAGGCTAAATATTTATGATTACATCACACATAACCAAGACCTTTGTGAACTCCTACAGTCATGCAATGTTTATATATTATAATGACCTATAGGTTGATATATGATAGTAACTGGTATCATTAGGGTGTGATATTTACCCGGTTTCGGTGAGCCTCAGTAGACAGTGATTTATAATAGTGTGTATATTGTAGTTTACTATATACCCATGCCGTATATACTGTAAATATGCACCGTTTTGGCTTATGACGTAAAAATACTGTACGGACCACTGGTCTGTACACTAAAATACGGACCACCTTGCCATACACGTTTATTGAGAAATTGGTTGTTAAGCCAAATGATTTTTTTTTTTTAATTTCGGGTATATAGTAAATATAGAACGTCCAACCATGCTTGTACAAGTCACAGAACTCGATGATAATTTACCGTTTGTATGGAACTCGGCATAAATGCCTCGGTCCGTACAAACCGTAAATTACCATCTCGTTATGTGAATTGTACAGCATGGTCAGGACGTTCTATATAAATATTCACTTGGTATCAATGGCAGACTGAGACATGTTAGCACTAGACCTACATTCCAGCCACTATTATTGCCATCTGTACATCCTAGTTTCAAAATATAATTATATCACTAATACACAAGCCACCTTCATGCAACAGAAGTTAGAGATAAATAACTACTTATCGGTCAAATGAGCACAGAACACAAAAACTGATCACAAAATGTATACAATTCAGTAATTAAATTACATAAAAGAAAGCTCAAAAGGTCTGAGACGAACCGTGTAGATACAATGTCAGCACCTAGAAAGATAATGTTGCCATTTCATATTTGTATAAGATGACTGAAGGTGTGAAAGTAGTGTGACAGTAGTGGCACATTGTGTCCGTCTAAATAGACTTCGCTTCAGTTTCCTCCAGGAATAAGCTATTTACTGTTTGGGATTACAAGAATTCAGGATCAGAAATGCACACCAATTTCAGTCATCACAGTTTATACACATATTTGTAAGTATGCACATGATACACGGTTTTATCCCCCCCCCCCCCCCCACCCCGTTTTTTCCATAGTCTTAGAGTTGGATACTTGTACTCAATGGCCATGGAGTATTGTATAGAGAAAAAAGACCCAATGGGGGATGATGTGCGCTACGAAATATCAACTCGGCTATCGCTTCGTTACTGCACACCCCAAACTCAACGCCGTATGGGGAGACAGACCAAACACTCATCAATTTCTTTCTTAGTATCCTACATTGGGACATTATACATGTGTCTGCTATTTTGTTTACTAAACATTGTCACTATGAGACTTTGAGTGATTTTCTTATTTATACAATACTGCCAAAGCGTCTGCATCAATATTTGCTGAATAGAGCTTTGTTCAGTTTATGTTTTTAAGAAACGTTAAGGAAAATCAAAACTAGGCATGAATAGGGTACCATATAGGAATAATCGAAAAAGACTTATTCTAACTAATATGCAATTATTAAGAAAACAAATCGGGACTCAATATGCAGGGCTAATATGCAAGCAACAAATCAAGAAATTTGGGCTTTCGCCTGACCTTAAACCTCTATGTGAAATCATACCGACATTCTTCCATGTAAAATGTGATCTCTAAAATGATTACTTTCCCATGGAATTCATCTCTATCCATTACCTAAATAATGTATTTGAATGTATGATGTCCTAGTTAAAGTGAATTGAAAAAAATACAAAAATAACAAGAGATAAACAAGCAAATATTACATCTCATATGCTGATAAACAATGCATTGATAGCGCGCAAAAACAATCTACCCCCCTCCCCTAAAAACACACGCTCATCCCTATTGCAGGTAGGCAACCAGCAACATAAGCAGCGCTCCACAGGAGAGGAGCAGTGGCGGGACCTGGCGGAGTGTGGCTGAACCACTGCCGATGTTGCAGAGATTGCCGTGGCAGCAGAACTCGGTGGCCTTGATGTGTTGGTCCTGGTAGACCATGGTGTATTCCTGGCCCTCCACACAGTGCCGATTGCACTGACGTCTGATGAAAGTCATTGTGGCGTTCATGAAGACCCGCTCCTGTAAAATAGAATCACCACATCAATCAATATCTATGATTACATATCACATACTATGAAAGAAATATATAAGTGTTTGGTCTGTGTCCCTTTACTCCACGAGTTTGGAGAATGCAGTAATATGAACGAGGAGATAGCCGAGTGAATATTCCGGAGTGCATATGACATATATACGTAAAAACACCATGGGTGAAAACGGCCAGTCACATGCGACAGAATATAGTATAATATATCATACTTTGCAATTTCAAATTACTTGAAAAGTGGAACAGGTGCTTGAAGATAAAGATGATTAATGCCAAACCTAATCCAATAACGACCGAGCGACCCAATATATGTATATGAATATGATCAAGAATATGAACATGAATATCAGTTTCATAGAAATGTATGATAAATACAAAGAAGATGTGAAAAGGAGACGAAATTTGGCATAGCGTGTAGGAATAACAAGCCTATCGTTGTGTGGAACTGTTCAGACTGTAAAAATGAAACACTTCAATGAACCGTTTCCACAAAAAGAAATGAGCTGATATCAAGGCTGGCACAAAGTATCTAGAAGTAGCTGGAATATGAGTTGTACGTACCGAGCAGACCTCACAGTTTTCTTCCACAATGGCGGAAGGATCTGGTAATTCACAGTTGGGGTTCATCACGGCCATGTGTTTGTAGTAGGTGCATTCATAACACCGATACCGCGCTCCGTCATCGTCTGTGGCCCCGCACCCTACTGTGAAAATGTAATACAGTGTGAAGTCAACGTTATACTGCAGGAAAATAGAGACTCATAAAGGCACGTGACCTCCGTAACATTTGAACTCCTATAGATTATTTTGTTGTATTAATGCATAGCGATTGCCACTTGCTTTGGGCCGTAGCTATTGGACAACAGGCTGATAATAGAATCCCCACTGGCTCACTCATTATGTTTTTCTCTTACTATATACCTCAAATTGATGAGAAAACGCCATTTCATTCACTTATTATGTTGTTGTTGTTTTTTTTTGTTTTTTTTTCATTCTTTTATTTATACTGGAATTCCATCTTAGGCTCACAGGCCTGTCTTCCTTTTGGCCAGTCTTTATAACTTAGTAAGTAAGAAATTTCTTATAGACTATAAGAGCAGCCATTTTGGGCTGACAAAGCATGCTTACTGCATTTGTTTATATTAGTACGTTTGTTTGCAGGTGTCAGTTTCACCTGTCATTTCCCTTTTTGTTTTTATGTTTTTATTAATGTCTTGCCCACTAAAATTTTAGTGTGCCATGTTTTAGGATTTTGGTGTATGGCTGCTATATTTACCATCTTTACTCTGGGGTTTTTTATCAGTTATTTAGTGTTTTTCTTATATTTGTGATAACTTTTGGGTGTTCACGAATATACTTTTTTAGTTTTTCGGGGGTATCAGGATCAGCGTCGGCTACAGGTAAGGCGTTCCACACCCTAGCACACTGATATTGTACACTGCACGTGTACAAAGTACAGTTTGGTTTTCTTATTTTCAGAAGGGTTTTATCGTGTGCTCGCGTTGGTATGGTTCTCGCATCTACATGATCATCGATTTTACTTCTCTTTAGGGCTTCCCGTAGGAAACTCCCTGTGCATCTGTCATGTATAGTTGGAAACTTGTATGTGTCGTGTAGCTGCTTCGTGTTTGGCTTCGGGTAGCCGGTTACTGCTAACCTCAGGCACTTGTTTTGACATACCTGGAGTCTATCTAACAGTAGTTTGGGTCCTGCGTTATATATAATGTCCCCGTAATCGATATACGGTCTTATTTGTTGTTTGTATAGTTGGATTGCTGCATGATCAGTTATGTAGGGGCGTATTTTGTGTAATAAAAAGATCTTGTGGGATAGGTTGTGTAATAGCGATGTAACATGTTTACGGAAACTTAATATATTGTCAAGTGTTATACCTAAGTATTTGTAGTCGTTTACTTGTTCAATATTTTTGTTGTCTAAAGTAATTTCGTCGGGCTTTATCTGTTTTAGTTTGTGTCTGGTTGTGAAGATCATATGTTGTTCCTCAATGACCGGTTCACTAGGATTGTGCAACATTATTCATACCGTATCCCTAGCAGTGGGTAGTATTTCAGCCATAGGTATATATATAATGATACCAATTTTTTATATGCGAATTCCCAAAAATACGGAAGGTTAGGAGCTGATTCAACCAGCACGTTTTTTTTACTTATAGGATCGAGCAGTGTTTCGCAGTGCCCTCCCAGATCTTGCTGGATCGTACTGCACCTTGTAAGATCTGTTTGTATCATTGCCCTTATGTGTGGAGTTGTGCATCTTGGTGGAATTCGACCGAATGTCACCATAGAAGTCTCGAAGATAGATTTTATACCAGAGAATGCATTCAGACACAATATTGAATTACCAAATGAAGGCTTTCAGCTGTTTTATTGGATTGTACATGAGATGATACTGAATCATCTTGGAATACACTGGGTCACTGTACTCAATTCATTATAGAATTCATCAAGAAACAATGCTTTACCATATCCAGGATTACTCATAATGAGGGTTGCGTGTCACATACAGAGAATACTATAAATCCTACAGTCTCCTTAGCCTGCCACAAAACTGGACTACTCTAGGACAGAATATGTTGAGTTTCCAAACTCAAAGAACAGTTTGGATTGCCTAGTCGCATACAGAAATGATTATGGTTTTGCCAAAGCATTATTTCAGGTATTGGTACATGTTTTAGCCGCGATTCCAGGTTTGATAAGAATGTCTAAACATTCTCTTCATATACAACAATAACAAGAATATTATGTATTGTGAAGGTAACGAATAGAAAGCGACATACCTAGGCAACATATGCAGAGTAAAAATACGGAGTGTAGTAATGTTTGACAATCCATCCTTCCCATTTGGGTTCCTGCAAGTATACAAACATTGATACAATTATGATATCTCAACGTTCCGTAAAAGACATGCTGTGATACAAAACATGTAGCACATGAAGTAAACAAAAGGTATGTTCATCGTTAATGAATGAGCGTGCACTTACAAATGAATAAGAATAAATAGTTTGGGTTACATTCAGTCTATGGATAGTTTTTTGCAACCTAATTGCACCCAGTCAACCTGCCATTTCTGTAACCGCTAGGAACCAAACATATCAAGCACCAGTGTTCAATGATGTATTTCGGTCTCTAGTGATTTAGTCATGGTCAGCTGGGCATGCCTCTGAGACACTGGCACCCTGCTCCTTTTCCACTATCACTCTGTATAGCTCGCAGATAGTAAAGGGACAGTTTTCTGGAAGTACGCTGAAAGTGTATGGAACCACTCTAACCTTTAGGTAATGTATATATAGTACGTACAAGCACGCTCTAATAAAGGAATGAGGAACCTGAATGTACAACCACCGTGTACTTCTACCTGCGGCAGGTGTGTCTGTCTAATGGTGTTTCTATCCGCAGACTAAAAACCTACCGATGATTTTCACGCTGTACAAAAGTCGGTCGGTGGTTCTCCTTTTGAAAGGTCGGTGGTACATAATCGGTGACCTGCACTGGAAGATTACTGATTAATTTAATGTTATTTGATTTTGTTGTTAGGTTCAGAAGTCAGTCGATGTAGCCAACTTGCGTCAGGTAGGGGAGAAAAAAGTAGACCATTTCTGTTTCCACCTGATGATTATTGCACTAAATGTGTCGCATAATCGGTCAGCGGTGTGGAATGCCATAATAGATACAACAAACGATGGTTTGTGGAAGGCTGCTCTGTAAACCACTCAAAATTGACTTCGTAATACACTCGTTAACGCCCGTGTATTACTACGCGTGAAACTCTCCTGGTTAATGGCCGCCTGTCCACTAGACCATCGATTATTATCGATGTACTACCTCACCTGTTTGTGAGGGGGTGGAAATAACTAGACCGCCTCTCATGCGTAGATTATTAGTCAAAGTCTGCGGTCAAACGCTCATGACTAACACCTTTTCACAAGTAACATACTTATGTGCCAGGAGACCGAGAACTACTGATTCATACAGATTAGGTCACCTAGAAGTATATGTAGTGAAAACAGTGTGTACAACAAAGAGCCATTGTGGAACAGACTCAAAATGAGGTAGCAGTTCACAATTGCGTTACTTCTGAGGTATCTCCACTTGAAAACGAGGCCCTGTTGTGTATATGTGTAATAGAAAGTATGAAACTCAGTCTTCCTTCCCCGAAATATCACATCAAAGTCTATCTCTTCGTTTTTTATTCAATTCAAAAACAGTTGTAGTACAATTACCAACACTAATAGTGAGATTTTTTCCATTGGACTGCCCGAGGACATCAACTAGACAACAGTTAGTCAGAACATGACACCATGATGCCTGTTTACACAGAAATGGTATCTCGATTCTTAACTTTGTTTTGTCTACAGGTCATGTGACTCTGTAACCAGTCAGCTCCAGAAAACTACAGTGATCATTAAATATACATTCTTTTATACCCATTATTGAACTAACTAGAGTTACATACCGCTGATGGGGGATGCATTAAAAATAAGTTATGTGTCGAGGTTGACGTTTTCGTCCCGCTCTCATGTTTTCGTCCTGCTCTGACGTTTTCGTCCCGCTCTGATCACGTGATACAATACAGCAGCGGGAAGAAACAATAGCTGTTGTGGTTACTCGATAAGGGTGGCCATTTGTTTCAGAAGTGTTTCAGGTAAAGAATTAAGCATTTTTATCGATATTTGAAGGTATATAGGAATAGGGAAACCAAGTACCGGTAAGCAAAAGTCAAAGTTACTCGGTAAGACTTGGAAAAACTACTGCCTGCGGCTGACGCCTTGGGCTCACCGGAACATAGTTTCCCTCTATCATACATATAATGACTCTGCATTGGTACAAATAATACAAATACATCAGACAACACGGCTCTTGTGAATTCCGTTCAGTGGTTTGGTATTCTCATAGCCCCTCCAAAATACACAACAGCACCAGTGCTATTACAAAAGAAATCATCTTATCATCACTCATCATACATACCCATAATAATATTCACACTTCTTTCGTCTGTCAATAGAAATGTGTTTCACACAATGAAAAAATAGACGATTGAATTAAATGTATTATGCCAATTAGCTCTTTTGTTGACCAAAACAGCAAATTGAACTTCTCTGTCGTATGAGGAGGTGCTCGTAGGAGAATAGAAGAATGACCATCGAGGATACGTCTTTGTTTATAGCTCGGTAATGTGGTGTTTCCACCTGCAGATTATGACCGTTCAAACGGTCCTAACACAGAGGTTAGATCTTCCACATTTTAATACTTTATCCTACTTTCCCCGGTTACACATATAAGTAGATCATCTAACCAGAAGATCACTATAGACGAACTACGATGCTTACCTTTTTACGTGTATATGTGACTGTTTTTTATTTGATGAGTCGACCTGTAAGTGGTTCCCCGGCTAATGACCTCACTCATTAGACCAAGTCAGAGTAGTAAGAAAAGGAAAAACCCGTGCTTGGTTTTATATCAGATGCATGTTAAGGTGGTGTAATAGTAATTTGTCCTACCCCTAATAAAAAACGCCAAAGGCTTAACATGGAATTTGTTTATGTCACTGGATGTGACATAAAGTGTTGTTTATGCCACTACTTTCTGATACTGTAAAAATGTAGAAACGGGGTAGGATAAAATCTAGACGCCACTCGTTTGAGTTTGAGTTTACTTATGTCACTCATTTTGTGGGCTCCATAATTTCACGAGTCGAAGACGAGTGACATTATGGAGCCCACAAAATGCGTGGCATAAGTAAACTCAGACTCAAACTCGTGACGTCTCTTTATAGTGTGTGCAAAAACAAAAGCATTCTGACAGAATACATCCCATAATAACTAGGAACAGATGGTATGTTCAACATTACTGCGTACAAGGACAACCTGTGAATTGTTGAATGCGATAAATGACTAAAAAATATGAATTAACGTGGTTTAAAGGTATGACCTGATTCAGTCAAAAAGGTGGTACCTGCCTCTTTCCATGAATGAATGAATGATTGTGGAATTATGAAACATTAAAACGATTAAAAGGTTTGGGTTATATTCATTCTAATGGTCATTTTCTGTAATCCGTTTGCACCCATTGAAATTTCCATTTCTCCAAAGTTCTGCCTTATTAGGATCCAAATATATCAAGCACCAGTGGGTCAATGAGGTACTTCGGCCTCTCGTAAATGGTTATGGTAAGCTGGGACGCCCTAAGACTTTGAGACACAGGGCCCCTGCATATTTCCCCATGTCACAGAATCGACACTTCTTTTTTTGCAGCATGCTGAAAGTCTATATAACCTACCCTAACCAAGGCAGCGTATCTGAGCGGGTTTCCACCGCTCAGTAAACAAAATCTAAAACATATATTTAAAAGAGACTGAACAGAAGTAGAGATGAGTTGTGGTTTCGTGTTTTAAAATTCTTTCTTTCAACCATATACCATAAACAAAATTCAGAGCAGTCTTGATTCACACTGCGAGGTTCGTGTATGAGCCATTGATGATCAATTCTGCTCATCGCCACTTAGAGTTACCTCACATACACAATCTGCCGATACATAATGCGCAAGTAGAATGCCAGCTATTCAAATATTTCTATTGCATATTGCATGTCCTGTTATGTCTCTATCTGGCGTACATTTGTGTCAGTATAGAAGGGCACACTCTAGGGTTTATCGGATAGAAAATTCCCATGCCCACCACCTGTTCCTTCATTACTCATTCAACCTCCATCTGATGAAGAAGGCTAAGTTGGCAAGTTGCCACGCTGTTCTTTGCCACGCCCATCTCCGACCGGCACCATATCAATTCGGCAAATGTCTTTTTTTATCATTATGCATCTAATACGGAATCTTTATACTAAACATATAGGAACTTTGCAATTCACCATGCGGAGATTACAAGTGGTCATAATCTCCGGTGTACACAGAGGTTCAAAATAGTGCGTGTGTACAAATAGTGCATGATAGAATCGGCGGCCATTTTGCTTTATTTGTGATAACCTAAACATGCAATTCCTGATGAAGGCAACAACTGCCGTACTCATAAAACCAAACATAGTAAAAGCCACTTCAACCAAACCTGGTAGATTCGTGGTTGTAATTCAAATGTTCAAACCAGTTCCAATTTGCAATGCAGAATGATAAACATAACATAAGCTGGTTTCAGATAAAAGCTATCGTTATCTCCTCGGAATAGACTCTACGTCATATCCTCACATTCAGCCAGATATTACTATGTCCTCGGGGATTACGACCACTTGCATCTAAAATATCTGAAGCAATTTAATATTGCGCATGTAACCGACTGAATTTCTACTAACAATGTGACTTTATTCTGTAATGGATCTAGGAATTCATCCCCAGGGGAGATGTGCCCAAAATTCCACCAGTATTTTGACATTTATCAAATTTTCTTTTTCTTGTTACTAGAGCGTTGCTCCTTCTTTATCCTTTTCAATCATTCGAACTCATTTCAACTTAATTATCAATGGGCATAATCTCCATAATATGTGAATACAACTCATCCATGAACGCTTGTGAACGTTTAAAGATATTGCAATAAGACGTCACGGGATTACCCAAACTTTTCCACTGTGTAATAGATAGAGTTGTCCCTGGGCTATCCAAAGGAACTTTTGATATGTATGATGTTAATTTAAATGGAAAATTCGGGAATCAATGTTCAAATCAATTCAGAAATTGAGGGAGATCTCCATACACATTCTAAGATGCCACCGCTGTATCATTATCCATCGTCAGAAGTGTTGTTTGAGATATTCATGCAATGCGATGTAACATTATATTCTCTCCTGCCACGCCTGAGGATGATGCTTCGTTTCACTGCTCACTCACAGGAATGCGAGCTGTGTCTACAACCACAATGTACATCTACTACTAGACTCTCGCTTGTAATTGCAGATCAATACCTATACAGATTGCTATAGGGTACATAGCCATTATTAGTTCATGACGCAGTTGACATTTGACCGACGGTGATATCTGCGAGATGGTGTCCCATTCGGTGGACAGATCCTGTATTCTTGCTCTTTGCTACTCCGAAATACAAGTTAGATTTACCATGTTTCCCTTGTCGTTCTACACCCATCCAAGAGTAGGATGAGTTAAAGATGAAACCTAGGACATGTTTGTTCTCCCATGAGGCTCTAGACACACTTATGCGAAAGGCTAGAGTTGTGGCACTTCTCTGCCCTAACTCACTTATTTTTGCACCTCAGGTAGTGAAGAACACCTACCTTTTCACCTCTAGCAGCAGAGAACACATACTCAGGGCAAAATGATAGTGCCCATGGAACATTACCTATATGCTGCAATACTTGAATTACCGTTCAGCGCTGCCTAGCGGGGCATTGTTTAGTTATGCCGTCGCTCGTGCTCCTACGCTCTATACGTTGCCTATAAAAGGTCACATTTACTTTCAGCCTGCTGAGAAAAATCTATCCATTCACTATCTACGTGTTATTCGCTGTGCTATTGGATAAGGAGCAGGGTAGCAGTGTCTGAGGGTCTTAGAGGTGTGACCGGCTGACCATGACCAATAACTCAAGACAAAAATACCTCATTGACCCACTGTTGCTCAATACTTTTTGATCTTAGACTCAAGCAGTTAGAGACATGGCAGGTTGACTTGGCGCAAGTGGGTTACAGAAAGCGATCCATAGTATCAATGTAACCCAAACCTGTTAGTCGTTATTCATTAAAAATTGCATGCTCATTCATCAATGATGAACATATCATTTACTAGAACTAGTCTCTTGTACAGCACGTCAAAAGCCTATGGCTTGATTGATATCACCGATTACCTCATGTTTTTCCTATTCGTCTCTTCTTGTTGTTTTAGTTTTAGCATGGTATAATATGTTTATATTATGATGATATTATGGATATTTCGTCTTCTTCATTTAAGCTTCCATAAAAAAGACTCTATTGCTTTGCTAGAGATGGTGAGAAAGTAATACTTCCTTCCTCTGGTAATCTCTGTTACCTATCAATGTCCTCCAACTGACCTTAGCTGCTGAGAACGTATATAAATGGCGTCCCTTTGTCCTGATTCCCCAAATCTTCCTGTTCTCTTACTGGGGATTAACATTTAGGAACCTAGCCATTGACAATCAATAAGACTGAGGCACCTGCACGAGCTTCTGTGGATCAGGTAGCACTTGGGTCATTGAGTACAAGCACACCTGCCTACGGATGTAGATATCAGGTACAATTCAGGGGCCCATTTAATAATCTAGGATTGTACATGTAGACCATTTTCTGTATGCCATAGAAACCCAGGGACGATATGGGTCAACTTTATTCAACACTTATGGATGGGTTTATGGACTGCTAATACTGTGTTAGCTAACACACTTATATCTCATTAAACGATAACCCCTTATGAGGTAAAGGGTCTTCAGGTACGATCCTAGATTATTAAACGGGCCCATGTAACATTCTCTTCGCAAGGCACATGATGGTAGCTTCCTTCTGATATCTTCATACCCGGTAATCGGGCCATGCTAGGAGCTGTGGTATCTTTCTTCTGTACTTCAATATTTATTTTAAGAGTTCATCTCATGACAATTGGGCTGTTATTCATTTAGAGCTGATTCGCTGTGTTAATGTCTATTCAGAAAGCCGTGAGTCTGTTCTGACCATTTCAGGGCCGCTTCCCGTTTAGAGGGTGCATAACCCTTTAGTTGTATGGCAGATATACATCTCTGACATTAGTAGCTCTAGTTCTACTGACGAGTGAAGCAAGTACACAAAATGAGAACTGTGCCTAATGCGGCGTTTCCACCTGACGGTTATAGCCACCGATTATGACTTTTGATACCAGCCGCCGACTATTTGCCCGTTTTAAGGCGCATAATCGTCAGTTGGAAACGGGGATACTGGCTGGTTGGCTGGGTGCCAAATGGGTTAAAACAAATGAACCACAAACCGGAATAAAAAAAACTTTGATATTGTTGTAAACAAAATCCTTTTGTATGGTGGAAAATGGGGCGATTGACACTTGTTTTACACACAATAATATTTAAAATCTTGAATATGATGAGATGCTGAGGTATATAGTTATATCTTTAATAATTCCAAGGTCATTCATCAATGATGAACATACTATTTGTTCCTAGTATAGCATATTTCGCTTCATGTATATGTTATGCATTCAACACATATACATATATGTCTAGATTCAGTCGAGCTACATACTACCACAGTCTATAGGGTTTAAATCAACAAAGATACTGAAATCCTTAGAATCCCCCCCCCCCCCCCCCAAGGAAGGAAATCTGACCACCATTTTGGATATTTATCCGGATAGTATCCTCATTTTCTGACCTTAAATACCTGCAATATTGGCTATTTATTTTACATGAATACAAAAGAGGTGTGTACAGCAGTTTGTACCACAGTCTATATCCACGATATATGGTTCTTCCTTGTTGGAGAGGTGAGTCAGGTGGGGTTTCTCAATATAATATATCATAAATATTTTCATCTCCTAGCTACATGTGACCTTTGTCTACACTACAATCACAATCATAAATAAGATACATTTGTCTTTTATTACTAATCTATACTCAGGTAATAAAATATGGAAAGATTCGACAAAAATATTCAGATAATGTATCATCCTTCAAACGAGTAAATAGGACTGCAATGACTTAGGACCATATAGTGCTGTACAACAACCATCATCAATTCTCTCAAAATCATCTTTGTATTTTAATGGTTACTATTAATCCTGAACATAGCAAGTTGTGCGAAGGCCCCAGCTACACTGATAGTGGTATTGGTAGTCATACTTTTACACACCTATTGCCTAACGTTTATTAGATATTACCTGGTGCTATGGGCGCAGTATAAATTATGTTCGCCCATACTGGGCCCACAGTGAATGAGCACCAACATAGAGTTAGCAGGCTGTGAATCGACGACTTATCAAGTGAATAAAATGGCTTTTTCTCATCAATTTGAGGTACGTAATAATAAGAAAACATAGTGAGTAAACCTGTAGCAATTGCAGTTCTCGGCCTTTAGTCCAATAACTATGGCCCTCCACCCACAGCATTGGGCCATAGTTAAAGAACAAACGACCTTGAACGGCAATTGCTATGGGCTTACTAACTACGTTTTTCTTAGTAGTATGGTTAGGTGAGAGGCAATGGAAGGGACACCACCCCATACACCAGACGCTCTCATGAGCTGCCTTCGATTTACAAATTGATCGATCTGTCCCCATGCCATTAGCTGACTGGGGTCTAGATTGCAGGATGGATGCATGAGAAACTGATATATAGTCAACGGGAGGCCAGTCACTACAGTTCGTACACCCATCGCCCTGTGTTCCGCACTTTGTCTGGCCGTTGGCTGATAGGGACACATATGGTTCAGCCCTCGTTGAGTCATAGTTGACCGCATCAAACTTGTCACGCCATAGGGCCACTGGTTAAGGTAATGATGATTCCGTTAGAGCACAATGATATAATAGGCGTGTTGCACAGATTCATACCACTAGGGAAAGTGCAACTCGTTCACCAATTAACAACGCCAGATCAAATCATGGTTAATGGACTTTCGTCGCAAACTCCATATTGGAGTATATATATATATGGGAGAAATAAAACCCCAAGGGGGTAGGATTTATTTTGACTATAAAGGGACAATACAGCTCCACTTCTGGACACTAGAGGGACCACCGAAGGACCAACTCCCAGGATCACCACGAGAGGGGGCGACTCATGATCACGTCACGCCTCATCAACTTGGGGAACCGAGGCATCGAGGATCGGTCTCTCTCTCCCTGGCCTCTCACCGGTGCGGACGTCTCACTAGGATTTTTCTTTTACTGGAGGATTATTCGCAGAATAAAATGATTAAGCCAAACCTGTCATTGTACTTCTATCCATTATATTATATATCTTATTACCAATAACTTCATTTATTAACAACTACGTATCTTTCCAGTTTATATATATATATATATATATATATATATATATATATATATATATATGTATATATATATATATACTCCAATATGGAGTTTGGAGTATATATATGGAGTATATATGGAGTATATATATATATATATATATATATGTATATATTATATTCTTTCTTCTACACAATTAACGCTTCCCCTCTTGGAGGGATCAGAACAGACTTTTGTCCCCCTTATGTCTTGTCTCATCCATGTCCATCCTCTCCCGCTGTACCTGTCCTGCTAGTTATCCTTAAGATCAGGTGAAGGACCTAATTGTCCATCAAAAGCAGGCAGCAATATTCTCACAATTTTATAAATTATTTTTACTATTTAAATGGGTACGGGGTAATTGTTTTTAACCGTTCTTACTTAAATGTTCTGGGAGGAACTATCAGAAGCACTATCATGGAAATCTCGATGTAACTCAACCCTCCAGATGTAAATAAACGCTGCAATAAAAGAAACTGTAGACCTTATCTTCTCATTACCCCATCCCTGGATGAAAGGAATTCATCAGAATCTGATATCGACAATTGTGGTTTACGATGAAGTCTGGCAACAAGACAAAGTAAGATCTCTACTCTGAACCCCTCATGTTACTATCGCATATTTGGATATATATATATATATATATATATATATATATATATATATATATATATATATATATATATATATATATATATATATATATATATATATATATATATACATACATACCGGTCACTGGCTTCATCTCCCTTTGGCCAAAATCATCGAGCGTGAGATAATGTCTGACGCTATAAGTGCTACCCGTGGAGTTGTTAGATCAGCAGATTGGTTCGAGTTAGAAGGGCCAAGTGATCAACATTGTGATTCTAGACAAATTATCCTTTCTAAAGAAATAGGGCATCACTTTTCCAGTAGTTAACTCTGTGTACTACATTATGGATTTTTTTTCTTTCTGAGAGTACATTCTTCTGGGAACTCATCTCTCTATGAGAATCAATCTTGATCCATAAAAAAGATCATTTGTCTGGATCGCGAAAATAACTGGAGTATTTTCACTTCAGTGGTATGAGTTAAGTGATCTGCTTTGGTGTTAATCATGCAGTGAAGGTTTCATAAGCTCTAGAAAAAGCTAACCCAGAAGGGGTTTCGTTGGTGATGGCTCGCTTTATGAGAGCCTGCCACGATATTGTCACCCAATTGGCCGATATATGTCACCAGGCCGTGCTTTTGGCCCTTTGCCAGGAGGGAGTCACAAAATACAATGTCTCTACAATATATGTTGAAGTTGACGCTGAGCTGCATGCAAAAGACACGATGAGGTGCATACCAGAAGCTAGCACATCAGCGGTCCCCTCAGCAGAAAGTTTCAATGGACGAGTGTAAGGTCCGGCGTCCACCTACTACGATATTGCTCCGATATGGTCTACGATGCACCTCCCGATAAAAAATCAAAATCGCGTCGGAAGCTTACCTAATATCGGGGCAGTTAACCACGTTTCTGCGATTAGACATCGATAAAAAAACCCATACAATGCGTGGTGGATTGGCATGTCTAGACATATGTCTACGATTTTGTACCTTCCCGATATGGCATCGATTTTTACATTTTGCATCGGTGCCACATCGGGAGGTCTACGATTCTATCGTAGTAGGTGGACGCCGGGCCTAAACGAGAGACTGCTGCAATGGGCAATAGGCCATTTTCCATTGGCCTACGAAAATGATACCGAATGAGCGAGTTCCCCTATAGGCCTTTTTCCATTGGCCGACAAACACGATGTAGATTTGCTGTGTTCTCCTAATAGCCTATTTCCATTTCTGGTCAGCAGTGCCTAGGTGGTTCCTGACTGTATATCGGTGATGGCCAATGGAAATAGGCTATTAGACAGAAAGCAGAAAATCTACGCAGTGTTTGTCGGCCAATGGGTACGGGCCTTAAGTCTCACGGTGGTTCCCCCAATTACCCGCCGGTATCAAATAATCATTGACGGTGCAGAGGGTGCCTTGTTTCTATTGCACGATCTTTGATGATCACCAACGAAATCAAGACGTTTTGATTCAGGCAGCCTGTAACCATGGACATAAAACTCTATAGTACACTGCCATGCTGTAACAAATCGGTCAGTGGTGGTCTCATTGCATAATCTTGACCAAATTGATTGGTGAGCATTTAAAAACCCTGGCTGTTTCCATTCACCAATATGGTGTCGGTATACCAAGGACAATCGACTGCAGATTGGTGGCAAATAATCGGCCGATGGAAAATGGCCTATACACACCCACCCTACTGCCTCGTTATCCGAATGAATGAGAGACATCTGACCAGAGACTGCCCTATATTTGTCCACAAGTGAATGCACTGCTGCCCATTATAAAACGTATATTTCAGAGAATGAGCCATTTTCAACAGTAAAATATTTTATGCGACAACACTCTCATGCACAAGCTTTCATCTGTACTCAGCGTTCTGACATAACGAGGCGGAATGACAGGGTGGTTAGTGTCTAGTTAAATATATATATTGGTATTCCGGTCATGGTTTTGCTTTTTAAAAGGTTGGATGATAATGGTCTGTTCGTAGAAGTATTCATCATGGTAGATTGGTATGGTGTTAAATGTAAAGTATTTCCCATTGATAACATTAAATTTATTCTAGACATTTCAAAATCTAAATGAATTCTGAACCGCATGCGATCCATAGCCAATGAAAATAGGTCATTCATTTTGGTTTACTTCATAATCTCAATCAGCCTTGCCTCGTGGATAAAAAGATAGTGGAGTCCTATGCTAGTTTTTGACGCACCACGCTTCTCCTATCACTCTTGTAGATTCACCTCACATTTGAAGCCACTATGCCATTTGTGGGTTTGATATAGAACAGATTTTCATAAGTATCCTTCAAAGACGTAGGTAACTGTGAAGCCATCTAAACAGGAACTATGCAACATTAATCAGCAAGATGACCTGTCATGAAAAGAAACCTTAACCAAAGAAGTTACAAAGATATCAATAGAATAAGACTGATTTAGTGAAAGATCACTTGATGCTTATTCTGTATTGGTTCTGAAATAAAATCACAAGAAAAAGTTATGTTTATCGGTACACTTGCCAAAAAGCTGGCCTCATACCTCGTGCTCGGTTTATTTGTGTACCTCTATTGCGTGACCTCTGCAGCAGAGAGAGCATAAAAACGACGTCTTTCGGAAATCCGGACTTCTTATTCATCTCATCACGCACCAATCTTCAAACCCACAAATCATCCATTTTGACGTGACAGCTATTCAGGTACACGTGCACTTGGGATGGCACCTGTACAGATGTCAGTCAGGAGTGACACTTTTATTCTCAAACTTTTTAATCCTTTCAGACCCGAAGCCATAGCCCTGATGAGTCCCGAAGATGACTCCAGGCGTGATGCCTAGTTTCTTGATAAGTTTTCAGGATATATTTAAAACAATATTACCATTCTGATTTACTGTGGGTTAGAATAATGTAGCAAAGATACCCTGGGTAACATGGTAATATTTGCTAGGTTCATACTGTACCATTTAGTCGTATTCAAAATTATATTCGGGACTTGTGCATAACGTAACTGCTGGGGTACAGGACTGATTAAGATAAATCATTAGGTGGTCATTAATATTTCCATTGGTAATTCTGTATTTCAATATTTCTTATCAATATTTCATATAGATAAGTACGACGATTACAGATATACTTCTTAACGCACACGAACGTTATGCTGTTTCCCTAGTTCAAAAAAATCTTTTCATAAATTTCAAAATTTCGTTTATTTGGGATAAGCTTCCTTCTGTCAGACTTATTTGAAACAGATCAGTAATCATGAAGTGAACATCAATCTTTATCAAAGTGGGCAGGTCTTCTGGGGACAAAACTCGTCCAAATATGAAAAATAATTCTGCATATATATTATTGTAATTTGGGAAAAGATCATCACTTTTACGAACGTGCCTGTGTGAGCTCCGGCAACCACTTGCCTAAACCATAGTGTACAGTACATCTTTGCTATAACAAACTTAGTAACAATAAACACCCACTTATAACAAAGTAATTTGCCTGGTCACGTAGTTTTTTCCCAATTCATTTCTATAAGATATAAAGCTCTGTTTTAACAAGGTATTTCTAGGAAAAGTTCCGTCATGACTATGTAATTTCTATAGAGTGATGTTTTTCTCAATAAAGTTAGAAATCTTAATAGGTAACAATGTTTATGGATCTGAAACCCAGAACTCCATTTGTTTTTCCAATACTTGTATGTATGAATTGTACATCTACATCTTTTTTTCTTTTTACACTTCAGTGTTTATGGGAGGGAAATTCATTTATTAAGTATCTGAGAAGGGTTTTCTAGTGGTTAAAGAGTGTACATACAAACCGCGGTTATAACAGAGTAATCTATACGGTTCCAAGTAGGTCTACTTTGTAATAACGAAATATCACCGCACACTGACACCACGCGGCCGTCTCCAGTACTACGACTGTCGCTCATGGGGTATTAGGAACAGCCCGTGTTGTTTGCATTGGTGTTTTTTAGAGGTGTTGAACCCGCCAGCTTAGCTACAACGTGTATTAGCGACCCTCCTCTCCGGGCTCTAGATCAGCACCAGTCACCCCCACAGAGGTACTGCTGGTGTCAGCACCTAAAACCTTCAGAGGGACCCTGCCAGAACCTGGAGATCATAGTCATATACCCTTTCTTCTTGCCCCGAATGAAGATATAGATCATACAATCATATGACTATCCATCCGAATTTAGTAGGGAGTTATGGATATTGCCTTTCAGATCAGATATATGGTATTGATACGATGTTTTTCTAGTTTGGGATGAGAGGAGTATAATTCCTGGGATCGGTTTTAGGAACCTGATGCTGTATGTGGCAAAACGTCACCCAATCTGACATCAGAGTCGAGAGTGTGGAGGATGGTGGGCCTCCCTGAGATCTTGTTATGCAGCAGTGTTGATGCATTGATATCTCGTAGTGTAGGACATGCTCACATACCCAATACTCGAAACACATGGATTGAGAAGAAAATTGTAATTGCTTTGAGAAACCACAAAGGAAGACCATCCTCGTGATGATCTGTGTTCAATAGATAAAACAAAAATTTTAAAAAAAATATCGTGCTTAAAATACAAAACTGCTGTAAAATGTTATGATACGCTTGTTGTAAAGGGAAAATTTACTTCTTAAGGTTTAATGTACTTTCAGGTTTGCTTTCCTTTGAGCACAATGTTGCCTGCTTTAGAATATACATTTTAAGTTAAAGGATCATACCAATGATAACGTACCACAGTTACAAAGAGCGCTAATACTAGGAGCAAATGATATGTTCATCAATGATGAATGAGCATGTAATGATGAATATATAACAATTAAAAGGTTTTGGATATATTCAGTCTAAGTTCATTTTCTATAACCCACTTGGACCCAGTCAATTTGCCCTTTCTGCGACTGCCTGAGTCTAGGATCCAGGCATATCAAGCACCAGTGGGTCAACGAGGTGTTTTCGTCTCAAGAGATTGGTCAGCTGGGGACATCTCTAAAATCCTGGTATACACCAGCAGATGTGCAAAATGCCACGAGGATTTTTTATTTGAGCAAAGACGTTTAGTCAGTATTTATGCTTGGTGTACACTCTATTCACAATGACCATGACAGCCATGGCAGCGCGAAACATATTGCGCTTTGACAGTTTTGCTATTTTGGTCTCAATAGGATCCAGCTGCATTTACACTATGATCCTGGCAGCCACAGTTTGAATTATGTTCAAGGACCTCATTGTCCATGCCATCCCTACGAGTTGTCTCACATCCCTCGTGTTTTGTTCATGGTACCCTGGATGGCTGACTGCGTTTGGTCACAGACATTCATGTTATGTGGCGTTGATCCCATGTCACTGTAGTCGAGAACGATTCTCATTAACACCATGGCTGCTGTAGTCAATGTTTTTGACAGTTTGAAATTCGTCCATGTCACCCACAGTGATCATGGTCCATTACATTTGTGCCTCCCCTCCCAAAAGTTGTCTCACGTCCATTCCGTTTTGTCCACGGTGACGCAAAACGTGGCAGCCATGGTAGGTATAAACGTAGCATTATGAAGCGTTGATCTTTCCCATAATAATAAGTGTGGACCTAACAACCACTGTGTTTTTCTCATACATTATGTAGTTTATGCTCCTCCCTTTTTGTATTTTCTGATTCAACTATATCAATCTATGTAACACTAGATTGACTGAAGACTGACTGCTCTTATTTGTTTGTTTGATTGCCACCCGTGTAGCTTATTACAGTACTTCAGTTATTGTATTTTAAATGATTTCCAGGTATATGATAATAAGGAGACATTGTGAGTGTGTCTGAAATACTTACATTCCTTTATGTTTTGGTCGAAATACTCACCGAGTTTAAGGTCAGTTCTTCGAACTCGGTGAATATTTCCGACAGAAACGGAAGAGATTTCATTCAGATTTCGCCGTGCCTTCTAGCGGGAAACCAGCGTAAAATCCAACAAGTATTGGTCAGATACCAGCCGGATGCAATCCTGCAATGCACTAGGAAAATGGTGGGCGATACCTGGCCGAATACGTGCAGACATATAGGCCAGGCTTCAAGGGGCCTGTACCTCGTACTAGGGTCATCGTTGAATAATGTTTAAATTTATTCACTAGAACAGTCTTATTCCTCCTTTAATAAGGTCGTCATGGGTGTTAAATTAAGTTGACCCGCATCGTCCCTGGATTCCCTTGGTGTACAGAAAAGGACCTTTATGTACTGTCCGAGGTTATTCAACGGGCCCCTGGCTAGCAAAGCAACCACCCACTGTTCTACCAGCGCAATCACTCCAACCAGTATAAAACAGGCGCTGAACACCGCGTCAACCCTCACTCATCTCATCAACAACAAAACATACTCCAGTTCCCCGCACGTCGTACCCATCATCGCCTATATTTAATCAAATATTTGATTATAAAGATCTTCCTTATACGCAGGCTAATCAGTGTACATAATCTCAGCACATACATGTAAGAGCTTTTATGTTATGGACTTTTCTGTCAAAAATGACATCATATAAGGTTTCAAATTGTATCATGTTGCACAACTCATATGCTGTAGAATGAACATTATGTTAACCTATAAATGTATCTTTTGCGTCACTTCACATCATCAGCATGCTTAGCGCTTTGGGTGTTTATGTACAACGATTTATTAGCTGGTACGATGGTTATGTGATTTCCATAATAAGTCCCGTAGATGAAAAACCTCAAAAAAAGATAATTACCTGACAGAAGTGCCATATAATGAACAGGAAATAAAAGGGCAATTTTGAATAGGATGACACTGGGTGACTGGTTGGTGATTTAGGAAGGGTGGTGCCTCATGTTACCCCTGAGCTCAGACCCACCCACTTTGTAACTACATTTGTATATATGCTGACATGTCGCATCTAAGAGTAACAATACAGTATTTTGTACATCTTTTACGATGCTATAACGTTAAGCCGGGCACCCACTGCTTCCGACATTGCCACGACATGGCTACAAATTAAAATGTGGCAGGGTTGGAAAAAGTGTAGTATGGCATTTTACAGCACTAGATTCGTGCTTTGTAGCTGTTTCAAGATGTTGAAAATGTTGTGTCGTCGTGTGCCTGAAACGTGTCATAGTGTTTCAGGAGCTCAGTGGGTTTAGTCCCTTTAAGTACATGGATTGCCAAGCACTTGTACAAGGACTAAGAAGGAACTGCATCGAGATCCGTACCCACTAAAAATATGCCATGAGTTTCGGTCGCGAGCAATCTCACAAGGCAAAGCTTAGATTAGGTAGCAGTCCAAAAAAATAATAGGGGTGAGATAAATCTGTCTCAAAAACCAGTATTGAAAAGATTTAGAAACTAGCGATTTCGTCTGTTCCCAGGTTTAGATATCTCACTGTGCGGAAGGGAAGTGGCTTGTATATCCCACCACATTGGTTTTAGATCTTACTTATCACAGCTTTAACACCATATACTAAGTAGCCGTCAGTAGGGCATTGCCAAACTGGAAATCATGAATGTAGCAACTTTGCTTTAAATGAAGCAGTAAACAGGAATTTAATATCTCAAAGGTGTCTGGTATTTTTAAAGATACACAGTCTGCTTTGAATATCACTTTCTTGACAAAATAGGCATGGCACCAGTCATTGTTTAACCTCAACAACGTATTGGATCATGAAACTAGGTAGAGTACCAGCTATAGTGCTAATTCAACCAGCACGATTTTTTGCCTGGTAAGGTTGGGCTGTGTCTTGCAGCATCTGGCTGCATTTTGCTGGATCGTACTAAATTGTGTTATATCATTAAACTTGTGTCTGGAACCCCTATTATCGCTCACGGGAGCTCTTCCACCAGAGCGATCCAACCAGACATGTTCCGACCTCGCGAGTGAATAAATAAGCCTGAATCGGCCTAAATCTTGTGTCCTGGTGGAATCAGCACTAATTTTACATTGCCAAAGGAGGGCGCATTGCATCAGCCCTGTGTGTGTTGTATATATCTGCGTTGAGGGCTTGTGGCGGACGGGTGAGCCGCGGTCAGTTGGGTAGCATGTGAAAACACTCAGACATGTGTCGCGGTGCGCCGTCTGTGGTTCAAGAGAACCCTGCGGTTCTTCTTCAGCGACGGAGGTCTTAGCTTCCCGATTGACGAATGATTTAAAGATCCAGCAAAATGCGACCTTCCACCCCCGACCAATAACGACGCTCTCCCTTTTTTTCGTGTAATTCAATGTCATGAGAAGTATGAAGATCTTCACATTTTCCGTATCATTGATATGACTGAACCAAACCTACTTAATTCAATTTCGCCATGGGATAGTGACAGAAGCCCTCCATCAGCATTTATAACCTACCCAGCTCCTGACTGATTAAAACAATTTCATAGCATTCCATAGCATGTGTAACGATGTATAATTGTGCTCAATCGTCTTGCACTTAGACGAGCTATCATAATAGGATATTGTGAGCTGTCATGAACCATTTCCAGCAGAACTCTTGCGGTGACCCACCTAGACTTGCTCAAGTCTTTGATTATGAATATTCATTAAATGATTTAAAAACACAATCAGAATAAAGTTCATTATAGTATTATCCCAGCGAGGAGGCTAGCCATCGGATGCAGGGACTTCAGCCAGTCCATGACCCACCCTGGAGACCAGACAATCCCTAATAATGCTCGGAACAGTTTCCTGTGTTTAGTGTCTATTTGTAAGCAGTTGAGTTCACCGCCATGCAACAGGATAGCCAGTAAAATCAGCCCTGCCTCAACTTGGCTGGTTAGCTATCAATACTATGTAAATAGAATAATCACTACTCATCCCCGAACGCACCCTACATGTATAAAACAAGTTGATATTCAATATAAAATATAGCCTATTACTTCCGCGCAACTACTAGATAATAGAACGTTACTTTATAATTGTCTACAGATAGTTTTCAAGTGAAGTTTCATTCCATCCCCAAACCAGGATTTCCCCCTGCTGGTATCCCAGACACTTATCATTGTGCACCGAGCATCAGCACAGAAATGGTCACGTGGTTTAACATGCAACAGCTATCCACCACTCAATGAAGATTAGGGGTGAATACTTTACCTATCCTGACCTGTGACAGGGTTCTACTGCAGTTGCATAAGCTATCATACAGTGATACCATGGTAATATGAGTTATAATCAATCATGTAGATAAATGAGCTGTCATGTAGTCATTTCGCTTGTTGTAATTAACCAACATAGTGGGATTATTGATGCAGTAAGGATGTAATATAAAAATCCAAATCCAGATATACCCGTATGACCTGTCAGTCTGGTCTGTGAATCACTACCTCTGCAAACAGAATTAATTCGGAATAATCACACTTTTTTAAAGAGTTTCCTAAGAGGTATATTAACCTGTGTGACCTGTATCACTTGATGATGGCGACCATATCATAGAGCTTCTCTTTTATAAAATGTTTGCTCCATTACGCTTCCACTTCCACAAAAAGGGCAAATGAATGATGAATTAACTCCCCTGACAGTTTGCATTTGCATGCCATTAGTGGATGCATTGCTTGTATTTTGTGTTATTTCAAGGGCTACATATGAATGTACAGAGGTTCTTGACAATTCTTCAAACGCTCATAACTTGAGTTGCCCAAAGATTTCAGCGTTGCACCTGGCAGATTTGAAATCAGAAGTTTATGGAGATAAATAATACTTTAAAAAAAAACATTGCCTGGATTCAATTTAAGCAAGTTTCACCCCTGAAATAGTCTTTCGCTGTAAGACTATCAAATCTAGATATCATGTGTTCATCCGTATTAGCGTTTTGGCTGCAGTAAGTCATATGCATTAACCTAATCTTATATATACACAATTTTGACTGGTTTCGGATATAACCCCGTATGCTCCGAGTTGACGCGTTCGTAGTATTACCTTAGTGAATGCGAGGATATTGCGTAGGGTCAACTCGCTTTCCATTGTCTTAACAAGTTACATGGCACGGAAGGACATAAGATAACTCTTTCGTCACTAAGTGCTGAATGGGATCCAATCTCCTGGTCAGTAAAAGTGAGACATTCGCAAATCGTTATATATAATAATTGCCCTGACACCGTAAGGCCGGAGGGGCATATTTCCGGGTCTGTGAGTGAGAAACAATTCACAGATTAAACGATTGGTCTGTTTTCCCTTTATTATACAGCTTGAAAGATTGTCTACATCATAAGAATTCACCTTCAAACGCCATTCAAAGTTTAATTTGGGCATGCAGAACTGGTCCATGTAACAACGTATGGCATGTTAAGCTGTATATGATTTGACGATATAGGAAGCGGAGGTCAGTAAGTATAAGAATAATGTGTACAAGTGTATAATAAAGTGCGTTATGGCGTACAGATCAAAGCAGTGGCCACTTTGAGCACAAACAATATCCCGTGTACCTGGAGAAATCATCTAATGACAGACAAGAGAGGTTGACATGTTTCATGAGACACTTAATTAGAGGGCTTGCATCTCAAGCGTTGACTAAGATAGCATCAGGATACGGCGAGTCTGGAATTAAATCTCAATGAGTCACACACCTCTGTAGTCTACTGTGTCGTTGAACTACATGTACTCATTAGCCGGGCTGCTGTAACAATGCTTTACATGTGGTGATTTTGGGAGTTTTGTTTTTGGTAAATATGTTTTATGTGGAGGCTTTTATCAGTGATCTTTGTGGTTGTTCAACATTCGCCCTCACATACATGAGGTACACATGAATTTCCCCTTTATCCCAGCCCCCTAAACGCCCGCCCTGGTCACATGTACGAGTCATCAATAGGTGACCTCTTTGATCATGGCTCGGCGGTCTGGTGGTCGTACAAATAATGACCCTGAAACATGAATCCCTGACTCTACGGTCAACTGTCTATAGATCGTATGAAAGCCCCATATATGAAGAACGCACAGCTGTGTATACATATGGGTAGGTGAGAGGGTAGCAGCCTTCGTGTGAACTGACGCATCTCTAACGCAATATGTGTATTTGCATAGAATTATGCATATTTCTGAATCGCCATATTTTGGAGGGTAGTACCAGAGAACAGTGTGAACAGCACTAACATCACAAAATGTGGAGATCTCAATACATGTAGGGCATGGACTGATTGCTAGTTTCGCCATCATCCACTAGGAAATTTTACCATAGCGCCACTCTAGTCGGGGGACAACCACTAGCATCTGCTGATATCTATAGATAATCATGAAACAAGACTAAAACCCCTCTATGGCAAGCCAAAACATATATTGATAATAAAATCCATTGATAACTGGACCTGTCGCCTGGTGTTTTATTTTGTGTCGGGGGGGGGCAAGATGGCTGCTTCCATAGCACAATAGCTATGTGCTCTATGGAACGATTTGACCATCTTGTATAAGGTTCAAAACCAGATGGGAATTTACGTCGAGTACAAAACGTCAATTCGCATCGAGTTTCGTAACTTGTGCAAGCAGAGTAGGTGCTTCTGTATTCATTATATACCCGAATTCCATGATATTTTACCATGAATTGACATAGAAGCCATATTGAAATAAAAGTCTTCAGTCTACCGATCCTTCAAAGTGCTCCGTATAGTAGCTTACGGAACAGGATGCAGCACAGAATCTATTCCGTATAAGGAGCAGCAGTACGTAATTGTTAAATGTAGCACATCTGGAGGTAAATTTCCACCTTGCTCTAGACCTGGAAATGTACATGCACTACTATTTGCCTGTTTTTTTTAAAGAAGATACAGGACTCATTATGGTCGAGATATACATTATCATTACTGACTAAAGAACTGCCTGTGTATGTATTTTTATTCTTGAATGTATGATGGCATGTATGTGGCCCAGGTGCTCATGGTATTCAACCTGTCGTAGTTACTAGTAAAATCGTTGTGTACATATTTCAGTGTTCCTACCATATAAGCTTTTGCAACACGCCACAGTGACTAGGGACAAATGGTTTGTTCATTGTTGATGAATGAGAGGGGAATCGTCTTTAAAAATCGATTAAAAGGTTTGGGTTTTATTCAGTCTATGGGTGATTTTCTGTAACCCTCTTACCATCCAGCGAACCTGCCATTTCTACAACTGCCTTTGTAGGGGCCAAATATGTCAATCAGGTATTTCGGTCTGTGGTGACTGGTATTGGATAAATAGGCACTAATCCTCTGTACCCTACCAATGTCACAGTGTTGGCATATCGATAGCGAAGGTTTATATTTTTGCAGCAATCTCATAGTCTATGTAACCTCTCCAATCTTGACGCCAACAAATTTGCATCAGGTCGCAGGTGCTTTTATCAATGGATTGTTTCGGAGTCTTTTTGCTCGCCATAGAGGGTTTCATTTATCTATTGTCAGCAAATCCTATGTTGTCAGGTATACGTATTTTGTGACACGTATACAGGCACCATGCTTGTCTACTTGCTTCATAAATACAACAATCGATGGTTTTGGGACTTTCGGCTTTGTAAACTATTCAAGGTTGACGACGTAATACACTCGCTATCGCTCGTGTATTACTCCGTGTCATCCCACCGTGGGCTGCGACTGTCTACATCATTTTATGGCAAGATTTTGATAAGCTAATCAATCCACATGCCCAGTGCTAGGGTCAAAGGTCATATCATTTTCCGCATGTATTTGTCGCATGCATAGAGCACACATTTTGAGTATGTCGTTTTCAACAATGCATCGAGGTCCATAACCACTTAGCCATGAGTTTGGGTTGGGCAGTAATTCCACAAGGCAAAGCTGAGGGATATTAGGTAGCAAACCAAAACAAATGGCATATTCTTAGGAACTATGGATCGAGTGCAGTACAGATTTTATCTCATGTCAACCACTGACGAATTAGTCAACATTTGTGACTTCATCACCCATTGAGTATCTTTTTTACAATACTCCATGGGCGTTGGTACAGGTTCCCAATGCTAATTCTATTGGAAACAAATACCAGGGGTGAGATAATGCACTGAATTACATCAGATATTCGTAGCATCTCCACTAATACGGAGATCCGATGACATAATGTGCAGGCTGGGTCGGTCTGGGAGAGCCAGCTGGCACGGCCTGGTGTAAGGCGATCAAACGTGATGACCATACGCCGGATTATCCACGGATCAGGACTATCCAGAGTGGGGTTAAACCATGCCCTGTCTCAGCTATGCCTATTTGCAAAGCCTCAGTCTTATAACCCTTCATATGGTAGTCGGTGGTATTATTTTCATATTAAGGACAATATTTGAACTTTCACATTTTAATGTATGCACCGAAAGAGACTGTATTAAAACTAGGAACAAATGGTATGTCTATGATTGGTGAGTGAGCGTGGAATTATACAAAAGAATAACAATTATAAGGTTTGGGTTCAATTCAGCCTATCGGTCACTTTTTGCAACTCACTTTGTAGCCAACCAACCTGTCATTTCTACAACTGCCTTTGTAGGGTAAATAAATATCAATCGCCAGTGCGTCAATGCGGTATTTCAGTCTGTGATGTCTGGTCATGGTCAGCTTGGCACGCCTCTAAGGCATTTGCGCCCCACCAATGTCACAGAGTTGGCACGCCGATAGAGGAAGGATAGTTTTTGCAGTATGCTGGAAGTCTAACTCCCTAACCTAGTAGCGTATCTGAGTGGGTTAAGCACGCTCACAAACATCTCTCTCTATTTTTAATATGTGTACATATGGATTCTATTGGTTGTATCACAAGCAGAACTATATGCCTTTTGGCATGCTGTAAACTCAAGGATAAACAATATGCCATGTGCATTGATCCCATTGCTTTTGGAGAAAGAGAATTGATACCCTGACAAAATTGCTGAGTTGGTGCATCGCCGACTCAATTTCTGCAAGAAATCATTTTCCAAAGCGAAAACAACGGGAAACTAGTTCGGATTTGGTCACATGCTGGTTACTGATTTCTCTTGCTGAGATAACAATTAAAGGCTATACAGTCAGTCTGTATGCTACAAGGAATCAACCCCACACTTGGAAAAGAACAGTTAAGGTGACAATAAGACTCATACTTATCACTTGTATTTAATATCACATGGTACAACTTATTTGGCATAATGACTAACGCACAGTTCGAATATCGGTTGACATCAGAGTTTGCAACATTATGTCGTGATGAACAGAACTAATTCTCAATATATATTAAGATTACATAATGCTTTTGAATCTAAGAATTATCAGTTAACATTGTAGTTTAAAATCTGAGAAGAGTTATTTGAATTTATGTGACAAATTGTAGAAAAAATAAAGGTTATAAGAGAAAAGAAAGAATTTGCGTCATGTATTTTCACATGAGAAGATATTGCTGATACTCAAATGCCCATGCCTGGTTAATTCCTCAGTATTTTTACCGACGACTATACCGGTTATTCATGAAATGATTGTATACAACAGTGGAACCAAGCTGAAGAATGGTTCCCACCCGAGACCGGACAGCACAGCATTCGATTTTATTGGAAATAGAACTTAAAAGCAATGTGGGCATGCACATCCACCCACAAAAAGTAACTGCTCCGACCAACTCTCACACATACAAGTAGCAAATTGCCCTTTACCTCCCGATCACAATCCGTGCCTCATCCGACTACCACGACCTACACTGCGCCACTCCACTGCGAGTTTCAGCCATACGGACGTCAAGTGCTGCAGTGAGATCCGAGTGTGGTGTCTCCTCTGGGTACCCGCCCCTGGAATCAGCCCGACAGGGCAACAAAACAAATACAGCAGACGTCCACGACTCATCTCCCGTTTCTGGGCCACCCAATTATGCGTCTGCTATACGTGTTATATCCTTTCATTCTGCTGTCGGATTGACTGTTTCTGCAAACAAACACACCCCCTACTCCTACAGACCATCGCTAAGTGTACTCTCCTCCCATCCTCATTTCTGAAGTTAGTGCATGGTGTATCAGGTTTCACTCTTTTGGTGAGTGGGGAGTTCAGGGTCTGAAGTTTTTCTTACCTAATTGTAGATTATGGGAAACCACATGGCACTTAATTCAGGATTAGATATACCCTAAACTCCAAAAAGCTTCAAAACAATTTAGGATATCTGGTATAAATTTCAAAGAATTTTGTATTCAACTTATCATATGATGATTTGGATCGAAATCATTAAAGAAATTAGACTTATTTTTGAATTACAGATGTCTAGAGATGAATAAGGTATACCTAGAATGGAATTAAACATATCTCGGATTCAATTTTATTCCACTGCAGTAAAGATACCTCCAAATATAGGCCATTTAAACACTTGGCCAGAAATAATTCTGATAGCTCGAATCTTAGACGAATGGCAACATAGCGTGCCATTGTCAGGATCATTTAATGAACCTATAACACATGTATTTAATTATACTTATATTCTCTATATAACGGAATGCAAATTTCTGTCATCAGACATTTCCTACAAGAATTCAGCCATAAAATTATTGTTGGCGTTTCTTTACATTCACCATCTTAACAAACAGCTGACATAAAATATAACTCTTGTGCCTGCGCGGGAGTTCAGAATTACAGGGTGTCTGAATACGTATTAGACGAGCTTGAATGCTCCAAGTGGTACTGAAATCATGACCTGTGGAACTTTGTCGGGTAAGAATGCTCCAAAATGGAAATATCCCCATTATCCAATAGTAGTAATTACTGTAATTACCGGTTTTCCTCGGTAGTTATTTCCATGTGTGAATAGACACTTTTCTACATTGAAATCATGTATGCATTGACAGTAGCGCTACCACGTAAATTGGGTACAATTATTTTTCCTCTATCCGGATTCATTATATGATCCAGATTTAGTGACACTCATCCTCTAGACAACCGTACGATGAAAACGCTTAATACACTTCATCATTGGTAAAATCAAGTTTTCTTGTAGTGGATTGTATACAGTTTGGTAGTTCTATATCAGTGCACGCACGGTACATGGTAATATTGCCTTCATACTCACAAAATAATCTTGGTAACAGTACAAGGTAAAAAAAACAAGCGTTATATAATATATGCTCAAAGGTTCACTGAATCGAATATCTGAAATCACCATACACATTGTACGGTGTACAATCAAGCAGTTATCACAGTTCTACTGAGTATGGAGAGTGAAAGGTGCATGGCGGGTTATAGGGCAAATAGCTATTGTGTTATGGACGCGGCCATCTTGCCCCCAACGCCATCAAAAACACTAGGTGACGGGACCAATCATCAATGGCTTTTTCATAAATATTTTGTGTGGCTTGCCTTGGAGGAATTCTAGCCTCTCCCAATATTATCTATAGATTATAACAACTGATAACAGTGGTCGCCCCCCGACTACAGTGAGGCTACCTTACAATTTCCTGACGGATGATGGCAGAACTGGCAATGACTCTGTGCCCTATAAGCCTGATGTAGCCTGCAGTGTGGGCAGGCCCTGTCATGGAGATTAGCACAGAATGTGGGTTATAGGGCTTGGTGGTGAGCAGGCGCCCGCCATGTCTGACATTAAAGGCTCAGTGACGGGTGCTCTGATAAAAGCCTACCCGTGAGCAGGACGAAGGGGGAGGGGGCGCAATTTACACTGACATTAAACTGCAACATGTAGGGCTGTTAGGATGGAGGGGTGTTTGTATGTAAGCATGAAAAGGATAAAGAGGTGTTTAAAACCCGGTTATGTATCTACATCATTATTGTCCACCTCATACAAAGTGTCCATAGAAAGCACATGGGCAAAACATATCCGGCACATACGGATATGTTGTATGTGCCATGTTATGATAAAGCGCGATTATCGACAAATAGTGCGTATGGAAGAATAGTGCATAACTTAAACGAACTGATATCGGCATGCCATGTGTCAAGGAAAGTTGGATGATGGATTCAATATTGACTAGCCTCAGATCAAAGTGGTCGTATGCTAGCTCCATGGAGTCGACCCTTCGCAATGTCCTCCCATTATATAAGATCTGCCAGATACCATTACTGTGATATACGGATTAAAATCCGTGGTATAAGGTATTCTGCTACAGAGCAAAAAAAAAGCCCCTAATGTTATACCCAGTAATATAGCAATTAATGGTTTTTATCTATTCGAAAAGATAAATGATAAATTCAACAAATAGTGGTTTTGTGGACACGCAGTTTTACAAACCTCTTGAGGTTGAAGTCGTGATACACTCGCTATTGCTCGTAGATAACTAGGCGTCAACCTTTCGTGGGTTAAAAGATGCAGCATTACATGGTTATTGTTCAGAAGACAAGAACAATTACTTGTGAATGTGGTCAAAATTTCAAAGTATGAGAATCCAGATAATAGAACACGAGTAACTAGAACAGATAGAAAATTAGGATACAGGAGAGAAACTGTATGGGCTCTAAATATCTCTGCCATATAGGGCGACCTAGACTTGCTCAAGTCTTTGAATATGGACTTTCTTAACTAAAAAAAGTTAAAATAAAGCGGTTTGCAGTGTGACTGGTCCAGGAACAAAATCAAATCCTGTATCCCTGGAAAGAGTGGTGAGGTAGGTGGAGGGGTTACCATAGGATACAGGGACTGAAGCCAGTCCAAGGCCTACCTTGCCTTTTACCAACTGCTTGCAGAAATTCAAAGTGCGTCCAACAAAGACACCTATCAATGAAAAGAACAAGTGCGGTGTGCAGTGTTGTAGAGAATTGAAATTGACCTGATATGGTCACCTCTAGAGTTAAATTGTGTGTATATACATTATTTCATTGGAAGAACTATAATATATAATTTTACAGACATAAATGAACGCTTCTCTAAATTAGAAAATCAGGAGACATCCCGAGTCCGATGATGATCTTTTGGGATATCAAGTTTTGATTTCCACCCCTGACGTTATGCGATTGTATTACAAATGGATATACCAGTATTTTGGTCATTTAAGAGTTGTTTTATGTAATATTGGATTTGAAATTGCAATTATTTGATACGTCCATTAATGTTAAACCTGGACAACTTCTGTCGCTTTACGATTGCTTGTCTATGGGCTGAAGAAACATATTTGATTTTTCCAAACTGGGAGACATCCTCCTAATGAAATGTCAAACTTTAGTCACTGTAAAAGACACAATACGGCTCGGTGTATTCTGTGTACAGGAGCAGGTCTATCTACAGAACAGGAGAAGCAGTCAACACATATATGAATAATTTATAGGGGAAGCAATTAGAAATAATTAGCCAAACTGAGAAATTCCAAATCGGATCAGTTTTTCTCAACACCTTCGACGTTTCGGGAATACTAATAGGGGCAAGTAAAGTCAATGTACGGGGATTATGCCAAACCTTCTGGCCGAGTCTATTGTTAAGTTTATGAACGGAAGATTGTATGAATTTGCTAGAGGAAGACACTACCAATGTCGCTGTCTAATATATTGATATGGCAGTTCTTCCCGACCACACCCCTCCCTTTATAACCTCGTATAGCTGCCCCTTGAGGCAGGGCCCCGGACCGGGGGATAGACCTTAATAGATAATAATGCAAAGTTTGATAACTTCTGGTTTATTCAGAAATCGGAAAACTGTTTTAGGCCTATAACCGCGCACGTCTCCCATAAAAATCTATATTTGATACTTGGATATAGAACCGTGGGATACATATCATTGCTATTTAAAAGGCCCACTCGGAATCGGGAACAGTCGATGAGGTGCATACAGTGACAATCTTAAGGTTGGGCAGAATCGGTCATTACAAACATAATAGTAATACCAGAGCCGCTTATAATCGGGTTTGTGAAGTTTGGACAGCTATATAAAGTTCACCAATCTGACCGACCTGACGGATCCGTCGGGCAAAGTGTGATCGGAAAGAATCAGCATGTCGCTGTCTTATAGGCTTAGGCCCGGCGTCCACCTACTGCGATATGGCTTCGATATGGTCTACGATGCACCTCCCGATAAGAAATCAAAATCCCGTCGGAAGGTCCCCTAATATCAGAGCAGTTGATCACGTTTCTGCGATTAGACACCGATAAAAAGCCCATACAATGCGTGGTGGATTGGCATGCCTGGACATATGTCTACGATTCTGCACCTTTCCGATATGTCTCCGATATTGACTTTTTGTATCGGTGCCATATCAGTAGGTCTAAATTTCTATCGTAGTACGTGGACGCCAGGCCTTACAATGTCTCCTGTAATCATGTTGTTTTACAATGCGCACACGTGTATGATTAATATTGCAACAAAATGCATCTATAAGCCATTTTCCATTTATCGATTACTTAGTGCTAATCTACATTCGGGAAAACACCGATCGATCTTTTTGTGTACACCAAAGCAAGAACAATGAATGGAAACAGCCTCCATGGTATTTGAAATAGTCACCGATTAATTTGTTGAAGATTATGTAATAAAGCCACCACCAACCTATTTGGGCAACGACAAACAAAATCAAATCACTTTGATTTCATTATTGAGATTCAAGGTTTTGGTGGGGAAATGCAGAAAGAACACTGCAAACATTGCATCCTAACCGATTAATTGATACTAATATACAGTCGATGCCCACCACCTACAGACTTTTAGAGGAACTTGAATACTCAGTGCGGTATTCGTCGGCAAATGGAAAATGGCCTTACGCCAGGCCTAACCCAACATACGTGACATCACCGGTTACCAGCCCATGCAATCCTCTACTAAATGCCTCCTCTTTTTCTTCTAATGTGTAGTCATGATAGAATGCTATGATATCAGGTTATTTTGGGAAATATATGATAAAGTAGCTTGCCATGAAATAAAACATATTATCATGGTACACCGTTATCATAAAACAGTCACAGGTACCATATTATGTACCATTTGAAAACGTTTCTGAAATAATGTATAATAGTGGGAAAAATATCCCTTTTATGGATCTGTGAAATTGAGAATAGGTCAAAGAACCACTAGTCAATAGCCAGTTATGACAGCGAAGTACGTCGATTGTTTTAATCAATGTAAATCAGAAAGATCTGCAACAGGATGGCTTTTGCTGTCAATATATTTTTTTCAACAAACAAAAGAAAAATTAGAGGTGTGAAGATCCCACCCATAAATGACCCACCAAAAAGGTAAACCATCGGTGAATGATAGCGGAATTGGCCATGCTTCGAGGTGACAATTATATGCTCATTACAGCCTGTGAATTGAGTAAAGTCATTTTCCACTGGCCGACAAAAACGGAATCGATTATTTGTGTTCCCCTAAAAATCTCTCTGTAGTACAACCAACTGTACATTGGTATCAAATAATCGGTCAGGGTGCAGTGAACGGTTTGTTTCTTTTGCATTTCATATGTCCATACCGATTTGACTTCTCCCCTAAAGCTTTGAGCCACCATCCAGCATAGTCAACTACCGACAGAATCAAAACGCTTTGATTGCATCAGGTTTTAGAGCAAACATGTGATCGGTATGGACCCAAAGGAATGTAGTGAAAACAAGGCAAACACTGCACCCTCACCGATTCTCTGATAACGACGCTCAGTCGGCGGCATCCCCGTCGGTGCCATTTTCGTCGGCTGATGGAAACGAGGTTATATCTGCGACTTGCGTGCCACCTCGATCCAGCCCCAGTGGCTATACAGAGTGTGTACAGGCAGGTTTGCGGGTTAGCTAGTAATAGAGGAGAAAAAGGGCCGACTTCCCCGCATACCGTGAAAAAAACCTTTCCTAAATATTTGCCAGGTGGAAATGGGGGCAATGCAGATGAGCACACGTGTGTATACTTCCATCAAGGTACGAAACACCTATGTGTACGTATGCAGTACGTGTACATGTATACGTGTGCGATGTGTGTTTGCACGTGTGCAATATGAGAATACGTATAGATCTATTATCCATGGTTTACAAAGTACCCATTGTTAATGTATAGATACTCCACTTCCCATTACATGTATTTTAACCTGTCAGATATCATAACCAGTGTATACGGATTCAAATCCGCAGTATACAGCCTAAAAGCCATTGTATGCGGAAAAATAATCCCTTTATGCTAAAGAGAAAAAATATGTCCCTATTGATATAACTTTTAATATGGCAATTCCTGGGTATAAGTGTGATAAAAATTCTTTCCTGTTAAGAGTTGTCTCACCCCGTTGGGGGAGTGTATCTCCTGGAATTTTTTTTTTGTGGAAATATTTTCCAGCGGAAAAAATTCCCGGGTATAATCTATTGGATAATAAATACATCAAGCGATGGTTTTCTAGACTGGCGGCTCTGTAAACCACTCGAGGCTGACGTAGTAATGCTTGAGCGTCAGCGAGTGTATTACTACACGTCAGCCCCTCGTGATTTACGCCGCCTGCCTACAAAACCATCGATTATTGTCTCTGTGTGTACACTATGCGTAGAAGTGAGAAGGACGTGAGTACACACATCTATTATCCACCTAATACAAAGTGTTCCTATGGGAACTCTGTATGGACATACCTAGCGCATACAGATATGTTGTATGCGCCAGGTTGTGATAACGTGCGCATACAGAAAATAGTGTGTACGGAAGAATCGCGCTTAACAAAATCGAACTAATATTGCCACAGAACCAATCAGATAAAAGTGAATGATATATACACTATATACACTGATTTCAGATAAAAGTGGCCGTATGCTCTTTGGAAATGAATCTACGTAATATCATCGCATACGCTCGGATATTGCTACTTATCAAATCCTCGGACCATACGGTAGTTTGTATGTGAAACTCGTGAATATTGTGTATTATACATGTCAACAGGAAAGGATAGGGGGCAGTTTATCCCCTGTGCCACTATGTGGTGGTCTCCTAATAAGTAGAGTGTTTAGTCCCCGTTTCTCCTCTCTGCCCGCCTTTATACAGAGACCCCACCACCCCCACCACCGCCCGCTCCCGTCGCCGACTGCAGGCAGGTGTGTCAGTGTTACCTTTATAGGTTAGAAGGCCATGTGAGGGGGAGGCTGGCAAGATAGACTCGTCTGTACAGAGTACAACTACCACATATAAACAAACACACCACGCTCTATGTATACGCACGTTCCGGACATATTCTGTTTATATACGTATATGAAATCATTAGCCATCTCTATGTTCGGCCGTAGACTATATAAATAAGTGGTTTCTGTATTTGTGAATATATTGCCCATTTATACATCTCAGAGTAGACTCTTGTGTGTGCATTTATATGTGAATAACGTCTCTGTATATGTGTGAATGTTTCTCGTGTGCATGTGCCTGTTGTAAATGAGAGTCTGCTTACATGTGACATCCCCCATGTGAATGTGAAAGTCTCTATCTGTACGTGTTATAACTGTTTCTATGCATATAGCTCAGTCCCAGACCAGGAATGATATGTGGGCGAACCTTTATAGCAGCGATAGAGTTCTCTATATATGTACATCTTGTAGTAGTATATATATGAATGTATGTAGATATATGAAACAATAGCTTTTATGTATAGTCTCTATGTGGACATGATACAGTAGCCTCAATGTGTGGACATGCTAGTCTCTATGAGTGTGCATGTTGCTCTCTATGTCGACTACAGTAGCCTCTATGAATGTGTCTCTGTGTGGACATTAGACAGTATAGAGGAAAACTATAAGAGTTTAGGGTCTCAGCTCGTTTCCCATCGAGTTTGAATCACGTAGTAATTCCCAAGGCGAAGAGGTATCAAGAAGAAACTGCATGAGATCCCTATGTCTATGGAGGAAAAATACCAGGGGAGAGATGATAGCCTCTATGCATGTACATGTTAGGCTCTAAGTGTGTACATGTTAGTCTCTATGTGAGTACATGTTGGTCTATCTGTGCACTACAGTAGCTTCTATGTATGTACATGTCAGTCTATGTGTGGACATTATACAGTGGCCTCTATGTTAGTCTCTATGTGGACATGATACAGTAGCCTCGATGTGTGTCCATGTTACTCTCTATGTGTGTACATGTTAGTCTCTATGTGATCATTAAACAGTAGCCATGTGTGTGCATATTAGTCTGTATGTGGATATGATAGAGTATCCTCTATGTTAGTCTCTATGTGGACATGATAGGGTAGCCTCTTTGTGTGAACAATGCTAGAATTATGTCTTTGTGTACATATTAAAAGAGTTTCTCAAGGCTCAAGGCTCGAGGTACTCGAGTCTATTTGGTACTTTAAAAATATGAGGGCGAGCCACCTGCATATACATGCACAGCTTCAGGAAAAACATCCTACAGGTGTGTTGTCTGTTGGGAGTTGGGATTTTCTATGAGTAAGTATAGTTCCAAACTGTATGTGCACAGATGCATCCTGTAGAGTACATGTAGTCACCATGTGTAGTCACCTGAATTACTCTCCAGTGGCCTAGCAATGTGTTCAGTAGGAGGCAGTCATCAAGTTTCACAATCAGAAAGGTAGTTTTACATGTTAATTTGAAGAATCCTCCGTTTGTCATGATCCTGTAGCGGTGTGTGGGGTAGGGTCAATCCTTATGTTTGTGTATGAGAAACTGTCGAGTATATACCATATGCATTATTTCTATGTGCCTGGACCTGGTGGTCAGTCTGTATATGTGCATGTATAAAGGCAGTAAAGTCCATGTATACCGGTCAGTCTCTATGTGATGTGAGGTTGCAGGTAGGGTGGGTGTACGGCGGAAAGGGAGGGGTAAGGACTGTATGTATACATCTATGCGATACGCCAGGATAGACACCTGAGAGGGACATGGCACAGAACCCATATATCATCCTTTATGTCACCCCTATAGACTTAACATTAGGAACTTCTATTTCTAATTCAACGCACATGGAGTACGGTAAAAAAAACTCAATGGGGGATGATGTTATAATGTTAGCCAATTAGTCAGTGATTGGTGTGAAATAAAATCGGAAATGCGGTCTGTCCATAGCTACTGGAAATGCATCATTCATCTTGATTTGCTACGTAAAATAACTCGATGTTGCCTCGCGAGATTACACCACAAGAAAAGGTAAGGCTTATTTCCATTGGCTAGGGATCTCGATGCAGTTCCTTCTTGAGACGTCCTACCTGATGGAGTCAAACATCATAACCACCCCGTCCCCCATGCAAACTCCCCACGGTCCCAATCCAGGAGTTTTATCCAGATATCATACATTTATACACACCTGTGTAAAAAATCAACAAGCTGTATACGGATGCCGCACACCTGATGCACACTATGGCAGTGGTAGAGAGCGGAGACTGACTTACCTTGAGCCGGGCGGCAGGTGGGCCTATGTGGCGGGGGAGGGCGGCAGGAGGTGCCGGGAGGGATCCAGGGTGAGTAAATCCCTGATCGGAGTGGTTCTGGAGCGTTGCTGCACGGGGGTGGTTGTGGCAAGCCCACTCCTACGACTGGATCCCCGCGCTGGTGTATTCGACTAACCGCCTCAGTCGTGTGTGGTTTATATAAAGGCCGGTGTGGCGTGTGAGTCTGGTCCGGAGGATATGGGTGTCCGCGACATGTCGAAATACACTGGGACTTATTGTATGGGACACTACTTGTATTTTATTGGGTTTCAATGAATAGATAGGAGATTGGAGGCATTTTTCAATGTCAGACTTTTTAACGTCATTTTCTCTCAATGAGTCAACATAAAGAGTTATTCAAGCTTCGGAAAGAATCCTCATTATGTTCAAATGCATTCTCTGAAATAAATGCTGCAATAACGTGTCTTGATATTTTCTAGGCGGTAAGAAAAAAACACTGTCAATAAATCAATAAATGATGCCTTAATTGCATAAGTGTGATAAGTCATGGCTTTGTGAGGCAGTAATGTGCTAATTATTCTCATTAATCTTACAAACTGAACAATCCTTCTCCCGCATTTACACTTGCCGGCGGGCAATTCAGCGACTCGTGACTTTCATTCAAAGCTTTGTGCGAGGTGATGAAATAATTAATCTTTGTCGATTGATTACGTTTCATATTTCGTGGCTTTTTGAATGTTAATCACAGCGGCTCTAATAACGTTATAAATGGATGGAAGATTTTCTGTGATTTTTATTTTCTTTTTCACAAATGGTTACGATATGAGGGAAGGACAACAAAGCATAATGTGTAAAACCCAATGGCCTTTCAGCTATCACTCACTGACAATCATAGGGGTCGCTACTAGTCCCCCAGAGACTGCTTCCGAGTTGGCTTGTATAATATGAGGGAAGAAAAAGTTGATAAAATCAGATTCACTTTTGACGCAAAAGTTCACAAACATACGGGTGTACAGTGAATCCTTCAGCCGATCGTTCATGGAAGTAGAAACAGGGCAGTGAGGCATAGGGGCTGGTCGTCATACGGGTAAAATCTGACGAGCTGAAAAAGGTGGTTTTAACATCAGAGACGTTTGGTTGGCACATGTACAGTGAAACCCCGCTTAACGGCACATGCTTCGTTCCGAGCAAATAGTCAGCTTACGGGTGGTGCTCTCATACATTAGGATATCAGTCTGTTGATTATTATATAGCATGTAATACAAGGCCCGCAAAGCAACCTCTATTCACTCTGTCTTATTTATTGGTGTAGAGTGTATAAAGTGTCTGATTGTTTAGAGAGTAGAATACCAGCCACACACAGACCATTAACAAACAAATTAGATAATCTGAAGTTCTGTCCTACACTGTACTCTCATATTTGATAAGGTTTCCCTTCAAAGTGTTCCCTTACACAGGGTTAAGAAGCATTCCATACGGATATAACTGTCCGTCCACTTGGGGTGCCCTCTTTTGCAGGGTGTGCCTTTACAGGGCTTAAATACACTTATAAGAGGATAACATGGTGTGTAGAGAACCAATCATGGTGTATCGGTGTCTATCGTAGGGTTGTAGGTATCGCAGTAGTGTGGTACATTGATGCGATTTTGTCTGGCCTCCCCATGAAATTTTGATTGCTATCAGGAAGTCTAACTTAACTATTGGCGGCAGAATCGGCATTGGTGGTTGTGAGGCTTTGTACATTAATTTGGTTCAAATTAATCCAATGGTCTTCACCGTGGAAAAAACCTTCAAAAGCAAAACCCAATAAAATACTTGACTTTATCCTAGACATATGTAAATGACCTGCCCTATATGTGTGTCACAACTAAAAGACATTATGGTGAAGAACACCCTAAGTCAGCAGCTATTTTGACTTTCCTTTGATAACTCATATTTATAAAGCTGAATAATAGATACGACATTACCAAGATCTTTGCATGGTCTTATTCCCCTCGTAGTTGACACTATGCAATATCCTCACATTCGCTCAGATATTACTACGCATGACAACAACTACGCGGAGAATACGAGCATGCAGATCAGAATCATGGCAATATTGTGTATTTGGTAAATGGAGTACAATCCTAGAATACTGTCCTAATATTGGCAACTCCGAGGTAAGTGAGCCGGAAATGATGCGACCATGTATTTACTCTCATAATTTACCATTCCAAACGAGCAAAAAGGGACCAGTCCTTCATTGGAACATCTAATTTGTCATCATTTAGGACGTTTTGTTAGTAAGGATGGTTAAACCAGCCATGCATGCCTTGTTCTTAATTACAGCTCTGTCCCAGAACCTAGTCTTCCTTTTTCAATTGATAAATACGGAAATGTAAAAAGAACCCAGGGAATCAGAGCGAAAATATAACACGACAATAAAATATGCATGGCAGATGAGTATTAATTAATGAGGTCATAATTGCCGTCATTCATTTGCATTAACCTCAAATGCTGGCATTGCGACCGATTCAAGCTTTCAGCCATCCATAAAGAATGTATGCAGAATTTCCGAAATGTCTTACCATACCCACAGTGCGAACGTACTTTAGGAATGTACATTGCGTTCTTCAGAACCTCAATTACTACACTCAATTTCTATTAAATAGACCGCAGAATAATTAAAACAAACATAAAATAGTGCAGACATCGATTTGCATTATAAATTCTTATAATGGTGTAATTCTATGGACATATGACATTGATGCTGTATATATTAACCTGGATCATATTGCCGACCAATGCCGTATGTATGGGGGGGGGGGGGTCTTCTCTATTTGCACACAAAATAGCCATATTGTTCCGACTGCCAAACCCCGTTTCCCTATCCTCTTCCCCTTCCAGGCCACCCCTGTCTCGAGGCTTATTTGGTGCCCTAGTTCATGGCACCGGGACCTAAATGACGAATACTTTCTAACCTTGTTCTCAGATTGAGAGGATTCAGGAGTGTCCAGACGGTTGTGGAGGCATGGCGGATGCCGATCCAAACGGGATCAGAGAAAATGAATAGATCCAATAGTATGTGAGCTGGCATACCCGGTATTATTTGTAAAGCCGGGTAGGATCGGGAGAAGAGTATGGACGAGGGATCGTGTTCGGATACTTGATTACGAACAGGGAAATACGGTTCAGGGTTTCCAGGTAAGAAAATATTACCTGAGACGGTAAATTATCTTAGCCTGGTGGTATAAACGTCCATAGATTTAGCGTTAGGAACTCGTACCCAACAGCCTTGTGACTATGGTATTTCATGGCCGATAAAGAGGTGAACTTGTCTAAGCTAAAACAAAATCAGAAACATCGTGTTTGGTCTGTGTCTTCGATTGTAATCTCCTTTGGTGAGCTTCGGAATATTCACTTGGCTATTGCCTCATTCAAATTCCTGCACACTCCAAACCTGATGGCAAACGGGTACCCAGATAAAACACTCATCAGTTTCTTCCTCGGTGCCCAGCTAGGACAGGAAGTGATTTCTACACATATTATTACTTATTGATTATGTATGCCTTACAGCCATTATCACAATCAGCTTGCTATTATAAATACAAATTATTTTCCGCTTGATAAATTTCCCAAGGGAAGATGCACCCTATGATGCATGTGATCAAAATTAAACAAAGATATCACTAGTATTAACTTATTTCACATTTCATAGAGCAACCTATATAACAATGAATTAGACATAAGGCCTATTGACTTGTGTTTCGTATAACGTCAATTATACCGCGTGTTTATCACGTACAGTCATAGTAACCCTATTTCCGTATAGTATTTCATACACATTCGGCCATATGTACAATGATATAGCAATGATTGTACATCGAAACTCTAAGCATTTTTTCCACAAATCGCTGAAGCTGAGACGTATAGATGACGACACAGAGAAGATGGTGAGGCTGTCAGGTGTGTGGGAGCAGGCCGGCTGTAGAAGTGCCTCATCCCCGCGTTGTATTCTGGATCTAGGACTGCTCTGTATGCCCCCGGGTTTCAGCACTGCTGGGGCCTTTCACGATGATAGTGGCCCTCGCCTCACCTGTCCATTGGCCTGCCCCTTGTGCTCACTCTCTACATCCACCTGTTCATTCACACACACACCCTCCCTCCCTCCAGGTGACCTGCCAACTGACACAGTGAGTGCCGCCTATCCGTCTGACATGTTTTCACATGACTGCTTCCATTGACATGTTTAACATGGTGTATTCAGACGCCGACCTAACTCCTGATCCGCGTCCGCACTCTCCAAGCACAACTCTTGATCGGCCAGACGGGCTTTCTGTGAGTTTAGATAGCGGTGGTTGTAGTGTTGTGTTTGGAGAGTAGTCCATTGTGGGACCCAGTTGTTGATGTTGTGAGCAGGTATTGTGGGATATGTTGAGCTTTTGACAGTACGGAAAGGTGAGGTGTGATGCTGGTTTGATAATGATTAGATGTGGATTGGGTTTTGATGGGGATACATCATCTCTCCAGGAACCTCTCACACTTACTGACCAACTGTATGGATTCCGTTCGTTCACACTGTGCATGAAATTGCATGGTTGTTGAATTATTACATATGGCATTTTACGTTTATGCACCACCAGACAAAAAGAAATAAATGTGTTTCTGGTTATCCCCTCCCCTACCTAACAAAACCTTACCCTACCTGGAAATTTGTTTGCCTCTACAGAGTTTGCGACGATGCATGATTTCTGATGGAAAATGCAAAACAAAATATGTAACGACAAACATACAGCAAAATATTGGCACTAAAAGATTTATGAAGAACCTTTTCAGTGGGAACAACTAATTTCCTCACTGGTTTAGAGAGATTACAATTCCAAGTTGCTGTTTCAGTCACACACTAAAATACGTAAGTGGGTAAGCTGTGCTAAATCTGAAGATTATAAACTGTTTTTGTGACAACAAACATGGGAGAGCTAGGAATCACCATCATGCTCTTTGCCTGTAGCCTCAAATTATGAAAGCATCATTAACACTCTTGGCATTTTAGAGGTGTAAAATCCCAGAATCTTATGAAGTCTCTCTATTGAGGTGAAGGATCATTAACTATTAACAATCTACATTATTAAGAAACTTCACTTTGATCTATGCATAGGATCAGAATGTGAATCAGTATAGAACTCATGTAATCAAGCAGAAAGGGTCATGTCAAATCTAAACCTAACCCTTCAAGATGTTGCCCAAGGACCTTGCATGCTCTGAGATAGATGTTGCACTGAAAAGGTGCAACTTGATGAGAGTTATCCCAAAGCTCATTCAAAGTGTACCTGATCTCAAAGAGGAATGAACAGACTCGTTGGTAGACCAGGAAGAAACTGAAAATGTCATTTGAGTATTTCCTTCTTGAATCAATAACTAATGAGAGTATAGATGAGATGAAAGGGACTGTCTCAACCCAATTTCAGAGAATTGAAATGGGGAATTTGAGAGGAGTAATAGCAGAAAGATTATAATATATGGCTGGACAAGCAAAAAATTTGACATCAGTACCTATTCCAAATACAAAAATATGATGACCTGACATGCTGGTCACTATAGTGCTCAAGTCATTCTTCCCTCAACATGAGTATCAGATATAGGGAGGATAAGGAACATATCAACAAGGTCCATGGTTAGTCCTGATATCACTGACACTATTCTTGAAACTGCAGAAGGAAGTGAGGGCAAAATGTAATCAAATAGGAAAAAGAATGAGAAAGCTAAGACGTGAAGGAAAGTGGGCAAGATGAGAGTAGGAAAAAGGTGATTATCATAAAGGTTTGTATCCTGGCTATATTATTAAAACCAGTCAGATTTAACTGACATGATAACCCGCTCTGCTGGTTTTATGATCCTCAATCTGGAAAGCATCTTGTATCTGCCATAATGTACTCATATAACCAAAAAGGGGATTGAAAAAGAATTCTAGTGTACACTATCATATGATCAAATTGATCAAATATTTTCGATTCTTGATTCTTCAATTTGTTGAATTACCGACCTGACACTAAACTGCATTGGCATTGTTTCCCTGTGTAAATATCCCCACTTTACACCGGTAGTACATACAGGAAACCCACGTGGTACATCGCATATGTGCATTGCTGTCCACACCAAAAAGAGTCTGTGTTGTTAATATCTGAGATGGTAAGACAGTAAGATGACTGAAGTGAGTCTAAGGTGAGATTCCCATTATAAGAGCTATTGAGCTGAATGGGAATAAGTCCACAGTGTTTGGCTTATTTGGTGAACCAAGTTCTAAATAACAAGTTGTCATTAGAACCAAACAGTTGAATGTAGGTAGGTTGAAAGAGGTAAACTAATCCTTAGCTATATTAGCAACTCACAGAAAGATCTGTAGAAGAGGTGCTCAGTGGGTTGTGCCACTGTCCTGTGTCAAGGACACTTGTGGCAGCTCAATGCTTTCCATATTGTGGTTTGTGCATAAATATTCTCTAGTGCACTATGTACTTCTAGATGCCACCCTATATTCTAACTGGGTGTATATGTGTGGGTAGACACGTATGTCCTGTATTGTCATGTAATACATATGTCTTGTTTTGTATGTACTCACCCTAGTTAAGGTGACAATCTGTATGGCTAATAATCTCTAAAGGAGATTAATATCAATACATTTTTGTAAATAAATACTACACCTTTTTCCACCAAAAAGCAAATTTCCACCTCTAGTGAGTAGCACCTCAGCCATGGTGATTTACCCAACTGAATCCAATGTGCATGCTAGAGGCCAGGTTAAAGCAGTCAAAAGAGAAAAGAACATGACCTTGAGCCTGGAGTACGTGGATTCTATGTGCAGTGAATGTGCATAGATATCATTGTTATCATGCAAAGGTTACCTGTGGTGTCCCTGACATAATTGCCAATACGGCCTCTGGAGGGAGCTTCATGTTCTGTGTTATTTGTATTCATATTGGACAACCCTAACCTGAATTGACATTCAATATTATTGTCGTGTAGACGTTTTTCCTGAAAATCGTTTACAAAAAGTTTAACGTCTCCAAATGAACTTTTTCAACAACAACAAAAATTTCATGCTCAGTCTACATGTCACTGGGACCCCATAATCAAAAGTAGCCGAGAGTTTTCAGATACAGGTGAAAAGGTGCTGAACTTTTCACGGCCAGAATTTCATTTCTGTATGCTGTGTGAAAGGCCACGTGATAAGTCGACTGGTGCTGGTGATTTTGTCAATCAGATGTCCCCCTGCCTTTGACATTGGGATATTTGATCATCAAAATCACCGCGTATTTTAATCGAGCGCCCACAATAACCCCTTTTCTGCATATTGATATGATACAAGAATCCGAACATTGTGCAACAATAGGGAGAAAGTGACGTACCTGTTGAGAGCGACAGACCTGCCAATGGTCCACACAACTGTCGTCTGTTTTGGTTGGTCTTTTTAAATGGAGCTTATTCAAGTAAGATCATACATCTAGATATTCCTTTGTGATTGTCTTAGTGGTATAATGCAACGACATTTTCCTTAAAATTCAAATCAATCAACACATGTGTATTGGTTGGCATAATACTTTGTTTCCCTTCTCCATCATTATATATACTTTCCTTATTAAGCATGAATCATTAGCCATTTAAGTAGGAAGATGAAGACGAAAACAGTACGCTTGGGACGGAACTAAACTATCAAGGGGAGATTTTTTTTTCAATACAGCTATATGATATCACAATATGCATGATAACAAAGCAATACATATTTCACTCCACCTATGTACATGAATATCAAAAGTTCCTTTTTTGTAATTGTAGGATGGAACCCTTCGGAGCACCCAAACCTTCTTGACTGCACTTAGCATTCAGTCACTTGCTTGGCCTTCTGATGTCGCATATACATGTACATTGTACATGTACCTTTTACCTCTGTTTCTCATACAATATGACAGACTTGCCATTCCATTACCTGCACCCAGCATTTCACAACTGCTGGGAACATTCTATATTTTTTAACTTCATTTTGTATCCCTCTGCTTTTACACCATGTTGATAATTTTTTTGAATGTCGTCTCAATTTGAACTTTCGTGTTTTAAAACTGCCACTCCTGTTCTGTACTCTGCGGTATAAAACGCGGCTGAATATTTCCAGGTAAGGCGTTCCCGGGTGTCCCAATCTATATGTCCCTGGCAGTTTTATCTGGCCTTCCAGGGTCACTATAGAAACGGTTTACTCACAAATTGAAAAAAATCGAAATTTTGCTACATTTGACAGGTCAGAATGGCCCATATGGGGGGCCAGGTGAGCTGTATGAATTGATTAGCCACCTCAGTGGAAAGTCAGTGCACCATGTGTACCTATCGATTTTTTCTGATACAACATATCATCGAACTTTTAGGTTAGGTGCAATTTATTTTTTGTATTTCTGAACTGAGGAATATGTGTCAGTTAGTGCGGGAATTACATAGATAATAATTGATGGTTTTGTGGAGAGGTGGCCATAAACAACGAGATATTGACGCCTGGTAATACACAAGCGTTAGCAAAGTAAACGAGTGGTTTACAAAGCCGCCTGTCCACAAAACCATCGATTGTTGTATCTATTATCCATCTTCTCAAGTACATTAAACAGAGGAAAATCATGTCAAAGGGTATATCAATACGGACCTTTTTTATTGCTCGACAGCAAAAATACACTATTTTCCCATAATCAATGTGTTTAAGGCCGTATAAAATGAATTTGAATCTGTATAAAATTGTTATATGGTATCTGACAGTTTTTGAACAATGGGTAGTGGTTTATTTAGTCACCATATATTTACAATGAGGATACGATGGCCAATAAGACATAATTCAACAAGAGGTAAGTGACCATCGAGGCGGAAAAGGAGGTGCAAAAAGAGGTCGCTTCAGGAATTCCTCTTAGATTCCGGAAGTCGCTTCACAGTGTTCGGCCAATATATACCAATCCAAAAGTTCTCAATAGAATTTACTACCATGACATCGAGGAAGTACGATATCAATAATAACACATCTGGGGGGGCAACTAAGCCTGTTGATAGAAACACATTAACAGCCACAGTTCTTAATAGATACGTACTTACAAGTGCGGGATAGAAATGACAGTCAGTAGTCAAGATAGATGAATTCTCGTGGCATAACAAATGTGTGGTTTTGGTTTGTGTCACGATGAAATCAAACTATAAAATGTCAGAAGACATACTTTCATATACTTACCTGCCTAATTCGCAGCATCTAGCCCTTGTCTTCTTGGTTAAGTAACATATTTTGGGGTACCTTTCAATCATTTTTAATAAATTCTAGGGCACTCAAGTTAGCCAATTCATCTGAAGTTCTCGTTCTCTGCATGTGTTGAGATTAAGGTGGCTGGCGTTTAATCATTGATGATGGCAGCAGGGAAAGTTGGACTGTCCCCTCGTCACTGCAGACAGGTCGATAAAGGAACATGTAGAGGCAGCAATCTCTGTTATGACTCACCTCAGAACCCATAATTATGAGGGGCACACAGATAGTGAAAGACTTGTCTTTGCAGTACGCTGGAACCCTAGATGTGACCATTCTAACCTTTAGGCAACCTTGAAAAAACTGTCAGATCACGTAACCATGGTATAATTATTTCTAGCCCATTGTATATATGGCCTCAAAGCTATTCTTGGGTTTGATTTACTCAAGAAAATGGATGGTAAATAAACCAAACAATGGTTTTGTGGACAGGTGACTCTGCTAACGCTCGTGCATCACTACCAATCAACCTTTTTGTGGTTTACGGCCACCTGCCCGCAAAACCATCGATTGTTGTCTATGTGTAAAAAGATCCCACCTTAACTCGACTTTCGACTAAATAACAGAATTGTGATGAGTGCAGGCCCCTCAGAGGATGAAGCTGCAGATTGTACTGGAGGTGGGGTGGAAGGAGAGAGGAGTAAGGAGGGGGTGTGAGACAGGTGAGGGGTGTGTACAGGAGGTGGGGTGGAAGGAGAGAGGAGTAAGGAGGGGGTGTGAAACAGGTGAGGGGTGTGTACAGGAGGTGGGGTGGAAGGAGAGAGGAGTAAGGAGGGGTGTTAGACAGGTGAGGGGTGTGTACAGAAGGTGGGGTGGAAGGACAGAGGAGTAAGGAGGGGTGTTAGACAGGTGAGGGGTGTGTGTGGTAGGAGGTGAGGTGGGAGGAGAGAGGAGTAAGGAGGGGGTGTGAGACAGGTGAGGGGTGTGTACAGGAGGTGGGGTGGAAGGAGAGAGGAGTAAGGAGGGGTGTGAGACAGGTGAGGGGTGTGTGTGGTAGGAGGTGAGGTGGGAGGAGAGAGGAGTAAGGAGGGGTGTTAGACAGGTGAGGGGTGTGTGTGTGGAAGGAGGTGGGGTGAGAGGAGAGAGGAGTAAGGAGGGGTGTTAGACAGGTGAGGGGTGTGTGTGGTAGGAGTGGGGTGAGAGCAGAGAGGGGTAAGGAGGAGGGTGAGAGACAGGTGAGGGGGGGGGGGGGTGGTAGGAGGTGGGGTGGGAGGAGAGAGGGGTAAGGAGGGGGTTTGAGGCAGGTGAGGGGTGTGTGTGGTAGTAGGTGGGGTGGGAGGACAGAGGGGTAAGGAGGGGTGTTAGACAGGTGAGGATGTGTGAAGGAGGTGGGTTGGAAGTAGAGAGAGATATGGAAGGTGTGAGATATGTGAGGGGTGTGTGGTAGTAGGTGGGGTGGGAGGAGAGAGGGGTAAGGAGGGGAGCGTGGGAGTCTCTCTTGATGTGTGTAACTGTGACGAATGACATGCCTAACGAGGGGAAAGCATCCCTGTCAGAAAGACAGATGGGCCCCGTTTTATCATGGGTCAACGTCAGGTGTGCAATGACTATTCATTGAATTGCCAGGTGTGTTTGGCCGCACATTCCAACTGGATCTCTTGGGAAGTACCTTTTATTACAAATGATAAAAGACGTTGAAATATGTCATATTACATGAATGATTTTCATCGTGTATATATATTTAGTTGGGTTTTCATTGTTTGTTTAGGTTTGAAGAGGTTCCTTAATTTAGGCTGAAATAAAGTCAAGTGATGTAAGTGAAGTGATGATGATTATTTATTTGACTGAATATTTCCATTCATGGCTACACAATGATAGAAAGATACATGAATAGTGAGGAGATTGGCCAGTTAAATAAGGAGACTTGAGTGGAGGTAAAACAAGATTTTATTACTTGTAGGGCGCGAAACTAACTATCTGTCTTGCCAGAGAACTAACTATCTGTCATTGAAATCCGTCTTTTTTTCTTTTCTTTTTTAAACCTTTGAAGCGTTTATTTCTATAATAATGGTATAATTTTTCCTCCCTTATGGTAGTCTGGTCCCATGGGAAACGTACTTATTTACTAGAGTTTAACCTATAGATTGTCTTAAAACCATAAGACAGATAGGTATTTTAACATGTTGATTAGAACGCTTGCTAGGTTTTTCTCTATATCATCAGGCATTAACCTTGATATTTTGATACCTTCAAACATATGTTTTCCTAATGAACTGATTTACGTGAATTCCGTCTTTTTGTAGAGTAGCTTAGCTCTTTTATTTTCAGAATATATACCCTGTAATTTACATCATAATATGCTCATCCATATCCAGTAGTGTTTGTCTGTTTCGAAAAAGATCAACATGATCAAAAACATCAATCTCTGATGAATTTAATCATTTTTACATATAGTTGATGCAATGGCAATGATATGATATGAGCAAGCTCTGTTTTTGTGTGTTTCTTCTTGGTATTCCAGACCCTGTAATTAACAGATAACAATAAGATAAATTTCTTAAAAACAGGCATATCAGGGTAAACAGAAAACATAAGATGATTGAATAAACTTAACGCTGCTTCAATTATATATTTCTTACAGCGCCCTACACATAAGAGGTTGTTCTGATCTTTTCTCTCTCCGATAATTTAGATCCTTTTTAAACCCCGTTTTTTTTCCACATAATTAGGGTTTTAGGATGATTTATTACATTTACACATCCTAATTAAGCAAGTGTTCTTGTTCTGCTATGTACTCGTTTTTGTCCAGATAAAAATCTTTCGTGCCAGATTAATGAAGAATAGAGAAAGCTCATTACAGTAGACTACTTTTTTAAATATTTCAACAGCAAATCAATAGGGACCCTCAAGTCCCCAAAAGGGATCAAAATAAGTAGAAAACTGCACTTCATTTGAACTAATCAAGGGTTACAGAATTACACGTTCTACATAAAAATCGTGTTCTGAGCTTTATAGCCCCGCGAAGTACCCCAGATGGAATTACCAGAGATCGATATCCATTTGATCTGCGCTGTCAAGGTGTAATACAATTTGTAAGTCCCTCTCTCAATGCATTGTAGGCTTCTATGAGCAATGGACCGTGAAGGAGCGACCATTTGGGTTCCAAAGGAGGTCTATCGTCCCACTCAACCACTATCAACTATTTCTTGATTCTTGTGTGAGTATGTCTGTGTTCGTATGTAGAAACCATACTCACAGTTATCAAATCAATGTCTTTTCCAATTGACCTGATATTTGATACAAGGGTCATCATTTTAATTAATCAACAGATCAGGAAAAGTGAGAAAGAATACTATGGAAACAGCTTAACTCAAAATGCTTTCTAATTGTGTAGCCTAAATACGATAAACGATTGACATGTTTTGATATATGGAAAGCATATAACATCACATCTCACATATCATATCAAATCACATTACAAAATCCACTAGAGAAGCCAATAGCTTTCATATCATTGGCTCTCGACCAAAGAATGTCCTTTAAATACTACATTTTCCTGACACTAAGTGAATGCACCTCGATGTATAACTATTGTGTTCAATACTGCCTCATTACTCTATTATAATGCAAATAGAAGACTGTTTAATAATACGAATAGTATACTGCAATACATATAGGACAAAGTAAGGGTTATCTGTAACAATGGCAGTGAAGAATTTCAACCCTCGGGGATGATAAAATGGCCGCGCCCGTAGGAGCAGGGCATTGTGGGTAGTGGGCCGTCACGTGGTGCGGGTGGCTGGTCACGCCGAGCCGAGGGCGTGTCCCTGTTGTGGGTTTATTACCTTTCTGGTTACCATGACAACGTTGCCAGGGGGCCAGCGGGGATCGACGTGCATGCGAGGTCCTAGCATGCACCGTGGCTGCTCGGAGCGCATGCTGAGCCGTCAGGAGGCAGCGATTTGAGAATGCACTTGGCTGAACTTACATGCCTACATGGAACACCGTAGTCTGAAAGCCTGGCCAATGTACTCACATATTAGGCCAGGTATCACCCGCCATTTTTCTAGTGGATTGTGGGATCGCATTGAGCTGGTACCCGACCAATATAAGAGTTGGTTTTTACACTGGTTTCCTCGTCATTCTCTAGGGGTTTGGCGAAATCTATCAGTTTTCAGGGAAACATTTCAATATCATTACTTTTTAAATCTATTGAAATGTTACAATTCTTTTATTTTGTATTGTTTGGGGAATTCCATGAGGGAGAGAGGTTTAGTTTGTTCAGTTGAAAGTTGGCTGGTCCCCACCTCCACTGCGAATGACTGTGGAACTAGCATAAGTTTAAATTTGCTCAAAATCAGTCGATACCTGTCCCATTGTTTATTTGGACAGGGAAATAGGGGTTTGTTTTATAATTAATGTATGAAAAGGGACAGTGTTTAAGGAGACCTCGTATGAGGATTATCGTTTAATGATATGCTACCTCGTTCAGATTGAACAAAGTCCTCATTGAAAGTGAATGGGGTTGCTGCCTATCTCTTTATACTAGCAATTGACCTCCTCGCCAGATTCTGGGTATCGAATTCCCAAACAACTCCTTAGTAGAAGATAAAAATATTAGTGTATCAAAAATCAGAGTATTCTGAATTTCATGTATATAAAATATGTACAAATATCAATACACAAAGAAAATAACAGAAGCGAAGAAATCACATGACAATCATATGTAGGAAATCACAAACAACTCACCCTTAGAAGTCTAGAATGTACCTGATGAGCCAGAAAATTGAGAAGCTGCACATTTTGATAGCATGTTTAGGCCAAAATCAATGTCCCAGATCCACCATGTCGCAGAACAGTGGTCAAGGTTGACAGGATAGGTCATGTTCGCCTTTACTACCAGCCACAGGCCTGGAACAACAGGGTGTACATTTAAATATTGCAATGTATGATACAAGCTGTGTGCAAATCTTCATGGTGGCTATAGTGTGTGCAAGGAAGACCAGGTGGCAGCACTGATTTAGCGTAGATATCTGTACGCACATGGGTTTGACAGTCACTCCATGATTGCACCAAACCCTTTTACATTATACTTTTTAATTTTTCAGATCTCTGCACCTAGGGGACACCACTGTTGTTTTCATTTTATTTGCCACTAGCCATCCAAATCCTTGTTGTATGGAAAATTCATTCTTGTATTAGCAATTATGATTGTAAAATCTTTCTAAAATCCTATTAAGTATCTTTTGATTAATTATATATAATAAACCCAGCATTTTTTCTTTTATACCTTTTTAATAGATTTTAACTAAAAATCACGATTGTTCTGTGCAGTTAAACCCATCCAGATAAATAAAGGACAAACTGTCTTTGGATTGTATGGGAGTGGGTATATTGTGTGTAGAGGTGACTATGGGTCAACCTTTCTTTCATCTATGATATATATATATTCATTTAAACAAAGACAAAATTGACTCTTCCCCAAAACTCGAGCAGAGTTTGAATACTACATTCTGTATCGGTTTTTATTAACCACCGGTTACAGAGTATCCATAGAAAACGTATTGGGTGCGTGTAATTTGCAAGTGGGAGATCTCGGAGTCCCGTAATCTCTTCATTCTAAAATCAGAAATACGAACTGATACACGTACGCCACCTATCGTGATATCGGCGAACGTCGCGACGTCGTAAAACAGGAAAGTCAGTACATCAGGATTCGTACTAAGCCTGAACAACCTGGAAAGGCCTGGAATTATGCTCTTGGGTTTTCAAGGCCAAGAAAAACCTGTAATTCTCACAGAGAGCCTCGAAAAACTTGGAAGAGACTTGAAAATTTAGGGGGTTTTTTTCCATTTTTTTTAGCTTTATATATAGCATAATTCAGAGACAAATAGGAGCCTGATCCTTGATCGTAAAATGCCAACTTTATACATAGCTCCATATTTATACATGGCCAAGAGAAATGAAGATATCTATCACAAACCACTGAAATTCCAGAGGTAGTAAGAAAGACGAAAATTATAACAAACTTTGATGAGGAATCAGACTTAATTTTAAAAAGATTGACCAGATATGATATGCACAAACGATGACTGTTTTCATTCAGTAGCAAGAGGGTATTAATTCATCGTGTGGTGTGTCTGGAAAAAATAATTGGAAATCCTGGAATTTTGTTGGGTTGTATATGTACGAACCCTGGCATACATCAAGTAATTAGAGTTGTTTGTTTCTGATGAATGAAGAGAGGTTTCTGCCAGGGATGTAAGATGCTTTTTGCCATGTTTTCACATGATGATTTTGGCTGATTATGACATCTAGCACAACCCGCTGACTATTTGATACTTTTGGGCAGATAATTATCAGGTAGAATAGGGGATAGCAATTTCAGGTCAATGATTTAACTCTCCAACATTAAGCAATTTGATAACACCTGATGTTTAGCTCACTAATTGAATGTTTCGGGGTACATTTAATCAGTGGCAGACTGCAGGTTCAGGCTCTGGAAATTGTCTGTTATGAGGTTGATGATTAAGCATAAGGATAAATCCCCAAATGCCACTACCCACCAACTTTTGTAAGATGCCCATTTCGTGGGCAGGTTGAACTCATAAATGTGTTTTATCATATACATGGAGGTGGAAGATGTAGAGCACCACAATGAGGAAGATGTTGAATTTGGTGGAAACTCACCAGAGCAGACTAGAGCAGACTAGATTTATGCTTGATAAAAAGTTCATGACTGCATATGAGTTGGTCTAAAATGACAATTACTACAGTAAAGTATGATAAGGTATCAATAGCTTTTCAGTGATCTAGGATATCAGGAGTTTTGTCTCATGTGATATCTCCCTCTAAATTGTGTATTACAGTAGCTTTGTCAAAGATGTAATAACTGTTATGGTATGCTATCTTACATAAGAAAGAAAATGGGGGAATGTTTTGGAAAGTGTGACAAAATTTGTTGGGGGTGGTACAAAATGTGTGATTAAGTGTGACAGGGGGTGGGGAGGAGGGGTCATAAAAATGCCCTAAAAAAGTGTGACATCATTTATGGATGGCCCCGCCATCGCTCGGAGATCACTGCGCGTTTGATCCTCGGAGGTTATGGCTGCTTGTGTCTGATGACAATATGCTGTTTTAATATGAATTGCTGTAGTGAAGTTATTTTCAGTTGTTATACCTAAGTAGCAGTCAGTAATGCTGTAATCATCGACTGTGAAAGAATATTCTTGTATGTATCTATAGTGAATTAAATGATTTGCGGTGTCTTGTATTGTCAGTCTTAGTTATAGCATAGAAGAGTTCCCTGAATGAAAATAGTATCTTGTTCTTTTTCCTGAATAAACAAAAATCTATTTTTTAAAACTAACTCGAGCACTGTGACCTGAGGTGAGTTGTTCAACAGTGATTTTACTGTTCCCTCTAGGGTGCGTGACGACTGCTGTATTTAGTCATCAGGCCCTACACTGGTCACTGGAGCGAAATACATGCTCCACCACGTTAGGCGGAACAGAGAGGAGACAAGTCCCTACTCAGTAGTACAACCGATGTCCGCTACACGGCATGGTATAGCGGCTCACGTGGAGGAGGTGCCATGTCTGGCTATGAAACACACACCTCACCAGTCTATACATCATATTGAGGTATCCAATAATCCAATCTATTTACAGTAGCCGTCATTATAGATTCATAACCCTTGGGCCACATCCTACAATTATTGCAGTTAAACGGTCTTTATTTATCTTCATGTTGGAAATCTGATGCCAGAAATGGAAATTTCAGATATTTCTACATGTAGATGCCAAATTATATTTATTTCCTCCAGTTAGAAATCGGAAAATGGTGGTTCATCGGGGAATGGGCAGCCATTGTGTGGCCAGCCAATAGAGAGCTGATGTTTTACTTGCCCGGGTAGATATTAGAGAGTTTTAACATCTGGAGAGCGTGTGGTCAAATTTGTAAGGAGAATCATTATATAGCAGTAGCAACAGAATCTCTATGTTAGTGGGAACGGGCAGAAGAACGGCCATAGCCCGGAGCCCTATGAATAAATGTAAATGAATAAATGTACCCTAATAAGAATGCTTACGACTTTCCTGGCAGGAAATGCCATATGGCATCCCAGTAGATATGGCGGGAGAATGCCATATGGCATCCCAGTAGATACGGCGGGAGAATGCCTATGGCATTCCAGTAGATACGGCGGGAGAATGCCATATGGCATTCCAGTAGATACGGCGGGAGAATGACATATGGCATTCCAGTAGATACGGCGGGAGAATGCCATATGGCATTCCAGTGGATACGGCGGGAGAATGACATATGGCATTCCAGTAGATACGGCGGGAGAATGCCATATGGCATTCCAGTAGATACAGCGGGAGAATGACATATGGCATTCAAGTAGATACGGCGGAGGAATACTATACAGCATTCCGTGGATACGGCTGAACAATGTCATATGGTATTTCTGTGTGCATGGCAGGATAATGCTGTTTTTGTTCCTTTGCATTGTTTTCCGAAAATTATCATAATTATACAAATTACAGAATATATTGGGCTGGGTGAAGCAAGTAATTCTGTAGAGTATCAGAAGGTTCAGATGAAAATGCATGAATAACTGGAAGAATCAAATTTAGATTTTCTTAACAAACTATACCACAGAGGCCGACCATAGACACGTCATAATTGCATACATATATGTGGGAAAATGATAGCAACCATTAAAACTCATCAAGACAGTCATTCTGAGCTGCCACATGGTCATAGTCTTAGAACATTCACCTCTTGCACATAAGGGTGGCGCTGCGATCGCTATGATAACTGGTTTCGCTGGTTCTATATACTTAATAAACTACCAGCCGGGGACCAGCGAAATTCCCGCACTCCAGAACGAGGCGAGCACTGTCAGAGTGAAGCCAACACTGCAGCAAGTGCCTAATACCAATATAACAACGAAAATGTAAATCGCTCTTTTGTCATAAATAAATCGCCGAATTTTACAATTAAAACATTTTTAGAGAGCTGGGACATAGACCTATCTGTTGGTATATATATGATATACCTGTGTTATGGCTATGGTTTCCTGTCATAGCTTGAACCTCGAAATTGTTTGGGTAAAAAAAACCACAAACCTGTCATCTTCCTGCTTTCAAAGTGATTTAATGAAAAATCTATCGCGATGACCTATAGAAATAAACATCCTACCTCCTTAGGCATTTCAAGATGATTAAATTGATACCAATATTACCAGGTTGTGATAGATATTTCCTGAGGTAATAAACTAATAATGCACCAGTTAATTGTCAGCAAATTTGGGAATTTATCACAATATTTGATCATGTTTTAAATCTGATACAAAAATAAACCTTTTACAGTAGGAGAATTAAAAAAATAAGATATACTGGGGAATAATTATTGCACTTATAAAATATAGCAACCTTTGACAACTTTGTATCAAAGCAGGTATCTAAAATGCAATAATATCTGAAAATCAAATTTTTTCTAGTGCTCTTTTTGACTCCTTGTCATCTATGATAATGCACCATTATCTCAGGAAATATTTATCGCAGCCTGGCAATATAGGTATCATATTAATTGTCATGAAATACCTAATAAGATAGGATAGTTATTTCTGTAGGTCATCGCGGTAGATTTTTAATAAATCTCTGAAAACAGGAAGGTTACATGTTTTGGTATTTTTTACCTAAAACAATTCCAATGTTCAATCTATAACAGGAAATGTTAGCCATAACACAGGTCTATCATATATATACCAGCAGATAGGCCCAAGTCTCAGCTTTCTAACAATGTATGGTTTATACAAATTGGCCAAATAGTTAAGACGTGAGAGCGATTTCAATCTTTCAAGTTCGAGAAGCAATAGTATTATTATCAATATTCAGGACTGAGTGGAGAGGGCTCGTCTCGTTTTCGATTGACGTACATAGGCGGCCATTACAAGATGGCGCCAGTGTGAAGAGGGTCAATAAACTACGTGCATAGCTCTGTATCCCTTCCGATTTTGAAAAGAAATCCCCATTTGTACCAAGAATAAGAAAATCAAATATATTAAACTATTTAGTGGTTTTCTATTTACTTCTTTACGGGTTGAGAATTACTGTAAGGGATTAAAGTTGGCTTAGGAAAATAAGGTTGACAGCTACCATGCCCCGAGTGGACGTCCATGGACCTTATGCTAGTATGAGGCTTGGCTGGTTCCCGCTTTTGTCGTTGTACGAACAGGTAGGTAGTACTGGGTGGATGGGCAGGCTGGGTAGCCTAGTAGGAGTGGTTGATCGCTGGTGACCCACAGATCGATGATAACCAGCTCAATTTCCAAATAACAAGGGACATCACGCTAGATGTGATCAATGAACTATAATTATCATGAACAAAAAAATTTAATTGGGTATTAAACTGAAGCAATACATTAATAAGAGGTAAACATAACTAATGTAAGATCATATCAGGACCGAAATATTGACTTTGACAGGTGCTTGACCGAAAATACAGCCCACATGCCTTACAAGTAATTAAGACGATGCATACAGTTAAGGGATTGACTGTCACCATGTTTAAAGTATCAAACAATAAATGTAGGCTAATAAATGCAGTGTTATGACACCTCCTTTCACAATCAGATTTTTGACAATATATCTAGTATGTTATTTCTATTGCCCAAAGTTTCCTTTCACACTTGCATTAGATAGTCATGTTGTTTGTTTTGAATGCACTTACTTGACAAGGCAGTACATATACTGTTTAGTGATCGAATATCAGTATGGTTTTAATACTCAACAACAAAGAAAAAACACTGTGCGACATCATTTTCTGACTAGATATGTCATTTTATATCATCCTCTATATTGATGTGTGATTGCGGTTTCGTTATGCCAGCAAATCTGTCAGAGACGCCATCTTGTATGTTTTTGATCTGTTGCCTGTACATGCGCTCACCAAGTCTCCTGAAATCCGACAAATGCATGGGACTCTCTCCCTGCAGGTATATTTCCGCCGTACCTCGTAGTAGATACCAGAGAAACCAGCATAGTCAAAGGTAGGGTACCAGTCAACCTAAGTTATGCCCACTCTACCAAATGATAATTCTGGAAATAATAGGGGCGAAGAGTCGGTGAGATTTGCATATTTGAGATTCTCAACATATCAGCTGAAAATTTAGAAGGAACAGAGCAGGTCTCTACTGAAGCTCAAAAACCCACTTCTATGTGAATTCACGAATGTATTGATATTTTAGGTGACATATGAACGTTTCTGGAATACTTGTGTAAGAATGGTTGCTTTATTGATAAAATCTGCCTTGATTGTACAAATTCCCTTGTCGTAGGAGAAATGTTGAAAACAACGGAAGTGGAAGACTGTAGCTCTACTAGTGAGTATTGCACACAAAAGAGGGGAATAAACATTTTTGCTGTAAAGCTCGTTGAGGAAATAAATCTAGGAAGATAGCAAACAGCGATCGTGTATTCCATTGAAGATCATCTTTGAAAAAGGCTGGACTAAGGTTTATTATGATTCAGTCTAATGCTAATGGCTTCATAAACCAGAGCACAGTTCGGGCTTTTTATCAGAGGCCTACAGGCTTTTACCAGTGGCCTACACGTTAGATATCGAATTGACTCAATGTGGCACATATTACGAGGTATATGACGATGAGATATCAAAGAATCTGTTTTATTCGTGAAGAATAATCGGGGACTGATCCGCGCCACCGAGTTTATTGGCACTTGTCTAGCCTCCTTCTTAGAGCTTTTGTGAGCACTTAAAAGAGAAACATCAATGATTCTAAATGCCAGCCATGAGTTAGCATACACGACATATAGTCTCTTGGCATAAAGATATGGCACTAATTGACACTGTAATAATACTTCTTGAAGACTAACACAGATAAAGGTGAAAAAATCACAAAGATGAAACTCGAGTATCATCTAGCTATTTTGTTTAACAAAACTTGTCTCTGAATTCGGAACAGTTTCTGTGCTTCTCTGTAGATCCTATAATCTGCATCTAAGGCTTCCCGCACCTCGTAGTCATACTTGATATATTCAGGGTCATTATCAAGGTCATCCTCAGTACTGCGTCTCCTTTTCTTCCTGTTGGACCTGTTGTCGAATATCTCAGCGTTTTGCGGGGCCGTGTTTCTGAAGTTTTCGCACTGCGTGAACGGCATGCCATACACGTGCTCGAACATCTCCAGTGACGGCTCTAACTCCTCATACAGACCGATCACCGCAAACCAGCGGCCCAGATTAGTCACCACGTAATCCACCAGGTGGCGCCTCATGTCCGGCGGCTCGGCGTCCATCTGTAGTTTGTGTCGGTACCAGCAGGGCACGTGATCAGGGTCAGCAGCCGACTTCCGGTGCTCGTCCCAGCCCCGATAGGGGGCGCTGTCGGCGGAGCTGTCGTTTCGGGCGTCCGCCACCAGGTGGCAGGGGTGGGACCGGAAGAGGAGCTGGCGGTAGAGGACGCTGCCCTGGTGGAGCACCCACTCGCGGAGCGTGAGTTTGTTGGCGTTCACCACGCGGCACATCTCGTCGCCGTACGCGCTCTGACAGTACCGGAAGCTGGACACCGCGCGCGACATGGGTTCCCGCAGCAGCGTGAAGTGCGAGCACTTCCGGGTCAGGTCGCCGCAGATCCCGAACGCGAAACGTCCCCGATGCAGCGCCAGGCGGTCGCGGTTCGTCCGCAAGGTGGCGCCACTGACCTCGCCCTCGGCATCCCACAAGAGGCGCTGGTCGCTGTCCATGACCGGCGACGACGCCAGTGACCTGTTGCGCGCCATGGCGTCCAGGCAGCTGACGACGGCACTTCCGGCGGCGCGCGGGTGGTGCAGGAAGACCAGAGCCCCCTGGCGGTAAGGCTCCGGGCCTGCCGCTTCCGGTCTCTGCAGGAAATAGTTGGGGAGGGTGTTGTTCTGGGCAACTGCTGCCATCTGGTGGAGAACGATGTGCTCGGTGCGCTTCCGGCGCTGTGCCTCCATCTCCACCATACGGCTGTTGGCTCGATCTAAGGAGCGGATGACGCGCTGCAGCTGGTCCTCCACCCTAGAATGGAGAATGAGAGGCGGTAAGCTACAGTAGTGGAGGATCTTAGTGGTAAGCCATCATATATAGATACATATTTCTTACCCATGGGTTACAAAGACTATGGGGCTATGGGGCCACAGAGAATCACTAGCCATTATATATTAGTGGCGGTAAACCATGGTTCACGGCTTTTCCTAAATCGTTATTGAATTTCTAGGAATAGAAATTATTATTAATGACCATGGGTAAGAAATACAACGATCAATGGTTTTGGATGGTCGGCTCTGTAAACCACTCGAAGTTGATGACGTTATGGCCGCACGTCACAAAGGTTATCGATTATTATCTACATATATATATATATATATATATATATATATATATATATATATATATATATATATATATATGTGTGTGTGTGCAATGAGTTACATTTATATATGCATGTTCTTATTCCCGCTTATATAAACATATGGATGTATATATATTACATTTGTTAGAAGTAACCTTGAATATCAGATAAACGGAACTGCATGAAGATCCGTAGGCACTGTAAATATGCTGGTAACATACCGAAATGAATGGCGTATTTTCGGTGGCTATGGATGGAATGTGGTTCAGATTTTACCTCACCCCTATCACTGACTAATTGGCTAACATTTGTGACATTATCTTTTTACAACAGTCCATAGCCTTTGAATATAAGTGTCCAATGTTACGTCTATGAGAAAAATATCAAAGAGATAAACCTTAGAGACCTTAGAGAAATGCTTTCTGTAGCAGTCGTGTTTAATTAGGGAAATAGACGTGCAGCCCCAGACTATTGAATAAGAATGTGTCCTTTCTCAATGCTCATATTGGCTAGAATCCGAGTACTTGATTTAAATAGCAAATAACATATGCTATAGCTCAGGGCCCTGGTCAAGTCAACATTTTCAATTCGCAACCTGGAGGCTACCGAGGACAAAATTTCATAATTTCATTAATGATAAAGAACAGTGTGACACAATGATAGCAGTGCGTGTCCGGACGTGCAATGGACACTTTGTATTCGGTGGATAATGAATACATGTATACTCTCCATGACCTATTCATCCAACCCCTGCATGAATAACATCCTGAGTTATTTTGTACGGCTTGCAGCCTGCCAAGGTAACCAGTCGGCGACTGTCTACCTCATCATCTTGGCGCCCACTGGTCATTTTAAGTTGGCGCCTGACCAGGAGGTGACCAAGGTAGTCCATCCAACTGGCCACAGCCTGGTACCGGGTAGATTGGCCGCCACTTCTGCCTCCACTCTGTTTCAACTAAGAGGTGCTGTGGTTCAATTATATCAGTCCATGGTCATCAATCTCAGACCAAGACAATTGATTCTACGTGGGTTCTGAGAGCCAAAATACTAACTAAGAATTATCCATATCTCACAAAATTGGTAATAAAGTATGGTCGTACACACAAAAGGAATTAAGAACCTGGAGAAATCGGTTAAGAGTACAAAATGACACCCTCCAAGCATAGGTCCAGGGGATATGAAAGATCTGCAAGGAGAGTAATAGATTACTTGTGGGTCAAGGTGGACGCGGATTCAACCCCACCAGATCTTATGTAGTGTAGCAAGCATTTTCTCTCGTGGCTAGTGTAGGTACCAGTTCCATCTATTAGCCTGTCTCCACCTGCCATACTTTGGCCTCCGATAAGTCAGTCAGCTACCTCCAACAAACTTGTCATCATTTTTGTCAGAGATCAGCAATTGATAACAGAAATAAAACAAGTCGGCGACCAGTCTATATTCCGACTTGGGCAGTTTTGGGCACCAATTCCGGAGAAAATTGTCGCCGATCATTTCAACAAGGGTTAATTTTGTCGGGAATAAACTGGGTCAGAGGCTATAGAAAATCGGTGTGCAGGTGGAAACAGATCATCGATGAACATAATCGCCGTTTTTGGGCCCAGATTCCTAGATCTCGCACCACCGTCTCCTGATTTGCATATTAGATCGAGCGCTTCCTAAAAGAATCACCGATTATTTTGTCGGCAGGTGGAAATCAGCCTCATGTCAGACTTGCTGAAGGCGTTACTGAACAGGATTCAGATATGTTCTTGTTCTGGGCTCATGGCAATTGGTCACAGGTCTTTAGTTCCTTCAAAAACAAGGACGGTGATCTATGATTTTTAAAACGTCAATGTATAGAACTATACATTAATTATAGTCTGTGAAAGTTTAAAGAAAATTGCATGGTTTTACTATGTGAAAAACCTTGATATTATCCCAATATTGGTGTTTAGCTTGAAGTAAATGAAGCAACAAGAAAACTTAGCCCAGTGAGGGAACACCTTTACAATGATGCCTCGACAACAAGCTGCCCAAAATGATAATCAAAGGTATGTAGATAAAATGTAAGAACAAGACGGTGTTAATCATAATGTTTCAATTGGTAAGTGTTTATAATCGTACATGTGAACAATGGTTTCAAAGGCCATGCGCTCTGCCCAAAGGTTAGAGTGGTCACATAGACTTTAAGAGCTTGCTGCAAAAATCTAATACTTAACCATTTGCGTGCTTAAACTGTGCCATTGGGAAAGAAGCAGCGGTACAGTGTCTCAGTGTCTTAGAGGCATGCTAAACTGACTGACCAATCACTAAAGATCGAAATATCTCATTGACCCACTGGTGCTTGATATGTTTGGATCCCAGACAGGCAGTTTCAGAAAGAGCAAGTTAACTGAGTCTACGTGGGTTAGAAAAAATGACCCATAGTGTGAATATAACCCGAACCTTTTCATTGTTCTTTATTTATAATTCCTCGTTAATTCATCAACGATGAACATACCATTTGCCCCTAGTTTTCTTCGTACCCAACAATCCACTTCTGGTGAGTATATTCATAAATACAGCAGCCAACACCTGCCTCATACATATCTGGACGGTGACAATATGGCGGGTCGTCTGGGCAGGCCGCAGCCAGATCTGACGTTCTTGGCAGCGGATTTGGCAGACTCTGAGATGACTGGGGATCTCAGCCAACCCCTGCTAATGGTTGGACTATAATCTGTTCACGTTCCTCTGTCTCGCCCTGATCTTGTACCTCGAGACCACTTAAAGGCCTATCCTACAATACACAGTGGCGCCACCTGGTGCTTTTTAAATACTGACCATCATTAATTCAAATCGGTTTCACTGGACCTATTCGGAATTCTTATTCCAAATGAGTGATGTAATGATTTTCGAGTTTGACCTAGCCCAATATGTACAATAGGCCTATAAACATTTGATTGTTTTATATAGGAAATGTAGGGGTGAGATAAAATCTGAAGCGCACTCGACCGGAAGTTGCTGAAAACACGCTTTCTCTTTTGGTCTGCTGCATAATCTCACTCGTGAAATTGCTCCGCAACAAAAACTCATGACGTATTTTCAGTAGCCATGTATCTCGATACAGTTCCTTCATAGTAACCAATATCGCCCCTTTCCTTGTATAATCACCTCAAGAGCCCTCCACCGGGAGGCGGCGTGCATCAGGATCCCATCATGCCACTGGCGTCCGTAGACTTCCCCTGACGTGGGCCTTAACAGATCTCCAAGCGGAAGTTTAGTCAGTAGTACAACGTCCAGTGGGTAGCACTGAACAGTGGACTCCATGCCGCGGAACAAACTGACACTGTGTTTGGAGAGCGTTCTCTACCGACGACAGACCGGGAGAAAAAAAGTGCTGCTTTCTCAGCAGGAGAGGGGCTGAATGCTAACAAGGCGCGCATATTTGCTTAACACTCGTGGAGTGTTTGGGCGCGGGATTCGCACATACTTGTGACATGTGGATTTCATATTTCGGCTGTGGGTGTCATCTGCGTCCGTCTGGCAGACGACTCTGCGCGTCGGCAGCGGCATTGGTGCACGTACTCAGCCCATTAGGTGTGCTGAAAACGCCGGCCGGCCGTCTGCTTCCCACCACCCCACGCCGACGTGATTTATACAAAAAAACACGGTGAGAAGGTGTTCGCTTTTACCGTGAGGCTGAATAATGGAGCGAACATCTCCCAGACAATATGGCGGTTTTGTAAATCTGGGGTCTGTTGAATATCGTACGCCTACGAAAGTAGAGGGTACACGGAGACCTCGTACGAGGGTCATCGTTTAATAATATTCGAGCTCCTAGCGAACAGAAGGTCATCTATAAGTGTTGAATAAAGCTGACCCACATGGTCCCTGGGTCTTGTTAGTGTACGGAAAAGGGTCTTTATCTACGAGTCTGAATCATTCAATAGGCCCCTGGTCTTGATGACATGTTCTACTCTGAGTCTGACACATGCAACTCCCACATATCACTGCTTTATGCTTATCAGCCGAACGTGTTATGTGGAAACCATAATTGTTCATAGGCCTATGAACATCACCATTGGCCTAGGGGGAACTGCATCGAGATCTGTAGCCACTGAAAATATCTTATGCGTTTTTATGGTGAGTAATCTCACAGGGCAAAGTCGAGTGAGGTTACCTCGTAAACCAAAATGAATGGCATATTTTAGTAGCTATTGATCAAATGTGGATTTTATCTCACCCCAATCAATGACTAATTGGCGAACATTTGTGACATCATGATCATTCCCCATCATAATACTCAATACGCGTTGAGTACGAGTTCCCGATGTTAAGTATATGTGAAAAATACCAGGGTGAGGTAGATTGCTCTCTTTGCTTAAAAACAGGGTGTTTTTGAGATGAGAGCACAGAGATTCGCTGTGTGTGTGATACGATGTCAATCCGGTAATAAGGTAGTTTCACAAACATGTGTGGAAAAACACAGGAAGGGTACCCGTGCTGTGGGCAATAACAGTCAGCCTGCGGCTATACCAACTGCAACCAACCTCTATACTCTATCTGTGTTTCGTTCGGTGAGACCTTTGCTGTGGCGTGCATACTCCACCGCCATCTATACTCCACCACCAGACGGCAGGGGCAGAACTCCATCTGATACTTTTAGATGAAGAGCATGCGTGCACTGCACGAAAACCACCATTTTACATATGAATGCGCCCGGTGTATATATAAGTATGACTATTGCGTGTATAAGGTCGTCCTATTTACCGTGTATATATATACGCCTCATCTGTAGGCGAATATAAGCATCCAGTGTTGAGGGCTTCACTGAGAGCGGGCGGGAGGTGGCGGGGGGTTTCGGGGGGGGGGAGGGCTTCCTACTGAGGACACCTTTACTTCTACCAACACAAACGGGTGGGAGGCAGCGGACGACTCGGACCTAATTGGGCGGTAGGTTGTGGTCTACCAAGGTGCACAACGCCGGACCCCAAATACCGGGAGGGCCGGCTACGGATCGATCCCGTCCCGGACCGGCCCACTGCGGTGCCTCGCGGTTGTCCTGGTGGTGTCCCGGTGTGCAAGGGTCTGCGAGGGCCTGATATGTTTGACCGGTCGCGGCTGTCATATCTACCGATGGTGGGCTCCCGGCGCCCCTTGTTGGCCATGCCATGTGACCACTGTAAAATGCAGTTTTTAATGATTTTCAGGTATATAATGATAAGGAGACAGTACCTGAAGGGAATCTGTTTTAGATATTTTGGTCGGAAATACCTATGAACAGATTTCATTCAGGTACACTAAACATGTCTCCATGTATCATACACCTGTAATCTCCGCCCGGGGAATTACACACTCCATGCATGAGTTTAGTATGAAGACTCCGTATAAGGTGGGGGAATATAAAAAAAACGTCCTCACTGTGGGCGAAACAATTCCTGTCCGAGGTCAATCGTCGATCTCATACGGCCTTACGGCTTTGACATCAGGCCGTATGAAATCGGTGATGTTTTTGTGCTTTTTAGATATGATAGTAATAAAACGTAATAGCTGAGCCATAGGGATGCCGTTCTCCACCTTTTGTAAACAGGACTGAACACTGACGGATTATGACTAAGTTCATCATATATGAGAATATCTCTAGACAACTGTATGTAAATAAAACACTTCTGAGAGGCTCCCGAAGAGGTTTAAGGCTGGAACGACGCCTTATAAACCTTTACAACTAAAGTTTGTGAATTGAAATATTACATCCAACGAAAAGGAAATTAAATAAGTTGTATTTCAATTTCAAGATCTGAATCTTGTTGTGCTAATCGATGGACAGGTGAGGCCTACAAGGTAGTCATAGATTCAGGATGTTGTTACTCTGACATAGATCTAGAGGCTAGGAATTATCTTGCCACTCTCCTGTCGTCTAAGAAATATACCAAATAGACAAGCACGTCCATGCGCCACCTACCGAGACGCACCTGCGGCGACGTGGAGACGCTCGCGTCCGTCACTCGTCATCAATCACCATGGAAACGAGTACACCACCCCCTAGCGGCCAAGACAGGCGTGAAACGCTTCTAGAGGACGTTAAGTACGTGTCGAGGTATGTGCCAACAGTAAGGTTGTGGTGGAGGAGGCTACAGCGGGGTGGGATGGTAAATTAACTGTCTTGGGAGCCAGAGTGATCCCGCTGAAACGACAGATACCTGGGAGCTGTTTCAAAACCATAGACTTAACCCACGTTTTGAAACAGCTCCCTGGCAGTGCTCAAAACACCATTTGTGGATAGTGGTACTCAGTACTTTGAACTAAAAGGCCCGGCGTCCACCTACTACGATATGGCTCCGATATGCTCTACGATGCACCTCCCGATAAAAGAATCGAAATTGCGTCGGAAGGTCCCCTAATATCGGGGCAGTTGACCACGTTTCTGCGATTTGACACCGATAAAAACCCAATATAATAATGCGTGGTGAAGTGGGTTGTCTAGACATTTGTCTACGATTTTTCACCTTCCCGATATGTGTCCGATATTGACTTCTTGTATCGGTGCTATATCGGTAGGTCTAAATTGCTATCGTAGTAGATGGACGCCGGGCCTTAAGATTCAAGATTGTCTCATTCTCCAATGTTTTAAATGCATACTTTTAAAACACTCAACACCTGTCATCGTAGCTTCGAAAAAAAGTTATTCAGAGGTGATTGTTGTAGAGTGGACTTCAATAGTACTAAATGAGACCAAAAAAATGCAATTTCTAGCCTTTGAACCCCCACAGCTTCAGCACCAAGCCTCATTCTCCCTGGCCTCCGGAAATGTTGTTTTGAGTACGGGTATCTGCAGTTTTAGCGGGCTCACTTTGGCTCCCAATAGGGGATAGGCTGGCCGACACCTCTGTCTCTACTCTAACCCAACTAACAGGTAGGTTCCATCATCCAAGAAAAGAATCATCTCTGCTCTGATTTCCAAACTAAAAACTGAAGAATTTAGGGACCTTTCTCGGTAACAACTCCACAGAGAGTGACTCCTAATAGTTGTGTGTCCTACTTGTAATCCCTACCTAACGTCTAATGCAGCATATCACCTGGTGACTGAATGTCAACCGAATATGTGGTCACTCTAAATTAATTGTATGGTGGTTGTACTTGTAAATTTATTTTTACACAAAATCGTCAACCTTCACAGCACACACCTAAAGTGGTAAATGGTCGGGGCATAATGTGGCGTTTCCACCTGGCGATTATGACCACCAATTATGGCATTTAGTACCAATAGTCAGGTAGAAGCAATAAGGAGCAACGATTCTTTTCTTGAACATTACACAATATAGTACCTTATTGTACCATCAACAAAAGGTCCCCATGTTGAATTAATCGGTCCCTGAATGAATCTGAGTACCAAAATAGGCCGGCAACTAACATATCTTTCTTTGAAAAACGGCGTTTATTCTGACGGCCACCGATTATGCACATCACTGATATCTCGAGTAGAAGCATCGAGCAATTTTTGAACAGGTGGCATATAATCGGTTTTCATCGACAGGTGGAAACGCCGCATTACCGGGTATGTAGAAGTGGCAGTCGTACTCTCTGAATGAGATACACCTACACGGTGTACCTTATAAGGTGTTGTGTTTTCTTTCTTGTGGGTACTTTTTCTATTTGACAGGCCTGAAGTGAGGTTGTGACCCCGTTGTCATGGCAATCAATCATGGCGGAAATGAGACGAAGGATGATTAGAAAATTGTCTCTCCTTTTGGTTACGGTATTTGCCCAACAAGTCAGTCACACTTTGGACTCGCCTGTCTTGCTGTCAGCATATCAACTAAGGTTTATGAGTCTTGAGTTTGTCTGTTTATGTACCGCAATACATCAAATTAAAGTCAATTTAAACGTGACATCGGAGAGAATGGTGTTCCTAGCCACATTATACAGTCGAGCCTTCACCGAAAGGGTTTGTCTATGGATTTTAGTACTTATTACATTCCAGCCTGAAAAAAAACGTATTGAATTGGAACACTTATACCATTTACTTTTAGTAGGGCATGAGGTCTAGAATCAGGATTCAAAAATAGCCCATTTTTTTAGATGACAAGCTAGCATTTTCTGCAACAGCTCTACTTATTTGATTTTGTTTGGAGAGAACTGAATGGTATCCAGACGAAAATTGATGGCCGGGGGACGATGAAATCAGTGTTATTTGAAGGGAGGGGAATGGTCGCTATAAGGTGCTGTTAAGGGGGTGAAACAGGGAAGCTATGGCAGAGCAGAAGTGACAAGGCCTGTGTGAGATCTGCAGAACGACCTGTATGCCAGAGAAGTTATAGGGCCACACGATTAAGAATGTAACATTGGGATGCAGGTGGTGATATTCTGGAAGGGGTGGGACCATATTTATCATATTTGTGTTATAGAATATATCTTTTGTGTCTACAGGGACATATAATTGGTGTATAATCTTTATATTAAATAAACAATAATATCATCTGCTATAAATACTTGATAAAGGCGACTTGCTGCCGAAACGTTGTAATCTGCTCTTAAAACTAGGAACAAATAGTATGTTCATCACTGATGAATGAGCGTGCAATATTAAATGAATAACAACTAAAAGGTTTGGGTTACATTCAGTCTATGGATCATTTTCTGTAACCCACATGCACCCAGGCAACTTGCCATTTCTCGAAATGCCTGAGTCTAGGATCAAAACATATAAAGCAACAGTGGATCAATGAGGAATTTCGGTCTTGAATGATTGGTCATAGTCAGATGGGCATGCCTCTAAGACCCTCAGACACTGGCACCCTGCTCCTTATCCGATAACACAGATAATAACACGCTCTCTAACCACTATAGACAACGCATATAGCACGTGCGAGCACGCCCTAATGAAAGCTGATCATCCAAGCAACACTGGGAAGCTGTTGGGTTTTACTTGTTTACATCATTATTGTTATCATAATTGTTACTGGGCTACTATAGTGTTTTGTGACAAAGAAAATGCACTTTGCCTGACATTTTCAAATACGAATAGGAACTAGATTTTCAAACCGGACTACATATAAGAATACAGAGGAACGGTAAAGGATGAGGGAAGGAATCGGGGTGGTGGGAATGGTAAATGTGGAGGCGGTGGTGGCAGGTGAAGAGGTACAGAAGGGGTGGACTCTGAGCACTTTGGGGTCTCTTTGCAATTCAGCTCGGGCAGAGGAATCAGGCTTGGCTCATCTTCAAGGTTTACCTGGGGGATTTAGCGGGGCGGCCGGGCCGGCGGTGAGGAGCCGGAGGTCGGCGCGGGGTCGACCCGGGTCGGTCCGGACTCCTCCCCTCTACTTACCTGTCCACATGGCAAGCCATTCTGTTACCCAGATTGACAACTCTAATGTGGCGTTTACACCTGCCTTCAAAAGGCCCACCCTGTACAAAAGTCGGTCCGTGGCCATATTTGGGAAATTGTCGGTATGTAAAGATTTTTTTATATTCAGGTTCATTCCGCCACCGATTAATTCAGCATGGAGACATTTTGCAGATGGTACAAATTCATTCAGCCACCGATTTATTCAACATGGAGACATTTTGTTGGTGGTACAAAAAGTTGGTCGGTGGTGCCGTATTCCTTAATGTTGAAGAAAAAATCGTTGAGCATTTTTGTTTCCACCTGACGATTATTGCACCAGAGGAGTCACAATATCGGTCGGCGGTGCTGAATGCCATGGTCGGTGGTCATAATCAGTAGGTAGAAACGATCCAAAAGTCTAATCCGACCCATGCATATTAATTTCACCAGCAAGATACATTTATGTGCACCTCAGGGGAGAAAATTGCAGAGAAATTGCTGGCGACAGTTCTGTTGTAATGGCCATGATTTATCTTAAATCATTGGATGTTTAAATCATGGGTGGTTAACTCACTTAATGACTTCAGCTGATCTCATATATAGCCACATAATGGCGAGTCACCACAGAAATTGCTGCACTTATCTTTAAATGCAAGAGCAACTATGATAACCTACTTGTATTGTAATATATTATGTGTTGTCCTGAAACATTTGAAGTATTGGCAATTTTGATTCAAATGTTTATTTTCAAAATCTATCATCTCATTTACGCAATGCGGGGTGTATGCTTATTCAAATAAATTTAGCTGCATCTGACAAAGAGCGTTGCATTTCGATAGATGTAACTTGTGTATGGTATTCTGTTTATAGATTGTACACATAAAGGTAGGCCCACTTTAATCGTCTTGTTTGACTTGATTAAGGCTATAACATGTATTGTAACAGCCCAAGACAAAGGCGGGGTTATCTGATAATCAAGAGGAAGTGGCCAAGCAGCCCTGACCGGCTCACTCAGGAAGGTTGTGAGTAACAGGTGCCTAATGGGAGGTCACCGAATCTCCTCCAATGAGATTGTACCACTGCGGCTGTTTTAATATAATCATGGGATTGACCTAAAATAAGGCACTTCTTGAGACTTGATGCTTTATGAACCATTACAGTATATATTCTTTAGGCCTGGCGTCCACCTACTACGATAGAAATTTAGACCTACCGATATGGCACCGATACAAAAAGCAAATATCGGAGACCTATCGGGAAGGTGCAAAATCGTAGACAGATGTCTAGACATGCCAATCCACCATGCATCTGAGTGTTTTTCGGTGCCTAATCGTAGAAACGTGGTCAACTGCTCAGATATCAAGTGACCTTCCGACGCGATTTTGATTTTCTATCGGGAGGTGCATCGTAGACCATATCGGTGCTATATCGTAGTAGGTGGACGCCGGGCCTTACTTAAGAACTATTTCCAACTTATTCAAGAGAAGGTAACTTTTGAATCGATACTATTGCTTTTGCATTGTACCATATTATTATTAACTCGTTTAGATGACACGTTACTCAAACATAAACAAAATTAAACAGGTCGAGAATATTCGCATGCAGTTATTCAACAAACAGTTGCCCTGCTTTAGATGTGAAACAGAATGGCTTGCAATAAGATCACCTTTTCAAAGAAAAGCCCAAGGTGTGCCGACCAACACCCTCCTCTGGTTTGCACATGCAGAACACCCCGCCAGTCCCGCCCCACTCACGAATTTATGTGTGCTCATGTGTGTGCCTTTTGAGGAATACCCCAAGTATATCAGAATGATGAATTGCATCTTTAATAAAATAGGAATTAAAGTTGAGAATATCATTTATTATCCACCACATACGTGTGGGGAAAATGTTTGGGCACTCAGTAGACCACTGCCCATTGCTTTCAAACTTTCAGATATCCAAATCGTGGTACTTACGGACTCACCTCCGTAGTATACAGCCTCAAAGCTCTTGTAGACATAGACAATAATCGACGGTTTTGTAGACAGGCGACCGTAAACACTTCAAGTGGTTTCCAGAGCCGCCTGTTCACAAAACCATCGTTTGTTGCATTTATTGTCCATCTATGTTTTGCTCTATAGCACAAAGGTACTATTTTCATGTATACCATGGTTTTGAAGACTGTATACCATGGATTTGAATCAGGAACATTAAACGAACTATACATGTAGCAGGGTAGGGAACAGGAACATAAAAGAGTAAAGGGCGATGTGGCAATGACGATAGAGACCAAGCAGGGAAATCCAAGGAGCAGCCCAAGAAGATGATGAGGAACATGCCAGACTCTACCCATGACCTTCAATGGCGACCATGATAAACTGTCCCCGCCACTGAGTCGCCGACCTCCAGACGGGACGACGTCACGATCCTCCGGGCCGTGCCGGGATGAACGCCTGGAGGGGCGGCAACTGCAGGTGCGTGATGCCCCCTCACTCCCTCGCACTACTAGTTTTTAGCGCAGAATTGCATTCTGCGCTAGTGGCCGCCGTAGACATATCTTTGGAGATTTCATGGATGGCTTTAGGAGGGTAGGAAATGTCATTTAATTATGTCAAGGCAATCTTGTCGCGCTGTGAATTCAGCGGTGCCGGATTTAGGCACATCTCCTATTTGAGTGGCTGGCACATCTGGTATTGAGTGATCGATCGTTCAGCATTCGGTGAGGAGGAATGGTGTAGGTGCAAGAGTAAGAAATATACGCTGCACAATGAATTACACTCTTAGATAATCTTTGGAGGGGACCCCTTTGGATTCTGCGCTTTTTTGTCTCTCCACGACGGAGCTATCTCTGTTCATTATTTTCTGGGGTATTGAGTTGTGCTGGGTGACTCAAGAAGATTCAAAGCTCATACAATTGATAAGAATTCAATAATCGATGATGAATCTTCCACATCAGAAAAGTGAAGAATGTGACGACCAACAGCACAATTACATCTTTTCCTGAATATAACGATGAACAATTTCCGAAAAGAAACCCTAAGCATACCCTAACACTTAAAACAAACCATTTGGAGAACTTGACAATAATGGTTTTATGGAATACACAAAGGATTAAATTCAAGATACTTACAAAACAAGTAACTATAGTGTCTTAAAGGTCACTTTTGGGGGAACTACCCTGATGTGATTTACTCGGTTGCTACGATGCGATACAGACGTCAATAATAGTCTGGCAAATGCAGCCCATCCATCAGAGAATGCCATTAACGTTACATGCGGCGGCACCACAGCAGAGAGCTACAAGTATCTTACCAGCCTCGGGCCTTACTATACTCTGTCTAGTGTAAGGTGGCGGAAGCAGGGTCTTATCTTTGCCCCGTCTGTGGTCTTATCTCTGCTGTACACAAATGATGTAAACCGAACCAGACTATGATCAAAATATGCTCATGTTTCTCCCGCTGTTCTTGGCACTGCCTTGTGATGCTCATACTGATACACTGCGGAATTAGGGTGCAAAAATGTAGCTTACCCACACCATACTCAAATAAAAGTATTTTACTCTAGTTTCTGATATCAGCAATTCTGATATTACATATAAACCTGATAAAGAAATAGGGGTTGGTGCACAGGCTGATTATACCCAAAACATCTCACTACCTTGCCAATGACTGGTCAATCGTTTGATTGTTTGATAGCGTATCAACGAAACGTCGCCACGAGTGGCTGTGTCGTGCTTTTCGCTAGTTATATTGTACATCACTATAAGAAGCCTGATCTAATGTTTGTTTCGAGGGACGGCTAAGACATTGTTACAAATTGATACTTTGGTCAACACCTAAAGGAAGCCATAGCCTGCCAGGTTAAGTCCATAGATAGGAGAGAAACTACTAAATATCAAATCGAATTGAATGAATAATTGATTGAATTATGCTACTAGTAACGTAGTATCGTTTGGTTCTATGCCATCTTCTTATACATGATTTATAGAAATATTCTCTTATAGACCTATAGTAAATCTCATCCCATGGATAATCCAAAGACTGGTGTTAGTATTGTAATGTTGATACGATGCTCAGTTAACCCATATTGCCATTTCGAGTGATTTATTCGCCTTTGTCTGCACGTTCCTTATTGAATCTTTAATTATACAGTGATGTTTTAAATTCTAACATTCAATGAGAGAGAGTAGCATGTGTTTGACCGCCTATATACTGGTCGCCTTATCTAACACAGAGTTCTTTAAGACCGACCGTGGTTCGCTGTCCGTGGACACAGTATAACCTTGGCAGGGGGAAGGCTTGTCTGACAGGCTTTGTGTGATTGACAGCTCCTGCCCTATGGGGTCTGCAACCGGCCGTTTCTTATGTTGTCAAAATGAATTTTTTTCCTGTGGTGCACATGAAAACTGATCGCCGGGCAGACGGGTATGGGACGGCAGCCCCGCGGCGAGTTGTCCCCGTTTCACGGCGCCCCCTAGTGGGAGCAGCTCCACACTGCACCCCTCGCCGAGTTCACACTGCGCAGCTCACACTACACTCTGCCTCAGCTGAGCTCAGAAAACCTCTCTCGACCAATAGATTTCTCATAGTTCCGCTTTGTTTATTGTCGTTTGTTCGTTTGTTTGGGCAGTTTAACGTCGAATATTCCTCATCAAGCAATTCACAGTGTAACCTTTATATCTGACAAGGGACCCACTATAGATTTATTTAGGTTTATTATCATAGAAGTATGAAGCCGGGGACCCACTGCTTGAGATACATTCCTAGATGGCTACGACATGGCTATGAATATAAAATCCTGCATCATAGACTTGTCGGAAAATGATAAAATTTGTCGTAGAGTGTCAAAATGCAAAACTAAATTGCCGCATCGTCGCTGGGTCGGAAGGTTGGAAATGTCTATGTCGTAGTGTGTCGGAACGCTTATCGTAGTGTATCGGGACCTCAGTGGGTTCATGCCTCAAATGTGATGATCTATAGTGTGAATTCTGACATTAAAAGCATGCAAGGTAGATCAGATCTTAACGAAGTATTATTGTTTTAACCTACATGGAGCGCCGCAGTGTGACACTTAAGAGTTGGCTAAGTGCTGCAGTATGGAAGGGCCTGCCTGCTCGAGGCGACCCCTGGTGGTAGTTCCACTCCAACCTGTCATTCAGGCTCCCGAGCGTCGCGGGTGGTGGCGCTGTGCACAAAGGTCACGTGATTCTGACCTACTGGGCGACGGCCATAGTAGAACCTGTAGACCCCGTTCTTTTGTTTTCCTTTCTTCATCCCTCTGCAGAACTTCACGTTTCATACTGATGAATATCCAAATGTTATTTTCCCAAATTATGATGATCTCGTGAAATGCCCGCCTTCTATCCAGACCTGCAAGAAAATCTCACACAATATACTTATCTCATCCTTCGTATTTATTCCCAATAGATATTGGGAACTCATACTCAACACCCATGGTGTATTGTAAAAAAAACACTCTATGGGAAACGGTGTCACAATTAGTCAGTGATAGGGGTGAGAGAAAATCTTCACCACACTTGATCTAGAGCTTTGCATCATGCGATTACACTAAAACCAAAACTCATGGCATATTTCCCGTGGTTATGGATCTCGATTCAGTTCCTTCTTAATATCTAATAGCCGCCGTGATGGAGGTTCGGTTGCCATGGTAACTGCCGAGCGGCCTCAGTGACCTCTGTCGGGAAGCAAACCCGGCACTCTCCTATAAGATACCTAAGTCAATATTAGACATCGACGACGGTCAGCGGCAATGTAGACTGCGTGCGTGGGGAAGGTGGCCTGTAGGGTGTTCAGTTTGTCTTGTACGTCTTTATCAGACCAGCCATTGCAAAGCCTCCCACCGTCCTCAAATCTTGTTTCCATTGGCCGGCGAAAATGGCAACCACATTTTATCTCGCCCTAACACTGTCTTATTAGCTGACATTTATGACATCATCCTCAATTTAATATTTCTTTACAATACTCCATGAGCATTGAGTACGAGTTATCAATGTTAAGTGTGGGAAAATACTAGGGGTGAGATAAAACACAGATCTGCAGCTCCCATATATCCGCCCTTTAATATCACTGAGTGTTTCCGGTGTTCATAGTGGAGACAGATATGTGGGATACCAATCCAGAGATAGATTAGAATTACCTTTCTGTATATATAAACTGATTAGACTGACATATTTACATACAAGCAGGTTACAGATACGCTGCAGAAATAGGAGGCAGTGCTGGATTGCTACAGGACAGATTTGTTCTTTTCTAAGAAATGTCCCATTCCCAAGAAAATACGTGGAATGGGAGAGAATATAAAAGGTAGCGTGTTTACCGAGAGTAAAAGAAAAAATAATAGATTATACTCAATGGGGGTATTTGACTTGTTTTGGAAACAAAGATGGCCTTTTCCGGTCGAGTGACTAACAACGTGGTATGGCGGTGGCGGCGGCGACCGTCAGACATCTGTGGCACGGTAAGGGGAGAAGGCATGGCCGGGCTCCTGCTGTCAACCTGCCCCGCACAGTTTACCGTGGCCTCTACTCGCTCTATCACGTATTTGTGTACAGAGTCTTCGTTTCGCTCGCTCGGCGCGCCGGCCTTGCCTCGCCGAGCAGATGCGAGAAACATAAGCGGGTCTGTGTTGAGGAGGCCACAGCGCCCTCTCGCGTACTAACGGAGCGGTATTCACGCCCGAGGCTGCGTCTCAGTTGGTGGCACTTTGCTCAAGCACAAAGGTGTTACCACGGTAAATCTGTGGGCAAAATAAAGACAGAAAGTCCTCCCTCTTTGATGCTGGGTGTACGAGTGTGGGCGACGAGGCAAAGTTTTAAAGCAACGTGTATAGATGTGTGATGTGTCCCGGAACTATCACCAGTTCTTAAAGATCAGTTGGATAATCTCAGAAAAGAATATTCTCACCATATGACATTGACACAAGTAATCTTTTGGGAAATACTCAGTCGCAATACCTCAAGTATGTAGCACAGTAACCACGCATATTTGAATATTTTTCCAGATTTCAGCCATCAAAATAAAATGCCTACACAAGATGGAGAGGCTGTAAAAACATATAAGTTGAATTATAAGAGCTGGAACGCCTGGATAGTTCTATATTCCTCTTTTTTATCACCCTTTAAGAGGCACAATGACTACTTTTCATCGACGAAACCAACTCTGTGCAATTGAAGCTTTTCAAAACGCCTCCAATTATAGAAAATGACGCCACAATGACTTGAATACCGCCCCGTCTCAACAGGCTACTTACACAGCAGAACGAATGGGGCTGTCACGCCGCTTCTGATTGGTTGACAAACGAGACGACCTTTGACCCGGATCTGAAAGGATCCCATTCAAATCGACGTGTTTCCGGTGGGCTTTGCAGCTTGGGCCTGCTCTGGTGTCCCATTGGTAAGGGAGGTTTGTCCTACTGACAGGCTATGGCGACATTGTGTGATGTGTATGATCGCTTTAGTTTTGATGTGCAATTTGCCAGAAAGTGTTGCGCGAATTCTCACAAAGATCCCCATGTTATAGGGGACATAGCCGTTGTAAGTTTATAAAAGAATCACCAGGCAATTGATAGTAGTTTTAGTTGATGGCGCCCCCATTCGGTGGACAGAACCTGTATTCTGGATCTGGCTTTCAAAGTTTTACTGGTCATAGTCCCCTTGTCTCTCTACACCCATTCCAGATAAGGAAGACATAGAAATAAAACCCACGACATGATTTCTCTCACATGAAAGGCTATATATATACATATCTGAAAACGGCTAGGGTTGTAACAATTACCTATTATCGCTCACTTACTTTTGCACTTCCAGTAGTGAAAAACACCTATTTTTCCAGCCCCCAGCACTGAAGAACAGCTACTCGAGTCAAAATGGCGGCACCCAGGGAACATTACCCATCTGCCCTATAATAGCACCCTCGATCTTCCACCCACCTCGATCTGCCTCCACACCCAACTCCTTCCACGCATGTCTCGGGAACAAATCACAGAGAGGTGGCTGATGTGAAATGTAAAGTACATGGTGGAGGGGACTATAAAAACAGACAAAATAATGTTTGCGATGGCGAAGAATAGGAAGAGACGGGTGTCCATGCAAACAGATGTTTGTATTGTTGATTGAAAGCAAATGTGTATCCAGGGGTGTGCTGGCACATGGTGCCTACCAGACCGGAGAATGTACACATCTCCCCGGGGAAACATCCAGCATGTCTGGTGCGAGGTTGTGGTGCAGGTCCAGGTTAAACGTTCCCTCTTTACTCTAGTAACGTTTATCATACAGAGATTTGTGTAGATACATCACAAGGGGCACGTCCTACAGGTATAGAGGAGTAATCGGCAGTGGGCGCCCATTGTTGATCGTCTATCTCATCTGGCCATCTCTACTCGAGTAGTGAATCTCACTTGTATCGTGTTCTCATCAATAGGAACTATTTCCTAAGATCAGTCTCAAGAATGTCCCTGATGTTTATGCCTGTAAAGGCCTGCTATGAGGCACGTAGGATAATTCTTATACTGAAATGTAGTTATTGACTTTGGGGTAGGAGGGGAGTGATTGAATACCGTTGAGCTCAATTATACACAGTGGAAAGTCATATTCAGGAATAGCTCAAGGTTACACCTTCCTCAGGAATTTCTCGGAACTGAATTTAGGAACTGACCCCTGATTTCTTTCACATCTCAATGTCTAGTTTCTGCCAAAATCTGAACCAATGTAATAGGTAGCAATACATCAAAACACACCTTCAGCTCTGGTATGGCGTTTCCTACGAACCCTCCAAGTGATGACATTTGCAGAAGGCGTAGATCGTAGGCAAAAACCTGGTGAATATAGTGTGTTATCAACGGGTGGACGGGGTAGCGGACTGGGGCTCATTCACAGCGAGGAAATGTGGAGGATGGAGCTGTCACGATCGGGAACTCAAGTGTCAACACCAGCTGTCAACAGGTCTGACAGCTTAATTGACGGCTACACGCCTCTGGAAGGGGCGGAAGTCTCACGGCTGGACCACGTGTAAAGTGGGATTCATACGGTGGGATTTATGTACCTCACAGGGCATTTGTCTGAGACAAATACTGCTGAGATTCTCTACTGGATTACGATTTCTTCGTCTATATTCCGTTTTCCAGAGACACGTCTTTTCAAACTCAGATATATATTGTCAGGGATGCTCCATCTTGCTCGCGCTATATATATCGCTTAGAGGTTAAAGTGGTCACATTGAACTTCCACCGTGCTTCCAGAAAACTATCCCTTAACTATCTGCATGCAATTCAGTGTGATAGTGAGAACAGAGCAGGGAGCCAGTGTCTCAGGGTCTTATAGGCATGCCCAGCAGACCATGACCAATCACTCAAGACCAAAATACCTTCAGACCCACTGGTGCTTGATATGTTGGATCCAAGATAGGCAGTTGCAGAAATGGCAAGTTTGCTGGATGCAAGTGGGTTACAAAAAACTATCCATTGACTGAATGTAACCCAAACCTTTTAATTGTTATTCATTTATAATTGCATGCTCATTCGTTGATGATGAACATACTTTTTGCTGCTATTACTATGCATGTGTTCGTGAATGTATCCACGGACTTTGTCATCCAACTCCGTGCTGAATCTCAGGGAATGGCATGTGGCTACTCATGCATGAGCTTTAGGAGGAGATGACATCAGGATCTTAATGAACCACTCCTCTGGTCACTTCACCAGGACCCTGCAGACCTCCGCAGCCATTCACAGAGACAGCGGCCCTTCTCTCAGCAGGTGGAGTTTTCCGTTTTCTTTGGCGGCAATATGAAGGCCACTCCCCATACATCACGTCAGAAGGGCCTCACTGCCTGTTTGTGTGGGGGTCGCCCTCCCTTTTCAATATTGCACGTAGGACGTGAGGACTCCCCGGGGTGAGGGTGTCTCCGTTGGTGGGAGTAGGGTGTAATGCCCCTGTGGTATGTAATGCTCCTGTTACTACATTTGTTGAGCGTTGGTAACACACTCATAACGGCTGACTAGGTTAGGTAGAGGTTATATAGACTTTCGGCGTTCTGCAGAAGTAACCCTTCGCTATCGGCATGCCAACTCTGTGACATTGGGAAATGTGCAGAGGGCCAGTGTCTCAGCGTCTTGTAGGCATGCCCTATTGAACCTAACCAATCAAGTGCTAGAGACCGTATCACCTCATTGGCCTATTGGTGATTGCTATAGTTGGACCCTACAAAGGTAGTTGTAGAAATGGCAGGTTGGCTGGGTGCCACGTGGGTTGACCCATAGACTGAATACAACCCAAACCTTTTAATTGTTAATTTTGTATAATTCTACGCTCGTTCATCAGTAATAGACATACCATTTGCTCCTAGTTTATATCATAAGTGACACACGCTGAAATTGCTTGTTGGTGTATGCGAAGGTCAATCGCTGGTCCTTCCCTGGACTATCCAGTTTGGTAACATCCTGTCTTATGGCAGTGGCGAGAGAGAGAGAGAGAGAGAGAGAGAGAGAGAGAAAGAGAGAGAGAGAGAATGTGTGTGTGCGTGACAGGAAGAGAGTAGGAGTGAGTATGGACATCCACAAAGTATGGACAAAAATGAAGAATGGGATTTCTTAATCGTATTGTTATCTGCCTGTTGCAGGGTCTGGTATATACCACAAATAAAAACACAAAAACAGCAATAATGTTGAAAATATTTGATTTACCGGAGATCAATGTTTTTGATCATGTTTATATTTTTCCGAACCAGAAAGACCCTACTGGATATGGATGAGCATATTATGATGTAAACGAACAAACTACAGTGTATATATTCTGAAAATAAAAAGAGCTAAGCTCATTTACAAAATGAGAAAAGGAATTTCTGGAAAAACTTCATTGATAGACAATACACTCTAGAATCAACATATCTTTTGTCTTTTTATGGAATTATCAAAGGAACGTGTTCACATAAATCCCTTAATCAGTGGAGGTACGACTCGACATAACATCTGAGGTGTCCCCTCGTCTTGGGAGGTAGGAATACTTCCTGATCACTTCTGACGAATCCCGCCATGTTTCCTGATCTACTCCCATTTCTAAGCACGTTTTTCAGGCTGAAGTTCTGAGAGTGTTTCACGTACAGGACGTGTACCGTTACGATGTCTGACTGTGGGTTACTGGAGATCAACTCTCTGCAGGTGTGTGGTCTTTGAAGTAGATGAGGGGTTACTAAATAGGAACTGCATCGCGATCCGTAGCTGCTGAAAATACGCCATGAGTTTTGGTTGTGAAGTAACCTCATGAGCAATAGCCTAGTGAGATTATGTAGCAAACCAAAATGAAAGGTACATTTTCAGTGGTTACGGATAAAATGTAGTTCAGATTTTATCTCATCCCTATCACTGACTAATTGTCTTCTGTTTGTAATGTCATTACCTATTGAGATTTTTTTTTACAATATTCTATGGGTGCTGAGTACAATTTCCCACTGTCAGAAACCAAACCAGTCCCTATACTCCATAGGGATGGCTGTGGTCATTTATGTGGGCCTCCCACTGGTGCTTAGTCTTTCCAACCACCACTAAGGCCCGACGTCCACCTACTACGATATGGCTCTGATATGGTCTACGATGCACCTCCCGATACAAAAACAAAATCGCGTCGGAAGGTCCCCTAATATCGGGGCAGTTGACCACATTTCTGCAATTAGACACCGATAAAACCCCATATAATGCGTGGTAGATAGGCAAGTCTAGACATATATGTCTACGATTTTGCACCTTCCCGATATGTCTTCGATATTTTCTTTTTGTATCGGAGCCATATCGGTAGGTCTAAATTTCTATCCTAGTAGGTGGACGCCGGGTCTTATACAGCCCAAGAATATGCTTGGCAGGATTCTCACGACCCATTTCACATGTCTAGGATCTATCCTCATAGTTGGAGTTGCCGTTGTCTGATCTAGCACAATGGTTACATGGAGACTCTATAGCACCCCTGGAATGAACTGACAAGATGTTGTCATTAACAAGGTAGCATCGGCTTGATTAGGATGTGTTTTGCCACGTCATCTAAAACAATAAATTAAAGAATCGCCTTATTATAACTACTAGTGCGCTAAATAGACTGGAGCGGTTCTTAAATCATCTCATGATACCACTGATACCATCTCGTACATGCTGACTCTGATTTCTTCTTCATATACCATGAGACCACCTACTAGGTTAGGCTTTGGAGAGAACTCCATCCAAAGAGTTGGAGAATATAAAACCTCTCAGCACTCTCCATCTTTGTGAAAATAAGCTTCTACCAAAGTCAAGCGTACCTTAAATCTCTGAGACTATTTCAGCAATGTTTGATGTATGGGAGTTCAAACATTGGAGAAATATCCAGAGGAGTTTGTTTTATAATTCTCGACACTAGACATCACGGTTTCCATTGAGAAGGTACTGACAAAAACCTCAATCCAACTGTAAAGGAGACAGTAGCACTAATCTTATTTTTGAGCGTGGGGCACACGCTTATATAATCTGCCTAAATGTTAAAGTGGTCACATAGACTTTGAGCTTGCTTCAAAAAACTAATCCTTCACCTTCTGTGTGCTAACACTTTAACATTCGGAAAGGCGTAGAGGGCCAGTGTCTCAGTGTCAACTGGCCATAACTAATCACCAGAGACCGAAGTACCTGATTGACCAACTGGTGCTTGATATATTTGGATCCTAAGCAGTTGCAAAAATGGAAAGTTGACTGGGTTCAAGCGGGGTACAGCAAATGACCCTAAGACTGAATATAACCCATTTTTAATCCATGCTAATTCATCAGTGATTACCATAACATTTGCTCCTAGTCATATTTCACATCAATGATCTAACAGAACAACCCTGCTCACTACACACCCTTATACCATGGCCTCGATTTCACATACAATCCCATCAGAACCATAGACCATACATATCTACATGTGATTTATAGATCCTCCCCAGCATTACCCGAATAAATAATCTCTTTTTTTCACATAAGAATTTCTGGAAAAGTCAAAGAATATTCTTTATAATCTCTCAGTGAAATGGAAAATAATGTATGTGAATCTTTCGTCTGGTCGCGGCGGAGGCATTGTTAACAGTAGAGAGGGGCGGAACCCGTCAATCCCCCCTACCGAGGTGAGTGTGGCGAAAAGCTGTCAATTTCACACACTACCACCCCCAATTATCGCCCATGCACGTCCTTACGTGGCGCCCTCTGTCGGGGCTATCTGACAACCATCTCCTCGTTGTGTGTCTATAGGAAGTGGCTGATTGAATTCAGTATTGAGCGAGCACGTTTTATAGGGGAATGAGTGTGACGGACGAGAGGCGTGTGAATGTGGAGAGAGCTTTCAGTTTCCTGAATGCCACCATTTGTAGCGCCTTAGACGCAGCTTTAATTTGTCTGTGACAGCCTCCGACTGAGCGTGTCCTTTTACCAGGGTGGGTAAATAATGACCGTCTTGAATTAGGCCTGTGTGTAAGCGTTTAACGTTTTAACCATTAGAGGCAGGTGTAAAATACCAGTATGCTAAGACATGGGGGCGGATTATATAAGGCCTGAAAATCTGAAGCTCGGGCTTTATATTCATGTGTTTGTATCCTTTCCCCCATTATTTTCAATAGACAGAAGCCAACCCCACTAGAAAATACTGCTCTATGAAATTATTTGACATGATATCCATTATATCATAAAATGTATGAGAACTCAAGAAAAACACCTAACCATTATTTAGAAACTGTCATATACCATATACCCATTGTACATACGGATTCCAGTCCATTGTATACGACCTCAAAGCCAGTGATTACGGGAAAATAGTGCCTTTATGCCATCGAGGAAAACAATAGTCACTATTAAAATACCCATTAATGTGGCAATCCCTGGGTTTAATATAATCGAGAATGATATACAACTAACAATGGTTTTGTGATGCTCTTGTATTACTAAGCGGCAATCAATTATGGTTTACGGCTGCCTGTCCAGAAAAACCATTGATTGTTATCTATTTGTATGAGTTCCATTCCTAATACAACGTACATTCTACAGCTGATATCAATGGAGTGTGTTTTCGTCTTCATATTCTAGAAGTGTTAGGAGAGGAAGAGGATACATGTTAAATGTTCATGTAACACATGTCTAGGGTACAACCAGACCGACAGGCGATAGCACTGAGCTCTGATTTACTCGCTGCTAACCATTTTCCCGCTGTATAGCTGACATAGATAACATTCCCCTCTGTAGTACTTTCCCTTCCTGAATCCAAAATAACCACCCAATTGGGCGTGACCTTTGACGACCTCTGACCCCTGCTTTGACCCTAGTCTGACTTTGTTCTGTTATCTATCCATACTGGTAGCGAAAACACCCACACGTTGCTTCTCTATGATGGCTAAGAATTCAACCAACGTATTCTGTGCTTTGGTGTGCTTGGGTGTACACACAAAAACATGTAGTACGTATATATCATCACAAGTACATCCAATGTTTCTACAACCTTTCCTATAAACGATTTTTTTCTGCAGGAGCAGAGCGATTCGTCAATTTGCCCTGGTTTTTCGCCCCCAAGACGTTTGGCAAACATAACAACAAGCTGCTAAGGACGTCTTGCTGGCTTGACGGATTAATATCTCGCAGTGCAACAGGTTTTTCGACCTCATGGGTAATTCATCATGTCTGCTCCTATTTGCGCATGCGTCGTGGGCTCTAAGTCGGCGTATAGGGGGCGCTGCGTGTCTGGTTCCAAGCTCAGAGCGTCTGTTGAGCGTTCAGCTTTGTGCAGAGGCCATGTGCATAATATACGGAGACAGGATCACTGTCTTCGTACGTCAAAATGTAAAATAATATCATTTATCAGATACATCCCGATGCTGAAGGCGGAGAGGTATATTCGATCCATAATTTTACCAAGTATTTTGACGTATGAAGATAGTCAGCCTGTTTTCGTATCAATATATATACGTAAAATGGTGAGATTCTACCTAGTCACGTGATGACAAACCCAGTGCGTCACAGTGTGACGTATGGCCATAGATACAACATGGTAGAAGCGGGCGGTACATGTAAGAGGACCATACGCGTCTAATGATATTCAAACTAGGCGTTTGTCAGAGATTCTCACCCGAAAGTTGGTTCCCGATCGTGTTTAAATCGTCTGTAGACTGGCCTCAGCCTCCACCTCCTTTACCCCTCCTGTTCCAATACACCTCGCCCCTTCTACTCAGCTGATTCGTCAGCCTTTAAGAAGAATGTTACATATTGTAATGCATTTAATACCAAACCGCGATCGTCCGTTCAAGGGAGCACCCCCTTAATCCCATCTCTCCCAACAGCTACTCTTTACCTGCTCCACTTCCCCCACTCCATCTACCCTTCTACTGCCCCACTTCTATATTGTTTAACTGAAAGGTGTTTTGGATTGAAAATATTCCAGAGAGTACCTTTATGTCCCAGATATAACAGAATATTCACAGTTATTGTGATGTTCTTCATTTTCGAGGTAAACTTGTTTCTGCGCAGCGATCTGAAATGGGAGATGGTAGACCGGGTGGCTTTAAGAGAGATGTAGATATTCATATATACATGTACATATACATGTGGCCGAATACTCCATAGTTATATACCGCTGCCGGAGATGTCGTTACTATAGTTTTCAGACAGGGCTGATGTTTCCATAACTAGGATCACGTGTTCATATCATGGCTGACCACGTGACGCCGTTTAGACCAATCAGATCGATTCTTAGGGCAAGACGAAGACATACACGTTGCAGTTACTCGATTAGGGTGGACATGGCTTTTCCACCGATCGCTATTTCCATTTCTATCAATATTTGTAGATACGTACGCCTATATAGTAACAATGAATCGATTCCGGGCAGAAAGAACATCAAAATTACTTGGTAAGGATCTGAAAATCATTTAACTCGACCAAGGCCTTATTTATATATTTTTAGATCCTTACCTCATAACTTTGATATTCTTTCACCCCGACCAGTTTCCTTCTATTCCTAATTTAACCGTAAACGAACGTCTATAAGATACTTCCCACTGCTGGACATGATGTACAGATACTGTTCGGGCCTACTGTCAATTTAGGCTCACTGTCATGGCGGTTTTTTTTCATGATTTTCATAATTACTGGACCCGTAGTGATGGCCATTTTCAGTCTTTCATCCTGTAACTACGGCCCTTCACCTACAACGTCAGGCCATAGTTTCGGGACGAAATTCATCACTTTGGGCTCAATAACTACGTTTCCTCATAGTCCTTCTAAAGTGAGCTGCTCATACAGGAGCCGTCAACTGCTCAGCAAGCTGCTCATTCCGTCCTAGAGTCTCCCTCCCCGCGAGCTGCAAAAACAGAGACCGTCCCCCGACAACATGGCCGTGCGCCGCTTCCGTCTGCGCATGCCCAGGAGTAACAAAACACCGCCCCCTGACGGCCGCTACGGCGCGAGCAAAAATACACTCTTCAAGTACAGGTTGGGTTAGGTGTGAACGCCTCGCTGGCCTCTGCTTGGAGAGTGCTGAGATAGAATGCAGGACGCAAACAAAACCTACTCGTTTTTCCAGCGGGTGTCATTAAACCATCAGACGCTGACATTGAGATCGCGACGCCGCGTTCCCGGTTGCCGTTAAACGTGTCGTCACCACCAGAGGTGTCGTAATTGTGTTTGCAGCGCTGAGATTTTATTGTTTCCATCGTTGGTGACGTTTTTATTTCTTTCTATCTCTAGTCCTACTGTGGCATTGAATAGAAACACAGGTTTTAAGCGTTTATGTCTATGACTCACTTGTTAAACTTATTTACCTAGGTTGCAGTATAAAATTTAATTTGCAGAAGGAAATATGATCTAGATTACCATAGTAGATGTACAATATTGGTATATAAATTCACTACCATATATGAGAGTGGAAATCCAGCTTACTACTGTGTCTGACACACAATATTTGTTCTGGTTAAGTTACAGTTACAGAAGGAGGTAGACGAGGCTTTACCTTACGGTAACACTACCAAAAAATACTTGAACATGCTTGCAGCTGAGATGTCCACCATTTGCTCATTGAGTTGATCAAGGGCATCCTGTGGGACCTTTACGGTAACAGTTGCGTCCATCTTGTTTTTGAGGAGACTGCGTGGCGCCCTCTGGGAACGCCCACACATGTTTGGCTGACTGCGGCCCTCACGCTGCCTCACCCTGACCCCGCGTTTAGCTAACTCAGCCTGAAGCATGTGATATCACTCCGTCTATAACTAGGAAAAAGTCAGACACGAGCAAAAATACCACAGCCAGACGCCCTAGGGAATGGAGTAGTTCTATTGTTGGGTGTTTAGCTGACAACTTGCCTGTTTTTATAGTGTTATTAAGACGGTTCTATCTTCAGCTCTAATAGGGTGAAGATGTGGGTGAATACATGGGTGTGTTGATCAAGAGCTCGGTGGTGGAGGGTATAGGTTTGCTTACAAGGCAACACATGGGGAAATGAACACATCGAGGGTCGGGGTTATACCAATTCTAGCTGATAAAGGCAGGGCATTTCATATCTATTATAGTGGGACCCATGGTACCTAGATATTGCGTAAAGACTGGAGTCCAGATGCACAATGGGAACTGTAGCTGAATGTACTTCTAACAGCAGAGGTCAAACCAGTCCCAGTACCCACCGAGCCTGCACCTGTATACACACCCAACCAGCCTCTACCGCCGTCAGCCGGTCTCCTATTGGCTAATCAGGCGTTAAGCGATCTTACGAGGTCTCGTATTGGTCAAAATGTCAGTATGCATCAGCAAAGCCTCTGCTTGACTAGAATGGACAGTATATCTCACACAATGACGATCTCCACCGTTCTCTATGGTGCATACATAGGTCACCAAGGGAGAAATCGAGGACTTCCAGGTGAATATAAAGACAACAATTTCACTTTGAAAATGCCGTCCCCCCCCCCCCCCCCTCCATGGTATGTGCCTATGTGTGCCCGGAATAACCCGCTAGCTGGGGTGCAGAATGGTCACCTCAGAACATTTCGGTAGCCATATCATAAGTATAAACATGCAAAAAATGATTTATTGAGATCTGCCCCTATATTCCTACCTTTAAATTGTAGTGTTACATTGTCTTTGTGTATGTCTATTTCTTTTTTACTGAACTGCACTGCCATGTGATGTTATTCCTATGTGCGTACTAGCTACCATAAATCATTGATTATATAAGTGAGGCCTGCAGCATGGAAATTTCTGATACAAATGAAAGTGATGAAAATTGGATCGCTGAGCCTTTACACATAGTCAGTGATAACCTATAGCTCAGTAGAGTTGAACCTCGTGGTTATCCTCAGAATTGATTCATATGTTTGGATATTATAAGTGTACTGTATGATGTGGGACGTCGTTATGTATGCACTGTATCTCTGTATATGGGTGAAGTGGATCACTTGATGCCTATTGTAAACTGATTCGTCTGAAATAAAACAACACCATAAGGCAAAGAGTAAATAAGGTTATCGTGCAGGATTTTTAACCTACACAGATAATCATAATCAACATTGTCATGTTATGAGTACTTACACATCGGCTTTCTGGTTGCCCGTCTCTTCAGGCTGCAGCTTATTGTGCCAGATGAAAGGCATCACCATGGTAACGGTGAGCAGCACCAGGGTGAGCGTCACCCACTGACGTATTGCCATGGTAACCCCCCTAATCCTCCATGGACGTGGCGTCCTCGTCCTGCTGGTAATCCACAAATCCCGGTCAAGAGGATGAGCGATCTGAAACCAGTCAATAGAGGAGAGCTTGTAGCCATCACAATCAACAGTATGTACTTGTGGGGCGAGCGCGTTAAAAACAATAAACTGAATTTAAAGGGTCACTCATGGTTTGAATGTAAACATTCATATTTCATCAACATCATTAACTTCACCTATTATTGTTACTATCTACTGTCCGGAAAATAATGCAGGAGGGATATACAGGAGTGAAATACTTGGTACTTTATCAATCTCAACGGGAAGAACTGAATGTATTTTCAGATGTTTTTATGTCAATAAAAAAATGCAAAAATAAATAGAGAGTTGAATTACTTTTATTCTACGTATTTGAGGATAGGAGCACATGTATTTGAAGACTCAGGAATGCTAATAGGAATGAATAGGTACATAAGCATCCGACCTCAGAACATATTTTAGGTACTACAGAAGACCTCCAACAGCCATCCCTACAGGCTCAGTAACCACGCGTTCCCTTATTATCGTATACCTGTGCGCGAGTGTCTCACACTTACTGGTCAGCTGTATGGATTCTGTTCATCTCAGTATCCGTACCACGTGACTTAGAGGATGATAAACAGTGAATAGAAAAATAATGTTTTTAATGATTCCCAGGTATATAACAATAATAAGGTAACATAGTGAGGATGTCTGTATTACATCTCTTCCTTGTTATTTTGGTCGGATATAATGACCTCGTTCGTCGAACTCGGTTTATATTTCAGACACAAAACAACGGAACAGATTTCCTTCGGCAACTTTAACTATGTCTCCATATATTACAGCCTGTGAACTATACTTCATCCCGGATTAAAACAACCTTAATGTTAACATACTGTCTTTACGGTACAGTTGTTCGATTCGTGAAATATGCCCGCAGCAGGCGGCTCTCCTCCATTCACTGAGCAGACACTGAGAGGAGTCGGGGAGTGAGGGGTGATAAGGGAAGGGTAACACGCGGTATCTGACAGTGAAGCGGTAACAGCCCTCCCTCTGCCTGTCTCCTTAACGTGATAAATGATCACCACTAGAATGGGTCCTGTCTTAACCAGAATGAGTCTCATCCCATCCTGGTTAGGCCGTTACTGTAGACTCCTTCCTCTTCTCCCACTACTCGCCTTAAAAGTTAAAGACATATATCCTGCAACTTTAAGTGACGCCACTTGGCGATTTTTAAATACTGACAATTATCAATTCAAATAGTTTCCTTTGATTTATACTGATACTGAATGAGTGAAATATTATCGAGTTCAACCTAACCCGATAGCTATATTAGGCAAATTTACATTAGACTGATTATATAGTAGATTTAATGAAAAATATAGTTTCCCTAAGTTCTTTCCAAAACAAGGACCGTGACCTATGAACATTTAAATGTATATTACTATAATTTGATATATTCTGTGAAAGCCGGAAGACATGGGTTAACCATATGAAAAGCAACTTTTCAGAATTCCTATATAGTCTACTGCAATATGATCATAATAATTATCTCCAGTCAAAAACTTGCTTGGTGATCCTAATTTTCTGGGATGCAATGATATTCAATTTCCAGTAAATTGACATGGGTTTTCATTTTCAAGGTAAAGTGTCCGATATGCCTTAAACACTCAGCCCATCCACGACTCTCATCAACGTTCTCCTGAACGTCGCCCGACTCTTCACAGTGATCTATAGACTGGCCTCAGACCCCACGTCATACCTTCCCCATTTGTAACACACTCACACTGTGGTGCAGAACACCTACATTTAAATTTCTGTTCTGAATAAAATGGTCGTAATGACGGACTTGTGCAAGGCTCATGTAGAGCCAACACTTCTTCTATCAGCAGTTCAAGTAGCCTTCTCAGCACCCTCCCATCTTTCCACCTGTCTTTCCTCACTTCAAATCTCACATCGTGCTGCCTCAGTGCAGGTTTTATAAGCGATGGGATAGAAGAATCTGGAATAATCCATGGTTTTGTGAACAGGCGGCCATAAACCACAAGAGGTTGATGTCTCATAATACATGAGCATTAGCGAATGTATCACGAATTCAATCTTGAGTGGTATACAGAGCCGACTATCCACAAAGCCATCGTTTGTTGTATTTAGTATCCATCTTCTCGATTGAATTAAACACAGGAATGGACATATTAAAGGGTATATCGATCTACAGCACAAAGGGACCATTTTGCCATAATCAATGCATTTGAGGACGAAAACAATGGATTTGAATCCATATTCGATGGTTATGGTATCTGACAATGTTTTAATAATGAGTAGTGGTATATTGAGTCCCCATATATGTTCAATGTATGGGACACATTGGATGATAAAAGCGTAGAACATGGCTGTAAACACATGGGAACCAGTTGTGCTGAGTGTCATACAGCATAGATAAGAGTCTTTAAAAATGTCAGCATATACGCCATTTTGTTATTGTTATGAATGAGATGATATCTGGATATAAACATTTTAACTACCGTGGACAAGATAACAGTCCATGTATTATAGAGAGAATGGACCCTTATACATGTACAATGCACTATTGCTTTGAAGAGTGAATTGTAATGAATCGAAGGCAATAGATGTTTAAAAAAACAAAATAAGTTGTCAATATACAGTAGCATCCACCTTCCGGCACACCCCGCGTAAATGGTCATATTGCGCGGAACGGAAAATTTCCCCTCTATTACCAGATTCTGCGTAAGGGAAGGATTTGCTTGGAACGGAGGGGGTACCTTAAGCGGTTGTTTTTCTGTAGTCGGAATCTGCACTGTTGGGACGGGTAGCGATGTCTTCCTATCCATCGTACTGTTTCCCCAGCGCCAACTGCAACCTGTGGGTCTGCCCACCCACTGGGCATACCCCACCTGTTTGCTCATCTACACACCTGATTGCCCATCTCACGCATGGCTACCTTCAGCCTGGCAGACACTGCTTCAGCATTCCAGGCCTATCGGCATTGCAGTAGGCCGTCTGCCATAGGGCAGGTGTCGGGTAGTGCACTATGTTCGGATCAAACTGATCCTGCGGCATGCTTATGATGCTAGAAACCCGGTCTCTCCCGTCCTGGACTATAAGCATTTATAAGCACATGAATAGTACTCTGTGTGTTTTGGGGGATTCTGAATTAAGAACCTACAGAGATATACATAACTTACTCGTCTGAACTCTCTTGCTTACTCGTATGTTGATGGTTCTCAGTTCTTTCTATAATTCCTGTCAATCTATATATCAATCACCCCTAGTTTATCTTCCTTGTAGCTTTGACTGCCTATGTAGCATTGAACGGTTCCAAATAGACTGGCTCCATTTACTGTATCCTATGCCCACGTATCACTCCACCTACTCCACCCCTCCTCACCCTCATAGAGGGCGAGTCAGGAGAAGCTTACACATTGCAATAAGTACTTTATCCTAATTTTGTTGATTCATTTAATGAATGTTCATGATGTAGGACTTGAGCAAGTCTAGGTTCCAGAATATAGGGTTGCCTTTATTTACCACAGTCCCGCTCCACATTCCCACAACTAGCCCCCAACAGCCCAACCTTCACAGAACAAGCTGTCCTCAGCCCCACCTTCCCGCAGCTAGCCCTCCACAGCCCCACCTTCACACAACTAACCCTCCACAGTCCCACCTTCCCACAACTAGCCCTCCACAGCTCCACCTTCATGCAACAAGCCCTCTTCAGCCCCACCTTCAAACAGCTAGCCCTCCTAAGCCTCACCTTCCCACAACTAGCCCTCAACAGCCCCGCTTTCACGCAGCTAACCCTCCACAGCCCCACGTTCACACAACTAGCCCTACTCAGCCACACCCACACAAGTCAAATAAGTAGCAATGATGAATGAGCATGAAATTCTTTTAAGAAAACAACAGTTAAAGGATTTGGGTTGTGTTCAATCAACGAGTATAGACCTTTCTCTATACTCGTTGGTTCAATCTACGGGTCATTTTCTGTAACCATCTTGCACCCAGTCAATGCCGTTTATACAACTGCCTTTCTATGATCTAAGTATTTTAAGCACCAGTGGGCCGATGAGGTATTTCAGTCTGTAGTGATTGGTCATGGTCAATTGGCCACGCCTATAAAACACTGAAACACTGGCCCTCTGCACCTTTCCCACTGTCACAGAGTTGGCACACAGATAGTGAATGGTTATTTTTAGCAGGAAGCTCAAAGTCTCTGTGACCAACCTAACCTTTAGGCAGCGTATATGAGCGTATGGCCCACGCTCAAAAATAAAAAGATTGGTGCTATTGTTCCCTTTACTTAATTACTATCAAACATCTCCCTAACCTAGGCAGAGAATTATAAGCGTTTATCCTACCCCTAATATAAGATCCCATAGGCTTAACATTGAGTTTCCGTATGCTACGCTGACTGGCATACGGAGTTTTATATGCCATTAGTGGCTTACAGAATTTTTATCACGTAATATTCCAAATTGAGGAGACGAGGTTGGATAAAATCGAAACCTGATTCGTTTTAATCGTGGCCACCGCATTCCACTCCTGGAGTTTTGTCTCCGGACTTCACTCGGCTCTGCCTCGTGAAATCACTATGCCAAACTCCAGTCGTGGCATACAGTGGTCCAGATTAAAACCCATCTAGTTTTAGGATAGTAACCCACGTTCCATAACACGCGCGCCTTCCACGTCAAATACTCACTTTGTACGTCATGGGCTTAAAGCCTCATCGCCCGCCGGTATCGGATCCCGATCCTGAAGCGTATATACTATCCACAGCCACGGCAGTCTCTAAGAGGGAGAGGGGAGAGGATAGACGCCCGGCCCTCGGTCGCGACACGAAGCGGCCGCCGCCAGAGTTACGTCCGGGTCCCTCGGGAGACGCTGCTCCGGCGTCCGTCTTCGCTGGTGTCGGCGTGTTGACTGCGATCGCTACTGACGCGCCGGTCACAGACCACCGAGTGTGAAACGAGCGCTCGCCGTGGTCGGTTAGCTTCCACTAGAGGGCGCCACCCGAAACGTCGGGCGGGTCACTTCCTCTGAGCATGCGCGCTGGCGGCCTGGATATGGCACCACGAAGCTCTACAAGCATCTGGGGATGGAGAAGGGTGTAAATAAGAGGGTGGTGCTTGGAGAGTGCGTGTTTGGGAGGCTGGAGATGGCGAGGGCGGGGCGAGGTGTGTTGTGAGTGTATACACACGGGGTCAGGCACAGGGACGGGGGGTAACACGCTCCCAGACAATAGGGCACGGTGTGTGTGTGTCTGAATAACGGCCCCATACAGCACCACCACAAGCTGATAATGTCTTTATACCACATCTCAACAGGGACGGGGAACCATCAACCAGCGAAAAAAAATCTTTACTCAAGATGAAGCTATACCATCAAGATCACAACTGTGGATATGATTTGAACAAAGCAGTTCATTTTAAGACTAGCACATAATACTCTAGACACTGGTGGAAGCTGTTTGACCTGATGATATCAACTTCGCCCGTCGAGTCTGTGTGCCTTGTAGTACTACTGTGCATTTGTACACTGCATTACTCTCAGAGCAAAAGGCTCCCTGGACCTCACAAACTGAAATCCATAATCCACGATAAACTTGCGTAACATCTTATTATACCTAAGACTGAAAGCCTATGAAATACCACCCGATTCTTACACTCAAAATCCTAGCTTGTCCATTACCTGCCAAAAGCAGGTCAAAATGGCGACTTTTGGGGTTGTCAAATCACTAACGATTTGACGACACACCTTGTCAGTATTGAAGGCCCTTTTCAGCAAACGCCATATATGCGACACGTTTACCCTATTTTTAAAAGCAGGAAGTTGTAGATTTAAAAGCCCAACAGAAAGAGTTGGTGGTGCGAGATTGTAAGTATTACACCAAATTTATTGTAATCCTTTTGATATCCCCAAATATTTATGAAAATATGACCAAAACGATATTTTTTTGTTACAAGAAGACATATTTCATAATCAAATCTAGCCTAAAACAATTATTTGATATGGAAACAGTCAACTTCACCTATTATCGCCGATTTCCGGGCCTGAATGGGCAGTTAGGTCCGGTATGGGTGACCCTTGTATTACTACCACAATTGTTGGTGTTGGCGGATGTTGTTGTGGGTGTTGGTATTTATAAGTGCTGGTTTTGGTGGGTGTGGGTACATTGGTGTTCATGTATTAGGTGTTGCTGATGGTATTGAGGGGTGTTGCTTGATGTTGATTGCTGTTGGTGGGTGTTGCTCTTGATGTTGGTGTTACCAACCGTTGATGTTGATAGGTGATTATGTTCGTGAGTGTTGATGTGGGTTTTGAATGGTGCTGTGGTTGTGAACGTTATTGGTGGGTATTGGTGTTGCTGTGGATGGTGTTGGGTGTTTGTGTTGGTGGGTGTTATTAGGTGCTGCTGGCTGTTGTTATTGATGGGTGTTGCTGTTGATTGGTTTTGCTGCGATCAATAACATTGATAGTTTCACCCCACATTTCTGACGTACAACTACAGTAAGCGAGTCTAACTATATTATATCTCTTGTAGAGAACAATGAAAAATCTTACTAATTGTTGACTCCTCGACATAGAATCTCTGCCGATTACATCACAAGCCAGTGACGTTAATTCAGTGATATGTGAGTGCAATATCAGCAATGGCTGCTGCGCCCCAGTGGTGCAGCCAATCATCGGAGCCGAGCCTTCTATACAGAACGCTCTTCGTATGCCCAAAACCCTAATTCACAGCCTGGAGACCTATCTATCTTTTAAGGTCTATCTGAGAACGCTATAAGCCTCACTCATGTAGTCGTCTATTGAGGTGGAGACTCCGGGTGAGACGGCCCGACTGACGGCCGGAAGGGGAGGAGAGAGGCTGGCGAGCGCGTCTGAGACTGCCTTGTCAGTATCTCTGTTCACATTCCTCCGGGGAACGCCACTCCAGGGCTTGTTAGCGGCTGGAGGGGCTAGCAGTCTGACACCAACCCTCTCCACCCCTCCACACCCCCAGGTCCGTAGGCCCTATGGAGCGCCTAGTGTGTAAGACCCCTAGTCCATTCACAGCCCATCATTTAAAGGGCCATCATTTGATATACCAGAGTGATGTTCCGCTCATGAGATAATCAGTCTATGGACTACAGCATCACGAACTGTTAAAGTTACTATTAGATAAAAAATAGTATGTACATGTATTGGTATTCGAGGTTAGAAATGTATATATATGAGTATATATCATCCATCGAATACGAAGTCCATGCTAAACCTATAGAGAGAGAGGTAGTACCTTCCCATAGACTTAAGGATATCCCACATTGACTATCCAGGGTTTACAAAGTCCCCTTTGAGAATGCATGGGGACTCAGTAAACTACTACCTATACTAGCCATTGTATACGGAAAAATAGTCCTTTGTGGTATGTAGAGCAAAACAAATAGTCCCTGATATATTATACCCTTTAATGTGTCAATTCCTGGATTTAATTTAGTGTAAACCACTCGAGGTTGACGTGGTAATACAATCGCTGACACTCGTTCATTACTACGAGTCAACTTGCCATTTCTGCAACTGCCTGTCTAGGATCCAAATGTTTCAACCACCAGTGGGTCAAGGAGGTATTTTGGTGAGAAGGATTGGTCAGGATTAATTGAGCACGCCTCTGAGACACTGACATATTGGCCCTCTGCTCCGTCCTCAATGTCACAGTGTTAGCATGTAGATGGTAAAGGGTTAGTTTTTTGCATCAAGCTCAAAGCTTATGTGACTATTTAGGCAGAGTAGAGCGTGTGGCCACACGTTCAACTAGTGGGAAAGGCCAAATAGATGATGTAGATACAGCCCAGGAAGGTTCCATAGAAAAATTCCATATTTATGTCATACCTCACCACATGGTATACTTCATACAGGATGGATGGAATGTGTGTATTCATCCCTGCTCCGTCCATACTAATAAGTAAACATGAACATATGAAAAATATGAGCTCTACTGGTTTCTATACTTATCAGCGAAAAGCCTATTCCTATATGTTTCACATATACCTATGCTGGTAAGTCACACAGATTCCAACCTCTGCTATGGTATGGGTATTATTGTCATACCCCACAGTATGCTGGTATGGAAATAAATACACACATTCTCTGAATGCGCAATTGCTATAGCGAGTATAGCAGTGTATGAAATATTTTTATCGAAAGAAAGAAAGTAGAAGAGGACTTCCCAACAAGGTGGGCCATATTCCCTGTGGTGGCCCACCTCCATATACTCCCACAGGTTGCATAAACACCTGAAGGGGTGGCGTCATTTAATGGGCAAAGGGCTGTGCCTCCACTACTTCTGCAGCCATCTCCTTCTTCTGATTCTGCATTTCTGCGACGAATGATTTTATCTACCTCTCCAGCAATTTGACCACACCAGCCACCTCCTTCAAAAGTACTGCTTCATCCAACAACTTTGAGGGCAGGGGTGGCAGGGCTGTCTGTTCCAATTCATGTGCATCATCAAATCTCAGAATAGTGGCATTATGATTAGTGACCTCTATGGCTTCCTGCAAGCTGGCTGGGTGTTTGAACCCAAATTCCTTTTCTAGCTCATTATTCCGGACTATTTGTCCTACCATTAACTCCAACTACTGTTCAGTAGTAGTATAAGCATGGTGTACACACTCTACCATGTGATTGCTGTACTCATAGACTGTTTCACAGTGACCCTGTGGTGCTTATTTTACCTTCTATCAGAGCTATTTGATTTCTGCCAGTCCTAAGTACCTGGCAAGCAGGGCCTCCCTCATATTGGTCCAAGATGCAGTCTCTCCTGATCTTGCTTGGCAAAGGACGTCTTGACTGCCACTAAGTGTTGCCATAGTCCACATTTTGATTCTGCTGCAGCTGCCTCAAGTAGTAACCTGTCCTCTGGTTCCACCAGCTTTGCTACCATATCCAGCTTGATAATCTACTCTTGCAGTTTTGCTCTATCAATGCAGTTGGCTACTTTGATCTTGCTAAACTCATATAATCTCTGCTGTTTTGCTTCTTTGACCGCCAGTTCTAAATAGATACAACTGCTTGGCCATGGTCTATTAGGGAATGGTTCTCTGATGTCGTGTTTACCACTTGTTATAGTTCCAGAGAGTAAGATCACACACACAGGTTCTAGTCAAGTTTTGCTTATTACCCGGCTATATATCCCCTCCATGCGGTCTTGCAATCTGAGCTTGCACCCACTGGATTATCCAGCTGTCACTCAACAGTGACCCAACCCATCAGCATGCCTCTTTAGGGCAATGAGGTTAAGCTAAAGATATACTGGTATATAGACATTAGGAAAATTATTAATACATGCTTTTCTGTTACCCAGATCATTACACATGGAATATGTATCTGAGTACAAAGCTTAACGGCCTACTATGGAATATGTAGGGAATTAGTATGCCCCCAGCAGCGGTGTGTATTTAGACTGACTTCGTTCACAGGTTTATAGTGATGTTCATGACTTTGCACTGTTCAACACAATAAGAACTCTACAGTTGACTGTATTGACTCTTGGCATTCAGCCCTATATCAGCGCAACAATAATCTGGACAATTTGTAAGGCTACTCCTTTTCCCTGGAGTGTGAGCTTAGGGTGAATAATGAATTATGAATCATGCCCAACATTCACCAACTAATCTCACGTGACTCAATGCCCCCTCCCCCGGTGCGCTCCCTGGTGGCAGCGCAGTCTGTCTCGTAGTCGCTGATTCATTGTGGATGTTTTTTAGACCCTCAAAATGATTTCACATCTCCGATTTATTGTTGCCTAGATTCCCCATTATGATTTAATGATTTACATCCTAGTCAGTCCCCTTGTCCTACCCCTCCGCCTCTGGCCTTGCCTCTGTCGGACGAATTACGTCTATAAATCATTAGAGCAGTTGTATGCCGATACACTTAAAATTGGCGAACCAATAGAAAATATCTAATCACCATACACTGGGGCATAGACCTTCGCTATTACAACCATCTAAGGGACTGGGCTTAATTGGTTATACTACCGCGGTGGTCGCTTTACCGAGGATACAGTGTAACAGAACAGATATTTTGTAACATATTATTATTATTACAAACACCATTACGATAAGTTATTAAATGAACTATGATAATCAATAAAATTGAGTCATCCCATCAAATCCTTCAAACTCAGTGTCTGTTACTATCTCCTCTGTGAGTGGTTCACTCTGCTAACCAGCAAAACTCTTGGCAATGAACATATATGTAGCCGTATAAGTGAGAGCAAAACTGACAGTAGGATCTTCAAATACGTGGTCGTTGGGAGAGGTGGCTTCACTAGCAAGGTGGTCGTATTAATGAGCGTTTTGTAAACAAAAAATAGAGGGGAAACGTTTGGGAGTGGCTCAAAATGTACGTAATCGCGGGGTGCTCGTATTAGGCCCGGCGTCCACCTACTATGATATGGCACCGATATAGTCTACGATGCACCTCCCGATAAAAAATCAAAATCGCGTCGGAAGGTTAACACGTTTCTGCGATTAGACACCGATAAAAACCGCATACAACGCATGGTGGATTGGCTTGTCTAGACATATGTCTACGATTTTGCACCTTCCCGATATGGCACTGATTTTGACATTATGTATCGGTGTCATATGGGGAGGTCTACGATTCTATCGTAGTAGGTGGACGCCGGACTTAAGCCAGGTATTCATTAGGTGAGAGTCTATTGAACATGACACAGCCGATTTGCTGCTGAAATTGTGTGTACGAACTTTTTGGGCAACCATCACAAAGGGGGAATATTATGAGTACGAGGGGAAACTGCATGTTTATTTGATCCGTATATTATGTTTATAAGGTATTTTTTTATATACAAGTGGGATCAAACATTTTAAACTATGTGCCTCTGGCTGCTGCATTACATTGTCATAAGCATAACATTTTGTCCATTGGCAATTCACTGAAAGGAAGTCTGTGGGGAGTATATGAAAACACTATCCTGCTAATCGCCTTGATAAGGATGACATCCTTATCCTTGTTATGGATTATCTAAAGTTTCGCCTCTATGTAGCAGTAGGATTAAGGTCAAATGAAATAACATGTTTTCATGTGTTTCACATCAACTAGTCATGTAGATGGAGATTGATATTCCGCTGATAGGGTCAAAAGTACCATTAGATAGATAGTGGTACAACCCTTGTAAAAAGGAATATACATAGCCGACCTTCCTTTCTCGATGAATACATCTTTTCCCAATCTATAATCTGTATACGTGTATTATATCACTTTAAATATAATAGAAACAGCGTTTCCTTGCTATGGCATTGTGTAAGGGTATAAGATAAAATTGTGTCGTAATCATTATCATCCAAAAATCTGAATCTTCCTTGCCTTTGCCTCGTGAGATTACGTAGCAAACCAAAATCAATAGCGTATTTTCAGTGGCTATTGATGAGTGCGGTTCAGATCATATCTCACCCTTATTACTAACTAATTGGCTAACATTTATGACATCATCCCCCAATAGATTTCTGTTTTGCACTACTCCATGGGCATTGAGTACGAGATCACAATTTTAAATCAATTAGTTGGGGAGGGGGGTAATCAGGGGTGAAATGAACATATCTATCCCTCGAATGTGCATACTATATGTACTACGTACTACATGCATACTTTTCCAATTTCAGATTTGCTTCTCTGCCGTTTGAAGGCTTGTATATATTGTAATAATGGCTGGATCTCAGAAACAGGGACGTCTTGTCACATTATTAGAGCTTCCTACCTGCCCTCTGGCCGTCAGAGTGTATGCGTTGTGGCGCTCACAGTGTGCGGGTAAAACAGTGTCCGTGATATCCGTGAGGCCGTGAGTCCACACACACAGTGTGGGGCGTGGTGGGGTGCGCGGGATGTGGACCGGGCGTTGTCCGGCGCCAGACTGTGTTCGCTCTCAGCCAGCCTCCCGTACTCACAATCACTCAGCCCAGCCTGACACTCGACTCGATCGCTACCGACTGCACACCTCCCTACACCTCCCACAGCACCCGCACTCCGGCCACCTGGTGTGGAGAGCGAGAAGCAGCACGGGAGGCTGGTTACAACGAGCGGGGTGAGTTATGCGTCTGGCGCGGTATGTGAATGTGACAGCAGTAATGTGGACAGGTGACAGCGGGTGACAGCACGCCTGTCAACTGTGACGAGCGGGGTGACGGCGCGTCACGTTTCAATCTATAAGCCCATTTTCCATTGGCTGATTATTTGCCACCGATATGCAGTTGAGAACCACTGATCATTTTTTAGTATACTGATGTAAGATCGGTCAATGGAAACAGCCTAGCATTTGAAATAGTCACTGATTAATCTGATGAAAATTATACAATAAGGCCAACTCTGAGTGACTCGGTCAACGACCGACAGGATCAATATGCTTTGATTTCATCGGTGAGACTTAAAGCTCTGGCATGAACATTAGATCAGTATTGACCTATATGAAACAATGTATACACTGCACCCTCACCATTATTTGATACCGACATTTAGTTGGTAGCACCACCGACAGACTATTATGAGAACTCGAATAAGCAGTGCTGTTTTCATTGACGATTATCGGGCACCGATTTTTTAGTATACCAATGCTCACTGATAAATTTGGTATAGATTGTAAACTAAGTCCACCACTGACTGCTTTTCTCACAAACTGACAGAATCAAAACGCTTTGATTTTGTCAGCGATCCTCAATATTGTAATGATAAAATCTGTTGGTCGTTGATCAAGTCGGTAGGTGGTGGCTTTATTGCATAACTTTTGCCAAAATATTTGGTGACCATTTCAAATACCAGGCTGTTTCCATTCACCGATCCTACATCGATATACGAAAAAATAAATCAGTGGTTCCCGACTGCAGACCAGTGCCGAGTAATCGACCAATGGGAAATGGAGTATATGTGTGTGTGGGTAAAGACTATATTGATGGCTCAGGGTCTGTAGTTTGTTATTAAGAGCAAAACTGCTGAGTGAAACCCATAAAAAAAGCTGATCTCAGATGAGTGCCTATCATGCAGACAGGGGTAGAAAGGTCTGAGGGTCTTGTTGATCTGTAAGGATAAAGGTGACACTTAATGTAACTTTATGAAACTTATGTTAACCCTTTAAAACACAAGTTCCAGTCCAGTACAAAAGAGGAATAACTATCAAAGATATTCCTAATCATAACCTCTATTGCATTTTCAGTATCAACCTACAGCTGATGATTCCGTTATAAGTTAACAAAGTCCTCGTCTTCCATACCTAACTCTGCCATTAGAATGTCATCTTGTTAGATAAGTTTCAACATGAATATCTTTCCTTTGGATAATCTTTTTATTTTTTCTCAAAAAATGCATCGAAAGCAGGCCACATATCTTCCCCTCTTCAATGAGCATCACAATGAAGGGGCTTAATGGTAGCCTGGCGACCCCGTGTAAACTGTGTTAGATCACCACACAATAGTTACCTTCTCTATCCGCCCACTACTGCGAGACAAGGTGTACAGGTTCAGCCAACCGGCAAATTGAGTGGGATGGTCGTGAGATGAGGCCCGGTATGGTTGTTACGTTGACAAAGTGTCCTCCCTTTTTTACAGGCCGGAGAGAGGGGGCTGTGAAAGGTGGGAGGGGAGGGGAGGATTAATTCTGAGGAACCACCAGGGACATGAAGGGTATGTCGGAGGTGTGGGGCAGGATTTGTGGTAGTTTGGATCTTGTTAGCGTTGCCTCCATCCCTGAATCCTACAGGGGCATGAGTGGACCCCACCTATACCTGCTATATATGTGTTGAAGTGTATGTTAACGTATTGGATTGTGCTGATCACTCAGTTAGCGTTATTCCTTATTGCACTCACTGCGTGTGGCTTTGTTTCCTTCCGAGCTTCATTGTCGAAGTATGTTAGAATATCTCCAAACCTTTCAGATTCTTCTCAGCTAACTAGACCTGATCATTTATGAAATTGCAACTTTCATCAAAGTTTGGGAGCAAATGATCAACCATTATTATTACAGGATTCTACCACGTCTATATCCCCTAGGATTTCAGTGGTGCTACTTTAAACTAGGAGCAAATGGTATGTTCATCGTGGATGAATGAGCATGCAATTTTAAATGAATAACAACTAAAAGGTTTGGGTTACATTCAGTCTGTGGATAGTTTTCTGTAACCCACTTCCACCCAGTCAACTTGCCATTTCTCTAACTGCCTGAGTCTAGGATCAAAACATATCAAGCACTAGTGGGTCAATGAGGTATTTCGGCTTTGAGTGATTGGTAATGGTCAGCAGGAGGGAGTGTGCCAGGAGACCACAGTTAGTAATGGCTGTAACAGCAGCATTAACACCCCAGTTCTTTACATTCTTGTTTCTGCCAATAAGTTGCTGCGGGTCATATCGGCTCTCTGCTCCTCCTTGGTGTCGGCTCGGGATCTCCCTCGAAGCCTCACCAACCAGACATTCTATTCTCACTCATACCCATTGTCCCTCTTCATCCACTAATCGTCCCTCACCACATCAATTTGTCAGCTAGGACGCCTCAACACGCTGGACTCTCATTGGGTCTCTGCCAATGTGCTCTATGCGCCGCGGCCATGTGAGCACCTCCAGCACCTCCATCGTAGTGTTGATGTGATGAAGACTGTTGTCAAATAAGAGACGTTTTGTTAAAAGAAAAATGTTATACCAAGTATGAGTAGTATTGCTGGATGCATACTCAAAACGGCTAACCGCCGAAATGTATTTCCAGCATAAATAAAGTGTTTAAAAAAATAAAAAAAGTATCTGTTAGGTTATCCGTTATCTGGAATTACCCTACATATTCGGCGATACCTCGTGTGTCAGGTGAGAACCATTATGTATAACTATGAACACATATATGTTAATACTCACAAATACGCTTATAACTTTTAAATACATTCAACCACTCATCCTAGAATGGTCACGAAATATGGGATATAGAGTGTGCAGTAAAATCGAGTTTAAGGGACATCCCTCTCCTCGAGAGAAAAGCCTTCATTTGACATACAGGAGCTGTCCATCAATAACATCATGCTGCTTTTTGCCATTTTTGACGCCCCTCCCCCTTTCATACAACCCTTATCATGCTTGGTCATGGAGGCTGTACTCCTCTCCTCCCCCTCCCCCCTGCGTGACGTCATTTGTGGACGGCCCCATAGACCATTATCGATGGTTTTGAGGACAGGCTGCTGTAAACTTAGAGTGGTTCACAGAGCAGCCTGTCAACAAAAACATGGCTTGTTGTGTTTATCATCTTCTTGAGTAACATAAACCCAGGAATTGCCATATTGAAGGGTATATCAATATGGACTTTTTTTATCTTCCACAGCACAAAGGGTCTATTTTCCCATAATCAATTGTTTTGAGGCCATATACAATGGATTTTAAATCCATATATGTGTACATATACAATGATTATGGTATCTGACAGTTTTTGAATAATGGGTAGGTTTACTGAGTCTCCATAAATTTTCAATAGGAATTTCGTATACGATGAAAAATAAAAGTTCTGCTTCCGGTTCCAATCGTTTCGAATTGTATGAAAACCCTGAATGGCGTCTACATTCTTCTTCTTGTTTCTTTTTCTCTTTTGTTCACGGAAGTTTATAGCGTACATCATCCATCTGTGATAGACGTTCCTCTACGAGCTTGTCTTAACACATAATGCAAAATTGAGTACAGGACAGAACTATATAGGACATGGACAATACTGGTCATTTACCTATATTCATGCCTTTTGTCTTTTCCATGACCTGCTCTTGTTTAGGTAGGCAATAATAATTCCTGCACATGATCAGGGTATCGATGGGCCCTTCTGTATAGGTCCTACTGTAAAATCTATCACAGACCACGAAGGATGAATGATAAATACTAGGCCCGTTATTGCGTCCTTCGTATCTTAAACCTGATTTCAATATCAGATATTTGTGTAAATTGGAAGTTTTATTTAAAGGCATACATTTTGTTTGTATTGTAAATACCTATTATGTTCCAGTAAACGTATCACCTATATGCTCTAGTACGGTCTATTCAATCCTTTCTCCGTAATTTCTAAAATTATGCATATAAATAGGATGATTAGGAGTAGTAGATGTAGGAAGAGTCTTTAAGTTTCCCAGACATCGTACCTGTAATTATGATATCGTGTCGATCTTCCAATGTGCCTTTCTAATTAAATACTTTATTAAATGTCTATATAATATAATGTAGAAAGAAGAAATGAATGGCCACGGTCTCATGTGTATAGTAGGGAGTAATCCGGAGTAAAATAGGATTGCCTTGTTGACGAAGGCCATCTAGGTCCGGCGTGGTTACGTCTGGAGGTAGGTGGCGGTAATAATCTTAGAGCGGATGGGGATCAACACCTCGAATAAAGCCTGTTCCCATTAGCCGATTATGTAGCACCGATCGATTTACTTTGCGTACTGACGCCAGATTTATGAACAGAAACGAGACATGCAAGATTAATTTGACATGAATTAAGGCCACCCCCAACTAATTTTCCCATAGGCAGACAGAATCAAAACGCACTGATTTGGTCAGTTATCCTGCATGTTCCAATCTAAAAATTGAATTGGTATGCACCTGGAACATCCAGTAGAAACAATACATACTCTGCACCCTGCATTTGTAATTTTTTCGTTCCGTCGGGGGTGTGAAGGGCTCCATGGTTGGAAAAAAAATTTGTGATGACACACAAATCTACGCTAAGCCACGTTTAACTTCACATACTCTGCACCCTGTCCGATTTTTTTTCATATCGATGTACAGTCGGTGGCACCACCCTGCTGACAGACTTTTAGGGTAACTCAAGAGGTTGGTGCCATTTTCGTCGGCCAATGGAAACGAGCTTCTGATTCCACATGATCCTTGTAGTAGCAGTACGGTACCTGTAACTTACATGACGATGCCCGGGGCGGTACTCCTACACTACTCAACCCGTCCACAGGTGAGGCTGTCCTCCAATAAGCATCCACACTGTGTGGATAGTAAAGGGTCACCTATAAAGAGAACACTCAGCGCTTACCCACCTGACGATGAAGTCCTCCCGTGTTTCCAGAGCAGGCTCCTGCTTTCCTGCCAAGAGCGTATGTTTCCATCCAGAGAATCTCATGAAACTGCTACAAGGGGGCGTGCACGTTGCACCAAACAAACCTTAACTAAGACGTTGTGAGAAGAAATCACTTCACTCTCCAAACAGAGTCGAATTTGACCCCCAAAATTCTCAGGTGTGTGTAGACAGCGCAAGCAGCGAGGCTCCGCTGTGAGGGTGTATTATCGCTGGCAGGTTGGTACCCAAAGGTACAAGCTGCATGCCTGTCGTTCGCTACCCGTTGCAACGTGAGCAGACGACATTTCCCCAGTTTGCTCGTGGTATGGACACAGCAAATAGATGGCGGGCTGGCTTGGGCGGGAACTCCGCATTGCCCGGTGTTTGTTAAGTATTAATATTTATATGTGAACCCTGGGGACGCGGCAGTCAACCACTAGACTGCGGCCTCACGTCGACCCTCTAACAAGGAAAGATAAACTTAGGAGCAAACAATGCTATAACTCTTCTACTTTGAACCAACTTCTAAGATGTGATCCTTGTAGGAGCTCAATGAGGAAGCTCATATTTGTGTAAAAGGAAATCAGGATTAATAGTTGTAGCTCGGTCGGAGTGGTTTCTAAATGGGGGAGGGGCACGTTTATAGGCTTGTAGTGTGGATGAGAGGACATTTCAAAATAGGCCGTTTTCTACTTGAAAATGGCAGTGGCACTTTCTTGTATACTGAAGTATTTCTTTTCCTACATATGTCTCACTTACTCTTATAACATTATCGGCAATCCGTGGTGGAAAATCATTCCATTCAATGATTCATGGGGGTGAAAATGTTTGGTATCGTGGTGACTGTATCGTATCGAACTTCTTCCTTACATTTTGCCTCCCGGAATTAAATGAATGAGAACCGCTTTAGAGGTCCATCAGCCAAAGACATTGATCAATATACACAGCTGCGAGTCTTTTTTCTTTAATTCCAGCCACCCCTCCCTTTCATCTGTTATAAGGTTTGAGATTCCGTTCAGAAAGGAAAGCTGTGCACAAAAATGGGCAGCGTCTTATAAAGTTCTCAACCAGTGAATAAAGAAAGATTTCCACTCCGGATCCATCACACTGAACTACCTCAGGAATCCCTATGGGTAATCCCCACTAGATCCAACCCCCTCACTCCAACCTCACATATATACACACCCTGCCCCACAATTGTGTATCCGACACAGCTGGCCCGTTGTATGTTCCATATGCCCAGAGTTTTAAAAATAAAACGGAAAATGAAGCTGGGGGTGAAGGGGCCGGGGACGGGATGCGATCGCCAGATAAAAGGCATCTCATCTGAGACGAAGGCGCTGCGGGCGCTGTACAGAAAAGACTGTCCACCTTCAAAGCCTCTCGCCGGCCCGTGCATCGCTTTGATGCCGTGTACGGTTCTACGGCAGAGCCTGTGTGGGTCGCCGCCGCAAGAGGAAGCTGGCGATCTAGTAAGGGGCACTTTTCTGAGGGTATTAGCAGCGTGTAAGGCAATCAGTGTTTTGGAATGCAGATCCGGACCCAAAAATGTGTCCAGATAAGTTGTTCGCTAGTACAATGTGTTAATTTTGTCTGTAATGATTGTTCATGGTCATCTGGGAGCCGGTCACGCTGGACCTCTGAGAAGAAACACTATTCACAAGTGAGCGCGGAGTGAGCACAGGGTTAAAACACGACAGGACAGGATGCAATTGTGTGTCAGGTATGAAGCTGTCGTGATGTATGAATACTTATAGTCCAGCAGAATCGTGCGAGATAACTTCATTTTGGTATACAAGCATAGAACTTGGCACAATGGTAGAACTTGATGTAACAATCAAAATCAGGGTAGGCACCAGGCTCATTTTTTTCAATATGGCTGTCAAATTCAATATGGCTGCCAATGTTGATAGTAACTGCACTTCTCCTATCAGCCATCTTGAAATCCGAAATGGCAGCCAAAATTAGCCACGAAAACGATGTGAAATAGCAACTCAGCTATTCATTATCACATTTTTTAGTGTGAAACCTTCAGTTTAAGGTTTTGGGCGATCATAAATCCAATGTAATATTCGATGAGTCAGGAAGGTCTATTAAAAGATTAAGATTGATGAATATACCCATATTGACAAACATGAAATGTAACTATGTTTCAAAAATTGGTTTGAGGCGACCCTGAGCAAGCCTGTAGTGGGCGGGGTTATCTTGATTGACATAGTATCTGAACCAATGATAAGCTAGCTGATAAGTGAATGCATGTACGATATGTTTAAAAGGTATTGGGATGCTCCACGTCCAACCCCAAAGATCGCTTCTCCTACACTTCAGCTGTCCGACATTTGCATAGAACTTTACTAAGTGTTGATTCAAACCAGGACGCACAATCTAAGCTATCTTATTGTCTCATTTGTGAGAATGTCTGGTTCGATCGCTGCGGTAGAGGAACCCCCTATACGCAATAATAGGGGCTCCACACACATGGGGTGATGATCTTACGAGATTTAATAAGATTCTGCAATATGCAGCCAGATGCTGCAAAATACAGCAAGACCCTGCCAGGCAAAATCATCGTGCCGGTTGAATCAGCACTTTATACTATCATTCTCCCATCAGATTCTTAGCTTTATGAGTGATTAATGGTTGAGGGATCATTCAGGGCAGGTTCAGTTTGGAGAGTGGACCTACTGCCTTATCTCAAGCAGGAAGCCATCACTTAAGACAGCTGCTTTCCATCTGTCAGATTTGACATTTTTTATACCCACTTGACTATGACAGCGAAATATCTATCACATCGTGAAAATAGTCATATAGACGTGTAGCAATTTTAGCGGTTATGATGTCCTACAAGGCATATATACTTCCGGTGCCTCGGAAGAAGATAGGATTTGGGCCTAGATAATTAGCACTTGTGGATAACAACCTTACCATGGTTGTCCATTGTGCAAGACTTGATAACCTTGGCGTTATTCACGGAACTCGGCTTTATGGTGTAGAAACTATGGCAAAGTGACGCTCCACATTCCACCAATGATGGATGGTGTCACAAATGTTAGCCCATGAGTCCGTGACAGGGGTGAGATAAGATCTGAACCGCACTCATTCATAGCCACTGAAAATACTATGCTAATACTTGTTCTAACATTGTCCTATAACTTGGAAATTGTAGCCTAAAGCCAGCGAATTGTAAGATATCGTCACTGCAGTCGGAAACTACTGTTATCGGTTGTCACAATCTGTAGATAATAATGAGATGAGGCTAAAATTCCTCTATGGCAAGCCCCGAAAAATATTTTTGATAAAATTCATTGATAATTGGTCCCGCCACCTGGTATTTTGGACGGCGTTGGGGGCAAGATGGCCGCGTCCATAGCGCAATTGCTATGTGCCCTATACAAGACAGGGAAATCCTTGAAGGACTCCCTGATGTCTTGCATTGATATCGTAACGTTGACTGTGGATAAAATAGGAATCTCCCCCGAGCCTTGTCTCACTAGTCCCCGACGAGACACTATCTGAGGCAAAGTGTATCTGTGGGAAAGTGGGGTGAGGGTTGCAAAGTGGCATGCTTTCTGAATCTGACAGCTGACACGATCCAGCATTAGGCCTACCATTACTCAACCATGGACGTGGAGAACTTTAGGCAGAGACATTTTCTAAGCCATAATGAACGTTCTCGAAAATGTGAAATATATGAATTAAATAACCTCCTATAAACAGGCTGCACATACTATTTATCATTATTTCAGGGGTGCCTCACAACAATTGATACCGAAGCATTGAATAATCAAATCAATTTAATGATTTTAGGTCAAAATATGTCACAGGCATATGCTTAGCCCTCACCTACACCACATCCAGGTCGTTGATGAATGGGCCTGTCAACCGTTAAGGGAATACATATTGTGAAGTAGTTCAAAATCAAAGACTGGAACAACTCTATTTCATGGAATGCTCTTCAATACTAACTATATTTATCCAAAGAATAGATGGATTTAAAGTGCATACTGCATTGCGAAGATATCTATTTTGCTAGGATTATAAAAGTATGGCGTGATTCGTATGGTAAAATGAGATCAATAATACAAGTACTTACTTTGGAATGGTACCTTGTGAGTCACAGGCCTCTTTCAGTATTAATGATATATATATCATCCATGTGAAAAGTCTACCTCGTGGGGTATTGCAAGCTGTAGGAGTGAATGGGAACTTGGACCCATAAAGAGGTGGTCTACAGGTTGCAGACTTTCAGTCTGTGTGCAAATATAGAACACGTCAAATATGTTAATGTTATCTTAAGTCCTGATGCAGTGTTGACCTTGGCGCCCCTGTCACCTATTAGATAGTAACACTGTGTTTGTATTCTGGGAGGCGGTCCTGACCACCACTTAGTCTCCCATAATCCTGTGCGCGCTGGTTGGGTGCTAAGTACCGGCAGGTGTGCACCTCCTGATGTCTGATAAAGCTGGTGCCTCCTGTGTTATGGGTGGCGTGTGTGTGTGAAGTAAGGCTTGTCAGATTAGGGGGTGAGTGAGAGGTATCGAGTATGGACCGTCGTCAGTCGTTACTGTTCAATTATTATTTAGACTGAGTTTCTATCTCGCTTTTATTTTACCCCGTCTCTCTCAGATATCCTGGGAGTAAAATGGCATCGATCCAATCATTCTCTTTCCCATTCTTATTCGCTCTCTCGCTCACCACAATTCCGGAGATCCAAGAACCACCCAGCAGTTCTGAAGAGACTTGGAGCAAATGAAACAGTTATAAAAACGTGCGGATATGAACAACACTGAAATACAGAAACTCATTGAGCTGAATGAATAGGCTTATAGAATGAACAACTTGAACTTTTGACATTGGTTGGCACACTGGACTTATGAATTTGCATGGGCTTATGATCTAACATTGATCGATCTTTTATTGCTTAACATGTGATCATTTACCATGAAGTTATGTTAATTCATTGGAATTGAAGATTATTTAAATGGAAAACAAGTGAACCTTGTGAAGATCCCTGATTATGTTAGGACAACAGAATTTCCCATGCAGTAAATACCCCTGGTTTGACATTACACCTCTGTTGGTCTCTTTTCCCTATGAGACCACACTAAGTTTCTTTGTATGGTACCAATATTAAGCGGGTAACGTCTTAATGATTAAAACATGTGGTAGAATATATCCCTATAATTCCTATCCCTGATTTCTTTTACAATATATCTTTACTCCTGCCATTGAGCATCGGGATTGATTTCTGTCCCTGCGCCCTCAGTACCTCGTTGCTTCTTCTTTTGCTCACTTTCAACCAACCATATTCATTATTTTTTTCTCCATATGTGCTTTCTCCCCCTTCTCCTGTCTGATGTTTATATGTTCTCCCTTTCTCTGTCTCTCTATTGAAATATTGTCTTATAAGCTATTATTCAGCTGGTCCTTGTTTACTTAAACCTGCTCAGAATTGGAATAATTTATGTAATCTCATTCTTTGCATTTCTTTTTATGATTAAATCATGCTCAGGGCCGATTTCAATAATGCTTGAAGTATTCAGCTCCCACAGTTATGTCACAACTATAACAAATTAAAGATTGATATAAATGAAGTTTTCCTAATAAGCAGTAGAGAAAAAGACACTAAAACATCAGCCACAGACCAGTTGTTATGTTCCAATTTTTCTATTGAGAATCGAGCGCGAGCTTTCCCTTGCCCTAACTGGCCAAGCGTGCTCCATGTGACACTCTAAGTTAATATCAATATGTTTGTCCCCACGCATAAGGACTATGTAATCATATAGCATGGCATCTCGTTGTACAAGCAGTCCATAGCTAGCCGTCATTACAATAACATGAGCAATAAAGCTTGTAACAGGAATGTGGTCTTTGATTCACTTCCTTCAGCTTATTGCTTACCATCTCAAATAATAACACTGGATAGGCCTACAATCATCTAGGTGCATGCATCGGCTTACCTTTAAGTGTGTGCAAACATTGGGCTTCTTGGGAGCAGACGATAATTTGCAATATGTAATGTTTTATGATTTCCTATGAGGTGTTTGGCTCAGAATATGCCTATAGTGGCATACCTGGTCTCCAGAATAATACATGGTATACATATACAACAATGGTTTTGTCGACGGTCGGCCATAAACCACGAGTGGTTGACACCGAGTAATACACTAGTATGAGCAAGTGTATTACAAAACCAACCCCGAGTGATTTACAGCTGTCCAAAAAACCATCGTTTATTGCGTTTGTTATCCATCTTGTTGAATAAATTAAACTCAGGAAGTGCTGTAATGTATAGACTATCAGTCGGGACATTATTTTTGTTCTCCAGCACAAATGGGCGCAATATTATGGTTTCTGACAAGATTTTCGCTCAACCCCTCACCCACAAAAAACATACCCAAATAACTGCATGTACATGTATAGTATTATCATTATAGCATTCTACCCATGATATAAATCCTATGGAGTGTTCAAAGAATAACTGGATTTTTAACAGATTTTTTTTATGGAAAAACTCAGAATATTTCAGAGATATTTCCGGGGATATAGATATTATTGGTGCATGTTTACTGAGACACGAGGCAAAGTGCATGCTGCCGACGGTGCGGTCAAGGGGAGGGACCAGTGTTGGCGGTAGCTGTCACTTCACTGATAACACACGTCGAGATAACCAATCAACTTAAGTAAAGCACCCTCCAAATGAGCGAGGAAACTCATGGCGACAGTGAGCAGACAAAGTAGCAGTCAATCAATCGTGCACTGTATAAGGGTAGCCAGTTTATATATAAGTCATCTCCACCACCCATATGACACACTCTGAGCACATACTATACACGAGAAAACGTGGTTACTGGGCCCATAGGCTTGACCATTATAGGCCTGTTGTAAAATAAAATATGCCCCGACGCCAGAGGTGGAGGGACGTACACTTGTTTCATAAAAGACCAGGAACGACATCCCTCCAGCCTCAGTCACTACGTTTTATCATTACAGTGGAACCTCACCTGACGGACAACCCCGTGTAAGAGGACACCCTGCTTTAACGGACACTTTTGTTTACACAGAATGTTTACCCCGCGGTTGTGAAGTAATCTCATGAGGCAAACACAAGTGAAATCATTTAACAAACCTAAATGAATGGCGTATTTTCAATAGCTATGGGTCAAGTGCAGTTCAGATTTCATCCGACCTATATTGCTGACTAATTGGCTAACAGTTGTGACATCATCGTCAATTGAGTATTTCTTACAATACTCCATGGGAGTTGAGTATGAGTTCCCAATGTTAAATCTATGGGGGAAAATACCAGGGGTGAGATTATTACTCTTACTTAATAACTCTCTCTAACTCCAGTGACTTCAGACCTAAAAATTGTAAGCTAACTATGCGATAAGGCGACCACCAAAGCCTGATGAAAGTAAATACACTTGGAACTGTCCACACGCCTCACATACATACCACTAGAGTCACCAAAATCTGAACTCCAGTAGAATACTTTAGCATTACAAAGAGGTGGAGCCAATATAACAACGGTTCCACCATTACACAATACAATGCAAGAACAATGTTAATTGGCCGAAGTCTCTTCACGCCACTTTTTGTTCTCTAAGGCGATATGATGATCCTCAAATGTTTTAGAACACATATCTAGCTTAAAAGATGGGGTCACCATGCTAGTTTATTGATTTAGAGATCAATGTTATATTTATTTTCATAGTAGAATATATAGAAATTCTAAAGAGTTATTTTTCACTTAGTTAAGACCATGTCACTTTCACCAAACCTTCCTATAATACAGTAGATGTCTAGTACTTCACATTAAAGTTTTAAAGAATTCATAGGTCGCCATCCTTATTTTTGAAAGAATTGAAGAAAAACATATTTTTCAGTACATTTCCCATAAGTCAAGCAAATGTAAATTGGCCTTCTTTTACCTATTGAGACTGGATAAACTGGATGAAACGTAAAATTTATTCATTTGGAATTATAATAAATCACAAGAACCCAGTTTTAACAGATAATTGACAGTATTTAGAAATCGCCAGGTGGCGCCACCATGAATTGTAGGACATGTCTTTAAATGTCCCCAATGTAAATATTTCCAATAATAGATAAATGTGGCTTGTCTCGCCAAAGTCACACACTACACCATTGTGCTAGGTGTGACTGATAACACTAACTGAGCACAAGAATTCTGGGATACCCTACAGTAGTCTATGGAGTTCATGGAGTCACAGATGAATAGCGAGGTATAACAGTAAGTCACACAGTGTTAGTCACCCTGTGCGGGGCATGACAGTGTCACTGACATCACTATACGGTATTCATGGCGTCACAGATAAATAACGGGGTACACTATCACAGCACACAGTGTCAGGCACCACTCTGCCGGGTGTGACGTAGCCCGCAGGATGGAGCTGACGGAGACGCTGCAGGCGGTGGCTCCCCTTATCGGCGGAGAGATAAATCGCGGGCTCTCAGCTCCCTCTCGTGTCGGCGGTGCGACCACTTAGTGCTGTCAACGCGCGGCCACGTCTGGCCAGGCTCCACTCACAGCGTAACACGGCCACGAGCTGAGGCCGAACAAGGGAGGTTATAGATTCTATGTTAATCTCAAGTCTACACCCTCCAGAAAGTCAAACCACTATGTGGAGGGAGCTGGGGGCTGCCTGGAATTAGGCCTTTTTCTATCCCTTTTGAGGGGTTTTATCCAAGATTTATATGGTGTTAATCTAGCTCCCCCCCCCCCCCCCCAAGAAAGAGAGACAACATCCACACTACCCCCACCCTCACCCCCACCCCAAATAGAAAAAGGACTACCGGACACAAACACGAACACACACATTTGCTGATTCCTTCCAACGCTGAAAAACACCCAAATCAACACACCATTAACCACCACTTACACCCACACCCAACAGCACTAAAATTCACATCTAACACCTACATCTACCAACACTAATACCCATCAACGCGGGCTCCACAACCTCAGCAACATCCATAAACCCCATCACCTTCACCCACACCCACCACCATCCACCTACAGAAATTTAACACCCACACCCACAGGTCAGTGAGCTAGATGGACAGTGGAGTGGGTGGGCAGTAAGGTAGACAGTAAGATGGGTGCACAATCACGTGCATGGGTAGACAGAGGATGGCGCAGTTCAGTGGATGAGCAGTCAAAGAGGTGGTGAGTCAGTCAGCTATATATAGGGGCAGTCACGTGAATAAATAGTAAGATGGGATGGCAGTCAGGTTGATGGACAGTCCGATAGGTGGGCAGTTAGGTAGATGGACAGGCAAGTGGATGGGCAGTGAGGTGGATGGGCAGTAAAGGGCCGATTCCACCAACAGGATGGATTTGCCGTGGTATATTTTGGTATGTCTTGTAGTGTCTTACTGTGTAGCAATGTGTCGTACCTCACTTGTCTCAAAATGTAGGCAAGTGGTGTATCGGGTGTATGATTTGGTGCTCCACCACCGCGACACCTCAAGACAAATAGGCACGCGATGATTCAATCCTAGCCCGATCTAGCAAGACAACCAAATCATGTGTGTTGGTGGAATCGGCCCTTTAGGTGGATGGGTAGTAAGATGGGTAGACAGTGAAGTGGATGGGCATTGTGGATGGGCATTAGGTGGGCAGTCAGGCAGATCTGTAGTGAGATGGGTGGTCAGTGAGATGGATGGGCAGGAAAATGGTCAGGCAGTAAAGTGGAGGGTACTTCGGTTTGAAGAACCCACCAGAGATCTATGCTTGTGGGCAGGGCAGTAGGATTAATGGATGGGCAGGAAAATGGTCGGGCAGTAAGGTGGGAGGAGGGGGGGTACTCTGCTTTCAAAGAAACCACTAGAGATGCTTGTGGGCAGAGCAGGTATTTACATCACATGCCGGCCTACCTACCCACCTAAAGACATGCCTACCAACCACTCCCAGCAGGCTTCATACCTTACAATATTGCTTATATGAGTATATACTTATGCAAGATATTGCAATGCTTTTATGAATTTGTGTATGCATGCTTATGGAATATCAAGCCCGGAACCCAGCCATTACTCCTGTAGGCTTTTGCCCCGCCCCCGCCCTCCATCCCCTACTCAGTACGTTCTTCATGGACATATATTGCATATCATTTGAAAACTTTCTCTGGTAATTCAACTTAATAAAGTTTTAGTATTGAAAGGGATGTTAGTTGGCGTCATGAGCAAAAGTGAAAATATCTTTATGTGGAATTTCCTGACCGAGAAAGCCTGAGAAAAGATGGGAAACATTTTACTGTTGGCCATGATGGCTGGGGTTGTGGGGAGGATTGAACCACTGTTCATTGTGGTGAATGAGGCACAATCTATGCTATCTTTGTTTTACACAGAAAACAAGAGTTTTATCAAAATTAAAATGAAAACAAGGATTTCCTCGCTAACGTGAAAAACTGCCATCTCTGTTAAATAGTAATGATGGAAGTGGTGTAAATGGTGAGCTACACAAGAACTACACACTTGGCCTTTTATCTACAGAGTCGCCCTCCTTCCTGTACCACAGCGCTGCTGAATATCAGATGAATATCTTTGTGGGATTTTATTTTATTTTTCGGTGAACACGACCTGAGCTGGGGGATCGCCGATAACACCGTGTTGTTTATAAATCTCCCATCTGATTTGTCAGCTGGTGAAAGCCCGTCTCCCGTGTAAAAGATGGCCTGTGCTCACACAGTGAACCCGGCACAGTGTTAAGTTTATCTCTTACTGATTTGCCAGTGTGGATTTATATCTCCCCGCTGTTTACTTCTGTATGTCTGCCGACAACTCCAAATGGTACGGGGCTGTGACTCTGCAGGGCTGAATTTCCTCTGTTTCAAGTATTTGTTGTGTCTTAATTTCCGTCCATTAGTTTTAAGAACAGTGACCACATGGGAGATACTTTCTCGACGGATATTAAAACGATTTCTCACTATGAATAAAGTACTTCAAAATCAACACCGGGAAAAACAGTATAGATAATTTCAGATAAGTTTCGATAGGTTGGTTGTTTTATGGCTTTTTTCTCATCATCTTTATGTCGAGTAGTCAGTCCCACAGAGATATCCGATGAACACTTCAATTTTATTCACTTCCTACAACAGACAAGAAACTAAGTTTTTTCATGAGTAATTAAAATCATTGTATCTCGTTACCGTACGGCCTTCAGGCGATTTCAACTCGAGGTTTAAAAGGTATGTCCCACGATACACAGCTGCGCCACCTAGTTATTTTCAAATACTGACAATTATCCAATCAATACCTGAATAAAATGATTTTGTTTTTTTATAAAGTAATCTATCCAAACAGGTTTCGTTGATTTCTTCTAATAACAAAATGAGAGAAGTATAACAAATTATAAAGTTTGATCTAATCCATGAGAATAAGTAGACAATTTTATATTTGACTGATTGTGGTGGAAATGCACCAAAATACGGTTTTCTTCGATTCTTTCGAAAACAAGGATGGCAACCTATGATTTAAAAATCTTAAATGTGTGTTAATCTACATTTACTATATATTCGTTAGAACATTCAAAGAATAAAACAAATTTTTTTTGTATGTGGAAAGCAACTTTTTAGAATTTGTCTGTTCTATTTTAAGAACATACAAATATATTTATAGTAATATATGCTAAATGACCTCGACTTATGATGTCATAATAGCACAGGAAGCACATTTTAAGATCCTAAAAGGCACTTGTGCAAAGCTGCCCACCATATATGCATCATCACCTGAAAAAGCGGTGACAGATATCTTGATGCCATTATTGATGACTCGATACAAAAATCTAGCACAGTGACCCTCAATCTTAAATCATCTATGTGCTTTACAATACTCGGAGATCATAATATTTAACTTCTAGGAAATTGACATGGGCTTTACTTTTCAAGGTAAATTTTCTGATTTGTTTTTAAATACAATCTTTATTTTACACAGTAACACAGTAGAGTTCGATATCGTAGAGGAGACCAGCTCCATATTTTATTTTTCTAATGTATATATTCAAACACCAGTAACTATTGCATCCTACATGGTTGAAATCGTCTAGATATGACATCTACTATGTATAAAAGGGTGATCAAAGTTCTCGATGATAATGAGGAAATGTTGACAAGTACTTGCATACTTCCTGTTACAGCTTGGCATGGAAGAGCGTCGACTTATAGATCAATGTGTATGTCTTTTTTTTCTTTTGAACATAACCTGTATATGAAAACATGCCATAAAGCCTGAACAGCGCCATGAAATGGGATGAGACTTGGGATAACAAGAAGGTACTGCATCAAGATCCGTAGCCGCTAAAGATATGCCATGAGTTTTGGTTGTGGAGTAATCTCACGAGGCAAAACCAAATGAGATTACATAGCGAATGGCATATTTTCAGCAGCTACAGATATAGTGTGGTTCTGATTTTAATCTCAACACTTTCGCTGACTAATTTGCTAACGTTTGTGACCTCATCGCCCATTGATCATTTTTTTCAATACTCCACGGGTGTTGAGTATGAGCTCTCAATGTTAGGTCTATGGGGAAAAATACCAGGGATGAAATAAACCAAATTATTATCCACCTGATATATTAGTGTCCATAGAAAACATATGGGCAGCGTGTATCTACATACCCGGAGCATACAGGTATGGTGTATACTCCGGGCTGTAATATCCGGAAAATAGTGCTTATGAAAAATTAGTGCGTACCTAAAATGAATTAATATTGGTACATCACTTGTCAGGAAAAGGTGGATAATAAATAGAATATAGACTGATTTCACATAAAGTGATTGTATGCTCCTTGGAGTTGACTCTGCGAAATATCCTCACATGCACTCGGATATTAAAAGGCGTCAACTCCTGGGAGCATACGGCCGCTTGTATCTGAAACCAGTCAATATTGTGTAGGTAAGCGATGATTCAGTCAATGACCTCCGGTAGTAGTTGATATATCTTAATGATGTCCAATGTTAGTGTGAAACGCAAATCAGCCACAGAAAGTAAGGCAGAGACAAGCTGCTGTGACGTCTGCGACTTTGGACCTGGTGATGTCATGGAAACTGGGGAGACGCTGGTGACGTGGTCATTGTGTACACGTAGTACGCATGAATCTGAGCACTGAGAGGCGCTCGGGTCCCGCCCGGCGCTCCAGCACTGTGTGTGTCGTAAGCCCAAACTCCGCCATCACCGCAGCCAGCTCATCTGTAAACAGAACACACAATTAGAGTACGGTGATATACAGACTGGGAACTCGAAACGGCATTTACAGCATGCCCCTACAATTCAAGGTGGCGCCACCTGGTGATATTTAGATATTGTCAATTATCAATCAAAACTGGATCCTTTTGATTAATTCTCAAGCCAAATGAGTAAATCTAATGTATAGTCCAATTTATCTAAACCCAATAGTTATAATAGGCCTATTTACATTGGCTTGATTTACATAAGAAATGTGCCGAAAAAATATGGTTTTCTTCCATTTTCTCAAATACAAGTACAGTGACATATGTTTTTTTGGTATCTAAAATGTATAGTGTTATTACTATAGTCTGTGAAAGTTTGAGGAAAACGACGTGGGTTTTACTATGGGAAAAACGTTTGAGATTACCATAGAAATAGAGCCGAGGCAATATCAGAGAGTGTTACCACTGCTACATTCATGGATGATTTTGCACTTGTGCAGTGAGAATCAAAATGATATAGATGTATATAATGAGGATAGGTGCATGCATATCAAACGAAAGGTCTACCTGGTTTGTTCTCTTTGATGACTACCATGTAGAACACGCCCCTCTCCGAGAGAAGGCGGGGCACCAGAGGTAGTAACCTGTCAATCACCTCCCGCCCGGCAACGCCCCCCGCCCAAGACGCCTCGATGCCCTGACTGCCAACCTGCAATCACAATAGAAACAATAAGAAGTGGCAAAACATACCTCAGTCGAAACCAAAAAAAGGAAGACTAAAACATAGTTCTTACACGAATTCATGATAACATTTTAATCATTTCGGGTACACTGGGACTATAGAGCTACCTACCATGCTTATACGAGATGGAATTGACATTTACCACGGAACTCTGCTAAACGCCTCGTTCCGTACAGATGTCAATTCACCTTCTCGTTTTATCTTGTTACAGCATGATCAGGTCACTTTATATGAATACACGCCAGTTGTACTGCAATTGAATGAGATATTAACAGTATTTTTCTTTACATATCATCATTCTCCTATATACAATATTTCATTCCTGAAACATTTGGTTAATTGGCAACTCTCACTACAGTTGGTTAGCAGAGTAAGGAGGTCGATAGTTACCTCCTCTGACGGCGTCACCACGTACGGCGGGTTAAACAGTAACACGTCCACCTGGCCCTCTAGACGTGGCAACAAGTTACACACCTGTTGGGTGATCACAGCATGATATCTATTAACACGAGGATATGGGTGGTAGAGTGTTATCAGTATCAGGAATGTCAGTTAGAGTCAGGAAAAAAGAGATATTTTTTATGTGGAATTTACTGAGAGAGAGAATGGGGAAAAAAACATTGAAAAAATATAGTTATTGGCCATGGAATAAGGCTGGGGTGTATATGGAGTTTTGCACCACTGTTTATTGATGTGAATGAGGCCCAATTTATTCTCTCTTTGTTTTACACAAGGAAAAAGAAGTTGATAAACTGAAAATGAAAACAAGGATTTCCTTGGAAAATAGGAAAACTGCCATCTCTGCAGTATGAGGCCTACTGCAAGAATGATAGTACAGGTAAGTGTTCCTCAAGGTCTGATTCCAAAGGGCCAAAATCAGTCCCGTCCTCTTTTGTTTGTTAGGGTAGTTTAAGGTCCAATTTGTTCATTTAGACTTTCCCCAATCAGGCCTTAAATCTGGTACATAACTGATGTTCGCCTGAATAAAGGCTTGGTTCCATTTCGCTGAAATCAGTGTCTTTTCTCTAGGCCTATTATTTTAAAATGCCGTAGTGATGAATTTACGAGACACACAAAGCTGTTGGGTTACTGCTTTGTGATATAATGTACATGCAATTTTGGAGCCAAAACTTACTAAAAAATTGCTCAGTATGTTTTCCTCTGATGCAATATATACGTAGGCACAGGATATCATGGTTTTAGGGTGAGGGCAATACTAAATATATATTCATTGATTACTAATATTCCTATATAAATAACTCTAAGCATCCTCACCTAGTAATTTCGGGATTCATTCACCCGAAACTAGTTTCCCTCTATTCCTCACCATGTAAATATAGAAAATTAACAATATAAGAAATTATTGTATAGAGATGATCCAAGTTATAAACAAATTACCACAACAAAAAGACAGGGCACTCACGAGGTTGGTGACGACCACCTGAACGTCGACACTGTTCTGGGCAGCAGTTCTGCATGTGACACTTGCAGCCCGTGGATTTATATCTGTTCCCCTGAAAATAACTCAGGGATGTCAGCAGCCCTTGAAGAAAATCCATGAACCCCTCAGCCCCTTAGATTACAACGAACAAGCTTACTGGGAACTAAAAAAAGTAAAGAAAACTGTCTCCTGGTGTCTATCCAACAGGCTTACTATCTTAAAATTACAGGCATGTGACTGAGGAATTACAAAAGATCCATACAACAGGTAGGGGGCGTGGGGGCTGCTAGGCCTTCAACGCGTTCCAGGGACAGTGCCTTTGTTGGGGACCCAGGGACCAAGTCCCCAGAAGCTCCGGCATTTTTAACTATCCTATGTTAGTTCCAGTTCGTCCAAGTTAGCTTAACATACAGAACTGTTTTGATTTTGGACCAATCTTTTACTTGTCACATGATTCTAAAATCGCGCTCGTATTGTGAATTTTCTCATGCGTGCATTTATTAGTGTGAATTTTGATACTTACAAAAATGCATTGTGAGGTCCAAGCATCTTGGCTAGAAATGTGCTGACGACTCCTGATCCACACCCGACCTCCAGACATAAGCAGGGACTGCAGGGGAAAATATAATCAACATTCATCAATTGCTAAATCTTGTTACTATCTGATATCCATGGATACTAATATAACCGAAAGGGTACTTAGTAGAAACCGAACGAGAGTTAGACTTGACAATGTTTATGCCACGACGGGCAGGTCGTGTATTACTACACGAGGCGTAGCCGAGTGTAGTGAGGAGCAGACCTGACCAGAGTGGCATAGACACTGACAAGTCTAACTCGAGTTCGGTTTCGTATTTCTCCTACCCCGTCTATGCTTTTGTATTACTAAAAGATAAATATTGACTCAATGACTAACAGAACTGTTTTCATAGTAGCTGACATCCTGCTCTCTGATTGGTCAATATTGTTATTACTCTAGTGGCATAAAAAAACACTTTATGTCACGGCCTGCCACATAAAATTTGCCTATGTTAAGTCTGTGGCGTTTTTTTATTAGGGGTAGGATAAAAGGCCATATTCCCATTACAAGCTTATTGCAGGTGTTATCGGAGTGACTGCTAGCTGCAGATTGCCCAGTACATCAAGATGCCACACTATATGATTACTAGGTGTTTATAAAGAGATATTCAAATATCTACATAAAGAAATTAGTCATAAAAACGTAATCTTGTTTCAATAGGTCTGGTCTTGTTCATCACTGTGACTTTGCAAGACTAAGTACATACTTGAATCTGTTAATTAATTCTAATGAAATTCCTTGATTGATGATCGACGAATATAACCTAAATGTCTACTTTTCCATGTATGACCATTTGATATCAAATAGGTTTTAATAAAAAAAATTAATTACTCATTGGGTTCAACAGGGTAGAAGGTCAACCCACATTTTCGCAAATTTGTTCATATGTATGGACATTCGAATAAATGTAATTAATTCTGGTTCTCCAATTTAATCAACACTCAATTGTCTTATTAGTGACTAATTATAGTTACTCTCATAATTCCCACAAGTCACAAGACTACTAGGTTTTATCTCCACTAGAGAAGATACCCATTACCAGTCACAGCCTAATTTGCGTTTGTGACAGTGTCTGACAACAATGTCAGTACTGCTTCCTTCCACATAAAGCCTTGAGAAGAAACAATGTCCAAACTGCTAAAGGTATATTATGTATGTTATGGAAATCACTATGGTTCATATCAAATATCAATGTTTGGGATGACACTACACGATGATAATGCTAGTTTGATGACGCTTTGATTCGATTATCCAACAGTCACTATTGCAGTAGGCTCTGGCTTAGTGGTTAGCACTTACCCTAGTTCCTTCAGATGGTCTTGTTCTATCTCCAGAGCATCAAGAAAGAGAAATGAGTCTTCTGCAGGCTCGTAGACATGGTCGTAATCTTTACTCGTCAGGTGCGACAGGTCAGGGGTGGGAAGCATGGCGAACGTTCGTCTGCCGTATAGTTCTGGAGTTCTACAATCAGATAGTATGTAGTGGTTATAGACAGACCAGTTAAGTACTGTGAAATACAATTTACCATTGTCATGCATATGATGTATTATATTTTTGCTGGTTGCAATATAAATTATAGAGAGATTTGGTTAATATGTGGTGTGGTTCAGGCATTACTCGCAGGTGGGACTGGGTGCATTGGACCCCTGTTCTCCATTCAGGGGTGAACAGCTGTTCTATGTCAAAAGGCGAAGCACTTTGCAGTTTGGGAACCAGCGAGGAAGACTGAACAAAATGGCTGGACTTGAGAACCAGCCAAGCTCCACTGGAAAACTACCTCTAAATACACAACATAACATAAGAGACAGCTGTTTTGAGGGTTGGCAAAGAGAAATGGCTATATTTTATTGAATCGATTTTTTTTTCATATATGTCATAGTGTGCGCACTATTCTCCAATCCGGCCAGGAAGTAGGTGGCGCTACAAACTCCCAGGGCGGCCATTTTGGAGAATCCCCCACGCAATGATAAGCCTATGGGACGTTCGGACGTCCATTTATGATACTATTTAATATGTGAGGATGTTTTCAATACTTCTGAAGATTTTTCTTGGTCACAATTACACTTCCCGGGCAATTTCAGACCAAATGATTATGTTTCCCCCCAGTTTTGACTATAAATGTGATGTCAACAAATCGTCGAAACAAGCGATTTTCTTCGAGTTGGCACGTTTAAATTATGTCTGAATAGTGTAAATAATCCTATTTTAACTATTACATGTACAGAATGCACAGGAGACGGTAGATTAATACAGTTTTCGCCATTTTAGACTCTGACAGCGCTTTGTATTCACCAGGCAAGATGGCAGATCGATCCGTTGTCAGGCGAATTTACATATTTTGGAGGGTATTTTGAACCGGAAGTGTCCATCCGGATCGGAGAATGAAATGTCGACCCCAATAGAGGGATCTATGCCTATGGCAGAGGAACCTTTATCCCACCCCTGGTACAGGTTGTGCCATTGAGTTAACGTTGAAATAAAATATGCCACGCTCACCTACGTAGAGTGTCAATTCTCTGCCATTGCAGTGGCGGAGCATCTATGTATGGTGCGACCAATGAACGTAGCGGAAAAGAAAATAGTTCTGGCGCCATTGTTTGAACCGCAGCTGCAGCAACAATAGTTGGGGGTTGGGGGTGAGTTAAAAACAGAACCGCTTTCGAAACATATTTTGAACCACTACGCTCACTCGTTTGGATGCTCCGTATCATCACTCGGCTATGCCTCGTGACGATTACTACGCATCCAAACTCGTGGCGTAGTGGTTCAAAATACGTTTCTAAAGACAGTTCTGCTTAAAGCCCTGTACAGGGCCGGGTACACTGGCTAATGTAAATTGTTTCCTTTGATATTAAAAGTTGGTTGCTAAAGAATGGCACCGGAGCCTTCTAAATTATGGTTTGCTCAGTTATGGTACAATTCTCAGTTATACCTTAAAAGGGTGCCAAAACGGCAGTTGGGCCCCGTATGACTAGGTTTGCCTTGATCTAAGTTTTATCATGGACAATCACATTGTCCAATGTTTTATAGGAGTCGAGTATTTCCTTTTTATACATCAAAAATAGAACATGGTTACTCCTATTTTTGCTTAAAATTGTGGACCTCTGATGTCGGGTTTCTAGGGTGAGCTTTGTTGTCCGATTAGAGCTTTTACCTTTTAATCACATTTGACTTCATTTCAATGGATACTCTTCGCATTATCGCTCAGTAGTTACTTTACCTGTTGTATTTGATCAGTTCTGATAATTTGTGACACATAAGACTTATACATGATCTAGCTTCTATCCAAAGCTTTATAGTCCTCATAATTTAGAATAATGTCACTTACCAGGGTTTTATATAAAATGGGAAATGGTTTCTTTCTTTGCGTGTGTCTGATCCCCGGTGACAGAGGAGGTTACTCTGGTTCCTGGGGTATCCGATAGGAGGCACAGCGAACGACACCGGCGGGAACCAGTCAAAGAGGAGGCGCAGCTTGCAGCCAGGAGGAAATTATCTTCTCCCTAGTCTCACTCACAATGAAACGTTCTTAGTTGGTGTCAGCCATAGGTATGGCTCAGTTCACATATAAATATATACATACAATGTATTCAGAGTTTACTTGATGTCAATCTTTTATGTTTTAAGATAGAAATCACTTGTTAACCGAACAGACCCCTATTATCGCCCATGTAAACGTCACCGTATAAGTTTGACCTGATACAGATCGAACTCATCTAATTAACTCACAAAGAAAAAAACAATTTAATTATTGTGGAGAATATCTTGTTTACTGATTATGCGTGTAGAAACTTGTTTTTGTTTTTTTTCTTCTTTTAATATTGAGTGACAACTTTTCACCCCTTATTTCCATTTAGGGGTGAACAGCTGTCCTGTGTAAATAGGTGGGGGTTTCTCAACTGACCTTTAATTTGGTCAGTTGAGGCAAATTGTGGTTTCTTAAGTTGGAAAACTAATAAATATGAGTAAATCCATTGACAGTTTGACTACAACTTACAAGTATTTTTCTAGTCCGTTCACGCCCCGCGCCGCCTCCAGGTTACTATACGTGAAGGTCTAACAGAGCATGGCTCTGACTGGCCAGCCACCTTTAGTGAGAGGAATTGCAGGGTTGGCTGTTCTATTTATAGCATCAGTTTGACAAGAGGGACACTTAGAAGGAAACCAAGGAGATGGAAATAGCTTGGTCCGTTCTCCACCGAGTTTGACTGCAGAGTAATTCACGAAGCGAAGCTGAGTGAATTACTCTGTGGTCAAACAAGGTGGAGTACAGACCAAGTTATTTTCATCGAGTGGGTTTCTGATTTTATCTCACCCCGTATAACACTATTTATTGATGAAATGAATCACCAAATTAGCCAATGAGTATTGGGTACACGAACCTCACGGCCGTGGAGTACGAGTTCCTAATGTTAAGCCTATGGAGAAAAATACCGGGGTGAGATAATGTATCATATTGCTGGTTACTGGATCGCAATACACACAAGGTTAGAATCAGCGATCCACCATTTTCCAGGTGCATGTTGGGAAGAAGGTAGGAATTCCCACCTTAAAATGGCAGCGCAAAACAGTCCCAGTATGAGAGCCTGTGCGCCCTGGCCCTGGCAACAACGGGCTGTACTAGAGTCTAGTATTTTTCTCCCATGTGACTCCACATACATTACAATGCTTTAGCCATTTTGATTGAATTGTGGCTACTTCTGGTCACTGCTGGTCTGGTGTATGTTTGTGCAGTAAGAGGACCAGTAACAAAAATGACTTGACTGAAACAGGGATGCTCCACTGGAAAACTACCTCTAGGTGAGATAAATCCTAACAGGGGTTTATTGGGTTCATGGACGCCTTGAGCCCGGAACGATCGAGCATCTAAATGTAAAAAACTTTGAAAAGTGTACTTATACTGGTTTATAGTCATACATATACTCAACCCGAACCCTTACCCAACCATTTTCTAACCCTAACCCGCTAATCGGAACTAAAATGAGGTAGGCTCAAGGCGTCCACGTTTTCGCACTGACAGGAGGCTCAAACGGTAAAAGGCTCAAGGCGTCCAATTCTCGTTTATTGTAATGTAAGCAGTAAGGAGGATAGCAGGTCCTTCCGCGTGAGTCCATCTTTAGTGGAAGATTCTAGTACACAGGCACTATTTGAATGCTCTACACCAAATTTTATCTTATCTGCTAATTTTGTTATAGTATTCTGTCTAACTAAGCATTATATTTATTTCTGTACACGTGTACCAGTATTAGTTCTTTGTGAAAAAAGATACATACTATTGATTGCATTTTACGTCAACTCATAAATGTACTCCAGTCCGACTCGGAATTTTGTGTGGGTCGGGGGGAGGAACTGAACTTATCATGCACTACCATACACTCTGCGATATACCTCCCGATATACCTTTCCGGGTATAGGCGCTCAGTACTTAGACTATGTAGGTTCAAGATTATATGTGTCATTCTTCAATCTTTTAGATCCAAATTTTTAATAAACTTAACAACTGTCATCGTAGTTTTGAAACAAAATTATTCAGAGACGATAGTTATACACTTCACTTCAAAAGTAACAAATGAGACAAAAAACATAAGTCTAGCCTCAAACCCCCATAGCTTTAGCACTAAGCCTCGTTCTTACTGGCCACCGGAAATGGTGTTTTGTAGGTGGGTATCTGTGGTTTCAGCGGGTTCACTTTGGCTCCCTATTACCATTATCATCTCAACAAGGTTTGGGTTCCTATTGACAGTCAGTAATATTTCCATAATTATACAAACAAGGTGTTTGATGATTACAGTTAACAGTTAACTTTCTAACCAAGATAACTCCTGGAGCTCAATATTTAAGTTGTTCGAAACCCAGAAAAACAAAACGCTGACATTATTTTACAGTATTTATTTCTTCCTTTACAATCAATCACTGCTGTCAACGTTCACTGTTTGTAGTCCTGCAAAATACAAAGTAACATTTGTTCAGTTTATGCAGAGATATTAAGTGAAACATGGAAACATTTAGTTAATAGATGGAATACCAATCCCTAGAGACGAGAATCTTGCAAAACGGAATCACACTGAAGTCTAATGCGCAAGCAATGTCTTAACAAGAAACATGCTGAAGACTAAATTGCTAAAATCGGAACTTCCAGGACTTTTTAAATGTGACATTTTTCTCTTCCTATATTGTATCATGTTAACTCGCACATTTTAAAAACATACCAAGTTAATTATCTAATTGGATACTTTGCACTGTTGACAATCCAGGCAGAGTTCTGGATTTAAAAATATTCAGTACGATGACAATTATGTTCCTGGTATTTAGCGTCACTTAATAGATCTATGACTGTAAGCGGGGCTGAGCTACTTCCCCACCAAAGAATACTTCTCGTGACACTACGAGTAGATGCCTCACCATGAACATAGTGACGGGGACATACATGGTGAGGGTGTACAGTTTGTGGGGAGACACTTAGATAAAGTTACAAATGGTAGATGTCTACCCTTGAACGTGGTGAAGGGGACATGTAGTGAGGGTATAAGGTTTGTGGGGTGAGTTTAGTTATAACAGTGGATGCTTACCCTTGAATGAGGTAACGGGGACATAGGTGACGAGAGTGTACAGTTTGTTGGCCGAGTCTTCGTCCTCGTTCCTCTTACGTGCCAAGCGCACACGCACGCGGAAGGGCACATTCCTAAAATCAAAACAAACATAAAACTTTCAATATATACAACTCAAATAATGCTCGTATTTCAGTACCAAGAAAGATTGTCATGTTTTATCAAGAAGATACAGACACAGGGCTGGGAATTCAATTTAGGAACATCGACTGACAACTCGTCGGCGACAAAAGAATATCCCCAGGAGGGGGTTTCAGATATTTGCCTAGCTGTCCTTCATCTACCGACTAAGGCTAACACCGTTAGGATGGCTTGCCTGAGACAAATAACCGTTCCTTTGTCACCGACAAAAGTACATCAATGTATTGGGTCTTTCACATACGCTTCTCTGGAAATTGCTGCCTCAAAGGGACGACTCTCTGTGGAAACCAGGCAGGTGTTTGCCCCAGCATGTGGGCAGGGGATGTTGGTAGCTGCAAGCGCTGTGATGCTGGCCTATGGTGGACTAGTACTGTATTTCTCATTTTGGTAACCCAATCTTTTTGATGCTTAATATTAACTTATCTTTTCTTTGCATGAATGAAGCTCAAATAAAAGCATTTTAAAAAAATTCCCCCTGAAAATGAAAAAGTGAATTTCCACTGAAAAGTGGAAAAACTGGAATCCCTGTGTATTTATCATCCATCTTTCCCAACAGATGTGCACTATTTTTCTGTATGCTCATCATATCGCAACCTAGGGCTTAACATCAAAAGATCCCCCTAAACTGAAAAGCTATGTGTTTTTGAATCCATATCAAAATACTTCTACTGTAAAATATTGTATTGAAATAAAACCTTCTGTCTAAAACAGAAATTACATTCTTGTCTGTACTTAATTAGTTATAAAAAGCAAAAATGTGGTCAGGTCACCTAGTGACTATGAGCACTATCTTATAACCATAACCTATAAGACCAACCGTCCACCCATTAATAAACATACTTTCAGACCACACACATTTTACACTGCAGTTGTAAATACAACCTGGATCATGTTACAATGTCCCAGAACAGGCAAATTTCTTACTTGACTCCCTTGGACCACATGTGTTTGTTAAGGCGGGTGTCTACACGCACATCGGGCGTATCCATCATCTTCTGGGCGAATTTCTTAATTTCCCGGATGGCGCGGGGTGCCCTCCGTTTAAAGCCACTGTAAACAATAAAGACATAATAAGTTAACATTCGGCAATCATAATCAGTTAACATTCTGCTGCTACAATAAGTTCATATTCAGTAATCACAATCACTCTACAATTCACGTTCACAATAAGTTCACATTTGGCAATCAGTTCACACTCAGCAATCGCAATCAGTTCACATTCAGTAATCACAATAAGTTCACATTTTACAATCACCGACGTTTGTCAGCAGTCACCTTTCATTCTCTTCCCATACTTTGCTATGGTTAAGGAACTTCCAAATTTTCCGTTGTAATAAATTAAGTTTCTCTGGGATCACTTGGGTGTTTATTTGCTCGATGGAATCATATTCAGACTTCTCTGAAAATGCATGCAATACTTTTACTGGAGGCATGGAACACTTGTACATGAACTATTTCTTACCAAACTTAAGGTGGACAGCCTCAGGCATTACATCATAAATTCCCATGTATAGAAATAACTATTTTTGTATGGAAAGGTGTCAATAAATCTTTCACTTCACATTTGCTCCATTGTTAATGGGCCTTAAAACCACTCTACATTAACTCCAATTGATGTAAAGCTTCCATTTAAACGCAAGATCCATGCAATATATATTCAGGCATCCATGCAATATATATTCAGGCAGAGTAAGGACCAGAGAATGGTCATCAACCGTGGCCAACACCGAGGACATGTTTACTCATTCGAGTGGAGAACACACACCTCCTTCCACTGATCTGCCTTCGGTTGAGTTTCACCCAAAATTAGTCACTACTCATTTCCCACAGACAATGCATTATGAAGTGAAGCCGCCAGTCCCATCTTTCAAAGCAGGCCTTCTCACTGACAGCGACACTAGGTTTTCACTACACCTAGATTTAATATTCATACACAACTAATGTCTTGGTGAACTCTGACAGTAGGTTAAAAGGGCCTGTTGCCACACTGCTGAACTGGCCCTGTTCTCTACTCACATGCCATGGATCCTCTTGTGAATATTGACGGTGTATTCACGAGTAACCACCTCGTTCATCGCCGACTTCTTACGACTCTGCTTCTTGTCAGGTGCCATCTGTGAAAAAACAAACAAAATAATCACAATCAGCTTCTATAAAAACTTACATATATAGTGAAATTGTAGTGAAACCAGACTCATTAGAGCAATTTTCCACCAAGATGGTACCAGGTTGTTATACCATCTGGAGAAGGCAGAGCATAGGGCATAATAGTTTTGTATAAATTCAGTTCTATGGGGTACTGATTTCTTTTGCCTTTTTGGTTTAGTTTTGTGTGCATAAAATAGATCTCATAGGAATCAGTTATTTTCCTATTACTTGGTAAGGTGTTCCAAGCTGTTGATGTTTTATATATGAAACTTCTTCTGAAAGAGTCTAACTTGAACGTTTACGCAAGTGAATTGACCTCCCTGTGCCTTCAGCAGTCCACAATTATTTCAATCTGGTCGTTATCTCAGATGAGATGCCAATGTAGAAAAGGAGATTCCTAATGATTGCGTGAACGCAGTGAGAAGAATCATAGACGTTTTGCGTTGACTACCGTTTCGCTGTGGCGATTGGACGATTTGCGGTGGACGTTTTGCGTTGAGCACGCGGACGATTTGCTGTGATTTTATATTTCCCTCCACAATTATTCCAAAGATTAATTATAAGATTTTTGCTAATGGATATGTATGGTAAATATATTTTCATGGATTTACTGGACTTAAAGTAGTTTGTTTTGGGGTAGAGACAGGCAAGACATGAGCGATAATCAGTGTCCGCCACTACATGATGAGTACATCGGACTTGACTTGGCTTGGACACTACAAGTCTAGCCCAATAATTCAAATTCAAACGCAAACATCGCCTGATTGGAAAGACCGATTTTCTTCATATTTGGTACGATAATAGTGTATATGTTCCTCTTACTCATGTTAAATTTTCATGGCTTAATTCCTACGGGAAGTTGTGGAAATTGATAACCCTTTGCCTTTTGGCCATGTCTCTGCTAATTTATGCGGCGACCTTGACATTGTGAATGAACCAGGAACAAGCGCAGTTGATGTCAAGGTCGCCGCATAAATTAGCGGCCTACACTGGCCACCAGAGCAGACGGACGGCGGGCGACGGGTGCGAATTTCGCGGTCGTTTTTCTATGATCTTTACACACCTTTTAATGTGGCGGGTGGGGGACGAAGGGGTGGGGGAGGGGCGCGAATTTCGCGGCCTTTTAAGTTGGGGAAGTGCGAACTTGATTCTTTGATGGGATTAATCACCCTGGGATTAAAGGATATAAATTCCCTGAGCAGGTTCCTTTCATCTGAGTAAAAAGTGTCAGCAGGTAGTGAGTAGTATCAGTATAAGTAGGGCTGTTTGCCCATGGTCATCATCACTCATTTCTGAGCTCTACTACGACCACATCATGAAGACAAGAAGTCAGAGAAAGAAGTCTATTCCTGAACCAGACTATCCTTGTGTTGTCTGTATAAAGGAAGTGGCTGACGATGACAGGGCTCTACAGTGCGATACCTGTGAAGGATGGCAGCATCTACATTGTCAGTGTGGAGTTCCAGTGTCCATGTACAACAAACTTCAGCGTGGAAAGATTACTCTAGAATGGAACTGTCTCAACTGTCAGGCTATTGCTATACAACTGGTAAGTACATAATTTTTACTGCATGATTTTATAAATATTAGCATTACCAAAAGGTGGGCTCTGAGTAATTAAGTCTTCTCTATTTGAGTAGTAATGAAGTCTTCACCATTACATTTGTGAAATATGCACTATTTGAGTAGTGAAATATGCAGTTGTATAGTCTTCACTATTTATACATATTAGTGAGGGCATTTGCAGTACCTTTAAACTTTGGTAAGTGCCATAAAGACCTACTGTAACATAGGATATGAATTGTTAGCTTTCCTGTAGTATTAAAAGTTAATTTCTCTATTTTCCCTTTCAACAGATGGTGGAGGTCGAGCACACAGAGGTCGAGCATGCGGAGGCTGAGCACGCAGAGGCTGAACATGCGGAGGCCGACGCGATGGAGGCCGACCTGTCAGTAAACCTGTCTGACCTGAGCGATCTGATGGGGGACCAGCCCGCAGTGGACGAGCCTGTGCTGGATGTGTCTGACATGTCTATAGACATCTCCAACCTGGTCGATCCTATGGAGGTTGATCCACCAGGGTCACCCTCTCTTCCACGTGACTTTGACATCCGCACGCCATACGAGCCTGTGCCGCCGCCGATCTTGGAGGAGTCCCTGGAATGTCTACCGATTCCCGACGACATTCCTGAGGATGAGCTGCTATCCTACACGCTGATTGAGGGTGGGTCGAAACGAGGCAAAGACATGATTGCTGACAACCGGGGCTTCCTCTACAACCACTACAACTACACGAAGGCCGGTCATCAGTGGGTCTGCAGCGCCCGTGGTTCATCTTCTAAAGCTTGCAAGGTATTAGTTTGTCAAAATACTTTGAAATTGTATGTAGAAATTCACTATATACTATTGTAATAGTAACCACTGCTATGGTGAAATAATTGGAATTAATCATACTGTTATAAAGTTGTCATTTGTGTAGTATTGTTATTCATATTCTTATATGGCTTTCTATTTTTAGGCTACAGTCTTTGCTGAGGACGGGAAAATCTGGCTTGGTAGACATCGTCACACCCATCCAGCGGACCATGGTGCAGTTCTGGCTAAGACCGTCAGAGCAGATGTAGTCAACACAGCTCGAACCGAACTGTACAAGGGATCCGCAGGATTGGTGAAAGCTAAACTCCGGCAGCACGAGTTTGAGGGTGCAGCGCTTCCAAACTTCCATAACCTGCAGCGCTATGCCAACCGGGCTCGTGGGGGGCTCACTGCCAAGAATCCCACATCGCTGGACTTCGAGTTTAAGAAAGAGGCGCTTCCCCCCAACTTCATCAAGAAGGACATTGTCACTGCTGACGGAGAGAGACACATCATCATGGCTACTACTGAGCAGTTGGCGTTGCTTGCTCGCAGCAAGATGTGGTGTGCTGATGGTGAGTAAAATCTTAACTTACAGTATTTATATTATTGTACATGTAGCCTGTTGATGAAAATTGGCTTGTAGGTTATTAATGTAAATTAATACTGTAAATTGTAGATTGGTGAATATTCAAATATCATGTTCCTAATCAGCCCTATCCCTCTGTATGTTTCAGGTACGTTTGACTGCACGAAGGAGCCATTCAAGCAGATGTTCTCCATCCACAGCTTTGTGCGGTCTGGTAATGCTGTGAAACAGGTGCCACTTCTGTTCTCGTTGATGAGCCGCCGTCAGGCTTCTGACTATAAAGCAGTTCTGCAGGCTGTGCGTGAGCTGCTGCCTGATGAGCTGCCATGCAAGACATTCATGATGGACTTTGAGCGTGCCTTCTGGAAAGCTGCCCATGCCGTGTTCCCTGAGGTGAAGCAGCGGGGCTGTTGGTTCCACTGGGGCCAAGCTGTCTATCGTAAGGTAGAGAAGTTTGGTCTTGCCGTGGCCTACGCGAAGAAGGGCGGCATCTGGCGGTACATCCGTGAGCTGATGGCGCTCCCAAACCTGCCAGCTGAACACATCGAGGCTTCCTTCATGGAACTGAAGGCCCGCTGTCCAACAAGTCCACAGGCAGATCGCCTTCGCCAGTTGCTGCATTACATTGAGATCAACTGGGTCAAGTGCAAGACCCGTCCACCAAAGATGTGGTCCACCTTCATGCAGGCTGTTCGCACAAACAACGATGCTGAAGGTTTGTATATTTATATTTATACCTGGCTATTAACTTCTGTCTGTAGCATTGGTTTTCAATAAAGTTGATGGTTTCAAATTGATATATTCGCAATATATAAATAATTTTTCTCTATTTTTCAGGATGGCATAATCGGCTGAACCTCGCTGTTCCCCACAAGAATATGGGTCTGTACGAGCTGATTGGTGAACTCTACAAAGAATCTGACGACGTCACCATGCAGGTCAAGCTAGTTTCCCAGGGCCAGCTGAGACGCCACCAGTCCAAGCAGTCACGTAGCAAGCAGGCTAAGCTCGAGGTGCTTTGGGCCAAGTATGACTGCATGGACCGCACAATCACCACCTCTGACTACCTCCAGCAGTGCTCCATGCTCCTTGACCATCCAGAGGGTTTCCGGCATTGAGATTATTATGTAGTATGTGATGTAAGATAGGCAGCGGAATATTATATATTATGGTTGTATATGGGGCAAAAAGTGTCATAAATAAAATTTTCAGTGTCTAAAAAGTAATCAACATAATGTGATGTCATGAAATGTGATGAGAAGCGTTGTATGTGATACCTATAGGTAGTAATATGTTATATGATACAGTATACAATAGTTAATTTGCTGGACAAATGAGAACATATAATAAAATATGCCGTAGATACGGGAGTCAAGTGTATTCTTTTTGTTGTTATCTTTTATCTTCACCCCCTGACATAGTTTTCTGAGGTGGCCCTGGTGCGCCACTGGTACATCTTGACAATGATCTCATGACAAGTAATAAACCTATATTGCTGGGCTGCGATAGGTATTTCTTGATATAACATAGCATCATGACAGACAAGGTTGTCAGTTGGGGTCGGGGAAAAAAGTGGAAATATTTTCATGTGGATTTTTCTGCCTCAGAGAGATGGGGAAAACTTGGATAATATGACATCGTCAGCCATGGAGCCATGGCATGGTACTGAGAGTCTGTGGGGAGGTCCAAACCACTGTTATATTGGAGTAAATGAGGAAAAATCAATATTATCTCTCTTTTTTACGCAACGGAAAGCTATATATATATACTGAATATGAAAAAGTGGATTTCCGCGGAAAAATGGAAAACTGACATCTCTGGACAGATAAAAAAGGAACAAAAGAAAGGCGCTCTTGCTGTATGAATTACGATTTTTTTCCATTCGAATTTATCTGGAAAGGGGTGGAATTAAGGATTTTTTTTAATTTATAAGGGACTGGTAAGGGACAATGAGGGACTGGTGAAGGACTAGTGAAGGACTAGTGAGGGACAGTGGGGAGTGGTGAGGGACTGGTGAGGCATAGGTGGGAGGACCGATGAGGGACTGTTGAGGGACAGGTGAGGGATTGGTGAGGGACTGGTGAAGGACTAATGAGGGACAGGTGAGGGAAATTGAGGGACTGGTGAGGACTGGTGAGGGACTGGTAAGGGACAATGAGGGACAAGTGAGGGACTGGTGAAGGACTGGTAAGGGACAATGAGGGACTGGTGAAGGACTGATGAGGGACTGGTGAAGGACTAATGAGGGACAGGTGAGGGAAATTGAGGGACTGGTGAGGGACAATGAGGGATAGGTGAGGGACAGGTGAGGGACTGGTGAAGGACTGGTGAGGGACTGGTAAGGGACAATGAGGGACTGATGAGGGACAGGTGAGGGAAATTGAGGGACTGGTGAGGGACAATGAGGGATTGGTGAGGGACTGGTGAGGGACTGGTGAAGGACTGGTGAAGGACTGGTAAGGGACAATGAGGGACTGGTGAGGGGCTGGTGAAGGACTGATGAGGGACTGGTGAGGGACAGGTGAGGGATTGGTGAAGGACTGATGAGGGACAGTGAGGGACTGGTGGGGACTGGTGAGGGACAGGTGAGGGACTGGTGAAGGACTGGTGAGGGACTAGTGAGGGACAGGTGAGGGAAATTGAGGGACTGGAGAGGACTGTTGAGGGACAGGTGAGGGATTGGTGAAGGACTGATGAGGGACTGGTGAGGGACAGGTGAGGGACTGGTGAAGGACTGGTGAAGGACTGATGAGGGACTGGTGAGGGACAGGTGAGGGACTGGTGAAGGACTGGTGAGGGACTGGTGAGGGACAGGTGAGGGAAATTGAGGGACTGGTAGGGACTGGTGAGGGACAGGTGAGGGACTGGTGGGGACTGGTGAGGGACAGGTGAGGGACTGGTGAAGGACTGGTGAGGGACTGTTGAGGGACAGGTGAAGGACTGGTGAGGGACTGGTGAGGGACAGGTGAGGGAAATTGAGGGACTGGTAGGGACTGGTTAGGGACTGGTGAGGGAAATTGAGGGACTGGTGGGGACTGGTGAGGGACTGGTTAGGGACAGTGAGGGACTGGTTAGGGACAGTGAGGGAAATTGAGGGACTGTTGAGGGATTGGTGAGGGACTGTTGAAGGACTGGTGAGGGACAGGTGAGGGACTGGTGAAGGACTGGTAAGGGACAATGAGGGACTGGTGAGGGGCTGGTGAAGGACTGATGAGGGACTGGTGAGGGACAGGTGAGGGATTGGTGAAGGACTGATGAGGGACAGGTGAGGGAAATTGAGGGACTGGTGAAGGACTGGTGAGGGACAGGTGAGGGACAATGAGGGATTGGTGAGGGACTGGTGAGGGACTGGTAAGGGACAATGAGGGACTGGTGAGGGATTGGTGAAGGACTGATGAGGGACTGGTGAGGGACAGGTGAGGGACTGGTGAGGGACTGGTGAGGGACAGGTGAGGGAAATTGAGGGACTGGTAGGGACTGGTTAGGGACTGGTGAGGGACAGGTGAGGGAAATTGAGGGACTGGTGGGGACTGGTGAGGGACAGGTGAGGGACTGGTGAAGGACTGGTGAGGGACTAGTGAGGGACAGGTGAGGGAAATTGAGGGACTGGAGAGGACTGTTGAGGGACAGGTGAGGGATTGGTGAAGGACTGGTGAGGGACTGGTGAGGGACAGGTGAGGGAAATTGAGGGACTGGTAGGGACTGGTGAGGGACAGGTGAGGGAAATTGAGGGACTGGTGGGGACTGATGAGGGACTGGTGAGGGACAGGTGAGGGAAATTGAGGGACTGGTGAAGGACTGGTGAGGGACAGGTGAGGGACAATGAGGGATTGGTGAGGGACTGGTGAAGGACTGGTAAGGGACAATGAGGGACTGGTGAGGGATTGGTGAAGGACTGATGAGGGACTCGTGAGGGACAGGTGAGGGATTGGTGAGGGAGTGGTGAAGGACTGATTAGGGACTAGTGAGGGACAGGTGAGGGAAATTGAGGGACTGGTGAGGACTGGTGAGGGACAGGTGAGGGATTGGTGAAGGACTGGTGAGGGACTGGTGAGGGACAGGTGAGGGAAATTGAGGGACTGGTTAGGGACAGTGAGGGATTGGTGAGGGAATGGTAAGGCACAGTGAGGGACTGGTGAGGCATAGGTGGGAGGACCGATGAAGGACTGTTGAGGGATTGGTGAGGGACTGTTGAAGGACTGGTGAGGGACAGGTGAGGGAAATTGAGGGACTGGTGAGGACTGATGAGGGACTGGTGGGAAAAGATTTAATAATTTGTTTCAAGTATCATCAACAGTAACATGTAGTATGGTATAGAAATCTACATGTGTGAACAGATGGCAACTGATTACTTAATTAAAATAGGTGAATCCTAAATCTGCTGAACATCATTAAGTTTCTTTTTAAGTATATCATGTCAACTTTTTACTTTATCAATATGTTGGCATATTTTTTTTGAGGTGTGTTTCATTTGTTAGCTAGCGTTTTTGATTTTGACTTGTGCCTGGTCTAGCATACCACAGGTCCCATTCAAATTGTCACGGTTGCAGGTCAACTGCCCTACTTCTCTGGCTAATAAGTCAGCTATGCCACTCAGTTTGCTCTCTGATAGCCCTTAGCGCTGATGCACTCGTGTTTGTTTGGCTTTAGGGTACTTTTTTTTTTTTTTTTTTTCTTTTTTTTTTTTTTCATTTTCATCTGCACTTGGCCGCGGGAGATATATACACGGCCGGCTGCGATTGTTGGGAACACTGTTGGCGGAGGGAGGTGCGAGGGAGGACCGCCAAACTGAGTGACAGCATCGCTCTCGGCCGCGGGTAGGCGGACTTGACTCGGCGGGTCGGCCCCATTTACCTTGGGCCGCACTTTGAAACATGTGCGAATCATAAGAAATATACTTCGATTTAGCATTGAAGTAACACAATACATTTGGAAGTAGTAAATATAACTTTTGGTATAATATTAGCGATTCTGTGTCTGTTAAGAGGCAGCAGATCGTCAGGTTCGTCGATAGTTGTTTTGGTTCTCTATTATCGCCCAGCACTACGCACCTCGTCTGACTTGACAGCAAAACATTCTGTACTTCGCACCTGATAACTCCGCGGTTACTTAACCTAGAAACGCGAGATAAAAAGCTGTAGATAGCTAAACACATGCAGAAGACAGTTTGTGAGTTTATATTTTGATTATCTTAGGAGAACATAAGAATTTTTGCCGTTTTCCGTTACGCGGTCGCCGCGAACGCGAAAACGGATGTCATGCTCCGAGGTGAAGCCATGTCGCTTTGACTAGAAGTGCTGTTTGAACGCAGATCTATTCGCGAGTACTGACAATCCCTCAATAAACACACTAGTTGGTTTTCTAACAATGTTGTAATTGTAAAAGTAGTTCAAAAATAGGCCGTTTATGAGTGTTGGCTTCACTCCAACACTCTTCAGTTTTCACCGCAAAACGTCCACCCCGGAACCCGAGGAATCTCACAGCAAAACGTCCAAACCCACCGCAAATCGTCCACCGCAAATCGGTAGTCAACGCAAATCGTCTAAGTACCACTGAGAAGTTGTTGGGTCCAAAGCAAAACAAACGTAAAAGTTGATAGTTATTTGGTTTGACATATTATCGTATTTTTTGCCACCAATTTGAACCGCCAAGTGCTCCTTGAATGTTTTCCGGAATAGGGTGGATGTTGTAGATGATATCAATTGCATTTTTTAAGCTGTCGTTACAAACTGGTTCGTGGTCGGATGAGCGATAATAGGTGCATATAGCAGTCGGTGAGTTTTGCTGTCAGGTCGAAACAACTTTACGATTGACTCAGTTTCTTTCAATGATGGTTGTCAAAAATAACACAAGATGAAATTCTGACCGGATATGTGGATTACTGACAACATACCGCTGAAATTACTGAAATTTAGAGGATAGTCATAATCTGACAAGTGGGAAGGAACAGGTTGAACACAGACGTAAACATGGTGAAACTCATATTGGTTCGGCCGGTCGTCCTCACATCAACATTAAGTTTCATCGCTTAAAACCCAGTCAAACCACTAAATGCTGCACATATCAAGAAATAAAATATGCGTAGCCAAGTTTGCTGATGTATTTTTAAAGGCATATTTCGTATTATCTTCGATGATGGTCGATTTATATTTGCCGTTGTCCACATACCTTGATGGTTCGATATGGCGAAAGGAAGGAAAGGGACCACGCCGTCTGGTGAGAGTTGTCCGCACTAGAGGCTACAAGCATGTAGTACGTCTAACATTCACCAGGCGGCGTCGGCGACACTGTGTTTACCCGCTGTAAGCCACGAGCATCTGCCGCTCACGTACGATTTGTGGATAGGAGATGTACAGGCTTCCAACGTGGCGCATCTACTACTCACATTCGGGGATTTGAGTTGTGCTGGTTTGGTTATTTTCCATTCCCTACCCAAGTAAATAATATGTGAGGAGGCTTCCAGGCTAGCCCCAGCGTGCCCTACGCGCCTCCAAGCGGTCTGTGGAGCAGACTACAATATTACCTCGATGCATATCCTGACCGATACTGTTGTATTACAGTACAAAAATTAAGATGAGTAATTGGTATATAAATTATATCATATATTGTAGGATAGTTGTCTGAATTTTACATGTCAAAGGATTTAAGAACATATTTATCGAGGCAACTCACGTGCTGGTGAACATCTTCAGATGTAAATATTTTGCACCATTGATTAAGGGACTAACGTTAATTTCTAGTCAAGATGATACCAATATCATTACTGAAAAGTAACCCACTGGTTTGGGATGCTGAACGTAAGTATTTTTTTCCAGTAATAAACGTACATTCAGTCGCTTAACACAAAATATCCTATTATCGCCCACTGCGAGTGGACCTCCCTCAGCCTCAGGAGACCCCCATCCCCCTCCTTTTCAGTATTACTATCACTATGAGTTAGGCAGACGAGTATTGGTAAAACAGCTGATCAGTGGCCTCCAAGCTTATTCTCGGGAGCGGAACGTTAATTCAAACCAAAACGATGCTCCAGTTGGCAAAGGGTTCTGCCATTTTCGAGCACCCTAGCTTTTAGGTAAAACGTTCACCCCTCAACTCCATTCAGTAGATTCACTGATCCAGGTTGTGGACAGGGCTGGTTACACTGGCTACCTGGCTTTCTGCTATTTTCACTCGACGCCCGTAACGTAAAGCGATATTTGGACCCACAGTTCATGATTAATATGCATAATTAGATGTAGTTTGAAGTTATGCTTTCTCTGACCAGGAATATAACTTTTGTGGCATAGAAGGGTGAATGTTTGCAGATTTATGTAGGCACTTACCTAATTTTTGAGACTTGGTTCTATGCACTCTAGCTAGTGATCTATGGAAAGATCTTGCAAAACTGATTGATTTTGCTTTTTGAATGAAGTCTTTATGCCAATTTAAAGCAAAGTTATGGCCATTCAAAGACCTGGAATTCAGCCTATCGTTCTGCCACAATTAACCATAGTTAAGAGTTTAATTGTGATCCAAATTTTGTGAGCCACCAAGCTGGTATCAAGAGTCATTCAATTAATTAAAATGCCTATTTTTCATGAACTATTGAAGCTAGGAATATGATTTAAAAAGTGGATTGAAGGTCATCACAAGGCAGATGTGACCATGCATGAGATGACATTTTACAAGGTCAAGGTCATTTTAAGGTGAAAGGTCAATGTTGGTATATTGTATATGTGAGGATGTTGGTGCTGCTTATAAAACATAGTGGGCCATGTCTAAATGGAAATGTGAAGGCATATTCTATACCATATTTAACCATAGAACATGTGCAAACTAGTTATTTTTATAAGTGTCCCTCAAAGGGTTAATCACACCATGAGCGGCAGAGCCGCGAACGGGAGTTATGTAAGTGCCTAATTTATTCACTTTTGAGTAAGTTTTTATTTTGACATTTGCAGCAGCCTGTCATCTGCAATTTCAGCAGTTTGCTTGACAACACACCAGATAAAACAATTTTAGAACCTACAAAATGATATAAAGGAACCACATATTGTCAACCCCTGCGGGAATTGGACGCCTTGAGCCTTTTACCGTTTGAGCCTCCTGTCAGCGCGAAAACGTGGACGCCTTGAGCCTACCTCAATTTAGTTCCGAATAGCGGGTTAGGGTTAGAAAAGGGTTGGGTAAGTGTTGGGGTTGAGTATATATGACTATAAACCAGTAAAAGTACACTTTTCAAAGTTTTTTACATCTAGATGTTCAAGGAAACCTAAATGGGGTAGTCTCAAGGCGTCCACAGGGGAGGCTCAAGGCGTCCACAGAAAGGCTCAAGGCGTCCAGGGCTCGAATCGTCCCGGGCTCAAGGCGTCCAGGAACCTTCCCCAGCTCTTCGTCCACATGCCCGTTTTTGTTTGGTGCCTCTATGTTGGATATGTACGGAGACATTACCAGAGTAGAGAAGTACAGTGTGTTTAACTTTGATTTCAATGGCGTGAAAAGTCAGTCAAGATTGCTTAACCCTTCCTTGTACAAATTCAGAAAACTATGTTCTACCTAATATATTCGTATATTATATTGTGTTTAGATGCGTCGACGCTGAGAGAGAGATACCGGGTTGTCGGGGCCATGATCGGCTGCCTGCCGCGCTGCCCACACCAAAACTCTCAACTTGCACTTCCCCTGAAACTACTGAAAGAAGAAGCAGCTTTACTTGTCAAAAAAGGTACATGTAATTCAATCTGATCTGACACATCATCTTTTAGTCACAGGTCCATTTTTTAAGAACTCCTTTATAGGCATATTTCTAACCCTAAAACTGGTTTAATCATAATGTAATATGCCTCATTTGAAAGAAAATAAAGAGCAGATTTTCTATCATAGACAGTGTACAGCACAGATTATACAGTGATGTCATAGTGTAATTTACTGTTGTTTTCTCATATAACCTATATTACTTATAAATCCATACTCCTTCATCCCAAAGATCTTGATTCAATGTTCACTATAACCATGTAGTGTGTCTTATCGCCTGTATCCCACACATTGTAGACGATCTGTGAAGAAATTGGTTGTGTTCTGTATAAAAATACACATGTGATTTACATAGTTTACAGCCACAAGAATTGTATCAAAACAAAGATGATCTGTTTTTGCCATTCAGGAATTTGCCGTCTTGTCAAGTCAAGTCCAGCGGTTCATCCTACAGAAAGTCAGATTGAGGAATTCTCAGCACAACGACGGGACCTCTATGAACAGCAGGTAGTGCGCCACAAACATCAATATTTCTACGTTTTTGTCCACTGCTGGGATAGATAATTTTTTCCGCCTTGATATCAAATTTATTATTTCTGCTTTTAAGAGGGAACATAATTAGTGAGCGTGTGGAGATAAAGTCTGTTTACCCGAAGTTGGTGCTCATTTGCTACATCACAGTGTGGCCAAACAATATTTATACTGCACCCCTAGCAGTAGGTAGTATTTCATAGAGGCTTGACCATAGGTTTATAACAGTATTTGTTAGATTGCAAAATAACACATAGGGTGAATTGGGCTGATAAATATGTGTATTATATTCCGGCCCGAAGAAAAATTTGACAAGCCCGGGACGACAAGTAAAATTTGTGAAACCTGATTATTTCAAACATTTATTCACCGATACGGAGTTCGCCACCTCCACACCCATCTAGATTAAGCTAAATGTAATTTTCTTTTGGGGTAGCAGCTCCATAGATAGCCAAGTCCAGGCATAGTAAGTGGATTCAGATAAATGCAGTAAACAAATTGATAGGAATGAATATTACAGTACGTAACAGTAGATAATTGCAGAAACGCTTTCATTAAAGCAATACTATACGGAAACTGGCTTACTGTCTTCGTACATCAAAAATATGCGGTGAAATTGTTGATCACATACATCCTGATACCGTAGGCAGAAGGATGTATGTGATCAACAATTTTACCAAGTATTTTGATGTACGAAGACAGTCAGCCGGTTTTCGTTTTATTATATACCTAAAAATGGTGAAATTTTACCTGGTCACGTGATCACATACCCCGTGGGTCACAGTGTGGCGTACGGGTATAAATACGCCATGGGTAGGAGCGGGCAGTATACATAGTTCATATAGCCACATGTATATAATAATAAACTTTTCCAGATGCATATTGAATGTTTATGGTATTTATCTCACAGGTTTTGCTCTGCAAGGAGCAGCGGAAGGAAGCTATGAAACACTGTCGCCATCAGATTATGGAAGGCAAAAGACAAAAGATCCTCGAAGCCCGGAAGGCCAGCGGGGAAGAGTCGGACGATGTCCAGGTCGAGAAGAGCCTTCAAGAAGAATTGGATAAGATTGAAGTCTCAACCCTCCCAGAAGCTGCCGCTATGGTTCAAACGTGCACAGGTTGGCGTTATGTAATATATAGACAATAAAAGATTGGTTTTGTGGACAGACGGTCATAGACCACAAGAGGTCGACGCGTAGTTATACACGAGCGTTAGTGAATGTATTACAAAATCAATGTTGTGTGGTATACAGAGCTGCCTGTCCACAAAACCATCATTTGTTGTACAGTAAAACTAGCTTCAGGGACACCCCGCTTAAGGGGTTACACCTTATCAAATCTGGACAGTGTGGGGACAACACTCCAGATTGTGATGTAATCGAAAAATGCATGTTGATTAGGAGAGGCAAACATTCAGCGTATGTACACATGAGGCAACGCATCTCTTTATAGAGACACCACGGACCCTGGGCAATCCTAGGTTGTGGTTATAGCCTACTGTAGAACACCCGCTTGTAGTGTCATTAGGTGACCTGACCACATTTTTGCTTTTTATAGTATTTTGACATATTTTAAAAAAAGTCATTTCAGTTTGGGGGGGGGCTGGGGTTTGGTCACAGGTTCATTTTTAAGAACCTTTATGGACATATTTCTACCTCTAAAACTTGTTCAATCAAAACGTGACATGCCTCGTTTGAAAGAGAATACAATGTAATAGTTGCTCGGAAGTGGAATGTTCTAGGTAGATTCTACATTTACTGAGATATTTCCGTTTTTTCTTTAACCTCACTGGCATTCCTGATTCTCGTAATATCTATCTCTAGATCAAAAACTAGCATTGTAGACCCTAGATTTCTAAGGTAGATATGTGTTGTACAATTTTTTGAGCTCATCATATTCACCCTTTCAGTAAATGACATGGGTTTTAATTTGCAAGGCAAATTGTCCGATATGCCTTGAAGATGTGGCACTGACTATGAGTTTTGTGTCTCCTCCAGCCACACCGGGCGGCGAGGAACCGTCTGAAGAAGCGGAGTGGACGTACCCAACAACGACAGAGGAGCAACTCAGGTGCCGCATCTTTGAAGACTTGTGGGAAAAAGGCTACCATCTCACTTCTGGTGCTAAGTTTGGAGGAGATTTCCTTGTTTATCCTGGTAAGCCGAATCATGTCAAATAAAGGCACATGATCATATTCTAACCTTTCTGTTTAATGTCATGAATAATAAGGGAGAACCTATTAGTTTGGTAAATGTTGTTCGAGATTATTCCAAAGAAAGATAGAGTCAGCATTTTCTGAGAGAGACCAAATACTTTGATTGTTTATAAAAAAAATCTGAAACCCTTCGAAAGGAACTTCCATATCTGATGGGACATACTTAACTACACAGAATTTAAACCATAGCTATTCCAAAGACAGGGTAAGAGATCACTAACGATTTAAGAATTTTACTTTTATAGACTTACATTAGTCAATTCCAATGCTACTCAGTCAGGTCCGTCCCGTCAGATCTGACACTTTGAAATGTATATGTATTGTGAAGTTAGTGGTATCAGAGAAGTGAACCAGAACAGGCTCTTGAGTATGCTATGCTATGCCGACATCCCTGTTGAGAAGAAAAGGCAGTAAATTCCAGATGAAAACTATTTGCTATCTTTTTCCATGACCCCCAGCTGACATCACCGAACTATAAGATTGCTGTTTATTTTGCTACACAGGCGACCCTTTACACTACCACTCATTCTACATCGCCGTGTGTCTGCCGTTCCACCACACCATGTCGACTCGACAACTGGTCGCCTATGGCCGCCTCGGCTCCACAGTCAAGAAGACAGTCCTTCTCTGCTCCGTCGATGAGCAAGAAAATTTCGTCTACACATCGTTAGAGTGGACACATACCAGTTAACACAACCAACACATTTTGTACTTTTCTCTTATTTTGTACACTTTATTTGTCCAGGTTAACGCTTCTTTATTTATTTGAAAACAAATTGTAAATATTTATCAGTAATATCTTATAGACCAAAGGTAGACCTTTGTTTAGTGATATTGCCTCTGTAATAAATTCAAGTACACAAAAAAAACGGTGTCCTTTGTTTCAATCTTTGGTGACTAATAGTTCTGGCTGGTTGTATAAGCAGAATTTCTCAAGTAGATTCGATATTTGGAATGACGAATTTAAAGGAGATTATGAGAAGGCTTGGTCATAAATCACCAGTGGGTACTAAATTGTATTTATAGTTGGCGGTCTTATTATTCCCCAATTTGAAGAACAACAATAATCAACAATTATGATTTTCACTTCATTTTATTAATGATATGTTAATGCGGATATTGATTATGTGTATGCGTGAAGGGCTGTAATTCTATATGAACAGGATGAATCTTGCCTATCATGCTACTACAGCGGCTGGTTCGTGATGCAATATAATCAAACACTGCTACGAAGGCTGAACGACTGGAGTAGGGTGTTAGGCATAAGGCCATATATAAAACGCATATCGCATATACATACATCTATAGCGTGTATCTAATCAATCACAAACACGTCATAAAAGATTGGTCTCTTAAGCATGATAGGAAAGGGACATAAACTTACCTGAAGATAAATAGAAATAAGTTCTAGGGAATCAGCAACATCAATTAATACAAGATTTAGGACTCAGATTTGGCAAACCAAGTAGAGTACATTGATGAGCATATTAGATAAATATGCTTTAATACACCAGAAAAGCATAGAATCAGGTTGATTAATCCACAGAACACATTTTCATCAATTACTTAACTTAAACAACAATCATATTCTCTACTCGTATGGTAAAAATGCGCAATTATCCCGCGACATCGAGAGTTAACATCTATATAAAATGAGAACTATTTCAATATATAAATCCTATTAGTAGGAAGCACCCTGGTGAACTGAATACAATTCCCTGCTAGTCCAATGATATCGTTCAGTGTCAAGAACTGGGACTATTTCTAAATGTATTGTACTATTTAGTGTGGTATTTGCATTTGGCAATACGGCCATCTCATCCTGTAGAGGGGTCGTGGTGCGTATACACTAAGTTTGGAGGTCAAGTTTAGATGTTTTGTTCCTATAAAGAGAGTATAACTATCTGTTAGACAAATAAGCACATGGTCCACATGAGGACAAGCGGATTAGGTATTATTATATACCTGTGCATAAATGTTTGTCTCGCACTTACTGGCCAGCTGTATGGATTTCATTCTGCACACTGTGCACAAACTATTAGTTTGTGCACTCCGTACCATGTGACTGGTAAAATGGCATTTTAATGATTTTCAGGTATATAATGAGATATAGTGAGTGTGTCTCAATTACATCTGACATATTGACCTCGTTCTCCGAACTCGGTAAATATTTCCGACCAAATCAACTCGGAACAGATTTCATTCAGGCACACTAACCATGTCTCCATATAATGTTATATGGTTGTAAACCACGCAATAACACCAAAGTAATGTGATACAGTTAGCAAATTAACTTGGGCTGTTTACATTCTCGAGCCAGATGTGACCTTAGAAACCGGTAAGGTCAGTGTAAATTTTGTCTTTAGATAAGTGTGAACTTGAATGTTCATAAAGTGCGAGCTCGTCTAGAAACACTGGTGCAGGTGGCTAATAGTTTAGGAGTGACTATGATAGTGAAGTCCGAAATCCATATGCAATATACCCTCGCTTAAGGGAACACCCCATATCGATATCGTCCTGACTGCTCCATAAATGTCTCCATGTGAGATAAAGTTAATGATTTACACATCATATTTTGATCAAACTGGTTACGTAGGCATTTAAAATACATCACGGATATCTCCAAATTTGCATCAGACCGTCGTCTAATTTCAGACAAGTTGGAACCTAGAAAGAACTGCAATTACTATATTCAGTGCTTAGTTTGCTTATGAGGGGTGTTCCATTAGGCAGGCGGTGAAACCGACAGCATCAAGCGTCTGCCAAATATAGTTACAATGTCAAAACCCACAAGGCAGCAGCCATGTGGGCTACATTTGTAAGCATCAGACATAATTTATTGGGTTTTATGAGTCTTTGTCCATTACACTGCCGTATGGCCACTATCGATAAGCATCTTGGCTCCTCCACTACACCAATTAGTATCACCACCTGATAAACAGCTGCTCTGTGATTGTTATGCATCCGTCGCATGGTGCTCTTTTGTGGTCGTAGAACACCCCCTTTAACATGACAAGAATTGACATAAGGTATTTATATCACATGTTGCACACAGGAACATTATAAAGTTAGTCTTTGTGGTATCCACTTTTTCGTACCTACACCAAGCCATGCTTTCACTTTGCACTTGCATTTTCTTTCCCAGTGTAATCCCTTGTATAAGCCCTAAATGTGAAAATACTCAGCCTAATCACAAAAGTCCAATGTGCTGATAGATGGTGCGAAATTGCAAGCAACAATACAGGGTGCCGACAAACCAAACAGCAACTACCTCGACCCAGCTAATGTGGACAACTGCGCTGAAATACTTACGTCAAAAGGTTCACTTAAATATTGAAATTGTGTGCTGCAGTGACTAGTTTGTGGCCAGTGAAAATGTGAGTAGTGAGTACTGACAAGTGGTCGACTCAGGGATAGGCACGGCGTATTTATCCTACCCCTAATATAAAATCCCCTAGGCTTAACATTGGGTTTCCGCATGCCACGCTGACTGACATACGGAGTTTTATATGCCACTAGTGGCATACAGCATTGTTATCACGTAATATTCCAAAATCGAGGTGATAGGGTAGGATAAAATCAAAACCTGATTCGTTTTAATCTTGGCCACTGCATTCCACTCCTGAAGTTTTCGCTCCAGACTTCACTCGGCTTCGCCTCATGAAGTCACTTTGCCAAACTCCAGTCGTGGAATACGGTGGCCAAGATTAAACCTCATCCAGTTTTACGATAATATTGCGGGTGCTGAAGAAAATGTCTGAATTCTGTCATTTGTCTGCAAACTTGCATCCCTGATAAAATGACCAACCACTCACCATACCCATGCACTATACCCGTTACCTCGATGCTTACAGATCCCTACAAACGTGTAGAGCACTATCCCTGCGCCCATCATAAGACTTGCCTGGAGCAGGTCCTAAGTGTGATCCCATAAAGGCCATGCTCCACCGGCGATCTGACATGTAAAGTGTGGCGTGTGGCGCCGGTATTAGTTCAAGTATAGAGACCAGGGCGGTGGAGCAGGTCACATCCCAGTGGCGGCACCTACACGGTGATGAACTGGCATAATCTAATAAATTAGCTTTCTCCAGTTATAAGCTGGTAACCGACTGCCGGCTGTGACGAGGCCAGTGAGCTGTATACTTTATCCTACCCCTAATATAAAATCCCATAGGCTTAACATTGACTTTATGAATGGCATACGGAGTTTTACATGCCACTAGTGGCATACAGAATTGTTATCACGTAATATTCCAAAACCAAGGAGACAGGGTAGGATAAAATCAAAACCTGATTTGTTTTAATCGTTGCCACCGCATGCCACTCCTGAAGTTTTGGCTCTGGACTTCACTTGGCTTCGCCTCGTGAAATCAGTATGCCAAACTCCAGTCGTGGCATACGGTGGCCAAGATTAAAACTCATCCAGTTTTACGATATTATTAAGTATGATTGAAATGCACCCAGCAGAGTCCAAAATCGCCGGCCAAGGCCTGGTTTCCATATAGCTGTAATTAGGCCGACACCTTGTAGGGTCTATAACCGGCCTCGTATCAGACTATCAAACGATACTCGCCGGTCTAATGGAGCAGTAGTTGAGCAGTTATATCCAGCAGAGCTGGGGGCTGACTCAGCGATGGTGCATCCAACTGAAGGACTGCTGGGAGCAATATGTCCTACCCACGGATTAGCAGTTGAGCAACATCCCCAGTGGAGTATGGATGTATATCGGCCCAGAATACAGCCAATCTACTCTGGGTAAGCATCGGATTGTAGTTCGGCTATTCGAACACTGCCTTTACTCACTATAGAATACCAATCTGTTGTTAGATATTATATATATATATATATATATATATATATATATATATATATATATATATATATATATATATATATATATATATATAAATGATCCTTAAATCATACATGAGATTAACATCTTTCTATACACAATCTGAAAAGATAGGATGGTGGTTGGTGTTCAAATATAACAACAAATTATTGAATCAGTTTTGTGACAAGTTCAGAATTCTTCAGCCTTTTGTTACTGTTTGAAGACGATACGTTCAGATTATTTAAGACAGGGATGTCAGTTGGAGTCATGAAAAAAATAGGAAACATTTTCCATGTAGAACTTACAGCCTCAGAGAGACTGGGAACACATGAAGAATACATCTTTACTGCCCATGGATTTGGGCTAAAGTGTGTGGGAAAAAACTGTTCATTGGTGTGAATGAGGCCCAATTTATGTTCTCTTTGTTTTACACAAGAAAAAAGAATTTTACAAACTGAGAATGAAAAGAAAGATCTCCTAGAAAAAGAGAAAAATTGAGGACATCTACGTTATGTGGTCCTGTTTGTCATATGTCAAGCATTGTATCCCATAAAGTATGAGCAAACGGTAAGCTGACAAAATAGGCTTATGTATAGCCCTAAGCTGACGAAAGCAGCTCATATTCACAGCAAAACCCGTGTATTGATATCCCATAAATGAATACAACACCACAGAAAAATAAGACTGTTTGTCATTTTAAGAATTTAACCAATCTTTAACAGTTTATAATAAATAATGGTGAAAAATGATGTAACATTAAAACTCGATAACCTAAGGACACGGATCACTACATAATAGTATTTTCTTTCTTTCTCTTTTAGTTTATAAAAGTTCATGTGCTTTACACAAAGCCAACAACAGACATGTATACCAATATGATATTGGTGAAAGACGTGGGCCTCACGGAGAACAAATTGGGAAGGTGTCCTTCCTGCGTCAGCATATCTTGGGTCTCGTATAAGTCTATATTGTTTGGGGGACATCCATAAAGTATGTACGCACTGGGGGGATGGGGTGGGGGTGGGGGTAAAAATTTCGGAAATTTTTCGTATGCTCCTTCTTTTTTCTATTGCGTACAAATTTGGGAGGGATCGGGGGGTCAAATATTTCAAAAATTCTGCGTACATTCTTTATGGATGGCCTCTTGCTAAGCATCCCATATCTCTTTCTTAAGGCAATGTTAAATAGTGTACAGGGTTTTCAACTAAGTGGTTCATTCTCGTGACAATGCATATCGATACACGCTCAGACAATACATCTACCATAATTCATGATGTACCGATAGAAAATATCAAGCAAATCTAGAGAATTTTCTCTGTAATTAACTACATGCTATAATCATTCATTCATTAATCACAAAGTTGACTACACACACAATCGATTCGATCAACAAAGCGACTGGAAAGTTTCTGTAAGCGGCAGGTTATTCTACCATAGAATGGCAAGATATTCATCTACAGAATATATATATAACCAATGTTTTTGAAGAGAAAAGGAATACCCTTTCATGCAATACCATATGTGATTTTCTTTCTGTTTAGGATAGTTATCCGTCCCTAAGCCAGTGAGAAATACACCCGATGTCTAAATGGTACAATCCAGTAGGGTGCAAGTAAACATTTTGACACAGGGGTAATTTACTCCAAGGCAAAGATGGTAAGAAATCTCATCGCATAGAGACGGAAGAGGACCCTAAAGGGAATTAAATCAGATGGCATCAGGTGGCTGCCGAACATACTTAAAAAGCACAAACCTACAGGTAAGTTCAGAGGCCGACACCATACAGCAACTGTGTGGGCTACGTTTGCAACAACACTAAAAAAAGCTATTTTATCAGGTTTGATGGGCTGATGCCCATTGTACCTCCATGCAGCCGCTATCAACAAGCTCCCTGCCTCCTCCACTACACCGATTGCTCTAACTACCTGACAAAAGGCTGCTGTGTGACTGCTGTGCAATGTTCTTTTTTGGTTGTGCAATCGACCCATTGGAGCATGCCGTTTACAGAGAGAGAGTTGGAGAGAGTTATGAGGCGTGACCGTGAGTCTTGGTGCAGTCAATAATCATGTCAAGTTTGTTATCACAAGCTCCTTCTCTTACATTATATCAGTCACGAGTGTGATATCATTGTTATCATGTTACACAAGTATCGCACACAGAAATCTCTAACAACCATTTTGGCGACATCTTAATTTGTTCCACTGTAAATTACATACATTTTCAAAAGATATTAACTGGATGCTCTAGATTTCAAAACCTCTGAAGAAAGAGTTCCTCTTCGGCATGATGAAGTGTTGAATTCATATGATATGGTCAAAAGACTCGCTCTTCCTACAACGTGGGAGTGTATAGGAGAGGTTGTACATGTATATGCTCTCATAGGAAATTGCTTCCTTTTCAAAAGGTTTTCGATTTTGTTTGTACAGGAACAATAAAACATTGAGAGGACACATTTTCTAACAATATAACTACTTCATATCAAACAACTACAGCTTGATTTAGACTAGATTGTATAATCTGGGAGACCTCCAGATTGAAAATCAACCTCAGGCTTAAGCATAGGTATAATTCAACATGCATTTTATCTTAAGTCTAGAAATCAGAGTCGGATTCGTCGAATTCGTCTCCCGATGACCAGCCATAAACAATGCAAATGAACGTAAATATTTGGCAAGATTTACCCAATGCTAAGTATGTATACAAATATATTGAGCAAAACTTCTGGAGGCAAATCTATCAAAAAGTTGAGCACATGTTCTACTTCCTGGGCACTTATGTGTTGAGTTTATATCATTTGATGGGCTGAGAAAATGACTTAATCTCTCTGTACTTACAACATCAGGCAGATTGTGCGTTATCACACCGCAGTGCTCGTAACCCTTTTAACCAAATTCCTGAATATAAAATTTCCATCACATATACTGTGCATATAAATAAACTATTTTCTTAAACCTCTCTACAGATGTTTCATGCCATAAGGGGCCTGTTGAGTAACTTAGGCTCGTATATGAAGACTTTTTCTTACACCAACGAGACCCAGGGACGATGTGGGTCAACTTTATTCAACACCTTTTGTTGGCTAGGACTATCATAGCGATCAAGCTTGAATATTAAACGATAACCCTCATAGAAGATATCCTTGGACCCTGTACACTCGTAGGTATAAGACATTTACCAGGCCCCGGGTTTGTAATAACCAGTGACACTTTGATAAAGACATCAAATGATGTGTTCACCAATTTTAATATATTCAACCATAAGAGTCTACCTGAATCTATAAAAATGAAGAAATTTTATAACAGCTGACTGGCTCTTTTCGTTTGTTCTACAAATCACTTTACAAAATTCCGAGGTGGAGAGGCCTTCAAAAATATCATAGACACGATGAGATAATTATATCTTCCAATTGTTTGAACTCATTAAAACTTGTTCTACTTGAACACTTTACTGACGACTACATAAAGCCTACCAGGCATTAAGACGAGTTTCATCTGAACATATACCGGAACTGCGTTGACCCAATTCACAAAATGCTCTTCTTGAACCAATAAGTTTTTGTTTCAATTTCTTAAATTCTAAATCTGAACCGTGGACTTTGGTAGATACTGGTCAAAAAGTCTGGTGTGACATTGGAGATCGCATTGGTTTTGTGATTTGGGGCCAGACATCACTGAACATGTCATTTTGAGTGTAGGCAAAAAAAACTTCATGAATAACCTGACGTGAATTTCTGATGGACTTTTACACTTGCCTAGAGGCCACTTATATACAAATTTTGGAAAAACTCAGAGGAGAGAATTATTGCATTTACCCAGTAAAGCGAAATAAATAATGTGCAGCAGTACTTCAATTTGATTTTGTACAAATCTCCTTACTCGATACATGCGGAAACAACTGACGACATCTTTTAGTGTTTGGAAATGAAATCCCATTAAGTTTCAGGCTGATGATAACAGAAAACGATATATAATTAACCTGTGGAACATGTACATGTAGATGATGTTACAATTATATCGCTGTCACCTTAATACTCATGGGGTTATATTGTATATGTATGATCACCATCTCCAGTAGGATAACACCTAATGATAATTACACTGAGCTCCGTATTACTCTGTTCAATAATTGCTGGGGGGAGGGAGGTCTTCAGTTTCATTTTAATTTCCAAATATTATCAAAACAGTCTGAAACTGTCCTTTGGCTAAAAATAGCAGATTTAGATTTTTTTTTGCTCCGCAGCAATAAACCAATGATTGAAATGGTCAGTAAGCCCAGACTTCCACATCTAGATCGTGGTGGTCGTATCACGATTGACTAACGTCGGCTGAGCGTTTATACTTGATGATTATTCATAAATTTCATTAACAGATATTTACAATCTCGATCAACAGGTCAAATAATCACGCTTATAGTATTGACTTGACTATTTTTAAAAAAGGTGAGATATTCATTGTACATCAAAACGCTTCACATAGAAAAACATCAAACGGCTAAATTTCTTTACAAGATGAATTAGGAAAGTACATCAAAAGTCATGGTTTTGATGGAAACTATAAATACCAAACTTTCTACTACTGGAAATATTCTAGGAAATAACTAATCAAGCATTGGTGTAATATTCTAGGTCTTATTCTTCTAAAATATCTCTATAAATCAATAAACATAATATTGCAATCCAGCTGCAAACTTTGTTCATAATATGTAAATGAATTATACCTATAAATTCAACGATATAAATGCAAACAATGAAACCAACAATGTATACAACACAGGTGACGACCATTAAATGAGTCGACGTAAAAGGCGGTAGTAGGACTGGCCCCTCTTTAACAGCAAACAGTGGTCTGGACTGTACTCCGACGAGCAATGTCATAGCTTCTGGAGGAGTTGGTCTCCGTGCTTGAAGATGGCTTCGATGAACTGGGCATAGACACGGTCCATGAAGCTGCGTCCGCGCGGGTTGATGCCCTCTAGAAATCCAATATGGCCGCCGTGCTGGGTCACCATGATGCACACGTAACGACTCTTCTGGGCAGTCTGTACTGGAATCGCTGCAATTAAATGATCAGTGATCTGAATGGAGAGCTAAAGTCATTTCACCATGGTTATCATTATTAGTGCCTAGGATTTTCATCTTGGATACAGCTGAATGAAATCGTTCATTCAAGGGCATATTTTACTAGAAAATACAGTATTGTCCATGTGAAGTGACCATCGTCGCAAACCACCAGACTCTCCCTCCCCCCATCCTAACCAAACATATACAAATTCTGCACATTATATATGTAGCTTTATCAGTCAGAGGGGGGGGGGGGGGGGGGGAGGACTGAGGCCAGTCTAACCATGTTCTGAGGAGAGTCAATCAGTAGTGGCAGGGGGGGGGGGGGGGGGGGCAGGAGGACTGCCGGCCAGTCTAACCCTAGTAAACATAATCAGGAGATAAATGGCATCAGTCAGTAGTGGTAGAAGGAAGGGGGGCGAGAGGACTGAGGCCAGTCTAACACCAGTAAAGCATGTGATCCACCAAGAGTGAGTTAGGGCCGGACGATAACCATGTGGAGAAATTGTGGACGTCGGCCGCCCATATCGCTCATCGGGTCAGATTGGCTGGGCCAATCTGCCTGGTGAATCAGCAAATCGGCCGGAACCAGCTGGACCAGCCCATTGAAAACCCTGTCGCCCGCTTCCATGCGGTCGTCGCCTCTGGCCGGCTGGCCCTATAAAAAACGAGCAGGCCGGCCGCCTCTGAGCGTGGATTTGGTGGATCATATGCTTAAACATGATTTGGGGAGAAGATGACATCAGTCAGTAGTGGTAGAAGGAAGGGGGGGGCGAGAGGACTGAGGCCAGTCTAACACTATTAACCATGATCGGGGGAGATGCCATCAGTCAGTAGTGACAGGGGGAGCACAAGGACTGAGGCCAGTCTAAGAGTAGTTACCATGCTCTGGGGAGAAGACATCATCAGCGGCGTTCAAACACAGCAGTGGAATCTCGATGAGGTGAAGCTTCTCGTGGATGCAGGCCTCGATGTAATACTGCTGGTTCGTCTTGTAACCGAACACTTTGGATGTGAACCGCTCATCAAAGTCACGAATCGTCTTACTCTGAAACATACACACATGCACAGTCACATCTCCTCTTTGTGGCACAAGTTACAGATATTTACTACCAGTCATTCGCAATCAAACTGGAATGTGGACGATGTTGATGCCCAAAGCATTATTTTTTAGTGACTTGTGAGAAGAGGCGTAGTTTTTACAATACTGATCAAATAGAGTCTCCTCACTTAAAAGATCCATCAAAGACGGCATATCACTGACCGAATACTTACTTCGTATACATCGTCCATGTTGACATCTCCATTATCTCTGAACATATGTTCATATCTGAAATAAACAAAAAATACAAATGAGGAGAATGAAGTAAGTCCAAGTGTCGCTAGCTAAGAAGCAGAAAACTGTCGGGGAGCAGCTATTATTTGATACGGTCTGTTCTGTACTTAGTCCATCTGTAATTTACCCAGTGAGTGAGTGAATATTTTTGTTTCTTTGGTTGATTTTACGTCCGGTCGACCATTTCAGATCCTTTCCAGGATTCCTCATGGTGCAGGGGTGATTAGCAGAGGGTGGTGCAGAAATCGAACCCGTTTTCTCGCCCACTGTGCAATATTTCACTTCAGTTGTCTCAAATTCCCCTCCCCTTATTGCCGAGAAATATTCCCTTGCTGCAATTGGCCAAACCCACCAGAGGGACCCCTAGTCGTAGCCAAAATAAAGTCCCTTGTTGGCCAGGGGGAGCCTGCAATTCCTGACCAATCTGCCAGTGGCCCTCACCATACGGGGTACCAGGCTCAGGGGCAGGATTCACAGGGAAATTTACAGTGATGCAATGATTGTAAAAATCTCTCAAAATCTTTGATGTAAACATAGACAAAGAATTTTATATATAATGAAAATGAAAAAGGTGTATTTCTCCATGGAAGAAAGGAAAACTGATCTCTGATCTGCGCCTCACCGTTTCACGTTCTCCACCAGGTTGTTGGTGAGCAGGCGGTTGAAGAGGAACTTGTTGAGAGGCTGCTCCATGGTCTTGGCCGACTCGAAGACGTTCCAAGCGGCGGACACCGTCATGCCCGCCACCAGCCTCGAGTCGCGGCCCGTCTTCGCCAGGTAGTTCGCCAGGATCAGCCTGAAAACGCAGCAAACCATTTTTATATTTATTCTTTATTTCAAAAAGACGTCGCAAAAAAATAATATATATTCTTTATTGGATATAGCCTGAGGATATGATCTACCCTTATAGCATATCTTGCGTTCGATTATAGAGAGTCAACCGTCTTCATACCATTTACTTACTACAATTTCTGTTTTGACATTATTCAACTTGGTTTCGTCAATAACCTATAGTTATTAATCGAGTACGTAATCACACAATAATATATCAAGAGAAGTAGTGAGGCAACTTTGCAGACATCGAGCAATAAGCGTCACCTTATGATTAAATATAAATTAGAAACTTAAAAGAATCGATTTTGATGGGCTGTTCTTCAGCAATCTATGCTAGTCAACCTCTTGCTTTGTATTTTAGTACTCTGTATTTGAAAAGTAATACAACAGGGTTGTCGGAAAGTCAGAGTTTACATGACCATTGGTCGTTGAACAGCATTCTTTTTTTTCAATTTCCATTAAAGGATCCATCTGTGTCGAAATTTCTTACGAAAGGATTTAATTTATTCCACTTGTTCGCACCTCTTAAAAAAACATTTTCTTATTGTAGACTTCAATTCTTGGACGCAATATTCGGAATGCTTCCACATCCCTGTCCATATCTTTCTGAGTACACACATATATAATCATGTTAGTGGCCATAAGTGAACTTTTTTAAATTCAAGGGATTTTACCCTTGGTCGTCACTCAAAGTCTAATTGGGGCGCAGGGCTGGTTCATATAACAGCGTACGGCAGAGTAAGCCGTACCTGATGTTTACGATATAGGAGCAGGGGTCAGTATGTTTAAGAGCAATGTGCACAGGTGTATAATAAGAGGAGTCTTACCCGCCGAGCGACACGCCGACTCCGATGATGGGGGCGTTTGGGTAGAGCGCCTTGATGTGGTCGACCACCATGGTCAGGTCCTCCGTGTTGGCCGCGTTGTACGTGCGTGGGGTCTGCAACACGTACGTCCATACGTTACACGTAACGCCTTTACGGCATGGTGTGTATGAACGACATACATACATGACAATCACTGGTTTTTAGGAAGAACGACCGAGTTCTTTATAGATGTCTAAACAGAAAATCACCCTCAGCACCTTTTACTCTCCATGTTGAAGTTCTGAGCTACATATATAAACAAAGGGACCATAAAACTGTTTGGAGAGTGTGTTTTATCTCACCCCTGGTACAGGTTTAGCCATAGGAATAACATTAGAAAAATATACTCAATGATCACTCTGGTAAAGTGACAGTACTACGCCACGGCCGTGGCGTAATGAATTTGCTAAGTATATTCTGATTATTCTGAAGTTGTGAGGATATTTAATGTCATAGAAAGGGGTAAGATAAATCCAGAACCGCCCTCGAATCGTAAAATAGACAATACTCTACTCATTTGGCTGTGCCATAATCGTCACTTGGCTTCGCCTCGATGATGATTGCGGCCCAGCCAAACTTGTGAATTATTGTCTATTTATACGATTCTCGATGCAGTTCTATTTAATTACCGTAACCAATGGATTTTAATGTCCCTAGATAAAAGGTGTGGCTTCATCTAGTTAAAAACAATAGCTAATACCGGTAGTTTAATGCAGTCTCAGACGTTTGCAATAGTTTGTAATAGCTAAGTAGTGAAATGTATACTGGTGTGGGTAACACATATTGTGGTAGGTATGTGGTAGGTATGAATGATATAATTTGTCTCTGTAGCCAGTTATACGATAGTTTTTAGACTGACAAACTCTAGGTCACCAGTGATCGTGTTCCTGTCTCTAAGAATTTATGTTTTTATAAAAAGAAAATATTTGTTGTGGACCTCCCTTCCAAAATCAAAATGTATTGATTCAGATTTTCCACTCACCTTGAGTTCTGCCCCTCCATTACCACGGTTGTTGAACACTACAGACCTGAAAGGATTATGACAAACCAATATTTATACACACTACTCACCGAAATATCATTTCTCTAACTAACATCAGGTTAAAGGACATTCTCCACTTTGAAATAGTCGCAAGGTTTGACACGATTCTTGGCATATTGCCATGTCATAAAAGCTATTATGTACGCACCAATTGTGGTCATCATAATCATTATTATAATTGTCTCTTTTATTTTTCTTAAAGCATCGGCTACAGGTAAAAGGCTTTTGGTCTGTACTGCCCAAAGATCATCTGGTCTTCAAAAAATCACGAGATTTGGCATCGATTTATGAAGACCTATGTACAGAGATATAGGATCTATGTCATTGTATATCAGCAAATGCTCTTCAAGCCTTAAAGAAACATTAGGGATTTATGTATTTTTCCAGGCACAAGGGACATAATTTACATCATATGACCAACCTGTATCCCAGCTGCTTGGCTTCTTTGACAAAATGCAAAGCATAACTTTCTGCGCTGCTCCCTGCAAAGGAACGCAAGGTTTGATTATTTCTCTAAAGTCACCATCAGAGTAATTCAGTTATACAGACGTGTAGACACAACCAAAGGCGTTTAAGTGAAATTACAGAATGAAATACCAGATACCATATCATAACTATACTCGTTTGACTTTGGGGGCCAACTTCACTAATACCCTTAAAATTGATTTCAGAGTGGGTTTTTATTTCGTATTTCACTTATGATATATGTTTCTCACATCCATGCAGACACTTTTCAAAGAGTCAAATAAAAGATCCCAGCTGCTGACTTGCAGCTCTTCATATTGATGAGAGCAATTTTGTTGTTTGGGTCTAAAAATAGGTCTTTAGGCGAGGAGGTCGCATTACTGAACATTTTGTAAACATCAGAGGGGAGAAGTGTGGGACTTTCCAAAAATGTTCATAATGAAGGGGTCTTCACATTAGCGAAGTGGTCGTTAGGTGAGAATCTAGTTGTTTGTTTGTTTTGGCAGTTTAATGTCCAATATGTTGTATTGGTCTTAAGAATCTAATATTGCGTTCTGGTGATGATGTGTCGTGCTGGGTGTGGACGACTTACCCGTGAGGCCGGGCAGGACGAGCACTGTGGGTCGCACGTCGGGTTTGGTGTCAGTGTTCGACGGCTCGGTCCAGTCCAGTGCCACCACCCCACCGTCCGGAGTGTCGAGAAGCTCCCTGAGCAAAATAAAAATACCAAATATTACAACCCAATGCTCAATGTTAAATCCCAGAAGTGAGACTAGGCAACGTCCGTTCCCTATGCTGACACTACCTTGAATGACAGTGAAATAACTACATCTAACCACCGTAACCATGTACACTGGTGGGTTTGACCTAAAAAAATCAATATTAAATCCTCAAAATGATGTTGAACTGGTGACTAGACATTACATTGGTTCAGTTGTTAAATTGTAGACTCAATATCAAATTGACCTACTGCCGTGATTAATTCCACACTCAACATTATATTGATTTTTATCAGTGTTGAATTATAATATCAACTTTCTTTTTCATTTTAAGGAAATTTTATGATATGCATTATTCGTCCTTGGTAGGGACGCTCTTACATAATAAAGTCAGGAACAAATATATCGATTTAAAAAAAAAAAAAAAAGTATATACCTATGGCTGAACGTCTATGACATACTGCCCGCTGGTGCAGTATAAATAATGTTCGAGCTAACTGAGACGTACTGAATTAGCTATGAATTGATGACTTAGTAAGTGAATAAAATAGCGTTTTCTATCAATTTCAGATATATTATAATAAGAGAACATAGTGACTGAGTCCATACGGATGTCGATCTTGGCCTTTTTTTTTTACCATAAACATGTACCTCCGCCTCTGGTGGCGGGACATTGAAATCCTAAAGATAAGACAAGTTGGTAGAGTGTTTAAATCATTGTTACATACCTGCTTTAAATCATAAACCCATCCCAAAGCCCCCTCATCCACTCGTATTCCTGCCCCTTTGCACCCAACAAGATGCGGTTTCGGTCACTGTGTCCTACCCCTAAATTCCACCACTGCCAGGACAGTGACTGGTCAAATGGGTTTAATGCCCTCCAGTCTGGTGCTCGGGCCGAGCGCATAATATCTGGACTGAAGCCCAGTGTAAGTACCCTCCGGTTTCGGCGCAAAACGGAGTTACGCATGCACAAGAGTTTGTTGGTTGACTTGCCCTATATGGATGGCCAATCATCATTTACTGTACCATGGACAGTCCATACTCTAAATAGGTAACTGCCCGAGGTAGATTGAGATATCAGTGTATAATGCAGACTTTGCTTCAACGTAGGATATATGATGTTGTATTATGATAAATCTTGGGATTAACTTTGCTTGGTATTGGTTGTACTATAAAGTAAAGTAGAGGTCCCCCACCCTCTCTCTCCACCATCTTGTACGCAATAGAACTAAGAGGGACCATACACAAAATTTCCAAACTCATTTACCTGCCCCCACCTCGCCGCCCGCCTCGGTGCGTATGTACTCTATAGATGGCCCCAAAAGTGTACTAAAAACTCTGTAATTGTTCATAAATAGAACGGCGTAGCGGCAGTCATCAGCCAACTTGTCCAAGCGTGCGAGCGACACATACTGGTACAGAGCACTGCACACAAATGGCATCAGCATACTCGGTCGTCGGTCAAACAGGATTGCCAATAATGCTGAGCCAGTCAGAAAGATGGCAGAAAGCTGGCAGTCATCAGGCCACCCCGCCATCCACCCAGAATAAATTTCGAATCAAAAAGCCCTTGAAGGGAGTGTTCTATTGACCCGATGAAAATTTGACTCTTTAAGGACGCATGATGCCCACAGGCATCACCGCTCTAAAGACGCATGATGCCTCCAGGCATCACCGCACTAAAGACACATGATGCCTTGAGGCATCATTGTTCCAATATTATCAAAAATGTTTTAACAAAGAAATAATAGAGCAATATTCATGAAATCTTCCGAAAATGTAGATATGACATCATATTTCTATTCAAAAGAAATAAAATATCTATGATTATGTATCATATTGCACGATTACAAACTTGAATTATCAGTTTTAACCATTATGTGCCCATCCTCTAGCCAGACAAACTACCACCAGCACCGTCCTTATGGGACTAGCTCAGCCCCAGGCAGCCGTCCTTAAAGGGTTAACGTCGTCGGGTGTGTGCTATGCATGGTTAAAGAGGACAAACCAAGTCTACCAGGGAAAATAGTGTTTTGGTCACAGGTCTGGTATTCAATTAAAAAGAATCATTATACGCCTCTAATCAGTGCATCTCGCCGCCACCATGCCGTCAGATCACTCCCCATACACATACAGGGGAAGCCGTGGTCTTACATACGTGTATGTATACCTTACTCAAACCTGGGGCCTGTTGAATAATTCATTCCGATGAAAGTACCAGGCATATGGAGACCTCCTACAAGGGTTATCTATTAATAGTGTTCAAACTTGTTCGGTAAAACTGTCCTATGATATCTGACCAAAGGTCGTCCATAAGTATTTGAAATACGAGGCTGACAGGTTTGTCTCCTGTAAATAAAAAAATAAATTTAGAAATAAAAAAAAGAGTGTTGAATAAAGTTGACCCACATCGACCCTGGGTCTCGTCCATGGGTCTTCATGTACGAGCTTAGAATATTCAACAGATCCCTGGCTCACACTCAAGTTTGCCCTGAGTGTGTCATGCCTTTCCATTCACAAAATAGGGACAAGCTGGGAACTACTCTTAACCCTCATTGTTGGGAAAATGACTTTGTGTCTGCGATAGAATTGTTTCCCCTGCTGAATCAGCATGATACTACTAGTGTGAAATGTCTTTGGCAATAAACTATCTAATCGGGTGTGAAAATCCGCCTGCAATGCTCAAAGGTCCATGTAGGAGCCCACAGAGTGAAATTTTACCGTTGTCAGGAATCGCAGATAAATGTACCATACTCATGGTTTGAAATGAAGAGACCCAGTTACATTTAGATTTCTATTATTATTAAGTGTGCGCGACACACTCACATTTATATACTCTGCCTATAATCTAGAGAGAGGTTATATGGACTTTCAGCGTGGTTCAAAACTACCCCTTTACTATCTGTGTGCCAACTCTGTGTTTATTTGTTGAGTGCAGAGGCCCAGTGTCTTAGTCTTAGAGGCATGCCCAGCTGACCAGGACCAGTATCCAGAGACCGAAATACCTCATTGACCTCCTGGTGATTGATACTTTTGGACCGTACAAATTCACTTGTGTTAGTAACTGGTTGGCTGGCTGCCAGAAAATGTTTTTTTCTATAGCTCCACTCTCGGTCATCAATGATGAACACACCATTTGTTCCTGAAATATTACTGCAAGTACTGACATTAGTCAGTTACATTAAAAGCCACACTGTATGGCCAGATGTACATATATAGGTGCACCCTTTCTATTTTGATGCCTGATGAGATCAGTTCATATAAGGACCTGCCAGCCACGAAAATTTTCTATTTACATACAATATATGGAGACGTCTAGAACAAGGATCTAGACAAAGAACAGCTACTGCGAAATGGGAGGCAGTTTTAAACTGACACCCCTTTTATGGTATTTTACCATGTAATCTTGGCAACCAATCAGGTGGTAGCTGTCATTTTGGATAGCAGCTGGCCAATAAAAAATGTTTTGTGGTTTTCTTTTACTAAATAATAATGCCTATAATAATTGATAAAAACTTGTCACTAAATTTTGACCTATCACAGCCATTGTCTGTTTCCAATCCATGGTTGGTCCTTGATCTGCTGCTCACAGGGTACTTGGGGAACCTTGAAAACAGCAACAGTGTGAAGCTAAGGGTCTCTGGGGGAGGTTCTTTGAGTTGGGGGATCCATGGATCAGGGGAGAGATTTCAATTTTTACATGGATCTGTGGGGAGGTTCAGTGATGGAGACAAGGGGTTTGGCTAACTTGAGTAATCTAGAAGTTGTCATGTCAATAGTATTCAAGGAAAAAAGAGCTTCTGTTCCCTGAAAACGAAAACATGAATTTCAATGTAAACATTGAAAACTGGCATCCCTGTATTATATATTAGAGTTAAACATTGACACTGACCTCTCATAAGTGATCTGCGGGTTGGACTTGTAGAGACTGCGGAGGATCGTCTGAGCCCGAGTCTCCAGACACCAGAAGGTGGGCCAGAAGTTGCTGCAGGTTATTGGCATGTGCTCGTGGAGGAACTCTCTGAACGCGTCGTTACAAGCCAGCAGAGGTTTCTGTCAACGAAAACCAGCAAGTGAGGCTCATAGTGATATAAAACGATTTATCATTGTAATGGTGGATAACTTATGAGTTGATAGATTTTTAGAGGAGGCAATGTGGAAGGCATCCTTCTATATTTATCATCATGCACCTGTTTTTTTTTAATGATTTCCAGGTATATAATAAAGAGGGGACAAGTGAGACAGCATATTGACAGTGGCCTAAGTAAATACTGAACTGGTCAATGATTCCCCATGTATGTCTGTCTGTCTGTATTCTGTATTTGTAATACTGTCTGTTTTGGATCGTAACTTATTGATTTAGATGGAGTGGGCGTATACAGAGGATCCATTAGAAGACCTGATGTTCGTTAGAAATGAACCCGTTAAAATCATGTACGGATGTACGGAAGAACAATGTGCCTACATTGAGGATGTCAATAAAGATCTTTTAAAAAAAAAAAAAATCATTTTACAATCTATATGGGGTAACCAGGAATGGAAGTGCGTCAAGCCTCCAGTTACTTATCTAGAACAACCTTACATCATACAAGACGAGATGGGGCTCGACGGTATTTAGGGAAGGAGGCGGTGAGGCTGAGTTTCCATAAATAATGTCTACCTCACCGTATAGAAACCTTTGTATACATCAGGTTACCGAAACCCGGTCACATGGAAACTGGGACAACGGATGGACAAGAAAACCTGGAGCACAAGAAGGCACACCGCATAGCTCTCGTACGCGGTACTGATAAAGATAAAGCTAATAACAATCGCCGAATCGTTAAAGATTTACAAGAGGGAAGCTGGCTCTCTGCTACCAGCAGTATACGAGGCACCTTTTTAAATTTATTTGTAGCGACTGCTTCTTGCCATTCACCATGACATGTAGGAATGATATCATAGACCGGCGGCGAGTACTGTGTCTGGGGTCTTTGAAAATGTAGCACATTTGTAAAAGTGAAAAGTCTGTCTCTATAAACAATAAAAAGTAAAGTAAAATATGGAGGGACGACCCTGAACGACTCGGACTGGAGCAGGCTGTCCCGGGGTGTAGCAGAGACTGAATGAGGCCATTGTTGCCAAATGTGCCACTTCATAGTGGGGAGGGATCAATACGGGACGTCGGCCTGCAGCACTTGGCATGTTTACTGGAACAGTTTGTGTACTAAAGGCCTATTCATACTGTGCGACTGGAGACCCCAAACGTAGCAAGCCTTACGAAATAGTTAAATACTTAATACTTAAGCAATACTTGAATATCGTTATAATCACAATCTACTGTGAACTGAAGTACACATGTACTTACTTAAAAATATCTCCAAACTTGAAACTAATATCCTGGTGTTTGTTGATTATGTGAATCTTACACTTGAAATTTACTTCATTAACGTTTTGATGTATATAATTATTCGTATAGGGCATGTACTGGAACCGAAAAAAAGTGTATACCATATTAAAGTTTGAATATATCATCATTCATGGAAATGTGTGTGTTTTCGTCTATCGACTAAATAAAATTGGGGGCCATCCATAAAGGATGTACGCAGAATTCCCTAAATTTAGGACCCCATCCCTCCCCCTCCCGATCTTGTACGTAATCGCACAAAGAATGAGTATACGCAAACTTTCAGAAATCTTAACCCCCTTCCCCCTCCACCTCAGTGCGTACATATTTTATGGATGGCCCCTTTAGGAAAGGCGGGTATCTACATTCATCTGACGTGAGGCGTCAAGGAAGAGCAGTCGAAAGTCACGCCTCAAGGGACAGACAGCGATGTGATCAAAGGAAGCCAACTCTGAATGTCAGTTCAACAAAAACCTACTTATTCTGAAATCTAAATCACTATTCTTGGGTTTACATGAAGTCTTGGGCTATAAGAAAGTCAAGCCCCATTTGAACTCGTTGAACTTGTTTTACAATCTAAATTTGGACATAAACTAATACAAATCAATACATGATAAATCGGTCCAGGCTAACATTAGTGGACCTATCGGCAAATGTCTCATATCATTTCTGTGGTACATGGAGGTGAAAAAGAATCGATGCCCTTGAAGGTTATCCACTTTCTGTTCAAAGGGTTGACCGGTCGCAGGTCCTTGGAAATTTTCCTCAGGGCGGGTCGACGTGTCTGACAAGTCTCGCCACAGAACAAAGTCCACGGGTGGGAGGACCTTATCACGCACGCGGGAGTATGCATGCACTTCTCGCATTCTACAGTGTCTCTATTCCGTATCAATGGTTTGCCCCCTGTTACCCCACATCATAGATATACAGGGGACATGGACAACCCCCTCCTTCATTCACAGGTCCAACCTACTGGCCAGATATTGGAAATTTATGTTCGGGTCCATACACATAGCAATTTTCTATTTCAAGATTTCAATGTATCATCTAGCTGTAGGTAGACTTACTACCTTATTCATAACATACACATATGAAATATAGTAGAATTATATATCCGTTACCTCTGACAAATCAGAATAACATGGCTCGAGCGTTATCTGTATTAGATACCTGTATTCATAACTCCGTTATGGAAACAGCTAGGCTATATAAAAACAAGTTGTTGGTTAAAATCTCAAATATGATTTGAATGACGATCATCCGTAAACTGCAATCTACGAACATACGAGGATACGCTAACTATTCACCGTCACTGCTACAGTGTGACTGCTGAATTTGATTTTCTGTTTTTTAGCTAGAGGTAGACCTACTACAGCCTCATTCACTATATATATGCGAATTTGAAAAAAAAACATAAGAAAAGAATTCAACTACAATTTACATTACTGATAAAAGAGAAAACACTGTCATGTTTTCGTTTACTTTCCATCTCAAGATTTTCGTATGGGACCATTGTTATCAATCATTATAAACTGGAGTCGGAGAAGCATGAGTCGGAGAAGCATAAGTCCAACGTTATCTCTCGACATTGGACTATGCAATGGCTGGTATGCCACAGTACGATCATCACAAACCAAAGATCAAGTGTCCTACCTCTTGACTTGAGGTTGTACTTATGCACCATTTCATTCAGCGATGAGGTGATTTCAAGGAGACTTTGGTCTTTCTCCGCCAATATTAAAATAGACAATGAGGTCAGTTTCCAGACATCTGAATAGTCTCATTGGCAGGAAAACACAAACAATCCACATAAAATATGTGTATCCTTACAACCTTTTATCACCTGTATGTATCGGTACTCTAGATATATATACATGTGTACAAACATCTCTAATCTTTTTTAGAAATGCATTTATTGAGGACATATTCGAAAAGAAATAAATATCCCTTACTTCTTTTCGTGTATATAGGCAGAATTGACATGATTACAGACTTATTTGATATTATGCAGAGAAGTCAGTTGGTGTCATGAAAAAAAATTGAGGAAATATTTTCCGTGTGAAAATAGCTGCCTCACAGAGACTGTAAAAACATGGAAAACACATCGTTACTGGCCATAGAATGTGGCTGGGGTGTGGGGGAAGCTTGAACGTTTATTGGTATGTACGAGGTTTATTTCAGTCTCTTTGTTATACAAAAGAAAAAGCCCAATTGTACAAACTGGAAATACAACATGGATATCCTTGGATATTAGGAAAGCTCCCATCTCCGAAACGTGTAGTTGAAGGTACAAGACTATGTGAAAGTGATTCCTGACATCTGTTGGGGAATATTAATGTCTGGATCGACCGTGATCCACCGGGGACGCCGCAGGGAGCATTGGGAGGGTATCATCAATAAAACACGTACAATGCATGCAGTGACCAACTGATGATCAGGTCAAACAACGTCACTGCTTCCCCTGATAACCCCCCGCCCCCTAGTATTGGATAAAAGTCTGGAAAACAGGAATTATAATTTTTCTATTAATAGGGTTTTGAATGACGTTCTCTGAAGGAAATAAGACACACCTCCACGCTAGAGCATCATCAAATTTTAGGGCCTGGGGAGCAAGGGAATCAAGATAAACGTTCTAGAAAGTGTTCTGAGATGTGTGATAACTACTATCCGCTTTGCGAACATTTGGAAGAGATCACACCAGCCTCTTTTTGACCGGGTAGACAATTTTATAAGTTGAAAATGAAATTAAGGATTTCCTTTAAAAATAGGAAAACTTTCATCTCTGATCATTCTATAAGAATCAGATTTGGTGATCATGGACAATTGCCTCTATTCTAAGGACTACCAAAACACTGTATGTCAAGGAATAAATTATTGTATAAAATAAAATGATACAGTTTGTACCGTGGGAACTGCTTGTGTTATGAATGTTATTCTTTCATATTACATGTACTTTTGTTCTATTAGCAAATAATTTGCGCCTGCATGGGCGGTCTTCCATTACAGCATGAATCACAACATGGGTACATACCAGTTCAATGGTAGTATAGGTAAAAAATGTCTCTCCATTGTAAGCACCTCACACTTATAAGTTATACATGGTGGGAACCCGATGGCAGACTGGAGCTGCATTTTACAGCAGCAGACATGCTACCTGCGCAGAAGGCAGGGGAGGGGTTTCTGAAGTTACCCACACACTGGGGATACTTATAAAAACGCCCAAATAGGGTAAACTGTATCTTCTTTGTTGAATAAAAAGAGCATTGCCAACAATAAAACATACTTTAATACTATTGTAACTCTCATACTTTTTAAAAAGTTCCATTAGTATTACCCGTACACTTAGTTGTACTCGTTGTACTACTGGTTTTACATTATATTAGATTCCTCTTATTTCTATCATTACAAAACTTTTAAACATTCAATTTTCAAATTTCATTTGATGGGACTGAAACCGAAACCGCCACTTTCTCTGACATACGAGTCACTAGCGCCCTAGACCCTTGTGTGCGTCGGCCTACACCAGTCACTGAGTCCCTCGGTGTCACTGCCAGTCAGTCACTGAGTCAATGGGAATTTAGAATGAGATTTTGAATTCAATCAAATGTAGTCTCGGTATTGCACTACCAGGGTACATAAAGTTATAATGTGCCAATAATAAATTCGTTAAGTTTAATGCAGAATAAGTATTGCGTGTCTGATTGACGAGAAATTCTTTATAAAAGCTGTATAAAACAAAAGGATGTGGACCATGGTTCTCAAGAACAGGGGCGGGGACATACCCCGCCACACCCTCCAGGCAAAGATAGGAACAACTCACCTTTACAACGTAAAGAAGGTAGTAAGTTAAATAAGCCACCCCAGCGCCGACCATGAATGACAACATGGGGTTCTTCTTGGTTATATCAAGTTCTAACATCTTCGGTTTCTGATTAAATCAAACTTCCGCGCGAAGTTGGTATACAGCACTGCCGTCAACGGCAAATTAACTCCAAATGCTCAGTTGCCTGACATTTCCGTCCAGCGGAAGGTTTGACCCGTGACCTCTACACTAGTAAAGAGTTTTAAAAATAGTTTCCCAGTTTAATCCAGGTGAAAACAAAAGAGATCAAAGATGGTAATTCTTTAAATATAAAAATTATTATTATTGATATTGGTTTATTGATAAACAGATTGTATTAGTGTGAAACTTACAGATTACTTATTGGGAAACTGTAGCTAGAACGTGCGTCCGACTATGAGTTGTCAAATCGAGAAAAATGGCGTCGGGTGCACTCTTTGGAAATGCGAGCGGTCGCTCTCAGAGCAAGAACCTTGTCGAATTCAGGGCAGGGAAAATGTACCTGAAAGGAAAAATGGTTAACCCTGACAAGAGGAAGGGAATGGTTTATATCTACCAGTCGGATGACTCTCTTATGCATTTCTGCTGGAAAGACCGTACCAAGGGAACTGTAGAAGATGTAAGTCTTTCTATTATCGCTCAACCGGTAGACTGTCAATGACCTCATTCTCTCTTCAGTATTTCAAAACTATATCTTTATTTCAGACTCAGTTTATACAGGTCTGTAGAAAAATAAGTAGAAAGAAATTGAGAAATGTATGACTCTATGAGGTGTCTCTCTTAAGACGTAATATTGGTGTGTTACTTACACGAGATTTAGAATTGCACACCATGATCATCAGTCATCAGAACTTACAGAACAAAAAAAAATTAACGTAAACCTCCTTTTGTCAGTGTCACTAATATAAATGTATCTCCATTGTGTCTGGCAGGATCTGATAATTTTCCCGGATGATTGCGAGTTCAAACCTGTGAAGCAGTGCACTACGGGGCGTGTATATCTTCTCCGCTTCAAGTCCACAAGCAGGAAGTTCTTCTTCTGGATGCAGGTTTGTCAATAACCCTTTCCTTACTAATGATGCCACTATCATACGTGACTATGGCATTCCGCAGCCACGGGCGAATGATGCCATATGACATTATCAGCATAGGCGAATGATGCCATATGGCATCACCAGCATGGCCCATGGGCGAATGATGCCAAATGGCATCATTTGACATTTTACAATTTAGCTCATAATTCGTGAAATACTCACTACTATTTGTCGAAACAACCTTGAAGTAGGTGGCGCTTTGAACTCCCTCTGTACCTTGTGGTGTAAAAGAACCTTGAGAAAGTCTGGTGAGAACCTGCCATGGTTAACTGGACGTTAAATCAAACCCACAAACCTAAATCCCTCTGCAACCATCTTGGCAAGGCACCTATGCAGTGCTAAGCCTATTGAGAATTCAAACGTTCATTTCTGATAGTATATAATATGTGGGGATGTGTTAAGTAACCCTCAAGCCAATCTCTTGACAAAACCAAAGCACCCTGGCAGTTTCAGATAAAATGATTACGTGATACTGATAGCCTCAGTTTAGCCTCTGAACGCGATGTCAACAAATCATTGAAACAATGATTTTCTTCGAGTTGGCACATTTAAATCATGTCTGAAAAATGTTTAAAAAAACTTATTTCAACCATTGCATGTGTAAATTATACATTATAAAGTAGATTATTAGAGTTTTATACTATTTTACACTCTGACAGTAATTTGTTGTCACCAGCAAGATGGCAGACATTTCCATTGTTAAGGGAATTCGGAGGGTATTTCAAACCGGAAGTCCACAGATGACTCTGCGATTAACGCCATTTTTACGCAAAACATGTATTTAGATATGACCAATATAATTATTTGGAGATAATGAAATGGTTGCAATAGTGACACAAATCATGTCACATGACACCATTTGGTGCTCACCCTTACCAATGAAACATGTCTGAGAAACTGCCCGTTTGGTGAACAGTCAGAACAAATACACATCACCATTGCCGTCAGTACGATACCAATGCCTGTTATCACTTTCCTCACCTGTACCCAAACAGACGAGGCCATGTACGGCAGCCATCTTTTCCTTTACAAATTGTTGTGGAATGGCTTATAAATCTATATGGGACAGAGCTATTGTTAGTTCATGAAGCAGTCACTAGGTGGTTGGGGGACAAAACCTGTATTCTGGCTCTTTGTTCTTACGAAATTCAACTGCCTTTCAATGTTTTACCAAGGTTCCTTTGACTCTCTACATCGATCCCAGAGCAGGAAGATATAATGCTAAAACCCAGGATATGATGTTTTTTACATGGAACACTTTATTTACATATGTGAGCAAGGCAAGAAAAGTGACATTTCCCAATTATCACTCACTTCTTGTGCACCTCCATTAGTGAAGAACAGCTACTTTTTCACCTCCTTTAGTGAAGAACACCTACTCGGGGGGCGTCATGGCGGCGCCCATGGATCATACGCTATATGCCATGTTCTCTCGAGGTTCATGTTCTTTTGAAACTCCAGTGAAAGAAGTGCTTATTTGCAGAAATGGTAGAAATAAACAAACTCTGTTTATTTCTACCACCGCTAGGGACGGTATTAGTTTGCTCTCAGTGCTGAGCACAGAAAAATATGGATACTATTTTTTCGGGAACAGTGTAATGTATGATATTCAATAAAATACACCAATTATTTTTGCTCCACTATTAGACGATACAGATTTTACTTTATAACTGTATTTGGGATAATTTTTACAACGGAGCTTCACTGCTCTTCTTTGTTGCTGTTTCCTTATCTACACAGTACTACACTTTTTGACATAAAACAGTTGGTCATGATGGGTTTAGTTTTTCCCTTTCCCGTGGTTGGGTTGGAAAAAAAGCTTACACTGCGCAGTCATCCACATATAAAACAGTTGGTCATCCCTTAGTGGAGATGAGGGATAAATACTTTATATCCCAAGTCTCCTCAGAACCTATGTTATTTGTCGGAATAGCCCATGTAACTTTGTAAATTCTTGAGTTTAAAAGCCAACAGAAAATCTGTCTTATTCTTACCATTTCGATGGCTCTCGGTCGTTACAATGGTCCTTAATTGCACTACATTTTGTCTCCTATAGATACTAGATATGATTATGTTCTTCATTTACTCAAATTTTCCCAACCATGTATCCATTCCAGGAACCTAAAGTAGACCAGGATGAGGACTTGTGTAAGAAGGTAAATGACAACCTGAACAGCCCCCCAACCCCAGGTGCCAGCCGCGGAGGCAGCGCTGGGCCACTCGGCGGACTCCCTCCCGAGGTAGCTGCTGGACTTGGTAAGTTTATGTCTGTATAATATATACATGTCCAATGTCGTTGTAAAGGACTAACTCCATATAAACTCAAATAAAAAAAAGATGGCTTCAGTGACAAAAACTTTATTCCCGTACATACATGTGTATTTATAAATTTCTAATTACTTATCTTTGACACCTGTGATTTTTAACATTACAATGTATTACTACTTCGAAGATTCGCTATGGTAAAGGGAGAATTCGTTTGATTTTTTTATAGCTGGTTTTGTTTGGCGATTCCTCTTTTTCAAAATAACATTCGCAAAAAAAATCAATGCTAGCCAACTCTCCTTCCTAAGCAACCAACTCATTATAATGACAGCTCAGTCTTTGAACAGATTCCTTCTTCGTGTTTATTCAGGACCCCGTGTGGTCATTGACAATGTCTTGTTTTATCCCCAGGTGAGACAGACCTGCAGAACTTGCTTGGAAATATGAATCAGCAGCAGTTGATGCAGCTTCTCGGTAAGTTGTCCATGCTCCAAAGGTCATAAAGATGATACATTATATTCTGCTTTAATTCAGAGTTGCAAACTGCTACTTTTTAACTTTTGTAGCTGTAGACCTCAACGCATCTCAGAAAATTAAAAAAAACGTATAAGTGGGAAGGTCCTAGAAGACAAGCTCGCGCACCTTCTTTAGTAAATGTTTTGTCCTGCTTGGAATTTCTGTGTACCTCTTTACCATAGTAAGTTAAATCATTGTCAGCAACAAAGGTTATAAATCATCGTGACTATTGTTGAGTATAGTACTGGAGAGAAACTTTGCACTATTGTTTGTTATTAACTGTTACAGGTGGCATGGGAATGGGAGGTCTTGGCGGTCTCTCTGCTCTGATGGGTGGTCGACCCGGAAGCGCCCAGTCTGAATCTACGCCGTAAGTTAACATTATTTCTGTCTACCATAACTTTTACTTGTTTGTGGATAAATGAATGAAACATAGGATGTCAACGTATTGTTCAGTGAGTTGCAATTTCAAAGATAATCTTCACCTAAACACAACCCAAGAGCCCCAGGGTCGATCTGAATAAATGAACCATCCAACTAAACCTGAAAATATAGAAAATCGGATTCCTATTAATATCGTATAAAGATTGGAGATAAATATAGTGTGGAAGTTTCGGGGTTTTTAAAACCTTACTGTGGCATCCCTGAAAAAGATATACTCCAGAAAACGTGCTGTATCTAGTGTGGTTCCTACCACTATACTTGTGATAATGATTTATACATAGAGTTACCTAGTTCCCTGTTACCCTAGGACACTTCGAAAGTGTCCCTAGGCTTCGCAAGAACCCTAATTCTCCTTCATACTTATACCAAGGTAAGTATTCGGATAATTATCAATTAAACAAAATTCTAATCTTATACCATACATATTAGACCCCACTCGTACGTTATCCTAAAATTTACGGATTTTACTATTTGAGCCACCCTGTATTTAGCCCACCATCCAACTCGAACAACTCACCGTGTACTTTAGTCCAAAGTCAATTGAGTGTTGTATATTTGTGCCTTTAGACCGTCCCGCGTGCAGTCGTCACCGGGGCCGCGGTCCGGCACGGAGAGCACCCCGCAGCAGGCGCGCCCGGTCACCGCCGCCGAGCTGTCGTCCCAGACGCAGTCTCAGGCGCAGACCCCGGCCGTGCCGCCGCCGACGAGCACGCCGGCCGCCCCGGCCCGCGCCTCGCAGCCCGCCGCCGCCACCACGACCTCGGCCTCAGCGTCGGCCTCGGCCAGCGGCGCCACCAGCCCGCAGATCCAGCTCTCCGACCTGCAGAACATCTTGTTCGGGCTCGGAGAAAATGCAGGTGAGTTTCTGGTTATTATAGGGCTAGGACAGACGGTTAGTTTTACCAGGCATATGGGTAACTGAAAACTGATCGTAGATAGTTCTTGGGGTTAGGGAGTCGTAGTCCCAAGGTTGTAGGACTTTGGTGGTTTGTGTTTCACTGCAGTCACTTTCCCCTTCGTCCCTAACGGTGGTAGATTTAGTGTTCTATCAAAAGCAAAACCTTCTTGTGCCTTGTCTATTGTTACTTTCAAATTTCTCTACTTGAGAAGTACATCTGCACTTTCCCTTGGCCTAACTCCCCACCAATGGCAGATTTACGGTAATATCAAAGGCCAATCCCTCTCATACCATGTCTATATGGCGTGGCGTGCAGTCACTTTTCTCCTTCATCCCCAGCAGTGGTAGAGTTACAGTTATCAAAGGCCAATCCTTCTCATACCATGTCTATGTGGTATGGGAACTAAAAGAACTATCACTTCGGTAAATATGTTGGATTGAGATTTCTACCTGATTTCATCACATAGTTTTGATCTCCCTTGTAGTGTAAAAGCAGTGAGAAATGTTCAACATAGAGAAAGTCAGGGAAGGGTCTGTAATATTTGTCTGGATATAGAATCAACAAATAAACTAGATATGGTTATGCCTAAAATTATAGTATATGTGCTGAAATATGCCAATGATGCACTTTCTCTGAAAAATAACCAATGTATATGCATGTGCGTCGCGATCTATTTTCAATCTTTATCATGTATTCTCTGTGTTGCATTAAGTCGAATATGGCGCCAAATCGTGTCAAAGATCAGTACAATCGCTCGCAATTATGCTATTTTAACTGTTTCCATTAAGTGACATTCATTTTGTGCCACAGTCACTTGCCATTGTTTAACGCAGAGAGATCTGTTTTACCTGAATTACTGGACAGGATCTACTTAATAAAAAATTTTATTTTGCTATTTTAACAGGAGGAGGAACCGAGAGGAGATCAGAAGGTATTATTATTCTACTCTACCATCCCATTTCTTGACTGTCACACTCATTCAGTTTAGGCCAAAAGTTATTAACCTTGTTTTCCATCCATGTTAAATACGTATTCCAGATATGACCAACATATTGAGTCATGATGATTTACAACGACCATTCTAGCTCATATCATAGCCAGAATACCTACTTATAATTGAGGGGTGGCGGCTAAGACAGGTGGGGGTGGAATAAAATATATTGTCCTCATAAATGTGTTTTTAGATATAGCTTTGTTGACATGTTCACAACATGTATATCAGTATTGACTTTTACAAGTATTCTCTTCTATGTTGAGAAATAGCTAATAGTTCTGTAGCACACTGTTTCTATATTTAGTGTTGCACGATCTTATGACTACATTGGAATTTACTATGGAATTGTTCAAATCAAAATTGGTGGTACCTGGAATTCAGCTTGTACGCTGCTAAGTACTGCCAGCCGAAATAAAAGTAAAACAAAACAAAAAAACTTAACGTCATTTTTCTTTTACTGGTACAGTGGACCTGTCATCTGCCTTGACTCCGGAGACCATGATTCCTATCCTGGCCAATGCTGAGGTACAGGAGCGACTTATTCCCTTCCTGCCGGAGGGTGAGTCGTTGCCCAAGACTGAGGAAGAGCTTCGTAACACTGTATCGTCTCCACAGTTCCAGCAGGTATGTGAACTTAGATGGCAGGGATACAAGTTTTCTATCAAATGACGGATATCCGAAAATTCGAGATTTTGATGAATTTTGGCCCCCTCTGATATACATTGTTGTTACAACACAATTCACACAAAATTATGTAAACGAATATGTGGCAGTCTTAGTCTTATATTATTTTGAGCTACTGAGCCTAAAGATGTCTCAACCAAACTTCAAATACTAAGACTAAGGCCACTTAAAAAAAAAAACTTGTTTCTCATCACCGCGCGCGTCAGCAAAAACGTTTTTAGAAGATTTTTTTTTTTTTTTTTTTTCATAGATGAGATGAAACTTTGATAGAAATCATGAAAAATATGAGTATTTGGTATCAAATTAAAGCTCCTGATGTAAGGAATGCATTCAATGGGGTTATATGGTTGGCAAAAGTGATGCATCAAGTGGTGTCATGTAACCAAATAAGGGGGCATCCACCAACCACGACAAGGCTACGACAATGGCTTTCCGACAAGGTCCACGACAGCTCTACAATTGGAAGCCTTGTCGTAGCCTTGTTGTGGTTTGTGGACCCCAGTTCCCGACAAGATGCTACAACAAGGCCACGACAGGCAGCAACATGAAGCTTGTCGGGGGCCTTCCGACAAGGCTATGACAATATCGAACATGTTCGATTTTTACTACGACTAGACCTTTGTCGTGGAGTGTTGTGGATTCCTCGATATCACTGGTGTAGTGTGTCGGAACCACGGGTGCCTTTTTTATGGCAACCAGCAACGTCTACGACACGCCACGAGACTGCTGTCCAAACCCTGCTCTTCTCAAGACAAGGCTGCAACAAGGCTACGATTGGAACTTTTATGTCAGCACTTGTCGTAGCCTTGTCGTGGTTGGTGGACGCCCCCCTTTAGAGTAAAACCCCACTCCTGGGACACCCCACACGCTCCTGACACGCCATGACACTGCTGTGTTGGTGGACCCCAGTTCCCGACAAGAGGCTACAACAAGGCCATGACAGGCTGCGACATGAAGCTTGTTGGGGGCCTTCCAACAAGGCTATGACAATATCGAATATGTTCGATTTTTGCTACGACTAGACCTTTTTCGTGGAGTGTTCTGCATTCCTCGATATCACTGGTGTAGTGTGTCGGAACCATGGGTTCCTTTTTAATGGCAACCAGCAACGTCTACGACACGCCTGCCTCCACTAGTGCAGCATGCTAAGATAGCCTGACACGCTCCGACACACTCCAACACTCCCAGGCAGGGACGATGAATGCCTTAAGGCACTCCCATGCAGGGGAGGAGGAATGCGACAAATTCATAGACTTTCTAAATATTGTCAAAATAATTGAAAAGATGTGCGGAAAAAATATGTAGGAATTTATCTCACCCGTCACATTGACTATTGGGCTAACATCTGTGACATAATCACCCATTACACACAGTAAAATGAGTGAGATATTAGGAACTTACAGTGAGACTGCAAGGTATGACCTAAATAAGTGTCTGAAGTCCATATTATTACACTTCAAAAGTCATCTCTGACCCAGCAAAAAAAAAAAAAAAAAAAAAAAAAAAAGCGCCCTCGTCATATTTTTCATGGCTTGGTGATGAGAAACAATTTTTTTTTTTGAGCGGCCTAATAGTGTATTTTAAAAAGAACAAACATACATTGAATATTCATGACATTAATAATGTTGCAAATGCTCACATTATTAATCTTTTTAGATTTCCCACTTTTTTGTCAGTCCGAATTTCACTCCTGTAGATGTTTGCAGACTTGTGTATACGGGTTCTAAGCCTTGAGCACGTCTATCACGTTAAGCTGGTCTTACACCAGTCTCGATGCGGCCTCACTGGTTACTTGAATAGCGGTAGCTCTATGTAATATGGATAAGGCCGTTATTGTTTGTGCTATTTTTTGATAATACTGAAGTTATAGACGGAAGAATGAAGACCCCACCCATTCTTTTCTCTCTTCAGGCAATGAGTTCGTTCAGTGCCGCTTTAGCTTCGGGTCAGCTGGGACCGCTCATGGGGCAGTTTGAACTTGGTGACGACGTCTCGGCTGCTGCTGCACAAGGAGGTAAGAAGGACTACAGATAACCTGTACCGAGTATATAACGCTTTTAACAAGAAAAGCAGCAAAACTTGTGGATAGCAAAATATCCACATGAAAATGTATCTATAGTTATAAAATCGAATCATGAGGCAAGTCAATTTTGATCCGAGATTTGATAAGAGGCAAAAAGAACTTCAAAGAGGTTCATAACTGTGTTCTAGGAATCTGTCAAGACCCAGTCAAATGGTATTGGTTTGTAAAAATCTTTGCAATATCATTTACCAACAGATTTTGGGTTGACATACTTTGTTGGGATAATTAGAAAAAGTTCTGTTTACCATTTTGAGATAAATGTCCAGGGAGCATGCAAGGTTTCTCCTCTCCTTGCAAATGGGTCTATTGAGTTGTATCTTAGTAAATGCATCCTATTTTATTTATATCAACCAAAATTTAAGATGCCTGATAAGTCGTAATCAGATGAAACCTTGATCACCACCCCCCGATTAATTCATAATAGGCTATGAACCAAGAAATCTGCTTGGCCTCACTCTTTACCAGAGCATCTACTGTGTTTGGAGATTGGGGAGCGTATCTATGATCCGTTCCTATGGTTTGGGTTGGGTTTTTTATCATCAGAAATCTGTTATTGGTACCTTCAAATTTAACATGTACGGAGCGCTCAAGTAATAATATTTTTACCAATAAAAGACAAAGCACCATATTAGCTACGGCAGTGTCAAAGCTGGTTTTCATGTGGTTGATTTGCTTGTTGTCGCACCTTTAAAGTCTTAGTGGTACTTGTGACGTCAGATACTTTTCTCTGCAGATGTGAGTGCATTTGTGTCAGCAATGCAGGCAGCCTTGGCCAAAAAGGAGAAAGAAGAGAAGAAGGAAGAGAAATAGAAACTTGACCTGTTCCGGTCTGAGCCACATGTTGTTGGTACATTTTCCTGCTGTTACTCATGAGCTATGCGATATAAAGTCTAACTAACTTTCAAGGGAAACAAGATTAAGAAAAAGTTTTTTAGAGACAAATATTTCATAGGCTAAAACCATTGCTACGGAAGATTAAGTTGTGTATGTATGGAAAATGCAGGGCGACGATTTGATGCTGCTAGCGTGTTCAACGTGAGAAAAAAAAGAAGACAGTTGTAACACAAAGGAATAAAGTGATGAGTTGTTATCGTAGACGAGTATTTGGTTTATTTGTACTTCATTAGTATCACAGTCGTCACCAGCCTGTAGCGACCAGCCCGCCGCACATGTCCAGCATACAATGACAGCAGTCTCAAATATCACAATCAAGTGTCCATTACACTCAAGGACAGATTAAACGCGTATCCCCCACCCCACCCCCCCTCTCTCGAGAGCAATAATCACAGCTTAGGTTTAGTAGAACGTTCAAATCTGAGCACATTTTTGTTACAAACATTCTGGAGAGTTCGGTATATCAAGGCCTGAACCCACTGAGCTCCGATACACTCCGAGATGGCTACACATTGAAAATCATGCATCATAGCAGTGTCGGAAGGTTGAGAAATTCTGTGTCAGAGTATGACACTAAATTCCCGCATTGTAGGCATGTCGAAAGGTTGAGAATTTTGTGTCGGAAGCATTTCAGATCCCTTGGGTGTCGGTAACGCAGTAGGTTCAGGCCATTAGTCTCTCAAATCTCAAAGCGATCACCTTGTAAGAATAAAACATTTACCTATTCCGGTGTATCATAGGTAGTATCACTGCTGGGAGAGGGTTTTCCCTCTTCATTAAAGGTAAGCGTGTGATTCCAAAATAACCATCCCTTAATCAAAAACCGAATACACAAGTATGTATATATCACAGTATAAAATGTGTTCATTAAGTAATCTAATTCATTACACATTCCCTATATCTACACATGATTAGATAAAGAATTAAATGGGTATTACAGTGACCATCCTGATTTTCTAGGGTTCATAATACAACCCTGGATAGGACTACCATATTATGTCTATGTAATGTATTCTACCACACAGAGTACAAGAGAAAGACGCTTAAACGTGGGTTTCTGGTACCAGCCAGTAACCTTTGTCACACATAAAGATCAGAAAATAGAACGTCATCATGTTCAATACAAAATTTGTTCGGTGCCATAACTGGGGACAAATTACATACATTTTTGGTGTATCAAATATTTCCCGAACGCATGTGTTTTCATATACAAACAATTTCAGCCATATGAATACTACTAGCATTGCATATTCTTTGGTTTAAGAAGTCATCCATAACAATGGGCGAAATATCTCTTCCTAATCAAAATCACGTTAACACTTTCTATATCATCACAGTTTTACAGGCAAAGTCACCGAAATAATTACTAGTGTCATTGTAGATATAGGTTTGGTTGACTGGCCTATCTGAACAAGAAAGTCTTTGAAAACAAAGGCACAGTTTTGACAGCAGTTTAAGTACCACAGTCAAAGGCCATTAAACATTTAAGTCTTTGTAATGTAGCCAATGAGTCTTCAGTAACGAGACACTTGCGTTACAATACCCAAGGTACTTGTAGTTATTCTCATAGACACAGGCACTGTGTGAGTAGCAATAATTTCAAAAGGCAAGGCTTGTTTACATGATCAAGTAGTTAGGAGTCGTTAACAGAACATCACTAAAAGTAGCAGGAGAATTTAGATTTTGTTAGCTACTGTCTTTGCATTAAACCTTCTCAGACAGAGCTTCTTTCTGCATTGATTTCTTCATGCTGGCCGACCCCCGGCTAGTTCTGCTGGCTGCAGACAGGGGGCGTGCACGATGAGTGGTGACGTCATCTTCGTCCAGGTTGAAAGCGGCGTTCGTGAAAGCCGTCTGCCTGCCTGGAATCTGCGAGCGACACAAACAAGTCCGTGTTTCAAACCTCAATCATTTATAAACAGATAATGATATTTTCTCTAACCATTAAAGAAGAAAAGAAATAATATGTAAACATTCATTTACTTTTGTGTCTAAGTTATAGACCTTCTCTGGAGGACAACTAATTTCAAAATGGGGGAGGAAATTATTGTGAAAAGTTCTTAAAGTGTCGCAGTTCGCCTGTTTATAAAGGCCCCGTTGATGTATTTTAGGAGTAATGTATCGACAAGAGGCACAGAGTTAAGATGTGTACGGTTGAACATAAGGAGGGCACCCTCCGTTCCGAGCAAAAGTGTCTCCTCATGCTGGTTGTACCCTTACACGGGGTAAAAGTAAACATCTAACGGAGGGAACCGTTCCTATCAACGGTGACCCCTTACACCAGGTGCCCCCTTACACCAGGTGCCCCCTTACACCAGGTATCCCCTTGCACGGGGTTCTACTGTATATGGAATTTATAGATATGGTCTCAGGGAAGTGTACCTTGTTAAGGCTGGATTGGGATCCCTGCAGCACTTTCTCCAAGCTCTGAGTGCCCTCTGTGAGGGCTGAACTCATGTCCTTGTCCACCCCAGACATAGCCATGTCTCCAAACACCTGTAAATAGTCACAAATATTAGACATAGCCAACTCTCCAAACACCTGTATATTGTCACAAATATTAGTCATAGCCATGTCTCCAAACACCTGTAAATAGTCACAAATATTAAACATAGCTGGAAATTATTATATAGCTTTAGACATTTCCATGTCTCCAAACACTTGTAAATAATCACAAATATCAAAAATAGCGATGTCTCCGAACCACTGTCTCATCTTTTATAAACTGAAAATTTTGATTTCCATGGAAAATACCAAAAATAAAGAGAAAGTATAGAAATATATTTTATGAACCGTGTATCCACGATTATAACTAAAAGGTTCATCAGGCTCAGGATTTGCAATACAACTGTGTCACTCATGGAGAAATAAAGAATGCCACACAAATCTAAAATTAAAAAATAAAAAAAACACTGAGAGAAAAATGCAGCCGAGTCTCACCTCAACGATGGCTCCGTCGGGGAGGCGCAGGAAGTGTCTGTAGAGTTCGCGCAGACCGTCGAGGTGCACGGTGTGGATGGAGATGTGTGTCGTCACTTCCTTCTTGCCCTGCTTCTGCTCAACCCGCTCGCCATTCTCGTCCCAAACCGTCTCCTCAATCTGCAGCGACACCTCACATCTGTCAGGGACTCCCAACACTCGACTAACCAGTTCTAGGGTTGCTAGTATTTGTCGCACACATCATTGGCTATATAGATGTCTCGTCAGTTAATTATGCTCCTCAGGTTACTGGAGTTTATCTCATCCCTGTTATCTTTCTCAAAGACTTAATATTGGGAACTCGTACTCAATGCCCGTGGAGCATTGTAAAAACGAACCCAAAGGTGATGGTCTCACAAACGTTCGCCTATTAATCATTGATAGGGGTGAGATAAATTCACATTTGATCCTTAGCCACTGAAAACACTCAACTCGCTTTGGTCTGCGACTTAGCCTCACTCGGCTTTGACTTATGAAATTACTCCGCAACCAAAACCCACGGCATATTTTCAGTGGCTACGGATCTCGATGCAGTTCCTTCTTATCATATATCTGTGACTAGACAGAGACTGAGAAAGCACATCATTATGGAATGAGGCCAGTTTGTTTGGGGAGAATTGAACCACTGTTTATTGGTGTGAATGAGGCCAAATTTATTTGTCTTTGTTTCACACAAGAAAAACAAAATTATGAACTGAAAATAAAAACAAAGATTTCTTTGGAAAATAGGAGAAAAAATTGCTGATTTCTGAATGGTAGAAAAGCGACATACCGTCTCCTCCTCCCAGATGTAGTCGTAGACGGCCACCTTGCGCCGCTCGCCCTCCTCGCCGCGCCACTGCTCAGCGTGCTTGACGACGTAACTCAGCTCCTGGTTGGATACTTCCAGGTCGTACGGAACGAAGAACATGTCCTCGTGTCCGTGCAGGCGCCAGTAGATGTCCAGCATGCGCCCGTTGTTGTGAAGTCTGTGTCCGCAATTCACATACAGTTAAACTACGTTAATATTTTTGTTTTTGTCATTAAAAAGGTAGCATCGGCTTCATTGAGAGATTTTATCGCCACGTCTCGTATACAATATCTTTGTTATAACAAACACTTGGTTACAACAAAGAGATTGGGGTTCCTGATTATTCTCTAAACATTTCTAAGTACAGAGACTCGGTTATAACAAAGTACTTCTGAGCAAAACTAGGATGCAACAAAGTAATATTTATCAGTGAAGTGCCAATTTTGTTTAATAAAGTAAGAATTTTGGACATATATCATTGATTATGATTCTCAACCCATAATTTCAATTTGATTTTTTTAAATAAATCTTGTGTCTAATATTTCTCTAATAGGTGCAATTTTGAATTACAATAACTTATATTTCGCTACCTCGAATTTCACAAGCTCAATGAGACAGCCGCTTTAAACACTTTTGATAGGGAATAACGTTTAGAATACGAGGCGTGAGCACTTCTGACCACAGAAAAAAAAAAAAAAAAAAAAAAAATTGATAGGGAATAACTGCAGCTCTGTAAAGCGATGTTGAAATAACTAACCTGAGGAAGTACATGTACAGGATGGCGCCGGCGGTGAAGCAGCAGAACAGGTAGAGGAAGACAGTGATGAGAATACCAGCCGTGCCCGACCCCTCTGCCGTGTAGAAGTTCCAGTACAACTTGGCGAAGTCAGCGATTGGATTGTCCCCACCGAGATTTCTGAACCGCTGTGTTGGTAAATACATGTATGACCAGATTGTAGGATTGCATAATTAAACCTCTGATGATCTACAGGTTGTACACCATGTAGTGAAACAGAAGTGAGGCGGAGGGTGTTATTCTCCAGCGCTTCAAGTTGTCAGTAGTTTTTGATAAAATTTACATTACCAGCTTCTACTGCAAAAAAAAATTGGGTTAAAGATCAATGCGATTCTGATATAGAAACAATGAAGGAATAGTGTACCGAAGCATATTTGAAATGCCTAAAATGATGAGAGTGCTGCCCTCCACTATATTGATTGCTTTAACCACCTGATATAAGGCTGCCGTGTGATCATCTTCCAGCCACATTGCGATGCTCTTTTGTGGTCATGCAGTCAGCCCAATGGAACATGCCCTTTTAATTTGTCATTATTCATGAACTACTGTTTCTATTGGTATGCACGATGGCAATGTGTATATATGTTGGTACAGAAAGGTAACACAGATATGGACAGTGTAGACGGAACACACCCTTAAAACCGGCATTGGGATGACTATACATGAAGAAGTGTATGCTATGTTACCACTAAAGTGCCTAACTACAATAAATAATAAAGTAAACAAAGACACCGAGATGTACCAAACAAAAACAACGGAGAACACAGGACGAACCTGCAGGGCTGCATCAATGATGAGAATGAGCAGCCAGTCGAGAAAAGCCTCAATGCCGAAGACGATGACAAACTTGCAGCCCATGTCTGGGAAGTTGCCGACGAGCTTCTGCAGGACCCAGACGAGGAAGACGAGCAGGGCGAACAGTGCGATGATGAAGAAGGGTCCAATCAGCACGATCCCGATCTCCTCCCTCACTGACAGCAGCGTGTTCTGGTAGTTCAGGTTCACCGTGTACGGCAGCAGCTCAAACCTGTAACCCACAGGTAGCCACATGTAAAACCTCGTATGTTACACTTTAACAGCAGAATGTGCGCTGCCGTATTGTATGATAGCAACTTAACCCCCTCACAAAATACACTAAGACTCTAACAGTAGAGCACTGCCGTACTGTATGATAGCAACTGAACCCCCTCACAAAATACACTAAGACTCTAACAGTAGAGCACTGCCGTACTGTATGATAGCAACTTAACCCCCTCACAAAATACACTAAAACTCTAACAGTAGAGCGCTGCCATATTGTATGATAGCAGTTTAACCCCTTCACAAGATGGCTAGATTCATATCTTTGAAAAAAAGAATTTTTTTTAAAACTTTATCCTGAAGCGGGTGTTCCACCAACCAGGCGCTAGCCCAGGCCGGGGGCCGTACGGGGGTCGCTGTCAGACGGCCGGCTCGGTGGAAGAGCACGAAAGAGACTCCCGGCGCCGCCGAGCCATCCACCAGCATCGCCATGTAATGGCCGGTGTAGAATCCCACTGCCGCCACCACTCGGGGAAGGGCCGCCAGCAGCCTGTGAAGCGCCAGCCAGCTACATATATATGGCGCTGGTGGTGACAACCAGTGGCAGGGCTACTTACACACCTGCAGAACGCCTAGCTGGTGGAACACTCGCTTTAAGGTTAATAATCAGAATGTTCCCAAGAAATGTTTTTTATATCCCAAAAGATTAAAAGCTCGGATCATGATCAATAACTAGCATGTTAAAGATAAACTTTTCAAGGGTATTTGTAGAATGATATGAAAAAAGTATAGTACTACAGTAAAACCCCGCGTAAGCGGACACCACCCGTTCCGGGCCAAAGTGTGCGCTTACGCGGGGTGTCCGCTTACGCAGGGTTTTCAAGTTTACGCCGGTTCAATATACAAGTGCTTTATATCGATATGTAGGGAAGATAGAGGCGAGGATAAATCTGAAATCATGTTTTCAGTATCTCAATTGGGTCCGAAGTTATCAAACTTTGAATTACAAAATTTATTTTCTATGAATATAGCTACGAACATTCATGAAAAACAAAAATTAATCTATTTTTGTTAGGGTGTCCGTCAGAGGTGTTCGCTTACAAGGGGTTTTAGGCTTTTTCATACTGAAATAACTGTCAGCTTACGCAGGATGTCCGTTTACGCGGGGTTGAATTAAATATCTTATAGAGGGAAAAATTTTCATTCCGAGCAAAAGTGTCCGCTGACGCGGGGTGTCCGTTAGGCGGGGTTCTACTTACGCAGGGATGCCAGTGAGGTCTCAGAAAAAACCCTGAAATGTTAACACTCTATTTGCTTCCAATTTTAACTTTGATATGCTGATCATTTGACACAAATATTAAATAGTAGTACAAATATCACGTTTTGTAATAAATGCAAATACTTAAAGACCTGAGAAAGTCTACTACAGATATGACCACCCTAATGCCACCACCACCAGCCTCCTGAGATTACAAGCAGCTCAAGTTTCATTAAGCTCCACTCTCAAAACATAGTTCTTAGTTCAGGGGTTTCAGGTGGTTTCAGTTAACCTATGGCAGTCCACTATAGTGCCACTGAGTCTGACTCTGCAAGGCCCTGGGACCCACAGGGTACCACTGGGTGCAGCCTGACACCAGCCACCGGGCATGGCTCCAGCTACTGGCTGCCTATTTAAAGATACACTACATTTCAATAGAATGAATGGTTATTTTCAGAGTTGAGAAAAATACCTGAAAACCTGAGATTCCCTGAGAACTGGCATCCCTGTGTACATATAATGCATTCATCAGTTGAAGATGCTGGATTATTCTTCCACGTCACAATCGTACATGAATCTACTTAAATCCAGACAAACATATTTAAAGGTAACCTATGCGTGAGTAGATTTTTTTTTTATTATCATTCAAATTAGGTTCATTAATTTGACCCACGCTCATAAAGGACTGGCGGCATGCTAGAGAAAGCCCACAGATGGACCTGTGAATGTCAGCTGATACTAACTTGTTGATGGGTATCGCAAGTCCCTGTAGCAGCAGCCATTGACCGACGTAGTGCAGGTAGAGGCGGAGGAAGAAGATGAGGATGAACATAATGATCATCCCCCAGAACTCACGACTCCTCCACTGAGAGAGACCTAACTCGGCGAGGAACTGGCGCCCCACGTACGCCATCTTCTCCGAGCTGTTCTGAGCCAGGTGTCCCTTGTCAGAGAGACGGTCCCTGCAGACAAATTACACAAATAACTAAATTAAAAATCATATATAGATCGAAAAGAAAACATCTCATATCATGTATATTATGTCTTGGAGGATAGTTGTAACATGTTTAATCTGTGATAAGTTCAATATAATTGTATCCAAATCAGTGATAAAATCATCATTCATCTTATCCTGTTACATTACATACATGTCTTTTCCTTAATATCTTAAGTTCTTATGGTTACTGATATTTCTGTTTTTTATATGTTAAATCTATACAACACATGCCAGCCGTGGTTAAGGTGTGACAAATGGGTCACACGACTACTTGTACCTATTTTACATATGGGGCTGTTGGAGCAGTGTTCAATACCAGACTGTATAACCACCGGAATTGGTGAAGTTTATTAATTAAAACAAAGATTTATAATGAAAAAAAAACCCGCGTGTCCCATGACGTGAGCCCTAGACTGAATGTGTTCATGACATACATGACGGCGTAGGTGTGCTCCTCCAGCTGCTCCTGGTAGGTGAGGCGCTTTTTGCGCGTGCGGCGTGTCAGGACGGGCGTCTTGGGGAGAAGCGTGTAGAGCTGTTTATGATACTCGTCCACCGGGTTGTTAGGGTACTTCTGTAAACAGCCACAACACAACAAACAGTTACCACTTACTCCTATAAACAGCTATATCAGACAAACAATGCCCATGGTTCATTGACAGAAAATGCTACCAAGGGCTTCAATGATAAAAACATTTACCAGAGATATATAAACACGTTCTCTCAGCCTCCTACGGGATAAGAGAAGTTAAGATCCCATGACACGAGCAGAAAGATATAAGGGGTGCATAATAGCAGGGATGTCAGTTGGGGTCATGAAAAATATATAAAAGGAAATATTTTTCATGTAGAATTTACTGCCTTGGAGAGACTTAGAAAACATGGAATACAAATTGTCACTGACCATGGAATGGGGCTAGATATATGTGTGGGGAGTTTTGAACCACTACTCATTGGTGTTTATGAGGCTAAACCTATCCTCTCTTTGTTTTTCACGTTAACTGTGGACTGTTGACAGGCAAAAACCGCCTTCCAGGTCGGCAACTCACCAGCCTACGAGTGCGAGATGTTAACTCTTTAAACACTCTTGCTTTACCTCCAGACCCAGAGTGCTGTGATGGGAGTCATATTAGTTTCAACAATGTTCATAAACTATCAAAGAGACATGGTGATTCTATCTTTCTTTGATATAGTCCCAAACAATCTTTTCATTTTCTTATTTTTTTTAAATATTTTCATCTTCCTTTGTGCACCTTTTCACAGTTCAGCAGAATATGCTGTACAGTCATAGGCATATTCTAAGTTTTAAACTTTGGAGGGGGGTGGGGTGGGGTTAGGTGTGTAATAAGGGTTAATACACAAATTATCATAGTACAATGGAAATTTCACACACTGATTGATAGGCCTCTAGATGTCAATAAACGCTTCTATAAAAAGCCTATGTCTCAGTCCTCACCTTGTAGTACATGCCGGGCTGGCCCTTGACCGGGTAGAAGCCGTTGTTCTGCTCGCCGATGTAAACGTTCTCCTCGTCGTAGTCGGACTCGTCCGACCCGTCCCTCACCTTCACCTTCTTTGGCCGGTGCACCTTGCGCGACCCGATCGTCGTCATGGGACGGCGGCGACGGATATCAGTGCGTCCGTTCACACTGGCAAGACTCTGCTCAAGAGAAGTTAACTGTTAGAATCTCGCACTCAGTGGTTCTTGGTACGGCTCCCAAAATCTCACAAGACAATCTCTATTAGGCAAGATATGATTAGACCGCTATGATTGAAATAGCTTATATAAATACAAGAGGGCTTACAATTCAGTAGTTATTCTTATTATGACAGAAGATCTATATAGTAAGGTAAGTTTTATTTCTATGACTATTATTAGAGCATTAATAATTTTCCTGGTGAACGTGGTGAACAAGTTATACTGGACACTTTTTCAACAAGTTAGGCTTTTAATGATTTCCAAATACATAATAATAATAAGGAAACATAGTAAGTGTCTGAATTACATATTTCCCTCATTCTTCGATGTTGGCAATTATTTTCAACCGAAGCAACTTGGAACAGATTTTGTTCAGGATCACTAAATTGCATGCTCCACTGGGCAGGCAGTATGGCATGAAAAGTGTTCCAAGGAGTTGCTGTGCAGCAACGCTATTGTTAGCCCAAGTATAGAGACCGGCATGGTGGAGCAGGTACATGTCCACACGGAGATGAGCCAGCGATGAACATGTAATGAACTGCTTATGAACTGGTAAAACCTTATTAATTAGATGTTTCCAGTTAGCAACTGGGCCAATGGGTTTGGACACTATAGGCAACATAAACAAACACTCTTTTGAAGCCATATCCCTGGCCTGGTGGAGCACACCCTTTACTATGTCTCCATATATTGAAAAAAAAAAAAAAAAATTTAAATTGAATTCTTGTGAAGGGTGGTGCATGTACCTCGCTGGATGTGGAGTCGGGCCGGGCCTTGGACTTCTCATAGTATGGGTCCAGTATCATATCCGACTTGGAGCGGTAAGGTGGCAGTTTCTCTGACACCACGTCTTCCTGTGACGTCATAGCGGGACGCAGCTCGGCTGAGCTGCGCTGGAGCTGTCCCAAGGTCAGGTTCATGTCCGACTCCCTGTCAGAGAGAATTCAGGTGAGACCGGACACCAAAGTGTACAATAATACGGTTAAACATCTGAAAACGTTCAGATGGAAATTTATAGCACTCCTCATTGCCGTACAGTCTACCGTCCGGCGGTTAGACAAATATCTCCTGGTGCTGAATTTAGAATAACTTTTGAGGATATATATAAATACACGGATGAGAGTTGGGGTCAGGTAAAAGAATGGCCATAAAACAAACTTGGGGCGGGTATACATAACGCCAGGGGACGGACCTACTTTTGTCCAACCCCGATATTTGATCATGTGATATGACATGTGATCCTTATTTCTATTATCTGTTTTGACTAAAATTGTTAGACAACATACTGCAAATATATCCTCTCGAGGTTTCAAGTTAACTGATTCATTATTTCTTGATAAAACAACGATATCGCAAATATTGTAAATATTGCCTCAAGGCATTATCTGGTCTATGCTGGAAATGCCTCAGGGTATTATCTGGTCTATGCTGGAGAAGGCATTTTCAAGGTATTATCTGCCCTGAATGGGCTAAATAGTACACAAAGTCGGGGTCTTACCTGGAGAGGCCTGCGCTGTCCTCCTGCGGCGACACGTCGGGCGCCGACCCGGGAACGGGCACCTCGCCATCACGGTACTCCTCGCCGCCCGTGTTTACTCGGTCCGGATAACTCAGCATGCCCGACGAGAACTGTAACTCCACCTCGTACTCCTTCTGTCCAGCCAGGTACCTAAACACAACAATCAGAGGTCAGTCACTTTTTTTTTTTTTACTTTTGCCATGCAAGGTCTTTGACCCTATTCATAATTCACAGTAGTAGTATAGTGTTGTATTAAGCAGGAAGTGCATTGAGATCCATAGCCGCTGAAAAAATGCCATGAGAAATCTCATGGGGCAAAGCCAAGTGAGATTATGTAGCAAACCAAAACGAGTGGCATATTTTCAAAGGTTACGGATCGAGTGTAGTTCAGATTTTATCTACTGTTGTTTGCAAAGTCATCCCCAAAGCAAAACCTGCCTGGAGGTATCCCTATGCTATTGACTCATGAAGCCTCCAGGCATCACGGCACTTATTACTCGATTTTACAACAATGAATTATTCATCAGATTTTATCAAAATTTTGTCAAAAACTTGGCAATGTCTATATATGACTATATGAGAGTGATGTCCGTGATTCTCAGAACAAACCCGCCGTCCCTTAGTGGCATTTATCCCACCCCTGATAAAAAGACGCCATAGGCTTAATATTGGCAGACTGTATTCGAGCGAGCGTGCAGTAAAGTGTTATTTATTGCACACAGGTAACAAATGAATTATTGGAGACGTGTAGGATAAATACCAAATTGAACGAGTCAGTAGTGTTAATGTTTATCGCACTCTGGTCAGGTCTGCTTCTCAATACGCTCGGCTAACGCATCGTGCAGTAAATTGCGAACTAACCACCGTGCAATAAACGCTAACACTACTCTTGTCCAGTTTCTACTAAGTACCCTAATGACCCGGACACAGATGGTCGTCCTTAAAAGGTGAAGTGTTTTACCTCATCTTGATTGTGATACTTAAAGTCAGAGGTACAGTACTTACCTTGGCAGTTTAACGATCTCAAAATACAAGTTGGCCATCCAGTGGTCGATGTCAGATGAAATGAGCTCCTCCAGTTTCTCGTGTTTGTCAATCTCCGGATCCATCTCCCCGCGCAGGAAGGGAGCCTTGTACCTGAGACAGAGTGACACCTGTATAACCTCTCACTCAACTTAAAAGCTCTAACTTTCATCTGCTCATTTGACTTCTTCCACCAGATATATCTGTACTTCACTGTATTTCACTGTACTTCACGTAATTGCCACCATCTTTTCAAACAGCGGAATCCAATTTTCTTCCAGAGCTAAGCTCTATATATTGCTGGTCAGATTTTAACTTTGTTACCAAACATCTTACATCAAATTTTAATGTTTAACTTAAGGATTGAAGTAGATAGCTTTACACAATTATCTTCTGTCGAACCTATCAAAATCAGGTAGTAGAAATATCCACAGAATACCAGATATAATGTTAAAAATTATTTGTTATGGATAATTATACATCGAGATCTGGGACAGTTGCAACGTTTCGTCGAACTTGATTAGACTTCTCCATGCAATCAAAAGAACCTAGCCTAAACCTGAATTAATCCAAGAATATAGATACTAAATAAATACTACCAGAGATATGTCATTTTGTCTGTATGTATCACTGGACAGATGTAAAGACCGCATATCATACAATATAGAGACACTTACTTGCCCTCGACGACGTCGAAGCGGCCGTCGGTGATGGGGAAGCAGCCCCAGCTGACGACGCGGTCAGTGGGTACAGTGGCGCCACGCAGCAGGAAGAGCTCGAAGACGAGCACCATGCCAGGTCTGATGCCGGGTTTAGATGGCAGTACGGTGAACACGCTCTGGTCCATCTGAGTGCAATAATCACCCACCGTTAGTCACCCACCAGAAATACAGCTCTCATACCAGTGATACAACCACCCATCATTAATCTCCCACCAGAAATACAGCTCTCATACCAGCGAAACAACCACCCATCATTACTCTCCCACCAGAAATACAGCTCTCATACCAGCGAAACAACCACCCACCATACTCTCCCACCAGAAATACAGCTCTCATACCAGTGATACAACCACCCATCATTACTCTCCCACCAGAAATACAGCTCTCATACCAGTGATACAATCACCCATCATTACTCACCCACCAGAAATACAGCTCTCATACTAGCGATACAATCACCCATCATTACTCACCCACCAGAAATACAGCTCTCATACCAGCGAAACAATCACCCATCACTACTCAGCCAAAGCCTCCTAAAAACTGATTAAATAGTTTATGTCAGCTAGCCATGGAATGGGTCAGTTGGTTTGTACACTATAAGCACATTTGGCAGACTCCTGGCAGAGTCGAAATTCGTTACCTTTGGTGTCTATTGTTACGGGGTCCGCTCTAATGTGAACTGCGTGTGGCAGGTGTCATTGACTACATACCTTGATCTCAGAGTTGTAGAAGTGTCCATCGTGAGTGAGAGGCAGGGTGGTCCCGCCCCACTGCTGGCCCTTCAGACTGGACCAGCGCAGCACGTGACCTCCCAGACGGTTATAGAGTGAAACCATCAACACGTAGCGGCCCCCTGTACGAGAACCAACGACAAGTCTACATTTAAGGCATATCCTACAGTTCACAGCGGCGCCACCTGGTGGTTCTTAAATATTGATAATCATCTGATCAAATTGGTGACTTCTGACCTATTCTAATGCCAATTGATTAGAATATCAAAATGTATCTAGTATGCCATAACCCAATATACTGAGAAATAAAGCGTTTTTCAATTCGTTCAAATATAAGGAGTGACCCATGTGTTTTTAATTCAAATGTATTGTACTACACATGGACTGTATAGAGTTTCTCCATAGTATCCCTTCTAATACAATATTGTACGCTTTAATGAATACACATACTTGCATGACTGTAGTTTACACATCTCATTGTATAAAGAACCATCCTATTTATGTAAACAGTACAACGAAGGAAAGGGGACTACACATGTACTTTCTTGGAGAACTCACCTGGAAGTTTGTCTCTAATGCCGCGGAGGGATCTCAATTTAATTTGGACGGGCTGCGGTGTTTTTTCCCAGTCCACTTTCCAGCGCCGGCCTTTGCTGCCGCCGTAATGTCCGTCTGACAGGGTCAGGTCCCCGTACATCGTCTGTGGACAAACACAACAACGTCTCAGCGCCTCACATGTATACTTCTGTGCATATATCTATCAAACCCTACAACACTATACATTTGTACTCGCCTATACTAATATAAAGATAATACTGTACTCATATATCTTCATAATATCTTCTCAATTTTATCAAATCATGGAAACATTAGTACCTATTTTGATATTTTTAGATTCATTTACATTTTTTGTTCCTTATATTTTTTTTGCTGCTTTTGTGGAAAAAATACATAGAATATAGACAATGAGTAAGAGGCCTAGTCAGGCTTTATTACGTACAAAATAAGTTATTTTCGTCATGTCTAGACAGAATTCATTAAGGGACAAACTCACTGTTACTTCTCCCTTGCGAAAATTGAGTTTAGATATGAGCTGGTTCTCGGCGCGTCGGAAGGCCTTGTGGATCCTGTCAAGCATCAGTCTCTCGCGCTGCTGCAGAATCTCCTACAGAAGATGATGACACCAACAAGACAGTAAGTACAATCCATCCTACTCTGTCCACGGTTTTAATACACTTCACACACTCAGGGATGTCAATTGGGGCCAGGAGAAAAGTGGAAATATCTTTCACATAGAATTTACTGCCTCTGATTGAGGCAACATGGAAATTACATCAGTGTAGCCTGAAATGTGGTTCAGGGTGTTTGGGAAGTTTAAAGCACTTGCCTGATTGGGGCTCAATCTATACTATGTTATCTTTATACAAGAACGAATAATTTCATAAACTGGAAACGAAGACAAGGGTTTCTATGGAAAAGTGGAAAATGGCCATCTCTGTCTTAAGCGTGTGAATAAGATGAACAACAAGAAACAGTGGGAGTTACAACATTTGCTTGTGTTGAAGTTGAATTCTCGTATTTCTTTGATTTTTCCATATTAAAGCCTTATCTCTCGATTCTATATTGATTACAATATGCAATAATACGCGTGTCCCTCTGGCATTGTCCATTTACAAAGTCGCCGAGTGATATCCACCTGCTGGGAACCGACATTTCCATGCACTACTTACATAGTGATTTACCTTCTCCTACTTATCGTTCCTTATTGTATCAATAAATGTGTAAACGCATGCTTACTCCAAGTTCCGCCTTACTCTATTCAACGACATCTAAAGAAGGAATACCTCTATGGTGGATATATAGATGATGACATATTGTTCAGTTACCTTGGCTGAACCGAAATTTGTTAATGTGATTTATAATTCTCCCTGACTGATAGAGTTCCAACAGCTATACCACAAGACAGCATGTGTCATATAAGGTTATGGAAGTCAGTTAAGGAGAAGGGCTCTGATGAAACTAAGTTCCTCATTAAAATGCACTTGAAAAGATACTTGCAATTTCAAACCGGTTCATAATTGTTCTTTCCGTATACTACTTATGTGCTGACCTTTGAATCATTGCAATGGGGGTATTAAAAGACATTGTTGTGAGAGACAATGAACCCGTTTTCGCTAAATTGTACGGTGCCTAGGTAACGATTTTTTTTAGCTGTAACCCATCTTTTTCACGGACAAAGAGAGCCTAGTTTGATTTTGGTGGGGTTTTATATTTCGGCACGGTCAATGGAACCCAGGCTTTATACCGCATCGTGTGGGGCATAAAGTTTAATAGGGGTCGTCCATAAATGACGTCGCGCGATAGATCGCACTTGCGCCCAAAACTATCAGAAAAAATTAGCGCTTCCACCACCAGCTATGCTTATAGAATTTTTTTTCCCAATCCCGCCGGTTCCCCATTTCACCTGGTTTCAGCATTTATAAATAGGTCTCTCGGTGGAATCCACGCTTAGATATTTTAACATACATAATACTTTGGACGTTTACAACATACCTCGCGGCGTTTGATGAGGCGTCTCTTTTCTTTGAGGTCCCGGGCGACCCGTTTCTTGGCCTCCTCCTCCTTGACGATCACCTCCTGCTGACGGTCCCGCACCAGACGCGCCTCCTGCTCCTGGTACTTGATGTGCTCATCGCGCAGGCGTAGCTCCTCCTCCTGTAACACGCGCGATGATTGGCTCATTCAGTTTCAATATCGACATGGCCCTGACGCTCACAAATAGAACTACATGTACTCTTTAGAGGTGTTTTTTTTTAATGTAGTAAAGAAGTTGATAATACATTAGCATCTTTAACAAGTGACTTATATTTTGCAATGACTGCATTTTATACATTAGAGAGTGTCCACATTATAATACAATTATATAATTTGAAATGACAGCATTATTTTCATTTTCCGGTAGTAATATCCTCGCATTAGCTCGGATATTGCGTAGTCTAGTCCGCCGATCTTCTCATGCACTATTTTGTACACAAGGGACATTTTCCCCCGTAACCTCCACTGTGTAGGCTGGATATCACGACCGCCCGTAATCTCTGCCCGGTGAATTAAAACTCCCCATAGGTTTAGTATGTTGACTCCATATTAGGTGAAAAATGAATACTAATGACTGGTTTTGTTTACGAGTGGCCGTGATCTCCACCATATGAATTACACACTCCCTATAGGTTTAGTACAGAGGCTCCGTATTAGGTGGATATCAAATAAGAAGAGTACATACACAATATTGACTGGTTTCAGATACAAGCGGCCGTATGCTCCGAGGAGTTGACCCGTCGTAATATCTGAGCATACGCGAGGATATTGCGTAGAGTCAAGTCCGAGGAGCATACAACCGCTTTTATCTGAAACCAGTCTATATTGTATTTATCATCCACCTTTTCTGCACAAGTGACATTTCGATATCAGTTCATGTTATTTAGGCACTATTTTTCCATATGCGCCACCCGGAGCATACAACATATCCGTATGCGCCGGGTATGTCCATACACGCTGCCTATGTGTTTTCTATGGACACTTTGTATTAGGTGGATAATAAACCGGAGATCCCACAGTACCTGCACGTCCTCCAGGGTGATGGCGCCGATCATGAGCACGTCGTCCTTGACGCCCTCCTCGAACAGGTCGACGTAGGGCGGGATGTCCTCCTCCTCGAGGCGCAGTTTGAGCTCGGAGATCTTCTTGTAGCGCGGGACATGCTCGGGCTGCGTGAACAGTGAGGGCGGGTCGCGCTGAGTCTCCAGGTCCGACTCGCCGTCCTCCAGCGACGCCATCAGCCGGTACAGGTCGGGCAGGTTGGTGTCCCGCCCGGGAGGTTCTGTCAGGTCAACACACACCTCGTCTTCACAAGCACATAAAACTAGGCCAGTTTCCTCCTCCCACACCCCTTTTTTATCCTTATTTGATTTAATTCAATTACTTTATTTCACTCAGTTTACACAAGTCCATTAGTAAAAATGAGTATGAAAAAATACTATAGATATATGTATGATGTCTCAAATGTAAAATGGTAAAAAACAGTTTATAAACGTTAATATGGAGGGTAGTTTTTGCGTAACCTTTTCGTTCCGTTAGACCTCCCGTAGGTGGTCCGTAGTTCGAAAAAAAAAATTTCCGTGGTCGCTACGTGGTGGGGATAGGAGCTCGGACATTGCAACGCCCCGTTAAAACACATATTAATATGGAGGGTAGTACTGAGTGAATTTAGGATGTGTGCCAGTGCTTCCATATTTGCGAGGTAATAAACTTTACATCGCTTAGACGAAAAAGTCCTGGATAAACATGTTTTCAGACTTTCCAAGTCTTGTCATAAAGCTAAAGCTGTCCTTTCTTTCAAGTCATCGGCATTTGTTTTTGGATGTGTCATTTTTTTGGGTGTTTTGGCTCTGTTCGAAAATACAGAGGTCGTTCATCATATGACTACTTGATTTTTCTTTAAGCACCCGTCTACATTACTCAAGGAAATTAAGCATTTCTTACCATACTGGAACTCCTCGTCATCAAATTCAATACCATAGTCCTTGGGATCTAGCGAATCGAAATTGCGTTTTTCGTATTGCAGAGTCTGTGAACAATTCAAAAGGACAATTTTGAAAATTCATTTATATATGAAAGGCGATATCTACGCTAATTGAGAAAATTTAGCTCAGCATCCTTCAGGTTTCCATTTGAACTCCCCCTCCTCCCCCCCCCCCCAAAAAAAAAGAAATTTTCTCCCTGGATTTACAGCATTTACCCTTGAGATGTATAAAAATAATACTTCAAAAAGAAATTTTAATAGGATATCCTGGAAAATCCCATACTTGATTACAGTCAAGGATTATATCCAAGACAAGGCAATAGACACCTATAGATGAAGCCGATTCTACAACTTCCTGTCAGTTTGAACTTAACTGCTGCAGTTTCTACTGCGACCTATTGTTTTGGATCGGACAACAGTGGATCCAACCATAGAAATAGATCATAGATACAGTTCACTCTCCAGTCCTTGGTATGGATAAGGAAAAATGAAACCCAGCATATTTCTTGGGTTTGTCCTACGGGGCGGGGGAGGGTTGGAAAGACAAGGTTTCATCCAGGTCATACTCATCAGGCATCTCTTTTTTTCTTTCATTTTTGCATCTTACTGGAGACAGACCTGTTAGTTTCGTATTCTAAACACTCATCAGGCATCTATAAATTTGGCATTTGCGAGGCGTGTGAATTTGTTACGGTTAATGCCCTGAAATTTACATTTCACCACAATAATAGTCCATTGAATATGAAAGGGATAGGGACACTCTCGAGTAACAACCCTAACATTGCAAAGACAGTATTTTAGGCTTGTAACACTATGAACAATAACATTTAGGCCTTGTAGTTGACAGGGTCTGGAATAGTTTTGAGAGTAAAGGGTCAAGATCTGGTAAACAATTAAAAACAAAAATTCAAGTGAAGGATTGGTGTAGCTGTACCTGGTACTCTTTCTGGGGTGTGACCTCCTGCTTCTCGTCATCCCCAGCAGGTGGCGCGGTGTGTACGACTGCGGTGGGGAAGTCGATCTCTCCCTGCTGCGCGTTCCCCTCCTCGTCATGGGCCTCTGGTCTCAGAGTCAGCTCCATGTCGGCTGCCCAGTTCAAACACAATATTCACTAAGTTGTTGAGTTATATAGAAATTGACGGTCGCACTGAGTGTCAGGACAAGATGGGATCTAGCTATGACAGATAAACCGATACTACTATCCCATAAGGTATACATTGTGTATGTATTATGTGACAATATAAGTTTTGCTTGTTATCTGCAAGAGTGCAATGTCTGTCGTATGTAAGAGTGTAATGCTTATGAAAAATAAGGGGAGAAAGAGATAGGGAATGAAAAAAAAGACAGCGGAATAAAATGAGGATATATATGGATAAAAATAACCCTGGTTATTTGTGTATTAATACATAGAGGGCACTGTGGCACCTCAAGGTTCTGGACACTCACACTAGAGGTCGCGGCAATTCGGGTTCAAGGGGTACTGCGCATACAATACTAGGCAGTCACACCTCAGCCACAGTACAGGTAGCATGCCAAACCCTACACTTCACAGGAGAGTACTGTTTTTTTTTTATTATTATTGTTAATTTTGTTTTACTTTGTTTAATTAGGGGTGAATAAAAATGTCACTCAACTCCCAGTTAAGTATTCGTGTCATTTATATGTATATTATTACTATGTATACTCTCCTTTCCTCATGTAGATTAATATGAGTTACTATACCATTAGGCAGTAAGGAATATGAAAGAAAATCCTAGATGTGGACATAAAGGAATATAATGGTAGCCTTTTGTCTGGTGTTTATAATAATCTGTGAAATGGAGGAGGCTACATGCTCATCGGTGTTGGCTGCACGGCGGTGAATTGGTCCCATAAAACCTAATAAAATTTTATCGGATGCCTACAAACGTAGCCCACACCTCTGTGGGTTTGCACGATACAAGCATATTTGGCAGACACCCAACGCCGTAAGATTTTGTGCTATCCCAATGGAAAACCCATTAAACACCTGCTTCAAACATATGCATCAGCAGCACTAGTAAGATGGGTGTCAGATTCGATAAGGCTATAAATCCTGATCCATACCAGGGTTGTCCTGCTGTTCCGGAGGCACACCAGTGTCTGCCTGCCAGATTCCGGACCCCACGACGGGAGGGTTCTCCCCGCTCATCGACCCAGCCTCTGGCGTCTGGCGAGCACTCTGTGGTCGCCCGCTCTGAGGTCGCCCGCTCTGAGGTCGCCCGCTCTGAGGTCGCCCGCTCTGAGGTCGCCCGCTCTGAGGTCGCCCGCTCTGAGGTCGCCCGCTCTGAGGTCGCCCGCTCTGAGGTCGGGACACACTCGCTGACGCCGCATCTGCCTCTGGGTTTGGATCGCTTTCCTGGCTTGCTGGAGGGCTGTGGGCAATGGACAGAAAATGTTGATATTTAGTGGTACGTAACATAGTTATTCATTAGTGTTGAAGCATTAAGATTTAAAATCAAATTTGTTGGAAACGCGGCCGAAACACGGCCGAAGTAGGATCACTTTCAACTAGATGCTAAAAGAAACATGTGTTAAAGATTATCCAGATATTTTTCTAATTAAGGAATTAATGTAACAAGAACATGTCACTATTGATAATTGTTGAAGTAAAATACCTCGGATAAACGATATACAATATCTCATGGATATCAATGATTAGACGGACGAATAGGAGGGAGGGAAGAGGGATGTTGGCTGGTCAACAGGCTGTGAATCGACAACTTAGTAAGTGAAATCGTATTGAGTTAATCCAATAACATATATGACAAAAGGCCTCGAACGGCAATCGCTACGGGCTCACTAACTACGTTTCCCTTAATGTTGTATAGAGGCTCGGCCTGTGTGCTTACCTGTTCTGTACGTCAGCTGTGTGCTCCGCCTGGTCCTCGCTGCCGTCAAACTTCTCCACAGTCTCCACGCGCGGCGACACAAACTCGGTGGAGTGTTCTCTCGGGGGACCGGCCGGCGCCACCTCCGCCACCTCGCCCGGCATGGTGGTCGCAAGGTCCCGGCTCGACGTCGTCCCAGCTGTTGGCATCAACCAATCACAGTTACCACTCAAAACGTGATCAGTCATCAGACGTACAAGTACCAGATACCAGCATCAACCAATCACAGTTATCACTCAAAACATGATCAGTCATCAGAAAGTTGTTAAGACGTACAAGTGCCTATACTATCTAGCACAAGATCTTATATATAATTTATTTCCCAATTCTTAGAACCAAGTGTGTAGATTCAATGTCCTAGACCTGGGTATTTGGTTTCTAAAACTCGGACATTCAACGTCTTGTCACCGATTTCCTTATATAAGGTTGTGTTTTACACAGTTATATTGGCTAGTTCCTTTTTTTTCTTTTACTACGTACTTAGAACTTGTAGATGGGAGAGGGAAACTGGTATTGAAAATTCGGAATGTATGGAACTAAAAAAGATTTTCCTATGGAATATTATATTCTAATTTCAGTATCATAGTTCATATATACGTGCAGAAAACTTCGATTTTAACGTATTGTAAATTTGCTCATTTATTCAACTGACGTTACAACAAATTAGAACACATGTACATTTATAGCGAATACAAATGAGAGTTTCTAAAAGAAATACTGTAACTGCATCATACAGTCTGTACAAATATGACAGTACTCACCCTTCACATTTGAAGACTTTCGCCGCACTATATTGAGACAGGTTGGTTGTTGGCAATTTGCAGGGCAGCAGAAATGGATGTAGGAAAATAACAAAATTTATAATGAGTACAATGAATGAGCTCAAAATTCCTTAAGACACACTCGTAGTTAAACAGAAACTACGATGAGTCCTACGCTGATATTTGTCTTATCCTTTACACATAGACATAATTTATTATTCAGGCACGATTTAATTACAAATAGTGTATTCTTCATTTATATCAATTTGAATGAAATTCCGAATAGTCATTATGGTGGCTGAACAAATCTGAATGAATCAAACTAGGTGAGATTATTTTATATCAATGGCAATTCTAATAATTTGACCTGTTCAGATAACCAATACTTATATCATAAAGCAAAATAAACACTTGGTGTTTTAAGTAGCCTCAAAACAATGTTTCATTGATTAATGTGTATTATTGTTGATTTTGATAGATATGTTCCAGGAGTTATGTTGTAGAGAAGGGCAAACCATAAAGGGCATGACTGTTTTAAATCTCAATTGGCCCACTCCTATGTCGGACAACTGGCCCACCGGGCACCAGTCAAAGTACCACCCAAAGTACAGTTTACCACCCAAGTGAGAAGTCAAAGTACCACCCTAGCTCGCTGGGGCCTGACGGACGGCCGCGGTGGTGCGCCCAGTGTTGCTAACACCCTGTGACATTCTACTACGTGTGAGTGTACCTTTTTTCTTTTTTTTTTGATGAATTTTATTAGGGCAATGATGTACAAGTACAGTTGAACAAACAATCCAGGCTCGGCATGGCCGATCTTCCGCCTGGTTCCTCTGCCTTATTTTAGCAATAGATATAGTATAAGTAGTAGGCTATGAGTTTACATATCCACACATCGTCTCCTGGTTTACAATACAATAGATGACTGGTACCCTTATTTCTAATTTAATGAGATGTGATGAGTTGGTTACTTATCTTGTGAATATTATGTAGCAACAGTGAAACAGATGTTTAACCGCAGTAACCAGGTGACCATAACCTTTCTCTGTCAGGCAGAACCATTCCTTTAGGTGTTTTGGGGGAATTTTTGGTTGTCTCATCATTTACTTTGATAATTAAGCTCAGTTAGATGATATAGCGAATAATCGGCTCGAATAATTGCAATTATTCCAAGGTAGAATATGTATATGTTCTGGCTAATTGAGAGAGGTTTCATAGTACGACAGGGAGAATTGGGTATGTTGCAACGCAAACAGCCCACAGTTTGATAAGACACTGGTAAACTTAAATGGCTATTATTTATCTCAGTAGTATTTATATACTCGCTTAAAATACAATAAATAAAACATTAAATATTAGGTTAAGATTTCTTTACTTGCTAATATAAAGTGTACATTAAATAAAGTGCCCGTAGCTTGGACTGGCAAAGCACAAACTCTTTTCTGTGTGCATTTTTTGCCCTTTCTTGGGCAATAAGCTGCATCTCTATATTTGGCGAAGCTCCAAAAGTGACAGAAAGTTACGCTACGGCCGCCGAGTTATGCGCGAAAGTTTTTAGAGCATGAATATAAATTACAACATGCTTTTGATAAACTGTAAAGCTTGAAATAGCTGAGAACTGCACACATTTACACAACCCACAGGGTGGTACTTTGACTTCGATTTAGGTGGTATTTTGACAGGTAACCTACTGAGACATCTGGAATACATGTTTTGCTTGCGATAAACTCCGTAAAAGCGGGAAATTAACATAAGTTACCTTTGGTAAATCAAAATATAAACTCACTTTTTCAGATATTGATTAGTCCTTATCTGGTGTTTCTATGTTAATTATTCCCTGAAATATACCTGAAGTAGTGATGGACGCGGAACGGCAGTATGGCCGCCCATGTTTAGATGAAAACAAACAACACAAAAAACGGATTTTTCTGACAGAAAAGCATAATCAAATTAAAAGATATTTCAGGATGACATCTATGTATTTAACATGCATGTTCACCAAATTTCATAGTCTCCTTATTATTGTTTCCTTTGTGAGACACCTTTAGATTCTGCCATATAAGACACCTTAGTCAAGGGTGAGACATGCTTTTCGTGTAGGCCAGTTGTCTTGGGCGAGTTGAGATTTAGGCTAGTTGTCCCAACCCCAAGGGCATGTCAAGATGGAGAAATTAACCTACCGTTATAATTATATTTATAAACATACCTTTGGTCCCTTTCTGTGGCTTATCGCCCCGCTTTGGGGGTGGAGCTTCTTTGTCGGCCATTATCTATAACCTGGAATAAACCATGTTTGAAATGCAGCGAAAAAAAACCAGTAATTTTTCAGTTCGTCGCCTCCCCCCCCCCCCCCCCCCCCCACTTTCAGAACCCCCACTTTCAAAATGTTCTGACGCCCCTGCAGTACATATGTATACAATCAGATATACAAATAATCTATCCAAACCAACAATGTATACGGTTTATAATGCCTTACTTATATCAAAGATCTGGATCTAGACAGAGCCTCTGACCAATTCTCTGCTTATATAATTAACACTAGCACAGTAGCAGGGTAACATAACTTCCCTGTTAGTTACGTTTTAACTTTTAGCTTTACCATGGACCAAGAGTCAAGAGTGTCAGTATGTTGCAATATAATTAAACTAAGGATTCAAACAATATAACGGCAAATACATAGAAATAGTATGAGCTATATTAGAGAAATCGCCAATTTTGTTACAACCTCAAATGCCCAAAAAGGCCGACTGCAGCCAGCGTCACTGTCACAAAGCAAAAAATACGTTACACCGACACTGATCGCCATTCACGGGAGGAGCACCAGTAAACTAGTACAGACTAATTTATACAAAATCAGATTTCCGATTCTTTCTAAGGAACAGATATTAGGTTCGATATCTGTGACAGTGAGGGGTACGCTATTTTCAGAATCGGGCACCTGTTTTCTTACCTGCCGTCCGCCATTTGTAAACAACTCGATAGAGACCGTGACGTCAGCGACATAACAAACTGCTCTGCCCTCTAGTGTAGATATTTGGCATTTATTTCGGAATTGATGGAAGGCCGATGTGTTTTGATATTTGTATCACATTTGCTTGATAGGTCTTACAATTAACTAAATAGGCATGCATATTTCTATTAGCATTGAACACCTATGATATACAAGGCTGAGGCATAAACTCCATATCCGAGTTTGTCATGTTAATTAAAATGAGATACTGGGATCTTGCATATATATGAGGTTTATCGTGTACCGAGTGTTTACTAATACACCGGCTTCCCATACAATGTGCAGGACTCACGTGACCAAACCAAAGTCACATGATAGATGTACATTAGACAAAATGGCGCAAGAGGTTGGAGAAGTTGATAATGCACCTCTCCTGGATAGTGTGCAAGAATTGGAATCTGTAAAGAAGACAATACGTATGTATCGGGTTTAAGTTGTTCTCACAAATCATATACTCTGGTCACTCTCAGCGAATATATGTAGAATCAATTGACTACAAAGTAAAAGTGACTGAGCAGGATGCACCAGCCGGGAGACTCGATCACTTTCAGTTTCATTTTTAGACTCACTCTCTCATTCTCAACTCAAACCCTTCTCACTAACACTGAAACAGCTGTTACTGTAACGGAATTCTCTATGTACCATAATTTGATTCTAAGCTCTACCATAGAACACCTTGCACATCTACTCTAGTCCTGTGTTGTTTATATACATGTACTTACTTTTAATAATAAGTATTTAATTGCCTCCTAAATTTATCTCAGTTTCTGCTTTACAATGATGTGCAAGTAATATGGATAAGAAATAGAAAAGTTATAGATACAATAGATACAATTGTCCCCTCAAGCCATTGAGGGCAAGTGATGCCTTGAGGCATTCCCAAGTGTAGGGCGAATGATGCCCTAAGGCATCATTTATGATATTATTGTTGTATCAAGAAATAATGGATGAATAAACATGAAATTTGCAGAGAATATACTTATGATATGGTATCTAATATCATTTGGTAAAAATAAAGATTAAGGTTAAAATGTCATAACACATTACCAAACAATAGAATCTGCATTTAGACAACGACAGTCTCACCCCCTAGATTTATACATCTCCCATGTAGGCCTACCTGTCTCAAACAATATGGGTCTTCCACAGATCCCCGCCTGTAAAGGTTTCAAGGCGGGGTGTAACCTTAAGCGGGATGTGCCGGGAGCAGGTTTTTTAATACTTTATCTCACCCCTGGTATTTTTTCCCCATATACTTAACATTGGGAACTCGTATCCAACGCCCATGAGATATTCAGGAAACATATATAATGGGGGATTATATCACAAATGTTAGCCTATTAGTCACTGTGAAGGATGAGATAAATTCAGAAATCTACACACGTGTATGACAGAGCAGAGCTGCTCCTTATGAAAGAATAGGGAGCCACCGGGTGCTTCCAAGTCTCGCCAGCACACGAGAGCTCCCCCGGAACTCGGCTCCAGTCCGGAGACTCAACTTATCCCACATCTCCACAGCTGCCGCTACACTATTTACACAAAAACAATTTATAAAAAAAGATTGAAATTAAATGATATAGGTCAGAGTAAAAGTAAAAGCTGTTGTCTACTAAAATATTTAAGTTTAATGATACAAACTATATCCGAATCATTCAGAAACCCTAACCGACATATTCTCTCTTTATCTTATATTTATATGTGAATATCGATATTAATGGCTTGGTTACATTCTCTTTGTGACGTCACAGCGTTCCCGTCATGTCGCCTCGTGCTGAGTATCATGGGCTTCCTGGGTTTCGTCAACGTGTACGCCCTCCGCGTCAACCTCAGCGTCGCCATGGTCGCCATGGTAAACAGCTCCTACCAGGAGACCAAGAACACCAGCGTGGACGCCTGTCCGGCCGACAATTCCTCTCACAGCGGCAAGCAACTGGTGAGTCGTGTGCCAACGTTAATAATCATCGTATACACGCGGTATGCCTGAACTACTTAACAACACCAAAGACACTCCAGATGGATAGTAGATTGTTTCTGTAACTCACAATTTGTTTGTAATAATTTGTCTGAATTAAGGGTATATTCCACCGGGCAGCCTAAACAAAGCCGAACGTCCGTGTTAGCACCCTGTTAACGCCTGTCAGGTGGATATATAGAGCTTGTGAATAATGCTTCTTGTTGATATTTAATTGATAACCGGATGGTCTAACTTTTAAACAAGATGTACCAAGATAAATGTATCAGGGTGTACCACTTACTTTTTAAATCTCTTTATTACTATGGCCCCAATGATGGAATGAGCTACGTGCAATATTGACTCGAAGGATGTCTTCAAGCAGATTATGAAATCTTTGTTAAGTGCCATATAAGGCATAGTTAAAGTTGTAGTTTCTGGTATGGCGCTAGCGTCGTACGCACATATGACTTTTTGACTGAAGGTGAAATAGTAGAATATCACAAATCAATGACATATCTTATTGCAGACAGATAACTCGATATATCACTCAAGTCTCTGGATTGTACATACACTTATGACACAAAATCTTTTCTTTTGTATTTTGATCGATTTATAACTGAAGTATTTTTTTTCACTCACTTTGCTTCACAACAAAGAACAAGACGCATTGTCTGTCAACCAGTGCTGGTCGAGTAAGAAACCAGGCATATATTGTATTGAACCCGAACCAGCTTGAATAAACGATTAAAAAAAATGTTTGTATTGATTGCAGCCAGGTGAATTTAACTGGGACAGCAACTTACAGGGGCTGGTGCTGGGTTCCTTTTTCTATGGCTACATCGTGACGCAGGTGCCGGGCGGCTACCTGTCGGAGCGGTACGGCGGCCGCTGGCTGTACGGGGTCGGCGTGCTCTGCACCTCCATCTTCACTCTGCTCACGCCCGTCGCCGCCCGCCTCAACGTCTACTTTTTCATCGCCGTCAGGGTGCTCGAGGGCCTGGGTGAGGTCAGTGTCACTAGCCCAGCGAAAATTGTCGTCTGCTACAAAAATAGCAGTTCGCCATTTCTCCAATAAAATTCTTGTTTTTCAGCCCCTTGTTATGACCAACACTGCTGTGTTTTCCATGTTTTCTGCGTGGTCATGTTCCCCATGTAGTTGACGCGTATTGCTATCCAAGCGAACGCGAGGATATTGTGTAGCATTGTTTATCCTACCCCTCATATAAATCTCCATAGACTTAACATGGTGGGCCTGTATGCCACGGTTATGCCATAAAATATTTATATGCCACTGGTGACATATGAAGTTAAAAACATGTGACAGGGTAGAATAAAATCTAAACATATAATTGTATACATGCCATTCATTGTCTTCCGCTACAGATATCACTCAGCTCCGCTTCGTGATATCATTCCGCGAAGACAACTCATGCCATATAAACAATCATATGAAATTTTGTGATGTTTCATGATAGTATATACAGACTATTAACATCCACCCTTATCCACACTTCTCATAGATACAGGAAAAGAGCGTATTGTCGAAATGAAACACTTTGTGAGTCACTCACTTTGAGAGATTGAGAGGAAATCCTATCTGCTGACTTGTGTCAGGATTATTGAACTATCAACAGATGAAATGGCTAGCTGGTGGGCACAATAAGCGTAGGCAGTATTATCAGTGGACAGTATAGATCCAGATAAGGAAGCCAGATAGGTTTCAGGGACACTAAGGGCGTCAAAAGGTATGCCTCAGATGTTGTTCATTCTTATCCAATATATGATACAACGTTATCAGCTTCAGTCGTCATACAGATAGTGATTAGTTTGACACTCGCTCAAATACACAGGTACACAATTCTATACATGAACACATAATTCTATTGATGAACTGAGACAGTCTCCACTGAGGATACACTAGATAACTCCATATCATGGTGTCATGACATTATCCTTTAAGAAAATCCCATTGTTTTTGAGTTGTGTGCGTTAAGATCTTATCAGGACACTCAGATATTGAAGTGAAGATAAGAGCAGGAGGCGGATCTGTAGGCATAGCGAGGTAGTAGACGATTAAATTATAAGAAAAACTGCTTATACAGTAAAAAAACACATGATGCTTGACTGTATTGATAAAGTTGTAACTAAAGGACATTTGCTCTTTTTAATGTTTTTTTATAGTTCCTTTTTACTGCGGATCTAGTTTAACCACACACAGAAATGACAGAGATGTTATAACATCACTGTATTGTACCATCAAACCTCGAATGTATACAAATTGCGGTGACTTTTAGAAATTTAATATTCCCCATACAACGTAGAATTTTTCCTGGTACAAAACTGTTTAACGCTTAGTGTCACGACGATGTGAAACTTGTATCTAAAGTGATATACATATGTAGAGTGTTTGTGTTGTAATTAACATTGGCACTACACTTACAACCCTTATATGTGAAGAAATAGGTACCAGGGATGGCAGTTTGCCCCTTTATTCAAGGAAATCCTTGTTTTCATTTTCAGTTGATCAAATTATTCTTCTTGTGTAAAACAAAGGGAATTAGTTGTGACTCATCCATACCAATAAACAGTGGTTTGAACTTCCCCACACTCCCTAGCCCTATCAAAATAGCTAATAGAAATATGTTTGCCATGTTTTCTCAGTCTTCCTGAGGCAGTAAATTCCACATAAAAAATATTTCCAATTTTTTTTCATAACCGCAACTGACATCCCTGAGGTACACACAGTTTAAAGCGGATGTTAAGAATTAAAAAAGTAAACTCGACAAATTGCCAAGCCTCATTTAGGCAGACCGTTTCTGAGCGGCAGTGAGATGATCTTTCACTTCACAACGAATCTCTATCGTCATTGTTTGATGTGTGTCTGTTTCACGCTGCAGGGTGTGACCTTCCCCGCAATGTGTGCCATCATGGCAAAATGGGCTCCGCCCTTTGAGCGTAGCATGATGGGCACGTTTATATACGCAGGTCAGTAATTCTGTCCCTATCATTACCCACATATTAAGAAGTCTCTACTGTAAATGTAAAGAGCGCCTGGAATTCGCTTCCCGGAGATTCCGGGAAAATAGTATTAGAATATATATAGATATCGATTCATAGCCATTTTGTTCCAAAATAATTTTCTAGACGATTATTTTTACAACTTTTTGAATTTCTGATTTTGTTCTCACTCCTGACTTTTATCCCTGATTTTGATTTATGAAAATACAAATCTATAGTTTATATCGACAGGCAACAGCGGAATTATATACAATCTTATTCAATCTGACGTATGTATTCTAATCTATACCTCATATGCAAGGATTTGAAAGAAAGTCACATATCAGCCACATAGGATTCTTTAGAAGGGCAAATAAAGAAGCATGCTCATTGAAAAAAAAACTCCCCAAAAACAGTATGCGTAGCTAATCATATGAACATATTTCCGTTTTAGGAGCACAGTTTGGTACAACATTGTCTCTTCCCATCTCGGGATACCTTTGTACTTATGGACCATTCGGAGGCTGGCCGTCAGTATTTTACTTATTTGGTGAGTCAGTTTATTGAGTTTCTTGTTGTCTTTTATGAACACATTTTGTGACAAGCAGGGTAATGGATGACACCTCTATCACTGAGTCACTCACAATATGACGGATGACACCTCTATCACTGAGTCACTGACAGTGTGACAGACAAGGCTTCTATCACTGAGTCACTCACAGTGTGAGAGAATAGGCCTCTATCACTGAGTCACTCACTGTATGACAGACAAAACCTCTATCACTGAGTCACTCACTGTATGACAGACAAAACCTCTATCACTGAGTCACTTACTATGTGACAGACGAGGCCTCTATCACTTAGTCACTCACTGTGTGACAGGCAAAACCTCTATCACTGAGTCACTCACTGTATGACAGACAAAACCTCTATCACTGAGTCACTTACTATGTGACAGACGAGGCCTCTATCACTTAGTCACTCACTGTGTGACAGGCAAAACCTCTATCACTGAGTCACTTACTATCTGACAGACGAGGCCTCTATCACTTAGTCACTCACTGTGTGACAGGCAAAACCTCTATCACAGAGTCACTTACTATGTGACAGACGAGGCCTCTATCACTGAGTCACTCACTGTGTGACAGGCAAAACCTCTATCACTGAGTCACTTACTATGTGACAGACGAGGCCTCTATCACTGAGTCACTCACTGTGTGACAGGCAAAACCTCTATCACTGAGTCACTCACAGTGTAACAGGCAAAACCTCTATCACTTAGTCACTCACTATGTGACAGACAAGGGCGCTATCCCTTAGTCACTCACTATGTGGCAGACAAGGCCTCTATCACTGAGTCACTCACTGTGTGACAGACGAGGCCTCTATCACTTAATTACTCACTATGTGACAGACGAGGCCTCTATCACTGAATCACTCACGGTATGATAAATTTAGTTACTCTTACAATGGTATAATTAGATGTTGTCTCTCACCTCTCCTGTTTAATCCACTATATCCTGACCGCTGCCTTTCTTATTCAGGGGGTCTGGGCTGTGTGTGGTTCATCGGCTGGTGTCTGCTTGGTTACAGCAACCCGTCCACGCATCCCCGCATATCTGTCGCAGAACGTACATATATCGAGGAAGCCATAGGTCGCGAGAACGAGGAGGTAGGTCTTGAAATCTAGAAATTCTGATTCATATGAACTCATGAATTGTCCAGATACATGTAACAGTGTAGATAGAAACGACCCTAGGTGAGAGTCTATGCTAATCGTTCTCCGAACTCGGTGAATATTTCTGACCAAAACAACTCGGAACAGATTTCATTCAGGCACACTAAACCTGTCTCCATATAAAACTCACTGCTCATCTAATGACCTTGACCTTGACAACACGGAGCAGAGTCTGCCTGTTCCCTGGATGGCCATCCTGACGTCGACTCCGTTCTGGGCCCTGCTGACGGCCCACATGTGTAATAACTGGGGCTTCTACACTCTGCTCACCTGCATGCCCACCTACATGAAGGAGGTCCTGCAGTTCGACATGACGCAGGTTAGTGATTCCATATCGAACTGTAAAAAGGTACAGAAAAATGGGGGGAAAAAATGCTGGGAAAATAGTAACAACATGAAAATGTTGCTTGAGACCATACCAAAGAAAGATATAATCAGCTTTTTAAAAGAGACATTGTTTCTAGAATAAATATGAATACATTGAAAAGAATTGACTGAAATAATTTTACAAAAGTGAAAATCATACATCTCTGATGATCCGTATATATATACTGTTAAATCACAAATGGAATCTATCGACAAATGATGAATTAAGGAACCGTTAATGGAATTGTATAAAATAATAAGTGGCCAGCGAAAATTAAGATGTGCCTATTTCATTTCCTAACAGAAGTAAGCCTATCTTAAGTTCAAGCTACCATTAATTTCGGTACATTCCTCGCTTTTCATTTCTTATCAAGGGTTTTATCTAGCACAAACGCGGACATGACCTTACATGGGTTGTTAGGTGTTTTTTCTGTATATGAATAGCTTTATATAATAGTGTGATAGATGTGATGAACCCTCAAACTTGGCTAATAGACAAGGGAAGACTGATAAACGGTTTAAATGTCCCATGTGGACTGTAGTGCGTGTTCCACCAACTAGGCATTCTTTCAATGCAAGGCCAACCTATCTCACCAAACCTATGCTCCCAGCAAACCCCAGCAAGCGCTCAGCAATCTCGAGGCGACGTTCCAAAACTTCCAACAGGCACTGATTTCACCCGGCAACCAAGGCCTGGGGCCTGCTGGAACTGTTGGCAAGCTGTGCCGCCAAACAGGTCCTCACCAGCTCTAAACCAGAACTGCTGGCAAAAACTGTGAGGTTGGTCTACATCATTCTCGCCTGGTTGGTGGAGCATGCGCTTTAGTATTTAACTCACTGGTAATAGGGTGTACCGGAAGACAATAACTGATCTGTATTGTTATTTTATTCTTAGGCTTTTTCTCTGTATGTGCATTTACCTGCAAGATTGTTTGAAAAATAAAGCATTCTCCCTTAACAATCCTTGTTAAGTCTTGTTGACCATGTTTGTTTGCAGAATGGCTTCTTGTCAGCCATCCCCTACTTGGTTCAGGGAATCATCATGGCGTCTGCGGGCCAGGTGGCTGACTTTTTGCGGAAGAGACAAATCCTCTCAACAGGGAAAGTCAGAAAACTTGCCAACCTCATAGGTCAGTAGACATCATTTAGTATTCACAGTCACTACAGCAGGTGGCAATGTCAGTGATAAGTAGGTGTTCCATTGGGATGGTGGTGAATCTGAAAGCATTGGTTGTCTGCCAAATATACTTATTAGTGTAAAATTTACAGGGGCGTTCAAAGGCCTACATCGCACAGCAGCCATGTGTGCTATGTTTCTAGGCATCTGTCAAAAGCTATTCTATTTGGTTTTATGGGATGTTGCCCATTAGACCGCCATGTGGCCTTGCCACTGAGCATGTTGCCTCCACTACACCAATTGCTATAACTACCTGACAAAAAGGGTGCTGTGTGATTGCAGTGTGGGCACCGTGTGATGTTTTATTTTATCATCCAGTCAGCTCAATAGAACATTCTCTTCAATCGCCAATATATGGACGACATGTTCTCATTTTACCATAATGATCTGCACTGTAAGTAAAGCATGTAGCTGGTTTGGTTTGACGCGGCGTATCCGTAGTGAGTCCAATCCCACCGCTATGCGACCACTGATAGAGAGAAACGGGGAGAGCATGTAGCTGGGGCAATTTTCTTCGATAATCCACATTAACTCATTTTCTTATCAGTATTTTCTTATCTCAAATATGGCCTCAAGGAAAATACTGTCAATTACCATAGTGTTATCCCAGTCAGTGATTTTTCTTTATGCAGAGATGGTAATTTTCCTCTTTTCTAAGGAAATCTTTATTTTCAGTTTCTAAACCTCTTTTTATTGTGTAAAATGATGAGAGAATGAATTGGGCCTCATTCACACCAACAAAACAGTGGTTCAAAATCCCCACATATCACAGCCCCATTTCATAGCCAATAACGATGTGAGACACCAAATTTAACAGGAACAATGTTTTTTTTTAATTTTTTTATGACCACAACTGATATGCCTGTTTATGTACATGCACACAGGTCTGGGCACCCCAGCAATAACCCTGGCAATGATAGGTTATGCTGGTTGTAATAAGATACTCATCGTGGCTCTTCTGACGATCGCGGTCGGGGTTGGGGGAGTTGGTCAGTCTGGATATGGCGTCAATCACCTAGATCTTGCACCACCATTTGCAGGTAAGTCTCCATCTTAAGGTATATAATAATAAGAAAACGTAGTAACTGAGCCTGTAGCGATGATATGCGATGTCTTTCATCCTTGAAATACATATCCAACCTTTTTTCTACAGTGTCAGGCAGTATTGCAAGGATAAAAGACCTTGAACGTATTCAAGGATGAAGGACCTTGAACGGCTATTGATACGGGCTCAGTTATTTTGTTTCCTCATACTCTTGGGCGGTGAGATGTTTTCATTGATCAATATTACTACAACAGTCAAACGAAGTACAAAATTATGAGAGCAATTTAGTAGAGAAGGCCTATCAATCTCTAACTCCCCGCGAAAGAATGGATGTCCACTCCAGGATTTGTAAAATTAACACTTTTGTCACTCTCTGAAATTATGAGAGATATAAAGGTTATATAGTAAGTGCATTTTAGTGCATTTCATCTTGGGATCAGTACCCTACAAAGGACTCATAGAATCTGAAGACATCATGGAGGTCATGTTCAATAACATGTATCACATCTCTAGAGTGTTCCCACATCATCAAACAAACGCAGAGATTCACTTTTACCGTTTTATCTGTATCTGTCTATTCTAGGTACTCTTCTCGGATTTACCAACACGGCGGCCACAATTCCAGGCTTTTTAGGCCCACAAGTTGTCGGAGCACTAACGAAACACAATGTATGTATGGCATCTTAATGTTACTCATTCAATCGAATTTTGCCTGTAATAAACAGGTAAATATATACCAGCCTAGTGTGTGCTGTTGCGTCTTTTCTATTGGCAAAATTAAATATATCAAAATAACATATCTATCTTATCTTTGGCATTTTTCACATAGTGTCCTTCATACACCAATCAGTTTCCCTCATACACTAAGTCTGGGTTTATGTTTATTTTCAGCCAACACGGCATCAGTGGCAGATTGTATTCTGGATCTCGAGTGCTATCTATGCCTTTGGCGCTATCGTCTACGCCATATTTGGATCGGGGGAGCTGCAGCCATGGGGAAGGCCTGAGTACGCCGAGGTCCAGCGCGAGAAGGCCAACATGAAACGTCACCAGCGCGCGTCTGTCAATCAAGATGGCGTCCTTCAGTTCTCACGACCGAGTAACTCAGAAAACATTTAAAGGTCTGTCCAAACTGAAAAACCGGAACGGGCATTGAGTGCAATATAGATCATAACTCATTCAGGATATGGCAGTGTTAAACTATTAGTCAGACAGAGAAGATAAAGTGTATGTTATTTTTATTTGAATGAACTGGTGAATTATTTTACACATATTTAATGAGGTTTAGGAAATTAAAATCAGGTTGAACTTATGTAGCGTGGAATGAAAAAAAAAAGCAACCTATATTTTCACGTTTCATAAATTAGAGAGGTAATTACAGACCGTGCCTTAATATCAAGTGCCTCAGGTATTTTGTATGAGGTTAAAACAATTGTTTTTACCGTTGATAATTGTGATCGGGTACTTGAGTAAGCAGTTGTGTGCCTATCACTAAACGGAAAGGAACTGTGAGTCTTATGTCTTGTCATATCTGATATGAAATCCATGATCCTTTCAAATGCCTGTGATATGGGAAATCATGATAGGAGACCGAATTATTTATATTTCATCATTCTTGCCAACAATAGTTGATGTTGATAAAATGATGCATGATCTCCTGTGGAACCTACATATACATATATAATACACCAAAGGGGTCATCCATAAAGTATGTATGCATTGATGGGGGTGTGGGGGGGGGGGGGGGGGGTAAAAAAAAGGGGGGAAATTTTGCGTCTGCCCCTTCTTTGTTCTGTTGCGTACAATATTGCGAGTGCGATGGGGGGCCAAATTTCAGAAATTCTTCGCACATGTATGTACTTTATGGATGGCTCCAAACAGAGGCGAGTGTGGAGACAAGAATACATTCATAACTACTTCCCCACATCTTGATTGTCTCTATTATATTGTCTATTACATCTTGTACATAAGTATGGTGTTCTTGTCGCACATACAGGGCATGTTCCATTGGGCTTAATCCACAACCACAAAAGAGCGTAATAATTAGTGGGTACACGGTGGCTGTTTATCAGGTGGTTATAACCGATGTATTGAGGAGGGCAACATATTTATGGTTGCAGGACGTTAGGGCCCACCACCTTAAAGTCGGGACGTTAGGGCCCACCCTACACCGGGGGTGTGAAAGCCTCAGTCGCGCCTCAGCCGCACCGCGATCACACCTATGATGCTGGGAGGGAGATGTGGCATAAATAGACGTTAGGGCCCACCTAATTTTGCATAATTGGTTAATGTTTGAATACTGGAGAACTTGACCCATAAAAAACTCGACCCGTAATGAACTCGACCCGTTTTAAATCTTCCCTGTGAATAAATACTATATTTAGTAGTAAGTATAAGTAAGTAACCCTATCCCTAAGCCTAACCCTTACCCTAACCCTAACCCTAACCCTAACCCTATCCCTATCCCTAACCCTAACCCTAACCCTAACCCTAACCCTAACCCTTACCCTTACCCTTACCCTTACCCTACACCTATCCCTAACCCTATCCAGAACCCTAACCCTAACCCAATCCCTATCCCTATCCCTAACCCTAACCCGAGGTTGGCTTTAGGCGGGCCCTAACTTTCCGATCAGTGGGCACTAACGTCTTGACTTTCGGGTGGCGGGCCCTAACGTCTACATACCATATTTATTAGCAACGGCTGCACAGCAATATAACGGGCAATGGCCCATGAAATCTAATATGTTAGCATCTGTCGGATGCCTACAAACTTGCCTGCACGACCACCGTGCAATGTCAGCTATTGCATTGGGCCTGTACTTATGTACAATATAAACATTTTTTGGCAGATATGCGATGGTGTCTCATTCACAGTCAGCGCAATGGAACATCTGCTTAAGAATGGGTAGCCCTTCCTCTATGTCCATAGTGAGAAAGTGTAAAACATGCCCAGATGGGTGCTGAGTTCAATATCAGGCCCTCTGGTGTCAGCAGAGTGGTGAATAGTAAATTTTCAAAATATTTAGAAGCGACTTGCTCATAATGCTCTCTGTATTATTAAGGCAGCTTCAGACTTGCATTTTAATCGAGAGACTATTGTACCTTATTCATCACACCATTGACACATTGCGAAGAAACTTAATTATAGTCTCATCTACTAAAACCTCGCCGGTGCCCATCAATCAAACAACTGATTCATTTCATAAAATAGAGAACCTATAATATGTCATTCTTGCACACTGGCAGGCTTTACAGAAAACTTATATGCTGTTACTTAGAATAATAAGAATTTGTTTTTGGTGTCGGAATTATAAATATGAATTATTTTTCTACCTGAAATATATTTTATTTTTACATGGTGGAAACATGATACAGTAAAGTACATGTATTGCATTTAAGCAGTGGAATATTGCTGAAACGCCTAGTGTAAATCGGGCAAGGTGTAATATCAAAACCCAGTATATTTGGTCACTTTATATAGACTACTATATTTATCACTAGGGAATTTTTATATTTTTGGATTATCATTGATAAAAGTATATGTATCATTTACAGAAATACAAAAAAGTTGCAACATTTTATGAGATGTTCTTTCACTTCTCAGGTATGGGACTGGGGAATTGGCAAAACAATCTGTAAAGGGTTTGGGGGTTCTGCCCCACCCGTCCAACGATGTTCTTCTTATCGGGTTTACTCAAGACTGACGCTTGGGATATATCGAGAGATCCCATGCCTGTGTCTTTTAAAGACATTACTTCCCAATGTTCCCTCTTTGTACAGGTACTCAGAATGGAATAATCAATGTGATGATGTCTACATTGGCTCTTTAGCCACTTAGAATCTACTAATATATATTTTACGGCGAAACGGAGCGGAGTAGACATGATGTAAAACATGCTGTATGGCAGAGGGTTTTTCCAACCACAGTGGAGGGTTCAATTCACCCAGAAAACTGGCAACATTATCCACACAAAGCTGGGCAATATTTCAACGAATAAAACACTAATGAATGCATAATAGTCATTGCAACGGATTTATATTATGAATGTCAAAATTGTTTTAAATGGCAGTTATTTTCATATATCAAATATATGCAGTAAAATTAATGTTCAGTACACCCCGGTTTTGAAGGCTGTATCTGATCAATGATTTTACCAAGTATTCTGATATACGAAAACAGCCCGTTTTGTTATGCTTTATACCTTTAGATTGCCACTTTATTATTAAAGTCGCAATATTTTACTTTCTATTGGTGTTGATTGAATCACTGTACCCTGTACGTCACACTGTAATGTATAGCAATCTATCTCAGCCCTGGTATATTTTTTCCCAAAGAATTAATATTTCGAAGTCATACACCCATGGAGTATTTATATGGAGGCATGGTTAGTGTGACTAAATGAAATCTGTTCAGTTACCTTGGTCGGAAAGATTAACCAAGCTCGAAAAACATGGTGAAGATTTCCAACCAAAACAATGAGGAACAGATGCAATTAAGTCACACTCACTATATCTCATTATTATAAACCCTGAAATAATTAAAAATGCTCTTTTAAAACACATTAAATAGCAGAATGACAATGGTCACTTGTACGGAGGGACGAGTGAATATTCTTTCGTCACTCAGTGGTGAGCGGAATATGTACTTTTGGTCAGTAAAAGTGAGACATTCGCTCATGGCTATTTATAACCATACTCAATAGGTGATATTGTCACAAATATTAGCCATTCAGTCAGTGATAGGGCCGAGATCAAATCTGAACTGTACTTCATCCATAGCTGCTAAATATGTCATTTGTTTTGGTATGCAATGTGATCTGCCATGGTTGTGGAATATCTCAAGAGACAAAGCCAACTCCTGGAAGATTCGCTATGGATCTCGATGTAGGTCCTCCTTAAAGTATGACATGGGCAGGTGCTTTTAGTATACTTAGGAGATATGGCCAGTGGTATATAATAGATTTTTGGCTACTAATGGCAACGATCGAAAATTGTACAAATTAATACATTTTTACTGCAAATACTTGTCTAAAATGTGGGCAATGAGAGGAGGATCCAAATGCTTTGTGACATAAACTTTATTTGTCATGTGATAAGAGATCAACATTAATAAATACATTCGATAGCCCATGCAGTATTCTGCACATTTTTGGACTGGTATACTCAATTCATGGAAACAATATAAAAGTAGAAATGCATAATTCATTGATGAACACATTGGAGCACAAGGAATAAAAATACACAAATGGATTAGCATTTTTGTTGAACACATTGGAGTACAAGATATAAATACATACATGGTTTGGCATTTTGTTGAACACATTCGGGCACAGGCATGCCTTATAGGGCAATGAGACTGGCAGTGCAAATTGGAAATTACTTTTTGCTGGAATGTCTCTTATTATTTTGTTGAATATAAAAATCAATCATTCACTCCATCGTACTAACTATTTATGAAGAGTATTGCCAGTAGCCCGTTTTAGAAACGGTTATTTAACAATACATTGGCTTCCGTCAGTAATTTACATTATTATTGCTTGAACACAAATAACATTGACATAAGTCAAACAACATATGTGCAGGAAATCAAAGTCTATCATAATTACCGACCCCTCAGACAATGTCTGTTTTCCAAATTCATTCAATGAACAATCCTTCTAAGCTAGCACCTTTACAGAAAAGCAAACACGAAAATAAGGAAGTGGTCCCTGTTCAGATCAGTCAACAGTTTGTCAAAGAATTAAAAGATACATGTTACAGTACTCAGTTCAAATACCCGCCACTGAAACATTCAACATCACAGTTAGTTCACCCCGCTACTTTGCTGCTGGCTGGCAGTGCCTTATAGCACAAAGAACACGGGGTCCCTCATATCGTGGATTCTACACATTTGACTAAAACAATGCTTAACATTTAGATCTTTGTCAGAGTCGCCGTAAATTCCTTTTGCTCTTTCTGCTACCGATTTTGACATCGGTTCGCGATTTTTTGCTCAAGCACGGCCCGATGCCGATGGTGCTGGGACAGTCTTTTGAGCCGTGGTAGACACCCCGACACTTGGTACAGAAATCATGAGAACATTTTGAGTTGCTACACAAGCCTCGCTCTTGGACCTTGTGTACACGTGCGGGACATTGACACTGGGGACACTTCTGCAGACTTTGGTCACTCGTCAACTTGCCGGCTTCTTGTACAAACTGGTCATGTTTACTGAGACTGTCAGTCCGGGTCATGTCCATGTCCTCTCCTGTGTGCTGGATTTCTACCAGAGCGGCTTCTCTGCGCTTCACCATGGACCGACTTGACTTGTTTCTCACTGTGATATTTTCCTAAAGAAATAAGTGCAATTTATTAACAACCTGTCATGAAATTACCGTTAAAAAGTCGTACGCAGTCGTTAGATATTAGATCACGGTATTTCGTCATTTAAATACAACACAGTGTGGATAAGTGAGAAAGTGCCTGGGGAATGTATAGCCCATTTTTGTTAGCCAAAATGAACATTTGATGTACGTTCTCCCCATGCCCAATAATAATAGATTTATTCGCCATTATTTAATATTCTCTGCAGTACAGATTATCCATTTCCATTATTATTTCTAAAATAGCGGGACAACATACCTTTTGTGTCAATCTTGTTACTTTTAATCTTTGAATATATTGTTGCTTTCTATGTCTTGCTTCTGGATCATCTAACACCGATTCCCGCCATGTTCTGCTGACGCAACTCACGCTGTAATGAGAAAAAACGAAGTTCGGTTAACAGACCGCCAACGAAGACATAGACCTAAAGGATAATATATTTTGAGTAGGTTAGGGGAGTCTTACTCCTTCACCACGTTTCAGAGAAGTTATGGAATTAGTTGCATAATCAAGCAGGGGTGACAGATGGGATCATGAAAGTAGGAGTAAATATTTTTCATTGAAATTTACTGCCTCAAAGAGACTGAATATTGGATATTTAATGAGGCTGACGACATGTGGGGAGACTCTTTGTTTTACACACAAAAAAAGAAGTGATTTACACAAGAAAAGAAAGTTTTATAAATTGCATATGAAAACAAGGATTTCCTTGCAAAAGTGGAATACCGCCGTCTCTAAATTTAAGAAGCCTTTGTAACATATTTGAGAAAATATAATACTATAATTGACATTGCTGTGTCTACATAATGTCCCTCACTATTTGGTAACTACATCGCGTTGCTTCTGTGCATACCTTGTTAAATCTTCAGCAGTGAGGTAAGTGAGGATGACACTCAGTGATGTGGCCACATTTCGGATATGTAGCTCTCCAATGATATCCACTGTACTCAGCCCCATCTTGCGTCCTATTAAGCGATCACTGATGGCTTTAGAGAACATGGGTAAGGCTCTCTCCAGCGTCACACACACCATCTCCACCACCGACACCTGAGACTCACACGAGGATTCAGACTCTGACGACACCACAACTTCTGCCTCAGCTGCAAGGTTGTGTTGTGAACACGATCGCGAGGAGTCCATTGAGCTGTAACCACTGGAGTTGAGATCCAGTGCTCGGAAGACAATATCCATGGACTGGGAGTCACAGGAGGTGGGTGAGGTAGAGATAACATCAGACAGAGTTTGGCTCTGCACTGAACAAATCGAGGAGGTCTCATCGTATGCAGAGTCTGTCTCCAACTCGCATCCAAGGACGACGTCTTCTTCTGGCAGAGCATCACTCTCGATGCTGCGCCGGTCACGATGGTCTTTGGGTGCTGTGATGGGGATGAAGCCATACTGCGGGCAATCTCCAGCCTCACTCGATGTGGTGGTGGACAGAGAGGCACAAGATGATACCGTGCTGGACTCTGCATCGTATCCTGAATCCTGACTGATGCTGAAGGGGTGGAGCGCCCCAGTCGGCGACTTGCACAGCGTGGCGCGCGGGACGAACGGTGTGCTCGTGTTCTCACGGCGCTGTGCCAGCCGCCGGAAATCCACGTCCAGACTGGAGATGCTCAGCCGACTGAATTTCTCGTGCGGTTGGCGTGGAAGTTCTTGGAAGAAGTCGTCTTCCTCTCCCCAAGAAATGTCCAGGTCCATCGGGAGAAAGGACGACAGCTGAACCTCGTCATCTTCGGCCATTTTCTCGTCTGGAAGCAAAATCAGGGACAAACTATGAATGATGTTGAGAAGAAAGCTAATACCAATCATAATCTATCACATCTTTGCCCATCCCCGAAGGATATTACATAAACTCGAAATTATTATGCAGACATTCAATTGAAATAAACATATGATGTGATGGTAAATAAACATCAAAACTCATGAGAATAGCTGATAATTTCAAGGAACAATTGTAGTCCCATGTTCTTGATGAACTACATTTAAAAAAATGTAGGCACACTTTAAATCTGAAGACAGTGGCATATTATTTATGTGGGTCTTACTCCCAATTCACTGATTCGTGTTTCATTGGATACGCTCTACCCTAAAAATATCAATGATTCATTATTTTCAAAGAAAATGATTCATCATCATTTTCAGAGAAATTTGAAATAATCAGCAAGTTATCGTAGGCACAATATGTGGAATGTTTCATATTTTCCAAATCATAATGTTCGTGGATTGATATGCCTCAGTAACTTATCCCATGTTTATTATGTTATCAAAAATCCAGTTAGCGCCTGTTGCATATTACGAAATACAGCGAAACCGCACCCCTAACGAAAGACAGTTCATCAAGAGACAAGACCTATATCAAATAAGACATAACATGTTATTAACAGTGCATCCTCTTACTCTAAAAACAACACCCTCATAAGGTGGCTAGGTTCTCCAACGACTTATGCAACAATAGCATCTACAATAGGAAAGTAAGCGACCTCGGCAAGAACGGACGCCACCACGACAAGGTAGGAGGCCGCGTCTGGGGGCCACGCTCCCGCCCGCGGCCAGCAGCCAACCGCCGGCCGCGCCTCCGCCAGCGCGCGGGAAGCAAGCGCCTCGCTCCCACATTGCGCGTTCCTGGCCGCATAACTGATGCAAAACACATCAATATCTCCATCTACATTGTTGTAACTCACTATATAGCATACAAAGCCGACGATCTTAAAGACTATCTCAGTTTCCCATTTATATTTGGTGAGGAATCTCAGTTTGGGGAAATGAACATGTAATTGAACAGACTTGGTCCCGCCCATTTCCAAGCCCGCCCTTCTTTGTGTACCAAGATCTGAAACTTTAACAAGTAAAATAATATCGCCAATAATTCAACTTTGAATTTAAAGCATCAGGAAATATAAAACCCGTGTATTGCAGGTGCCTCACGTAAAAAGTAGGAACAAGGCATAAGCCGTTCATATTCGATGCTGCGTGCGATTGAGTCATATCTTTAGAGAAAGCCCGGCCATTTAAACTTAGCACTGCTGTCGAGTCGGTCGTTGAGTTAGCGGCTAAAAAATTCCCAGATTCTCTAATTAATATAACTCCACATACCTTAATTTCTTCTGTCTTAGTTCATTGAACAACAAAGTCTTATCCAGTGCTAGAGTTAACACCGATCCTCACGTATTTCGTCTTAATTCAGGAAATAGTTGGAGCAGTTGTTACAGTATCCGCCACGAAGCAAACATTGAATGCGCTCAACAACATTCGAAATTGGCGTACAGTGAGGGCATTGACCAATCAGAATCCTGAACGCAAATCCGCACCACGTAAAATCTCGCGAAAACACTTCCGGCTCTCATGTAGCTGGTTCCCCATCTGGTGTTCCGACTATATTATATATGACAGGAACCATCGGATTTGGCATCAAACAGAAGTCGCACGTGAAGCCACTTTTACGGAAAATTGCGACGCTCGTGAAATATTAAGGTAATCATTCTTTAGGTCCTCGTGTAGATCATTTTACTATATGCATTATTGTAAAAGGAGAATTTCACAATTCTTTGAGATGGATAGCAGTTTTCGCAAAAGTGTGTCCAGCAAAACATCCCCTTCCTTTCAATGATATTTCACAACGTCAACAAACAAGCCTCAAAAATAAAATTTGAGAGTCGGTGTCAGTTCTCTTTTACAAACTGCAGTATTGCGATACCAGAAAATAACCCAAACTAAAGATGTTCATGGCTAAAGTAAATCGAATTGATCCCTTTATCTTTCTAATACGTAGAAATATTACAGGGATGGACACCCCAGGCAGAGAGAAGGATTCCTCCGGTCTCCCAAAACAACAGATCATGATATATATTTGTGGCGGTAAGTTTCTAGAACATACATATCATGCAAAAGGCATACTAAATGTAACCACTATGGAACTAGATCTAGACTTATTTTGAAATAGTCATCTGAATACTTGTGTTAAACTAGTCACTAAACCGAGGGTCTGTCAGTGACGGGATGCAAAATAGCGCTAAATTCTTATTCCGTTCTCAGACGTATTATTAATACTATTATTAGCAGGTGGACGGTTGGTCATTTTCGTTTTTTTATAGCTCACTAAGTACAGATAGGAATATGATTTCTGTTTTGGAAAGAAGGTTTTATGGTGATACAATGCCTTATAGTTTTAATATTTAGTATTTTGGCAGTGATTGGTTTGGGTGAAATGGGCATACTCAAACAGATGTCTCCTAAATCTTGATTTACATTCAGCATTAGTGTTTTTTCATAAGTTGCACTAACAGTTGCTTACACCCTTGGAAGTGTCACTATTTATGTGAACTGTATAGTTGATGTTCTATACATGTATTACACACAAATAGAAGTCAAAGTGGTTCATAACTTTGTTCTAGGAATCAATCAAGACCCATTCAATTGATATTGATATAAACAATAACATTTGCCACCAGATATTGGCTTGACCTTCTTTATTGGTGTACATAGGAACAGAGCCCCCCCCCCCCCCCCCCCCCCCCCCCAGTTTGGGCCACATGGTCAGAGGGAACGTCTGTGTGCACTTATCCATGAAGGTCTGGAACTAAGATGATACAACTGAAAACGTATCAAATGTATGTAGGGCATTGCTGATTGCCACTTGAAATCCCCTACAGTTTTCTGAATATATGCATGCATTGATCCATGAACTGCTGAGTTCACAAAGTAGTAGGGCTTTAAATATCCAATCAATGCAGGCCCTTCCCTATTCATGGATGATCCCTCCCTCCCTCCTCTGGGGCTTCCTTGTTATCATAATAATTAATTTGAACTGTTTTGAGTTTTAAATGCGTTCACCTGCTAATTTGGTCTTTAAAGGCCAATATTTCTATCTTTAAAATGCACACTTTGCTCTTTTTTTTGCTTTTCTTTTTTTGCCATGGAGGTGTTATTGCCACGTCTTCTTAACCTGTGGTTTTTATATAGACTCACACAATATAATGTTTTGAACCTTGATGAGGAGGTGCTGATAGCTCCCGTCCCACACACTCTCCCATAGAACACTACAAAGCAATCAGTTTAGTGTGGTTTTTACGAGGTCCTGTTAAGTGTACTGCCCAAGTACTGTCTATGATGGAGCCCCAAACTTACTTTATTGTCCATAGGACATAGGACAACAAAATAGTGTTGTTTACAAATGATTGTAATTATGTATTGAATGGTATCCTTGCTTGCAGATTGTCATCATGAAAATGAAATCAAGGCCCGAGATCCTATCCGATGCCGAGAGTGTGGCTACCGTATAATGTATAAGAAGAGAACCAAACGAAGTATCCTTTACCAGTTACAACTAAACATTGATTTATACACCGAAGATACAAATGCACCGTAAAAAAACAAATTCTTCTTCCATATTCATTTACCTGTGTTTTATTCTCCGGTTGTTTTCCTAACAAGGCTCTTATTCATTTTATTTCCTTGAACAATAGAGTGCATATATATTCGTCGCGAGATTTCCTCAAGGATTTGAACTCTTATAACTAGTACAACAGTAGTTTATTTGTGTATAAAGATTTTTTCTTATTTTCCCTATATTTCTCAGTTGAGAGGTATGGAAAAATTGTTTGTCTGAGTATGATAAGACTGTGGTCTTAGATCTTTCTCGTGGAATTTTTTTTTTGTACTGTACCTGGTATACCCAGCCCAGTTAGTCCCCAAACAGGGCCGAGTTGCTCCCCATACTTTGCACTAGCGACGTCGTTATTTGTTGCTGTACATACTTGACATGTATGAACCAAATTTATAATCGGTAAATATATACCCACTGGTCTTTGTAAACCTAGTAAACAGTTTGCTCTTACTTTATAAATGTAATTTTCCTGTGGAGCTTGGCTGCTTCTCAAGTCCAGCCATTTTGTTCAGTGCCTCACCTATTGACATAGAGCAGCTGTTCAGCCCTAAATTGAGATGAGGGGGGGGGGGGGGGGGGGTATACATTACCAAAGTCTAACCTCTGAACCTTTTTCTCTCAAGTCTTTTTATTTTCTTGTTATAAAATGCTAATCACCAAGCATATATATATATCTGTCTTCACAAATACTCTAGGAATCAAATACGGGTTTGACTTTTGGTTGTGGTCGATATTTTTATAGTCCTTAACCTTTTCCCAGTGGTCGTATTTGATGGCAGATAGCAGTTTGAAACGACAAGTTTGGTCCGACTCATCAAAAGCAGCCTGCGCCGGGGATTACAGCTTGTGGTGCTCCCCTCTCACACCTCCATCTACATCTGCCATTGACTCACCGAAACAAATTATCTGCTTTTTCATCACATACGTACATGTGCTTTGTCATTTTTGCATTTTCAAAGAAGAATAAATAAATTGACCTCATCATCCAAATCATGAAGCCTTGTTATTATTTATTCATAATTGAGTACAATAGTTATAACCTTTTGGAGGAACATTACAGACTTGTTCAGTATCAGTAAGGCGATATTAACACAGGAATGTAATATTTATAAGTAGTAATGTATAAACTAATAGTTGTGAATTTGAAGCCCTCTTTGTCCTCTAAATCACGGAAAAATAACACCAAGGGAGTAGGTCATTGTCAGTTTATTTATACGATAATCTTGATACAAGGCATTTCGTTACTCAACATATATATAACCCTCTTTTATGTCTGAATTGGGCAAGTTTCTCAAATGAACATGCGCATTTTTAACATATACAGTAGATATCTTTTACCTCGACGGTAGTGACACCCGACACTAAAGAAACAACCCACCGTGCGAGTCCATTAACAAACATATTGCACATCAGATGACAAGAATCACAAAATTCAACCTAATGAAATATTCTTTTGCTTACTTATAAACTGGCAAAGAGTCCTCGCGTATTAAGGAGGTATTATCAATTAAAGCGGCAATTGAATATTCAGGCATTGCCAAAAAGTAAATCAATTTCACTGTGGAGTTGGATAATAATCACTCCAAACAATGGACGAAATTAAATCATGAGCCAAACTGGTGTCGCATGAGCCCGCACTGTGTGTAGTCAGATAGTTTCGTTTGGTGTAATCCAGCAGATTTAAAATAAAAGACTGGAATTGAAACTTCTTTGCGAATGAGCAAAGGAACTACTTCATTTGTAAAAGAAATGTAATGACGAAAAAAAACTAAAGTTTCCATTTCCACAGTGGTATACCTTTAATTTTCAATATGAGCTGGCTACGACTATATTACTTAGGCCGTCCTAGATGGAGCTATAGCATTGTGGATGAGGATTTTAGCGGATTCCAAATGTGTAGAAATAAATTTGCAACTTCATATATATACATGTATATGTACAAGGCTTGTCACTCATTCTATTACAATTTAAAAAAAAAAAACATTTAGAGGGTCCTTGCCTCGTATTTTCACGGTCGGTCTATCACTAATTAAATATAATATAGTAATAATTACACATACACGAGACTAATAACTAGATTTGTATACATGCTCCTTGTGGCGCTTTCTCGCTGTGAGTGGATGCATCGTTTATATTGTCGGGATTTGTGAAAAAAGGCCTTGGACTTTAGGCCTCGAATCGTCTTCTCCAATACATTCTATAACCATCTGCAAATAAACGAGGGAAGATGAATAACAGTTACTCGTTGATTTTCGGCAAGCATTTATATCATTAACAAAATGGAAAAGGAAAATTGGGTCAAGTTGGACGCATTGAATTGTTTCGAGTGTTTTAGCGGCTTTGTATGTACCAATGCCTTCGGCGTCGGGACATACAAAACCGTTGAAAACACGGGAGTAACAATCAAATTTGTATACCCATATCCAGTTTTCTTATAACATACCTTAACACATTCAAAATGCCGAATTACTACCATGCTTACCAGTGCTGTGTCATTATGGAGTAATCTGGAACTACATTTCTTGCATAGACGTTTTATTGCAATACATTAGTTATCAACTGTGTAGGTGGATAATAAATATGATAATGTCTTTGTGTGTATGAGAGACTCTAATCCCCTCGTAGTTGATGCTCGGATATACCTAAGCACTCAAGTACTAGTCCTGTCAACATACATAAATTAGCAAGACTGTTAGAAAGACAATTTTGTTTTTTATTTTATTTTTCAAATTTCTTTTTTCAAAACATCGTCTCTAGTGAGATGAGCTTTCACAACGTCATATAACTTCTACTTTAGAAAGAAGCAATTGTTATTTATTGAATAATATGAATAGAACAAGAGGGCACAAAAACTAAGATATAGAGATAATAAGAATCCCCGGACTAGACTGAGTGATACAGTTTTACGGTACTACAGTAGCAAAGAGATATATAATCAATCCAAGATCACCTCTCATATGATATAACTATTTGAATAATTTTGAAAACTCTATAATTGTAGGTAATTATTTCTTGATAAGCATAAGTAATTATTGCCATCATATCAAACGGGTCGCGTTCTCCACGGGGCCGGGTTCTCCTTAGAAAAAAAAAGCCGGGGTCGGGTTCTCCTCTGTGGGGAGTTCTCCTGACACCCTACCCACAGATCCAAACTGTCGGTCCCCGTTTTATCCATCACAGTTTGTATTGTGACTGTACTATGGTAGAAAGTTGTATTTTGTTGCTGTATTATGTTTGTACTACGGTAGAAAGCTGTTGGTGACAAACCTGTCGTGCCTCGCTGCGTCCCACATCGCCACGTGACATGAGCAGGTTGACGAGGTGTTCTGAGCGGATGTCGGGGTACTTACTCACGATGCCCTGTCACAGGGAGAATAGGCAGAAATGAACAGAGACCGCAACTGATACTTCCACTTCATGATCACTACCTTTGGCTGGTTTCGTTATAAGCAATACAATATAACAATAGCGGGTGTTCCATTGGATTGGCAATGAAACTGAAGCCGTCGGGCATCTACCAAACATGCTTATGATGTACAAACACACGGGTCAGTTCAAAGGCCGATAATGCACAGTGGCCATGCGGGCTGTCTTTTTAGGTATCCAACAAAACAAATGTATCAGATTTATGGCCTGTCGCCTGCTACACCACTATATAGCGACCACTGTTGAGCATATTGCCTCCTCCACCACAGCGATAACCTATAACAATATATAACGATAATCTAATAAATGGCCGCTGTGCGCCTGCTTTGTGCTGCTATTTTATGGTTATGCAGTTAACCCAATGGAAGACGCCCTTAATATAAAAATAAAAATGTCAAAAGCATTTGGAAGGCCTTTGGAAAAATAAAAGTGTTATCTATAGACACTAATTCAGGAAAATCATAAAGTATAATAGAATATGAAATCCTAAATTTCTGCGGTAGGTTCAGCTATATTGGTTTAGTATTGAAAACATTGATGACCCAATTTAAATGTGTATTTAATCAAATAATTCTAAACGGTACATGGTGTTAGTGTTGAGGGTATCTATAATGTTAACGGAACTATAGCACATATATATAGAGAACCTATCAATTGTAGAAATCCTCACCGATAGTTCTAATGTCATCATGGATGTATCTTTCATCTTGATCACCTCAACAACCATCGGGAAACAGTCAAACGGTGACTCCTCCTTAAAATGAAACAAATATGTCACATTAAAGTAAATTCTTCTTTCAAATAACGATTGAATATCCCTTTTCCCATTTGTTCCTTAGGTTCATCATAACAAAAATTATAGTTGCATTTATAACAACAGCAGAACGTATACGTGTTGATGTCTGAAACGGACTTTGTCTACTTTATGTTGACGAGATATAGGGAATAGAATCATATCAGATTAAATAAATCAGATGTCAAAATATAGTTAAAGTATTTAACATCTAGCTTTACAGACATGAGGTCTAAGGCTTCGTCAGAGGCAAATGGATGAAGACTAATAAATGAAAATCGAGTTTACTCAGTTATACCACGGACATGGATGACCACAAATCCGTGGTGATACTGATAAATGATGAGTCTATGTACGGCTGTGGATTAAGTACTACTACTTGACGTGGCTATATCGCGATCACTATGATTCACCTACCCGCGCCTTAGGGAAAAGCCTGTCAAACAAGGCTTTGATTTGTTCTGCTTCTCGGCAGATCTTCTCTGTGGAGGCAAGTCGTTCTTCATAACTTCTGAATACCACTTTTCTGAAAAGAATATTACCAAGAAAATCGTGTATATTCGAGATAAACTTCAGTACATATGATATTCATATTGTCCTTAATTGATTTTCACATAAAAATAACTCATCTTCCTACATGTTTTTCATAAGACACATCCTGTTCCCTTTTCATATCTATCTCATAATAAGGGGCCGTCCTTAAATAACGTCATGCAACGGGAGGTGGTGGTGATGGTCGGGGGCAGTTGTTCCAGTTTCCATGACCAAGTATGATAAGGGTTGTATGCCAAAACATGACAAAGGGAAGGGGGTGGTCGAAAACGGTAAAAAAAATTACATGACATCATGGATATTTATGGACAGCCCCAAACAACAAGAGACTTAGGGGGCGGGGGTTGGCTTTCCTCAGCTTCTAATTCAATCTTGGATACCGAAGTAGGCCAGATCTAACCTCGTCGATTGAACTAGGCGCTAATTACTTCAAAATCAAAGGAAACTGATTTCATGAAATATAATGGAAGTTGACCACGAACTCAGAGCGTTGTTCAGATGATCTTAATCAAACCTTTCATTACATCAACCAATTATTTCCTATTTCGTTCTCTTTCTGCTAACGTTTCGGCCCTTGGTGTGGCCTTTGTCAGGACTGTGACTTAAGATTCTATGAAAGTTCTATGTGAATGAGGATAATGCTATAACACATATATTGCTTCACTTCCTATAAATGGCATTGGTATAGTTTACCAGGACTTTGTGTACTGATAGTAGATTTAATATATGGAAACTTTGCTTACTGTTTTTGAATGTCAAAAATATGCAGTAAAATTATTGGTCAGATATATCCCTCTGTCTATGACATCGGGCTATAACTGATCGATAATTTTACCAATTATTTTGACGAAGACAGTCAGCCTGTTTTACCTAGTCACTTGATCACATACCCCGTACGTCACAGTGTGACGCACGGCCATAAATATGGCATGGATAGGAGCGGACGTTATACGTAGGAGATACAGCCACTGGCAAATGATATACATGTACATGTATAGACAATAGAAGTGACTCGCACAGCTGGGAGTCACTGAACCTGACCGTGTAAGGCTCACTGTAATGTAGGCTCAAATGAAAGTTTATCTCAGAGCTGTGTGTTCTCTTTAAAGTGTTTAAGATGATAACACGCGTTTATTAAACAGTCCTCGTTGCTACAACTGAATGAGATGTCAAACAGCACCCACTCTCAGTCAAATGTGATTGATTGTATCACAACTCCGCGCCACTATTACAAACCTTATTCACGTGGATATCCAATAGCAATTTTACGACGATTAACTATAAACTTTCATCATCTATATTAATACTCCTCTGTGGGGCCCCACATCCCTGGTGGCCGTTTGTGGATCTAACATTTTGGAGCATTTTTTAAAACTGTCTGCCCCGTACTTAACTGATAAACTGATACCAGTATTTCAACATAGAAATACAACTGTAAAAAAAGGAAGTAGTATCCTTCGTTCCTGTTTAAAGAGATCAGGGTTAATAGTTTATCTAACTCCTAATTGCAAGCCTTATGCTAATGAAGAGTTAAAATCCATGTTATTCCAGCATGGATATGTAATCAACAGAGAAAATATCAAACATGCATCAACACAACTCTTGACTTGTAGTAGAATGAAATAAATCATCAACAAGGCATGCACATGAGCGCTCCTACAGGAATGACGGCGAGTCATGCTTAGTTAACATATTCACGGACATGGTTCACTCTAGTTGTTAGTGCATTCAGGGTGCATACCCTTAAAGGTAATCCTCCATCGGGCTAGCGATATGGCATGAAAACTGCACCACGCTGCCGCCACACAGCGCCCATGCGGCATCCGTGCGGCGCCAGATATAGCTCAAGTATAGAGACTGGAGCGGTGGAGCAGGTCACACGCCCACCGGCACGGCCACACAGTGATTAACCAGCTAATGAATTAGCCACTGGCGGTGACCGGGCGGGTGGGTTTGTACACTTTAAGCATGTTTGACACACTCCCAGCCGAGTCGAGTATCGCCAGCCCTGTGGAGTAAGCCCTTTACTTCTCTTGACGTGTATTTTCACAATCTAGAGTTGTGCGTTCTCGGTCGTTTATCTAGCGCTGGCGCCACATCAGACACAGCCACAAGACTACAACAAATATACTGTAAGTCTTTTTCTCATTCCATACTCTTTTCTAAAACCATATATAAATACAGTACCACACCCTTTTGATGAGGTGCCTCAGTAGCGAGAATAACAATGACATCAGTCACTCTGATTTCGAAAATAACTTATTTGAAACAGTTTGGGGCTAAGCGGGCTTGTTAAATACCTGTTTTTTTTTGTGATTACCAATTCAAAATGCGCTGGTGCTCTATGCAAGAATGTCAAATCAGGGACAGTATAACCTTACCTTGACAGAAGAGGCGGAAGCTCTGAGACTCTAAGAACAGTCAATGGCGGAAGCTAATTATATTGGCAAACGTTATCACTATACTATCTCACCCATAGACTTAACTTTGGGAACTCGTACGCTATGCCAATGGAGTATTGTAAACAATACTCAAAGGGCAATGACGCAAACAATAGCCAATTAGTCAGTGATAGGGGTGAGATAAAATCTGAACTGCACTCGATCCGCAGCCACTATTTTGGTTTGCTATATAATATCACTCGTGAGATTACTCCGCAACCAATACTCATGGTAGCTATGGATCTCGATGCAGTTCCCTCTTACTATGAAGACGTGTTCCACAATCTAAATCTATGATGACGTAAGGCACCTTTAAGATGGTGTGTTGCTCGTCTACTACAGACTCGAAGACTGTATTGTGGCTGCCATGCTACATCTGAAAAACTCACATGCGTGAGAGATGTTTTGATCTAATATAAAAAAGATAGCGCTATTCCGGGGGGGGGGGGGGGGGTGAATGCTGTTAACAATGTATGGTTTTTTTTTGCAGTGGCCTATATCAATGACTCAGGGATGTCAGTAGCCATTGAAAAAATCCAGGGCCCTGTTTTTCAGTCACGACAAGTTTTTTGGAAGATATCTTTGAGGCATCAGTGTCCTATAGACGTGATATCTTAGAGGAGATGCCTAAGATCTTAGGTCTAAGACACTTAGGGTGGTCTGAGGTGTGCTATAGTCACGACAATCTTAGGGTCACGTGGTTGAAAATGTCTTGGAAAGTGTCATAGACCCAAGACAATTATGGACATTTTTAGCGGCGATCTCACATGGCGCACTACAATACTGTCTATAGCACACCGGCCATCTTTTGTCTTGCAAAATGTCTTACAATCGCTGAGATATCTCAGCTTACAAGACTAAGCTAATGTCGTGACTGAAAAACAGGGCCCTGAAGTCTTTTGCAGCGACGACCGCCGCCTAGCTACACAATGCATCATTAGGCAGTGTTGAACAGAAACACCTGTATACTTTCCTTTGGAATATTTTTGAATGTCACTCGCGTTAACATTTTACATACAATGTACCTACATGTTAGTGTGGAACACGCTTCTAGTTGGCAAGAGAGGAAACTCAATATAAAAAAAACACAACACAGCATTTGATGAAAATACGCATTAAAAAATCATAGTCTGACGAATAGCTCAAAGTGTTCAAGATGGATTGAAGAAGTCAAAAATGAAATTTTATCCAGAAACAAAAACAGAAGAAGAGTCACTCAACATGCCAATGGCATACAGGGATGCTGTTGGTCTTGGCTGTAATAGTTGTAATTGACACCTGATTTATTGTTTTTTTTTGTTTTTTTTTTAATTTTCAAATAATCTTTAGGGTTTTCTTTTCAATGCGGTTCATTGTATCCTTAAGTTTGGGAATACCGGTTCTAAAGCTGGTTTAATATTGAGAATAACCACCAGACCAGGGAGACGAATAGTTTGAATTTTTTTTATCAATGTGAGAGTTTCTATTGTCTCGTCAGAATGATATTCAGGTGATTCTTCATTTTGAAACAGATTTCAAACTTTACAGCAAAGACAGTTGCTCTGAAGTTTAAAGATATTAACACTGAGAGAGTTATCAATAGACACACAATGATTTGTAGCTGGAGACAGAGAAGATAGCATCAAATTCAATCTACATGAAAGATGTCAATAAAGTATTAAACAAAAACAGTAGATTTACTTTAATGTGGGCACGTTTCCCTGGTCGTATGACAACTTAAAACATTGCCAGCACTCAAAACTGAGGACATAACATGATTTCCCCACCCCACCATACATGTGACATGAGTTGGACTAAGTCCTGAAGGCCTGGAACCCACCAACGCCAATGCAGAAATTCAGGGTTCCAGGACTTAGCCTATAAGACACCGATATTCTCTGAGCTGATGATTCGTTTGTCAGGTAGCAGTCACTTCAATGTACGCACTTTATTCTATTTGCCCATCGATGGCCGTCGGTCATTACTTACATGTGGGATATCACTGACTCTCCCCGCTGTCCACAGCTTGGCCTGTTCCGCAATGACACCCTTAAGGGCTGATTCCACCAACACGATGGATTTGGCGTGATATATCTTGGTATATCTTGTAATATCTTACAGTGTCACGATATGTCATACCTCCGTTGTCGCAAAAACATAGCCGCACAATGTCGTGTGTATGTTTTGGTGCTCCACTACCACGGCACATCAAGACACATCGCCACAAATAGGCATTCAATTATTCAAACCTAACCAAATTTAGCAAGACAACCAAATCATGACCAATCTCGCTATATATTGTGTGTCAGCGGAATCAGCACTTAAGATATCAGTAGGGTTACTGTGCGAGGGTACTATGAGGAAACGTAGCCCGTAGTGATAGCCATTCAATATCTTATATCCAGTACTTACGGCTCGACACTATAGACGAAGGGCTGAAGTGATGAGATGAAAGACCGAGAACATCCATCACTACGGGCTAAGTAACTATGTTTCCTTATAATTATATACCTGAAAATCATGCCATTTTATGCCCAGCCTGACAAAAGACCCGTACTATAGAGGAAACCTATGAGAGTTTAGGGTCTGAGCTTGTATCCCATTGAGTTTGAATCACATAGTAATTCACAAGGCGAAGCCGCGTGAATTACGATAATCCCCCTAATTTCTCCTAAAAATATCTAATGGGCGTTAGATACGAGTTCCCAATGTTAAGTCTACGGAGAAAAAATACCAGGGGTGAAATAATTATATAGAATGTCCTGACCATGCTGTACAAGTCACAGAATGGGATGGTAATTTGCGGATTGTATGGAATGGTGCATATTTACAGTAATGAGTACATACGGCATGGATATAGTAAATTATTCATACATGATGCCCAGCAGCGGGCAATATCTCGTAGATGTTCGTCCACAGGTGTATAGTATTGAATAATGTACATCAAAGAGATTGTTACCGTCTATAAACAACCATCCTGTTGAGAATGCAGTGTTGATGTCTTATAGGCCTGAAAGAAGAGACTAAACCCGTGCGCGGCGGCCGACTCACCTGCTGAGCAGAGCCTTCATGTACTCCAGCCACACTTTGTTCTGCGCCTTCTCGAGCAGCGCCTCGTAGTAACGGTCCTTAAGGTGAACAAAGTCCCGGCAGTAGTCCTCGATGGTGATGCAGATGGTGTCTATGGCGTTACTGCTCTGGATCCTGACGCACACACAAACAGAATACAGGGTGTAGTAGAGGGAGACAGGGTTAGTCTGGAGGAATGGAATCTATTCTGTGTTGTTTTGTGTTGGAAATATTCAGAGTTCGATATATTCTTTAGTATCATTATCCGCCACAATACCTTCAATTACTATCTTTTTACACCAAGGTCATAATACGGCAATATGGAATGTATGTAACGCACCAGCCACAGCTCCAACTTGGTTCATGCAAATCGGAGCCAAGTGTCTGTCGTCTGAGTTACACCACACACCTTCAATACTACCCCTATACCATAGGTTGAGGAGTAATCTCATGAGGCAAAGCCATGTGACATTATGTAGCACTTGATTCAGCAGTTGCGGATCAAGTGCGGTCCGGATTTTCTCTCACCTCTATCACTGACTGATTGGCTATCATTCATGGTTATTGAGTACTTTACACATTACTCCATTGGCATTGAGTATGAGTTGCCAATGATAAGTCTATGGGGGGAAAATACCAGGGGTGAGATACATAACACTGATAACTATCTCCATGTGAGCCTGGACGACCACTTAGGTAACGACAAGCGCCTGACACGAGGCGCAATCTAATGTAATCAATAAAAACCTACCATTTCTTGGTCAGAATCTCCTGGATGTGGACATCGACGTCCATGAAGACCTCCTCAAGCAGGTAATCACATCTGCAAGTTACAAAGGTTACAAAGCTGTCAGTCACGCATCATTTCCTATGCAACTGTTGCCAGCATTTTCATTACCATTTTCATACCACGTGTCAGTTGTGACTAGCAAATGTATCTACGGACATATGATCCATCAATGAGTGTTCCGATGAGATTAGTATGTGATAGGGATGCATCGCAGAATGTGTACATGTCTCAGTGTTAGATACTGTAAGGTGATACCACAAGACGTAAGACGATAATGTATTTCAGATAAAGATACAACTTAAGGCATCTTCCAACATGCTTATAGAGAGGTCCATTCGACGCTGGCACCCATACGGTGGTCAGGATTGGTGAACTTGATGTCACTTTATGTATTTCACCAACCCGACTTGGGTTTAATTACTGACTCTCCCCGACCTTACGATTGTCGATGTACACCCTCTCACCGACTGTTCCCGAATCTGAGTAGGAAGTTTAAACAGCGATGATATGTATCCCCCAATTCTACATACAAGTATTATATACGCGATTATAGGACTGAGAGGGAGGGAGGGAGGGTTGACGGTTGTGAGAGGGAGGTCATCCATTAATAGGGAAGGGCCTGCATTGATTGGGTATCTAAAACCCTACCCCTCTGTGAACTAAACAGTTCATAGGTCAATGCACACATATATATTTAGCAACGTGTAGGGGATTCAATTGGCAATCAGCAATGCCCTAACTATATATAAAACGTCGCCTAGTAACTTTACAAGCAGTGTACTATAGTAGGCTATAGCCCTAACCTAAGACCAACCGTCAACCTGCTAATAACTTTTGATAAAACTAGGATATTGGAAATCGGTGTTCACAACTGTAATTGCATTGGTTTCCCCTACAAATCGATATATAATAGCTGTAGATGGGACAAGGGAATATAAATAACACTGAATCCTACTGCCCTCTCAGAATCGGATAGAGTTGGCAAGGTGTGTACACTGACACTTTTAAGGTTGGAGAGAGTCGGTCATACCTGGCAAGATAGTAATGATCCTGCCTGAAGAAGTCCTATCAATTGGGAGGAAACGTTGCAATCAAAACTATTTATCCCCCCCCCCTCCTACTACGATGTACTACAACCCAATAAAACCATTCAATTTCACACAATTCAACCCGTTAGGTTTTTTGTGGAGCATCTTTCAACTTGATAGTAATGATCGAAGCGTTGGTAAAGGAAACAAAGTGAAGTGCATACATCGACCCGAATTTGTTTGTTTGGGTAGTTTAACGTCCAATATGTTCTATTAGACTTCATCTACCCGAATGACGCCGATTCTCCCTGACCCGACGGATCCGCCGGGAAGAGGTGTGACCGGTGTGAGTTGGCGTGTCAATGTCTTATAGGCTTTATAGGATTAAGAGGAGCGAGGGAACATACGCTGCCCCGGCACTCTGGTGGAAGGCGTTGGAGACGACGTTAAAGCGGTCCATCTTCTCCTGGTCAGGCTGGTCTTTTAAGTATTTACTGCAGATCTTCAGGATGTAATCAGCAAACGTCCCGCAATTATTGATGTTGGCGATCTGAAATATAGACATTGAATTTGCTTTAATTGTTGATAATCTACTGTTTTCTGAAACATCAATTCACACAAACGAAAACGAGTTATGTAAAACACACTCCCTATACATTCAGTAGAATTTAAACTTTGAAATCAAGACGGCAACGTCCCATCCCCTCAGCGATGCTACCTTGAGTGGCAGTTATTAGAACCTAACCACTGTAACCATGGTACACCGACAGCTGTGACATCATCGTGTCAACAACCGTATCCCCAGTGTCTCTATAGAATTTAAACTTTCAACAACTGTTTTTTTTTGGGTATTTATGATGTCATTTTTGTAAATGTACAATAGGTAATTAACCTTAATTGTTACTTGTCTGCCACTCTCTGTCCACATCATTTGACTTAAAAACTTACCATATAATGGAGGAAATACTTGGGCTCGCTTCTATCTCTAAAATGTTTTTCCTTGTAGATTGCCAACATGTCTGTGGCGAAGAGAAAAATCCATCATACAGAAAAACACAATTATTCCTTTCTAAAAGAAAATCTTCCCACCAGATATATAATACAATCGACTGATGCCTACACAAAGAACAACAAGAGTATTTTTAGAATAAAATCATTGGATGTTAAAGGCCAAAACAGCGGGTGGACGCATTTAACGTCAGTCAACGATTATAGGTCCTTACCAGACTTCATCAGGGTTCTTTTACACCACAAAGGTGGTGATCGAATCTATTTGATGAATTCAGAAAGAAATCTCACCCTTATACGTTTACCAAGTTGAGAGTTCTTTTACTTCCCACATCACATAGACATGGTGTAAGAAGGATTGATATAGCAGTAAATCTACCACTGCTGGGGATGAAGGAGAAAAGTGGTTGCAGTGGGACTTGAACCAGGGTTCGTACAAAGACAGCCCAATAAAATTCCAGGCCTTTTCCAGGCTATTCCAGGCTCTAACATATTTTTTCCAGGTCGCTGGTTTTAAACCATGTCAGATACATCACCAAATTTCGTTTAAATTATCTGTATATCTACTATCAGTAGAATTTCAGTGGGTTAGGGTAGATGTGTTCAAAATTCTTCTTATATTTTGGCCACTTTTAAATATGAAGACAAATAATCACACCCATGCTTTATTTCATAGGTAGTCAGGTACCGTAGCTAAGGAAAGCTAATAATAACTGGAATTTCATAGACTAAATAATAGTTTTTTGTGCAAAACTAAATTTTCCAGGCTCTTCCAGGTTTTTCCAGGCTGTCTGTGAGAATTCCAGGCTTTTCCAGGCCTGGAAAACCCAAAAGCAGAATTCCAGGCTTTTCCAGGTTTTCCAGGCTCTGTACGAACCCTGTTGAACCCACAAAGTTCCACAACCTTGGGATTACATGTCCAGTGTTTTTATCCACTGAGCTAACTCCGCACCCCCGTGCAGAAGATACTTACGTTTGTAGGTATCAGCGAAGAAGGAGAGCTCATCCACACAGAGCGACAGCACATTCAGCTTGAGGTCTTCACTGATGAATGCAGCCACTGTCAACTGTAACACCAAGTCATATAACAGACAAGCAGGAAACACAGCGGCACGAATGATCCATGAACCCTGGACCACACAATAATCAGGCCAGCACACTACCGACTGAAGAAATTAATTCTGATTCATACACAATATTGACTGGTTTCAGATACAAGCGGTTCCAAGGAAGTTAACATGTAGTAATATTCGGGTGCCTGAGAGGATATTGCGTAGAGTCAACTCTGAGGCGCATTCAAACGTTTTAATCTAAAACTAATATATTTTATTTATTATTCATCTTTTCCGGATAGGGGGCATGCCAAAATTAGTTCGGTTTGGTCACGCACTAATTTTTAGCACGCACTATTTTTCCGTTTGCGCACTTTATCGCCACCCGGCGCATACAACATATCCGTATGCGCCGGGTATGTTGATACATACTCCCTAGGTGTTTTCTATGGACACATTATATTAGGTGGATAATGATGTGTGATATGTCAATAAATTCATGGAGCATATACACAGTTTAAGATGCTGTGACCTTACTAACGTCTCATATGTAGTATCATGATAATACTTGTTAAATACAGATCTTTTTTACATTCCATTAATAAAATCCTTGACTCGCTCCTATATCCAGTCAGCTTCAGATGCAAGTGTGTGAAAGAAATTATATTTAAGTACTGTACCCCGAATCAGATAAACCATAAGTTTTACACATTCAGTAAGTTTCTTTGATGATACATATATTTCACGCGATGAATATATACCGGTATTTTTCCTTATAATATCCTGTATACGTACGTTTTCTTCTACCATGTTGAAAACGATGACAGGTAGTGACGTGTTGAAGAAACCCTTTTCGTCCGCGTCTGGTTCTTGCTCTTGATACCAGTCCTATTAACATAAAATATGCAATATACTTATTCAGGTGACTTTGACTTGATGCTAAAATGGGAATAAAGTTCCTCGGTCATAAAGTATTTGAATATTTTTAAAGCTACCAGTTTTTTTATCATTGACCTTTCCTGTCTACATGATGGTGACAAGAGAGTTTTTTTTCATGATTTCACAATGAAACACTCTATCAGTGTACCTTGAAATCTGACTCGAGACTTTTGCCCATCCATTCCTGGAAGTTGGCGCGCATGGTTTGTCGGTATTTGTTCTGGAGTTCTGTCACTGTCCGTGCATCCAGAAGAGGGGAGAGTTCAGAGGTGTCGATCTTCAGATCCGGATGACCCATCAAGTCCTTCGACCTACAACATGCCACAGCCCAAGTGGTCAAATCAATTTAATTCTTTTTTTTCTTTTTTTTTGTCCCCTGGGAGATCGCCTAGCAACGGTTTGGTTCTGACATGTATTCCAAAAAATCTCTCCTAAAAAATCAGTGGTGTCGGGGGATTTATTTTCGCATCCTCATGATTTTTGATTTTTGAAGTAAATTTTTTTTTGGGGACTCTACACATGCCCCGTCACACATTCCTTGGTTCTTACATGTAGTTGTCACTTCCAAGGTAGCATCGGCTGTGTTAAGAAGTGTATGATCCACGTGTTATTAAGTCAAATCAAATTAATGAATACACCATGTGATCTGGACCTAAGGGCATATTAAGGAGGAAATGCATCGAGATCCATAGCCACTGGAAATATGCCATTAGTTTTGTTTGCGGACAAAGCCAAGTGATCCTACCACAATTAATGTCATATTTTCAGTAGCTATGGATTGAGGGCGGTTCATATTTGATGTCACCCATATCACTGACTTAATGGCTAACCTTTCTGACATCATCACCCATTGAGGTGGTTTTTTTTTACAATACTCCATGGGCGTTGAGTGCGAGTTCCCAATGTTAAGTCTATGGGGAAAAACTATCCGGGGTAAGATAAAAAAAAAAAAAATAGTTTCGTTATTACAACAAGAGCTAAGTGTGCATTTTTAAATAGAAATATTGACATTTAAATGCCAAATTAATAGGTGGACGAATTTAAAGCTCAATAGTCACATCGGAAATACTTTATTATGTAAAAAGGTACTTTCAATTATAATAGCGATGTTATCTCCCAGAATCCTGGGGCACAACATAGTGAGTGGGGATATCAGAGTGTCCTGTGAGTACGAGACATTGAAGCCAGACAAAACTGCTACTTACGTATAAGCACCAACCCAAGTTAACAGCGACACAATTTCGTTGCCTTCAATGTGTTGTTGAACAATTTCCTCTATCTGCAAATGATATAATTCAAGTTTTGAATAAGGCTGTAGAATAACCTGGCTACATTTTACTATTGGCCCTGTACACTAATGTCGTCCTGCGTTGAACTTAAATGGTTAATATTCAAAAGAGTATTGCCAGTTCTTGATGTTAAACATTTGCACCGACTGCAAAACCCCTGATGTTAGTGACATAATGGACATATGTGACGTTTTGGATGTTAATGAATCATATTCCTATCTGTACTTGGTGAGCTACAAAAAGCAGAAAGGTGGTCAAGTCACCTAGTGACTCTACAAACAGGTGTATCACAGTAGGCTATAACCATAACCTTTTAGACCAACCTTCCACCCGCTAATAACATTGGTCCAGTCAATACAGTCTAATGTATACAATTATAGCACATTTTGCGGAAATCCCTATGATTTTACAAACAGATTTTACTCATTTACCATTCACATATTCAAGAAATACTATGAGACTTACTTACATCCAAATGCATATTTTCTGTGTGGGTGAAAAATGTATCATTCTATTGTGTATTTCATGAACTATTCTATTGTGTATTTTATGAATCATGAGCCTATTTTGTGAAATGTAAAATCAGTAGAGACATCACACAGCCATGACTGGGGAATGCCTGTAGGCATCAAGCGGCCATGGCTGGGGAATCCCTGTTGGTATCACATGGCCATGGCTGGAGAATCCCTGTTGGTATCACATGGCCATGGCTGGGGAATCCCTGTTGGTATCACATAACCATGGCTGGGGAATCCCTGTTGGTATCATATGGCCATGGCTGGGGAATCCCTGTTGGTATCATATGGCCATGGCTGGGGAATCCCTGTTGGTATCACATAGCCATGGCTGGAGAATCCCTGTTGGTATCATATGGCCATGTCTGGGGAATCCCTGTTGGTATCACATGGCCATGACTGGGGAATCCCTGTTGGTATCATATGGCCATGGATGGGGAAATCCCTGTTGGTATCACATAGCCATGGCTGGGGAATCCCTGTTGGTATCATATGGCCATGGCTGGGGAATCCCTGTTGGTATAATATGGTCATGGCTGGGGAATCCCTGTTGGTATCATATGGCCATGGCTGGGGAATCCCTGTTGGTATCATCAGTATAGAATGGCTTAGTATATTCGTGGATGAAGGTTAAGATGTGATGCACATACCCGCTGTGTGATGGAGCTGTGGTACATGTCGACGTACTTGTTAACGATGTCGTACTGTGGAGGGAAACATGGCTCGGCCAGAGTCTGAAAAAATATACAACAAATAGATGGCACCATTGACCGAACAAATAACCAATCATCGTTCCAATCTACAGGTATCTCTGATAAGATAGACAAACAGTTTGATATTTACTTTCTGGCATATTCCTTCTGACTCTCCATTAAATACAAGTATACACAATATTGACAGGTGTCAGATAATGCTCCAAGGGGCTGACGCATGAGTGCATACGAGGATACTGAGTGGAGTCAACTCAGAGGAGCATACAACCACTTTTATCTGAAACCAGTCTATATTGTTTTTACTATCAGCCTTTTACAGATAGTTTATGGTTACGCACTATTCATCTGTATGCGCATTTATCACAATGCTGCGCATACACCAATCTATGTGAGACCAAGACAATTATCAATGAGACAAGCCATACTCTGTTACATTACAACACTCTGTTTTGTACCAGCAGTCATATCTTGTCAATAACAACAGTCTTGCGCTCAAATCTACCTCCCACACTCAAGGTATAAAAGCTCTGATTTCCATAAACATTAGCCTAGAGTTGATCAAGCGACAGCCTAAACAATGCACTGCTAGGCCGCGCTCACCGGTAACTCATGTATTGCTTCCCTTCTCAGTAGAGAAATTGTTCCTCACCTTTATGATGCGGAGATCCTCAATGACAAGTTGCCTTGTCACTTCCAAGTGTTTAACAAGCCACATTTTGTCTGTCGTTCGGTCCTCCATTTGATTCCCTTCGATCCTGAAAAAGTGCCACATATGATGCAAATATATGTAAACATAATCTTTAGACGATATCTTATAGTTGGGGGAAATCGTTATAGTATATCTTAAAAATGAATGTCTTAGTTATTTCATTTAATTCAGTTTTTTACATATACAAGAATTGATGTGATTTTGTAAGATTATAGACCTATCAAAAAAAATTATTTCAGGGCCATTATCTCTTACAAGAGAAAAGGCCGGGAGGCACATACCTGGCCTGGACAGCCTCCTCGAGTTTGGAGAAAGCCTTGTGCCTCCAGTGCTTTGGGCGACCAGGCGGCATGAACCCAGTCTGATCAAAACGCTTCACCATGATGGCATCCATCCTAAAACATCACAATACATCTCAGTATAAAACACATAACATGGCCTCATCAAATCAGGGGGAAAACATCTTGGTACTAAAGATGAAACCAACCAGTTTTGGTCAAAGTCGTCGTTCTCCATGAGTTTGACACAGAGCGATATGAACAAGGCGAAGCCAAGTGAATATCACCTAGCACTCAATTGAGTTGAAAAACGACAAGTTTGACCAAATCGAGGCGCTTTCTGTATTTATCTCACCCCTGTACACACTGTATGGGACGAAATTACCAAGGGTGAGATAAAGAAGACATTACACGTCAGCATCAAGTCAAGGGAAAACACACCTCAGTATAGAAGACATAACATGGCTTCACCACGTCAGGGGAAAAAAACATCAGGTAAATTAATCGATGGTTTTGCCACCTGTCCACAAAACTATCGTTTGTTGTATTTATTATACACATTCTCCAATAAATTAAACCCAGGAATTGCCATATCTAAGGGTCTATCAAAAGGGACTACCTTTTGCTCTATAGCACAAAGGGACTATTTTCTCATATACCTTGGCTTTGAGGCCGTATACCAAGGTGTTCAATTCATATAGCATGGTTATAGGATCTGACATTTTTTAAACAATGTGTCGTGGTTTACTGAGTCCCGGAGTTTTGTGAAGGCAGGGACCTACTTTTCTTCCCGCTCTATGATGCGCAGCACGGTGACGATGATGGTGGGTTCCCGGATGACGGTCATCAAGGTGCGCTGAAGCACGAGCCACAACTGTTTGCCGAGCGTCTCGGACAGGCTCTCCACCTCAGTGAAGTAGTGCTTTACAGTCTGTACAGAAAACAACCACAGGTAGCATTAGGAATTGGGGGCCATCCACCCATGAAGTATGTACGGAAAATTTCTGAAAATTCATATCCCCCATCGCCCCCACCTCCCCCCGAATCTTGTACGTAATAGGACAAAGAAGCAGCATACACAACATTTCCAAAGATCTTTAATCCCACCCAACCCCCTTCTAAGTGCGTATGAATTGTATGGATAGCCCTTTCGTGGAAAAAAAAAGAAATGAAAACATATTTTTGAGCATTAGGAATTATTACGACGTGTTGTCCTGACAATAATAAAGAACTTACTCAATTTCACCAGACATTCTATTCAAGGGGAATCAATCTGTAATGACAGTTTGGCCAAGGCACACAATTACCCCATACTGTTTGCATTGCTCCTTTCTCATATTTGTACTAACATACATTATTTCTATCAAAAATAAAAACAAAGCGAGACAAGGCAAATGTCCACTCTCGAAGGTTATACTAATTTGAATGGCGGTTCAAATTAGCGAATCACAAGGGAGGCCTAAAGGATGAACGCCAATAGGGCGGCCAATTTCTACCAATTGGTGCGTTCATAGGCTGCATCAACGAAGTCGCTAGTTTGAATAACAAAATACTTACATTGTTGTCAGTTGGGCTCTGGTTCGGTTGTTTGTGCAGTTCAAATAACAGGTCATCTCGGGAAATCTCGAGGTCAGTCAAACTGTCAATGGAGAAGAAATAGAAAATACACTGTGACACATTTCAGTTATACCTAAACAGAAGATAGAATTAATCCTTTTGCGTGAACTTTCTCGTCTTTGAAGAATACCAGGGACTGTTCGGAAATGGGACTTCGGACATCTAGTTATGAATGTCATAAAATATAAATGATCAGATTAAAAAAAAATGCTATCTGTCTTAAAGCATAAATCTATATCAGTTTTGTAAACCATATCACCTGAAGAAATGGTTACACGGCGAAATTTCACATTTCATTTCGTGCGTATTTAACAGTGTTTAACAATGTTTCGGGCAATGCATTCGCATCAGCTGTGGCACCGTTATACTTTGTAACTGACACGACGTCGCCTCGTCCTGTATTGACTTATCAGAAATTCCTATTATTCTACTATAATATTCTCATAATTCCAATTTCTAGATCAAAACTAGCATGGTAGCCCCACATTTTCAAATTAGATATGTGTTCTTCAATACTTAAAACTCATCATATTCAACTCTCAGGTAAATGACATGGGTTTTACTTTTTTTAAGGTGAATTGTCCGATATGCGTTTAATGTTCTCATACTGACTCGATGCCTGGTGTGCTGAGATCACTCACCTCTTGTGGGCGTGCAGGAGCTTCCCCTCAGCGATCAGTTCCTGCGTTCTCTTCACAGACTCCGGCACAGTGAAGATATGTTTGAGGTTCTCCACGGCCGCCGCCAGCTGTCACAGACAGAAATTAAAAGGTTAGAGTAACAAAATCAGGGGATCCCGTTCAATAGGCAAAGTGGAGGATCTGAGTCTTTTAAGATGGATTAAGTTCACCTTCTTAATTCACCTCACCTGACAGTGACAGGAGTTTCATTATAAGATACAGGTTTGATTTAAGTTCGTCATTATATTTTACAACAATCCCTCGTTTACATTAAGTGACTCATCTACGACAGCAGTTTTACAAGATATAGTCTTTACTTTATTTCACCCAGTAGTTTAAGTCCACTTACCTGACTGTGACGAGAGTTTTCTTCACGGACTTTCTGCAACTTCTCATCGAGGTGAGAAATGGAGCGGTACGTCTCGTCTACTTCTTTCAAACTACGACAGAGATAAGAATCCATTACAAATATCCTACAATAAATAGTGGGACTACCTGGTGATTTTCAAATACTAACAATTATAAATTCCAACATTTTCCTTATTCTAATAGAAGATGAGTGAAGTATATAGCATATTATCTAGTTTGACCTAATCCGAGAGGTAAATCAGGCCTATTTATAGTTGAATGATTCATATTGGAAATGAACTAAATGGTCTTCTTCAATTCTTTCAAAAATAGGGATGTTGACCTATGCTTTTTAAAAATCAAATGTGTAGCACTAAACATTTACTATATTCTGTGAAAGTATTAAGAAAATCATATTTATCTCTATATCAAAAACTAGGACGATGACCCCCATTTTTAGAATTGACAATGTATTGTATAACGTTTGGAGATCAATTGTATTACGTCATGAACCTCGAATGGTTTACAGAGCCAACTGTCCAAATTTCTTACCAACGGTCATTAATAATGGACCACTAATAAACAATGGGTAGTGGTTTACTGCCGCCCCATGTATTTTCAATAGGGACTTCATTACTCTTTATCAGTAGTCCACGTTATGAAGTGGGATCAATGGCACTGTCCTATATTTACTTTTCAATAAACAAATATGCGAAACAATTACAAAAAATATAAGTAGGTGAAAGAATAGTACAATACAATAATTTTCTATAGCATTCATCTGCCCTTTATCTGGCATTGGTACTGTTTATTCTTTCATATAAAATGCTTTAGCAAACAAACCCATAAAAATGTGCAGGTACGGATAGAAATTAGTCATAAAGATCTGTAATTACCCATCCTTTATCTCATGTATGTCTTGCAATGCGTTTTGTAGTTGATTTAGTCCAGTTCGCACGCCGTCCAACTGGGACTGAACGGCAGTCTTAAGCATGGCCTCAACCGATGACTGTAAAAATTCATATCAAAGGTATGAAATGAGCTAATACCAACTGTTAGAAACACTGCTACATTTAGGGAATTCAAAGGTATCACATGGAAAAACATGTTTAACTCTCAATGTATTGTATGTCCAATGCTAACTAGGATAAACATGAAAAGTTAATCAGCATACCTTTTTCCGCGAGACCCGTCTCCGGAGTTGGTCTACCTTTTCCAGTTGGTCTGGGCGCTGAAAAAAGATGTAGACGGACGGTTAAACCTAAATTTGACAAAAGAACAATTGTATATGTCTATCGGTGTTGATACTAACATTCTTAAATCTCTTACATTTTAGATTGAAAGTTCTTAAGAATAGACTACCGTAATTCTGATATTACATTCATTCATGTACCGTATACATAACGGTACGTAAAATATAGATTTATAGTAGAAAGCTATAATTGATAATTAACTGTAACAGTACTCCCATATATTATAAGACACAAAAGAGTATCGTGTTCAGTCTTCACCTGCAGCAGATTTGCAACCTGTTTCTTGGCTGTAACCATCGCCTCAGCCTCCAGAGAGGCCAAGTCCATGGGCGTCACCACCTCCGGCATACTTCAGGCGTTAAACGTCCTCTAATCGCCAATTAATTACTGGAATGAAAACAAAAGAAAACAATCTTAGTACTCCGTGTCTATATATATATACCGGTATTCATATTGACTACCACAGCTATTACCATATGCCCCTTAAACTTACTTAAATAACTCTCCTCTCAACATCCAAAAGTGACACCACTATGCAGTTTTTACTATATATATACTGTAACGATCGCTTATGTGGAATGACAAGAACACAGAGAATTAAAGTTCAACACGTTCAACACGCTATATTGTAACGATAAACATGTACAATGTCCAACAGCAGTGTAACAAGCCTAACTGGTCTAAGTTACCATCTAGAAAGGGGTAGAGTGTGATGTGTCTAAGCCAGAGTCTAAGCCAGTGACCTCACTCAATGAGCTGGTGCACCAGACTGACTCGACCCAGCCGCGCTCGCCGTATTTATAGCGCTGGGTCATGACGTCATGTGACGTCATGACTCGCAAGCCCCCATCCACCGGAGGAACCGTCTATAGGGGACAGAGCCATTGTTAGTTCCTGAAGCAGTCACTAGGTGGTCGGGGGACAAACCTGTATTCTGGCTCTTTGTTCTTACTAAATTCAGCTGCCTTTCAATGTTTTACCATGGCTCCCTTGACTCTCTACACCCATCCCAAAGCAGGAATATATAATGTTAAAACCCAGGACATGATGCTTTTGACATGGAACACTTTATTTACATATGTCAGCAAGGCAAGAAAAGTGACATTTCCCAATTATCACTCACTTCTTTTGCACCTCCATTAGTGAAGAACAGCTACCTTTTCACCTCCTTTAGTGAAGAACACCTACTCGGGGGGCGTCATGGCGGCGCCCATAGATCATAGGCTATATGCCGTATACTTCAGAGGACCGCCCCACTTCCTCCGGAGGAGCTAGCCAGTGACGATACCCGTGTTCATTACACTACCCATGCCGTATATACTCTAAATACGGACCGTTTCGCCATATAACGTAAATATACTGTACGGACCACTGGTCCGTACACTAAAATACGGACCACCTTGCCAAACACGTTTATTAACATATCGGTTGTTAAAAATTAAATTAATGATTTTTTTTTTTAATTTTGGGTATATAGTAAATATATAACATCCAACCATGTTGTACAAGTCTCAGAACTTGATGATAATTTACCGTTTGTACGGAACTCGGCATAAATACCTCATTCCGTACAAACCATAAGTCTACCAATAACAAATTTACCTGCTATTTGATTATCTTTTCCGTGAAGAGGGATACCTATCAGACCTATCAAATATGCATAATTGTTGGTCTACTGAACTGCCTTACTGGGATAGCTAGTAATTATATAGAACGTCCTGACCATGCTGTACAAGTCACAGAACGAGATGGTAATTTACAGTTTGTATGGACAGAGGCGTTTACGCCGAGTTCCGTACAAACGGTAAATTAGCATCGAGTTCTGTGACTTGTACAAGCATGGTTGGACGTTACATATTTACTATATACCCGAAATTTTAAAAAAAAATCAATTTCATTTTTCTTAACAACCAAAATTTTAATAAATGTGTATGGCTAGGTGGTCCGTATTTTAGTGTACGGACCAGTGGTCCGTACAGTATTTTTACGTCATATGCCAAAACGGTGCGTATTTACAGTATATACGGCATGGGTATATATAGTAAAGCAATGCATGTAAAAACTAGTATTCACATTTATTTTTGACTAGATCTAGACGAAAAGGAAGGGGGTATCACTATAGACTAGTATAGTATCAGGCCCAGGGCAGGACCCATCATTTACAAAACGGGTGTGGGTGGCGAGGGGGCCGGGGACGGATATCAAGCTTCCAACGTAATTGCACACCCTGGTTTTCAGGAAATAAATCCACAGGTTACACACGACAACTATAAAGATATGTCACTGTGGTATTTAGTCACACTAATGACTTTATAAAATAGTGGCTCTTAAAGTTTAGGTGCACTTGGGCAAGACTTGGTTGGGTAATTTCGTTCATCACGGATCTCTATCACTTACCGCAGTCCATACCCCTATCTAACACCCCATATATAAAACGCTTGTTATTCACAAACAATGACAAAGAGACCAAGGCATAGGCAGGCCCCAAATTATGGTAAAAGTTTTACCCAAATTATCAGCTATCAATTGTATGATGAATTGTAATTCCAGTGAAAATGCTGATCACGGACTTGTTCGTGGTGCCGAAAGTGACAAATAAGTCAGTTATTAACTGCACCATGGCTAGGTATACACCCATCTCCTATCAAATCTGTTGGGGCAGGCCTAGCCAGACGTGGCCGCGACTATTACATTTCAGTTTTGAATATCAAGTCAGTAAAGTCTGGGAAATATGAGAGTGAAATGCGAAGAAAACACTCACGTCTGTTTTCTCCTTCCTTCCTGTATTTCCGCCCACTCGTTCCTGCTGCCACCTGGTGGTACAATGTGAAACAGTCTAGTTTGACCGACCAACGCTAGGTGACCATCTATCTCCGTACACTGGCCACCAGAGCAGACGTTTGCTACGAGAGAGGTGTGAGAGACTTTGGTTGGCTGCCACCTCTATCTCCACTCTGGTAGGGTTAAATCCCACACCGTATGGCAGCAGCTTAAAGTAGACCTGTGTCATGCTAACAGTAACACATATAAGGACTAAACATTAGACATTAGATGCAATGGTACACAAGGATGCTACACCGTATTTGCAGTGTGTGCCTCAATCCAGGTACCGGTACTGTAGAACGGGGTTACTTTACCCTCTTTTTTTTTTGATATCTTCAAAAATAATGCATGGTATAAGGGTGGGTATGGAAATATTTTGTTTTCAAAAGGTAGAGTTCTTATTGCTATCTTTCCAATTTAGTTTCCATTCTCATTGATTTATTACAGCAGATCTACTAGCGACTTCGTCGATTTGTAGGTGGATTCATGTGGCCGTCTCAGTGCCTCCACTGACCAGTTTTACTATCTGATAGTCTGTCTTTTCTAGGTGTTGAGATAGAAGGAGTGCCCTTGTTTTTACATTCTTCTGCTCTCTGTAGAACTTTGCTGTCGCTCTAGCATCTGACTACTTTGGTCAAACTCTTTTTGCGTGTGTTTGAGGTGTCGGTTGTGGTTTCGACCATTGTCTAGTCTCATCAGGTGAGGTGCGCTAGAGTTGTTTCTTGTTAGGCTGGTGGTCTTTCTTCCCTGGGACATCTCCAGGAAAGGGACTCGGTCGAACCATTCTGGAAACTCTCTCTCTCTTCCGTGTTACCGTGTTGTCTATCTTATCCTATAGTCAGGGGGCCAGCCCCTGAAAAAGTGGCTTTTCGTTCCATGGAAGTATAGAATCAATTTTATTGTATCGAATGAAAGCTGAGACTTTGGCCATGCCAGATATGGTAGCCATTTTTTCTGTAAATGTGTCCATTTGACCTTTTATTAGAGGTCAAAGGTCAAAGGTCATCAAATTTCAGAGGGCTTTGAAATTGAGACATATTTTGTGATTTCTCCAAAAATATTTAGTTGATTTCTTAGATATTTCGGAAATATATTAAGACACCATACGGTCGAAAATCACGAAAGTGCAGCAAATGCCGAAAAAAATCAAAAATAAGAGGATCATTAATTCCTTTTGCCAATATCATCTTCAAATATTGGAGGACTTGTGTGCAAAATTGGGAACTCTAAATATAACAAATAGTTTTAGTGCAGGGCTATTATTAAAATAAAAACGTCACGTTACGACCCCCTCCACTTCAGATTGGGTCATATTGGTTCCCTGGGCACCTACTGTTATTCCTGTTATTTTGCTATACAATTTGGGGGTATATAAATAAATAAAAAAATAAAAAATTATTAACCCTTACCCAATTGACTTCTGTGGGCTTATATCCACGGGGGGTCGTAACGTGACGGGGGTTGTAACGTGACGGGGTCGTAACGTGATGCAAAAATACGTTGGAGCTGATAACTTTTTTCCTAGTAAAGATAAAAACTTCATTCTTTTGCCATTTTTTTGTTATATATCTACCCTACATATGAACACTATTTCCTGACTCCAAGTGACCCACTACGGGTCACTAGAGATATTTTTATAAATATTGGAGTTAAGTGTGGTTTTAAGGCTCTGGACTGTGCCATACAATGCCCCAGTTGTGTGAAAACCGTTGGAACTATTTTCCAAAAAGGATTTGTTTAGATATCCAGAATATAGTCCATTTGCGGCAATTTCGTGATTTTCGACCATAGACTCATAAGCCGTTGTCACTATCTTCCATGGAACGAAACTCCTTAAATAACAGGATTTCAGGGAACTGGCCCCCTGACAACTAAGTATGACTGTGGTATTCAATAGACATGTCCCTATCCCCCCCCCCCCCTAAATTATGAGCAATTCTTAAACCATAATTAATTAACACTTGGAATTTCTTTATATTTAACTGACGTTATCTACGATTTGAGGTAGGATAATCTGCTTTACAATTTTAATACTGGTGTCTATCTTTATATATCGTCCCTTTTTTTAATCTAAATATCTTGTTCTGGACAGAAAATCCTATTTGCCTGAGCCCAAACGTTAAAATAGGAGTCCATGATAATACCGAGATAATTGTATATCTGTACTGTTGCTTGCGTATCTTTATTGTAGTCCAAGTCCAAGTTCTTTGTATTTCTAAGCGTATTTGCAGAGGTACACCACATCACCTTTGATTAAACCATATTTACAGTTGGACTCATGGAGTCACTCAATACCTTGAATTTCGTCAAGTACCTCAATTGAATCTGAGCCATTCAGTATGTTGTTCACCATGTCATCCGCATACAGTGGAAAATCACAAATAGGCTGCCAATTCTAGTTTCAAACAATTTATATGATAAATAAACAATATAGGTCCTAACATGGAGCCCTGACGGTCTCCACATTTTATATGGGCTTCAGATGATACTACACCATTAAATTTCACCCTCTGTGTTCAATCTGTTAAATATAATTTAAGTAAAGAGGCAATATTATTACTGAAGATTTGTTCTATATATTTTCGAAGAAAAAGGATTCCATGGCTGATGCAATCAAAGGATTTCCTTAGATCAATGAATAACAATTATGAATATCTTCCCAAATTCCTCGCCTTGTATACATCGGATAGCACCTCAAAAATCGCATGCCTGGTCGAATTAACAGGCAAAAACCAATTTTCCTCTTTTATAAGATAATTTCTTTCTAGCAGTTCTGGAACCAATTGTTTATGAATCTCCTTTTCTATTATCTAGACTTGAAAAAGGCTACTATTTGCCGAAACGTTGTACCAAAGTTGTTTACACCTAATAAAGCCATCACTTAAAACCGCATTGATGATTTGGTAGTGTCATCTTCATTGAGAAGAGGGGTGACTACAGCCTTTTTCTTTGTTGTGGGAAAAAGTCTGGTTGAAAGTAGCCCATTTAACATTTCCTTACAAATCTTCAGGTTGGTCAATTGCACAATTTTGACGACATTTCCCGATTTCCCGATTTTTATTTCCTACAGTGAATTCCATCGATCCCTTATTCATATCTTTTTTTATCGATCTTTCACCTATTGTACTGAAATATGTATTCATTACCTCGGACTCTTCACCTTTCTCTACTTTATTTCCTCGTTCATCTTCTATATTTACCACTTGTCCATAATTTATTTGTTTTTATTTGGTTTCCATACCGTCTATATATCTCCAAACATTCTCAGTGGCCTTTGTTTCTAGCTTCCCCTGCTTCCCCACCACTCTATATCTATATATAATGCAGCCGTTCAATTTGGCATCGCCCACTATTTCCATTTTGAAAATCTGAAGAGTCTTTCTGGATTATACCAAAGACCCACATTTAAGAGAGACGATAATAAATGCAACCCATTTTTTGACGATGTATACATTTTGATATCTTCTTTGCATCTCATTTCCTTTGGAGCAGTTTCACGGAGTAATCTTTCGGCATGGTACCAAAACCACTGATGTATGAGCGAGGATCATGAGAGGGCGTCATCTCAGGGCTAACGGGCAAGAACTGGAAATGCTGAATGAGTGACGTCACCATCAGGAACAGCCGGTTCTTGGCAAGTGCTTCGCCAATGCACACGCGTCGACTGGCACCAAATGCCAATAATCTGTCAAATAGGAATACTCACTTACCACTTTATTGAATACCTCAGACATTTGAAATAATTATTAAGAATCTAGATGTACCGTAACTCTAGTGGAAGAGATACCCAAGGGGCAGAAATGTTTTGGGATAATAATGTTTGAAAATTGTCTTCATCATTTGGAACTCTTGCCACTTTAACAGCAGGACAAACCTTTGAAAATCAAAATGCTTTCTCAGTTTCTGAAGCAGTTGGAGGCTATACCTGCATTCCTTGGGGTAAGCCTACACTTGAAAAGGAGCATATTGCCACTGTACAAGTCTCACCTCTCTATCATATCACATTTAAATGAAGGTTCTTACCTCTTTCTATTAGTATGGTCTGGTGGCACTACAGCTCCATATGGATCCAGGAATCTCTCAGGATTGAACTCCCACGGATCGTGCCAGTATTTCGGATCGTGGTGCATCTTCCAAAGATTGAATACCACCTGCGTGTCATAAAGTATTGGTAAAGTGATTTGATTCAGGGAAATTGATATGCTTCTGTTCACATTAATTTGATATAAAATACAATAAATGCTGAATTAACTATGACTTATTATCATCATATTTTGTTCTTCTCATAATCTACCACTGTCAGCATCTGCATATAATGAGGGACTGCTTATGCCTCTCTTTCAGCATCTAGGGTGTCGCTATAAGGTAGAATTGGTCTTTTTTGTAAATACCACATCATTTTGATACAAATCATATCACACTATCTTAGAACTAACCCTTGTATTCCGTGGGATATCATACTCATTAATGGTTGTATCCACCGTGGTGTAGTGAGGAATGTTCAGAGGAAAAATTGAAGAGTAACGTAGCAGTTCTAGGATGGTTGCTTCAATATATGCAAGTGCTGGTCTGTCTGTCAAGCGAGGCTCTCGGTCACCGATCTCCTTGATAATGTGATCAGCCATCCTCTGCTGAATCTCTGGTTTGTTAACCAGGATAGCAATAAGGCACTGGAGAGACACTGAAGTAGTTATTGTACCTGAAAGTGTATGATATAGGGATTTCATCAGTAAATATTAGTGAATCATAAGTGATGAATTCCATCAGATAGACCAGGGAGCTGTTTCAAAAGTCGAGTGAAGTCTTGCCAGCAGCACGTCGCATTTCAAAGCGAGAGGCTACAATAGCGAGCAGAACTTTGAATCAAAGCAGCAGCAAAACCGGTACCAATACCCAATAGGGAGCGGCTCTTCTACCTCGACAGCGACGCTTCAAGTGCCATTGTTAGCTCTCGCTTTGGCAGTGAGTACTCTCGTTTAGCACCCTCACGACTTTTGAAACAGCTCCCAGATTTCAACTTCACCAGGCGTCTTCCAAACATGCTTATAGAGATGCCCATTCGAAACCAGCATCCGTAAAGTGCCCGTATGGGTGCTGCTCGTGGGTACCAGGCAAAAGCTATTTTATCAGCTTTTGGCAGCTTTTGGCCGTACAGCTGTAAGGAAATTGGCTGCTCTACCACATAGATTTGATATATCTGCTGTCGGCAGTGAGCAAATAGCCTACTCCACCATACAGGTTCTATATATATCAGCATAAAAGGAGTTAACATGGCGCCTGAGTAGTGCACACATGATGTCACTCAGCCTGCCCAGTGGAATATCCCCTTATGTGATAACATGGAGAGGTAAATACAGTGTACAAGCATTAAGGTTTATTTAATGAACATTTGGTACCATACAACAGTCTACTGGTGTGTCGATCTGCCTAGCTTATTACGTTATTGCATTCAAAGGGAGAGATTGATACTATAGCCTTATTGATTTGGTTTTGGTGACGTCTAGAGCTCTGAGAGCTGGTACACCAAGACTGTCCCTTAAGGTGGTGTTCCATTGGGTTGACTTCATGTCCACAAAAGAACACCATACCACAGCCCCACGGCAATCACACAGCAGCCTTTTGGCAGGGGTTATACCAATTGGTGAAGTGGAGGAGAAGCATGCTGATCGGCAGCAGCCACACAGTGATGTTATGGGCTATAGCTAATAAAACCTAATAAATTAGCATGTTTGGTAGACGCCTGATGCTGTCGGATTCACTGCCTGCCCATTGAAACATCTTTACAGAACTCAGGTGTGGGAAGTATGATGACTCGCCATCTAACTCTCGCAGCCCTGCAGTAACGCCGCTAGTGCTGTGCACTAGGACTACGGACCACTGAACAACTAGAGTGCTCGCTAAACTATCATTAGTTGCAACATACACTTTCTGAGTACTATGTCCATTGGATAACGATCAATAAGACCCATCTTTCTTTCCATACATGTACATGTGTAGTCGATCCAAGCCTCACCTCAGTGCTAGAATAGACGTGTTATTTACCCACCTTGCTGCAAAATGCTGGGGAATCTAACTGATCTCATGAGATCACATTCCCCCCGCAGTTAATGAGCACGGGGAAACGCGTTCATATACGTCACCTAGAGGTTAGAATGGTCACATATAGACTGCCAAATTGCTGGAAATATTTAACCCTTCACTATCCATAGGCCAATATATATGCACCTTGATAACTAAACAGGCACCCTCAATACGAATACAGTTATTACACCTCTAGTAGCGGTATGTAACTAAGGTTTGTTCAACCATAGGTATGTAATATATAGTTACCGCCAAAAACGATGTCGGCATTAATTCCATATATTGAATCATCAGTGAGTTGAAATTCTTCGTTATTTTCAAGGCACCTTTGTTGGACATCAAGCAAGGCATCGAGGACGCACTGTGGGTTTCCTTGCAAGTGTTTTTCCTGAAGGAGACATGCAAACCTTGCTCAATACCTGGTGTACTTGGGAAAATCTTCGAATTTCTTTATTGAGCAGTATAAGATACGATCCTTGAAGTACATCAATCAATGCTGGGGAAAATGTACAGGTATTAGATAATATTTAAATCATCTCTTTCACGATCATGTTAATATAAATTAATCATATATCTAAGAACCTATGTGTTCTTCATATAGAGTACATGTGTACTCATCTAAATGTTGAAGCTAGTGAATGTCTTTTGTCCTATAACTACGGCCCAACGACAGAGGCGAACTTACAGGACAAACTACCGAGAACGGGATCGCTACGGAATTTACTTACTACGGTTTTTTTTATTATTGCACACCTAAATTCGCCATTTTATTCACTCACTATGTCATCGATCCATAGTTCATTCAGTACATCACAGTGAGCTCGAATACTATCTATACTGCACCCCTAGCAGCGGGTAGTATTTCATAGACGTTCGGCCATAGGTATATATAATGATAACTGAGAGGTCTAATTGTTCCAGCCAGCACCTAGACCCTCTAGGCGTTTTTCTTATGTTAATTCTCGACTGTCCATTTTGAAAATTTATCTATGATTTTAATAAATCGACGTCAGTTCCTACTCGGGTCTCGTACCTCCAACACCTATACGTTGTCTTCATTACTCTACGTATAGAATAACAGGGAGCTGGGAGATGTGGGAGCTGTGGGATTGAATGTAGCAGAACAATGAACCCGATCTTTACAATGTGATAAAATGATCATAGACAATACCTTTCTATTGTGTATTTCACGAGCAAACCAAGATTCAGTCAAGCTGCGAACCTCGACCAGCTTTGCGTGAGTAGCTCTGAGCAGATATCTGAAGAGAGGCATGACGTCAATGAGCACCTGAACTCCCGTCGTCTCCAGCGCCTTGACGCTCTTATCCGTAGCCTCCAGTAAACGTGACACCTCACTTCTGCCCACTTTGTGTCCGTACAGCTGTCGCAGAGAAATCACTCATTTAGATGTAACTTTTCCCCGTCGATCAGATCAGAGTTGTTACATATTTGCATGATTCTTAGAAGCATTTTAACCACAAAAAAAGACAAACGGCCAAATTGTCAGCCGAAGCTGATTTTTATCGACCGTACATCCATTTTTCAGTGACTTTCGTAAAGTATGATCAGAATGTAATACAAACATCATTTGTTGTATTTCTCATTTACCTCCTTGGATAGATAAAGACCCGGAATTGACATATCATATGTCTGCTACATCTTTTTTTTGCTTACCGTGCAAAAATGGACTCGAAGTCATTTGCGAGTGTACTTTCTCATCATCGATGGATCTAAGGCCTGTAATTCATATCCAATGATTATGATTCCCGACAGGGAGTAATGCTCTACTGCGGCCCTATACATTTTCGGGACTTCGGATTAGGTGAAAAATAAGGATAATCAGTGGGTTTGAACTGAAACCAACACCCTTATATGAAAATACGAAAGTTCTTCTAGTCATCGATCTTTATTTTACGTTAGTCATTATCATACACTTGTTGGTAGTTTCCTTTCTAGTAGGGCAGGCAGATATTGCAACTTCGTAAGCAAAATACAGTGTTTCTATTCGTTTTATTGTTTATGATTGAGCCTTTCCAAAACATGAATGTATGATTATAGTGTATTATTGGATAATTAGCTATTATTCCAGTCCATCGCACCCTGCTTTGCTGCCAGAATCGACAAAATCTAGAAAATGATAAAATATTTTGTAAATTAGGATTATATAGTGCTGATGAAAGTATTGTACGGTTAACGTGACCTTGTCAACTTACTACAGAGGTAATGATACCAGTCACGCATGCGTGGATGCTCGGTCTCACATCCACCGCTTCCTCTTTCTCAGATATCTCCTTTAACTCGTCAAGCATTTCTCGAATAAGGCTCAATGTGATCATCTCCAGGTTCTCCAGGTTATCGCCATACATCTGACAGGGGGAACACATTGAAGTCTACATGAACATCTGACAGGGGGAACACATTGAAGTCTACATGAACATCTGACAGGGAGAAACATTAAAGTCTATATGGACATCTGACAGGGAGAACCTTTCAAGTCTAAATGAGCATCTGACAAGGATAAAAACTGCAGTCTATATGAATATCTGACAGTGAGAAACACTGGACTCTATAGGGGACACAGCCATCGTTAGTTCATGAAGCAGTCAATAGATGGCCACCAGTATGGCGGGCCCCTTGGGAGGACAGAACCGGTATTCTGGCTCTTTGTTCTTAAGAAATTCAACTACCTTTCAATGTTTTATCATGGTTCCCTTGACTCTCTACACCTATCCCAGAGCAGGATGACATAACGATTAAACCCAAGACATGATGTTTTTTACATGGAACACTTTATATACATATATGGGCAAGGCAAGTGTTGTAACACTTCCCAATTATCACTCACTTCTTTTGCACCTCCATTAGTGAAGAACACCTACTTTTTCACCTCCTTTAGTGAAGAACACCTACTCGGGGGGGCGTCATGGCGGCGCCCATGGATCATAGGCTATATGCCATATACAGTAAACATATGACAGTGAGAAGCACTGCAGTTTATATGAACATCAGACGATCAGATGAATCGATGCTGAAGGCAGAGGTCCATCTGATCGTCATCATACATAGACCTGTGATGATTGCCTTCTCCGCACTGTTTCTATAAATAGTCCATTAGAATTGTGAATGATTGGCTTTCTCCTTTTTCATTTGGATATTCTATCCACATGACAAATTCTGCGGTCATCACCTAGGGTAGAATTGCACAAGGACAATCTGTAAATAGACCTATTTTACACATTGGGTCCAATAAATTGAACAAAACGTCATATTCCATTCACTCGGTAGAAGAATATATCAAAAGGAACCAATTTGAAAGAATAAATGCAAATATCTTAATAATCACAAGGTGGCACAACTGAGATCTGTGGGATATGCCTCTAATCAGGTTACTGTTTGTGTTTTATGAGTGGCAATGCCATTACCTTGAGCGCTTGCATGGTGGTCTTCTTCAGAAACAGCCACTTTCTTGAGTAGGTCGTGAAGGCTATGTTGTCACCCCATCTTCTGATGAAGTTGGTCCTGTAGAAAGAAGGGCGACCGGCAAAGTCTTTTGCCTTTGTCACCATGCCTTCATAAATACTCTCATAACTGTTCAGTATCACGGAATCTTCCCCAAACATCTGCGACAAACGGGAAACCATGGGATTATTTCAGTTCCAATACCCCCACTATCATCTGAATAAAAGAAAGCCTATTTCAAAGTTGCTAATGCATATTAAACTAATACAGTTCTACAGTAACCTGGCATCCAATGTAATGATTTTTGTGAATATTGTTTTCTATTCCATTTCAATAGAAGCCTTTCTTTCCTATCATACACTATTTTTGTAATACACGTGAGAAATTCATTTGGAATCTTTTCTAATCTGGTATTACTCTTGTTTATTACGAGATCAAATTACGCTCTTTGGTCTATGTAAACAAAAGACTCCGGAATATAATGTTTACTGGGATTGAAATAATTAATCACCAGGAGGATCCATCACCCTCAATCTGGTGTATATTGGGCACTAGCAGTTACATTAACATATCATTCTATGTTCTCTGCCTGCCTGGGGTATTATCGTTGTTGTCATTGTTATAAAAAGAAAAAGCCATGATTAGAAGGACCTGCAGCCAGATGTGTAGCCACTGGAAATATGCCCTGAGTTTTTGTTCCGAAACTGAGTAAAATTACATAGCAAACCAAAATATTTTCAGTGGCTATGGATCGAGTACAGTTCAAATTTTATCTGACCCCTATAACTGACTAATTGGCTAACATTTGTGACATTATCCCCCATTGGGCATTTTTTTTTTCAGAATACTTCATGGGCATTGAGTACGAGCTCCAAATGTTAAGACTATGCGGAAAGAATACAGCATCGGTGCAGCTGGTCGACCGGCAGAATACTCCCCAGATTAACTCCATGTCCCTCATACCTTTATCCTGAAAACGTCACCATATTCGTCTGCCCACTTTGTTAGGGTTCCATGCGGGCAGTTTTTGTCTAACTGGAAGATATTTCCCAGAAATGGTATGCCCCTAGGACCAGGAGGGAGATGGTAATTCTTTCTCTGTCGTCTCCACAATAGGAGAGCACCAACTGTCATTCCAATCAGTGCCCACATCAACATCTTGGTTCCTTAGCTACAATATAAAAATGTAAAAACTGTTATACCTGATTGATATGCTACTTTCTCTCAGTAGGTTGTATTTTGATGTTAAGAATAACCATTGTTAAACATAACAACCACATTGTCATGAATTGAAGGCTTAGAGAGACTTGACATAAAATTAGAATATTACCTTCTGATTATTACAGGTTCTAATTCTCTACTTGGAAACATATCTATATAATGATCTGCAAGAATTATAAGATTAGAGAGTATTGTGGTGGTTGCTAGCCTTTACTCAAAAGTGTTGTCAATGCACTATGGTCAGTTCGAATTGTAAACTTTCTACCCCACAGAAAAATTTCTCAACACCAAACACACAGGCACAAGCTTCATGCTCAGCAACTGAATAATTTCATCCTGCAGATGACAGAGTTCGTGATGCACTAGCTACAACTTGTTCTTTACCAAATATCAAAGAGCAAGAGTACAATTTTCCTGTAAAAGGTTTTTAACCCTTACAAAACAGCCCTAGGAAAGGCTGTAGACCTTTCTTGTCATATGGAACCGTTGCCTCAACAGTACTCTCAATCTGAGATTCATCCATTGTGATCCCACTCTGACTCAAAGTATGGCCAAGAAACTTCAGAGAACTAACAGGCACCTTAAACTTGTTCATATTCAGCTGAATATTGTACCTAGCATGGACAGCTTTAAGATTTTTATCATGCTCCTCTTTGGTCTTGCCATACACTATGACATCATCAAAGTAACATTGTACACCTTTAAGACCAGCAACAATAGTAGACAGGACCTTCTGAATTGCTGAAGGGCCTGAAGACAACACAAAATCCTTTTTATGGGAACAATCCATCATGTGTAATGAATGCAGTTAAATCATGTGAATCTTTATGTAATGGTAACTGGTGGTATGCATTTGTCAGTCAAGCTTGGTAAAAACTGTTGCTCCATTCAATTCAAATAGCAATTCTTGAATAGATGTTATAGGATATGCATCTGGTATTACAGCTTTGTTAACCTCCTGGAGGTCAATACAAAGATGAACATCATCATCTTTTGTGTAGGAAACTACTATGGGTGAAACCCATGCATATGCATCTAATTTGCCAATGATCCCTTGGACTTCCAGTTCTTGTAACTTTTTAAAAACTGTGTCTCATACAGTAGGTGGTAAACGACACAGCATTTGTTGAACAAGTTGCAATTTCTGATTAACCTTCACATGATGTTGAAACCCTTTGATCATTTTAAGTTCACCATTAGTACATATTTCATTTACAGTCAGTAATTTGCCCTGTATACAGATATTTAAATCTTCAATAGCATCTAACTCAAGTAAACATCTGCCTTTCTTAACAACAACAAACTTGATGACTGCTGACTGATCTTTGAACAGCACCTGAGCAGTGTTGGTACCTACCACCGGAATTCCCTTTGTATAGGACTTCAGTGCATCTTCTTCACCTGGTGTTTCTAAAGTTTCTAAAGCTTCAGTGACAAAATATTTCTGGAAAGTAAGCGAATTCAGAAGAGATCTGTCTGCAAGACTATCAACACACATATTCATAGAGACACTATTCATCTGTAAATTACATTGTACACATTTTCTACGTTTAGAAGAAGTTTCAGTAGAAATCACAGTCACTATCACTGTCAGAGTTACAATCCTCTTGTATCATTTTCTGTGAGCATACCTTTTGGAAATTCGTTTACTGGTTTTACACTCTTTGCCTAAAGCAGGGCAATATTCGTAGTTAGCTTTGTGATTTCTCGAACCACATCGATAGCAGTGATGGTTTGGCTTAGCTAGACTGGCACCACTTTTATTTGTAGAACTTGTTTTGAACTTTTTCTTGTACTTCATGCCTTGGAGCGCGTTGACATTTGAATCGTTTGTAGCTTGTTCTTATATACCCATGACGTATATATTGTAAATATGCACCGTTTTGCCATATAACTTAAAGGTATCATACTGAACAGGGTTCATACCACAATGTACTGAACACGTTGACTACATGTTGCTTGGTATATTGGGGGCGTGGGTGGTTGTTGTTAGCATGGATAAAGTTATTTTAGCCAAGCAGCAAGATATGGGTATCCCGTGAATTCATTTTCATATATATATACATACTGTCATCTTTGTTACTTACTGTGATAATGCTATATGAAGCTGCAGAAGGTAGCACCAATTGGTTCTTTTAAAAACAAAAATATATTTAAGCAACTTCTTTTCAGAACATATTACATATTTACACTTGTAACATGATTATGCAGGTACAGAAACCTTTTCAATATTGAAGAAATCACATTGGCAATATCATCTTAAAGAAGTTTCCGTATCTTGGTGAACACTAACATCCTTATCATGATGATCTGTAGAGGATAGAAGAAGTCAGATGAGAGGATGCGATAGAGATACTGGAATTAAATGTATTACATCTTGTACGCAGGAGTTCACTATTTTGATTCCCATTGGTAGTGAAATAGTCTTTGCGTCAGAGTTAGCCATCCATATGTCTATGTATGCTAGTACAATTCAGGCAGTAGTCCTAGTTTTAGGAATTATAAACATCATGTCAATATCATGTCATTATTTACAAATCCTCTTATGGGAAAAGTCCATAGTCATACAGTTCGAAATTATACTTGTATATTTGTAGTGTCAATGTCTTGTTCTTGCACGGTCCACTTTTGAATATTGTATTGAAGAATGCCAATAGGTGAATATGATGTGTCACCGTATATATATTTGATGATTGAATAACAAAAAAGCTTGTCTAGTAGACAGCTGTTAAGGTATAGCAATGATGTATGGTTCTATTCAATATATCTAAGAATACCTTTCCATTTGTAAAGCCGTTTAGGTTGTATATAGGGCTCTCTATACTTGGAGTTCTATGCTCCAAGCATACACGTCTAACATGTTTGCTTGGAACAACTGGTGTTGGTAATTGTTAAATTCGACTGAATGGCGTAGATGTAAGTCTGGATCTCTTATACCTAGTAACCTTAAGTTGTCATTCAGATTCAATGAAAAGTCAGAAACTCCATCTAACCGACTGGTTCTTAAGGGTAATTGCTATGATATTGGTATTGGAGGGAAATTGGTCCTGGGTGAATGAATATCAAAGTTACGAGGCAATGATCTAAGGAAATTATATAACGAGGCCTTGGCCTAGTTAAGTATGTTTTTAGATCTCTACTGATATTCTTTCTCCTGGGACTTGCCTCCCTATTACGATATACCTTCATATATTGATAAAAATGGTAATTTATGGACCACCGAACAGTGTCGAGTAACCTGTACGTTTCCTCATGCATCTAAACTTCGATCTTATTGGTTAAGTGGTAAACCTTGGTATAAAAGCGTCAGTCTAGGAATGAAAAACGTTTGATTTTGTCGGTCGTTCTTCGCCAAATAAATCGGTGACCATTTCAAATACCAGGCTGTTTATATAAAAAAAAACGATCGGTGGTTTCCGTCTGCACATCGGTGCCAATGGAATTACTTTCCGCAAACTTTCTAAATGATCTTTGACCACCGCTCTGCTCTGTGCCTAGTCATTCCATAACCTACTAAACCGAATAACCTTAGTGGCTGCCAACTTGGCTTGTATAGAATTGACATAAATCCGTGTCACCCTTGACTGCATGTTTTTCATACTCATACTGAAATGTTGAAATGAGTTCAGGATCACCCAAACTGAGGTGCCTCTTGTTAAACTTTCACATGTATTCTCAAAATGGTGATGATTAATGTACATATTCTATGAAATATGATTTAAGCCGTATACTTACCTCAGAACACGACCACACGTACAGAATGTACACATAGCACACATGCACTGAGTTCATGATTTGAGGTCTTTTTCCCTTTAAAGAGCGTTAACGACCTAAATATAACACGTGGTCCTGGTGCGTTGTTGGCATGTGGAACATAAACAGATTCACATGTTAACCCTCAGTCTCTTAATGCAGACATATTCTTCAAATACATCTATCAAATATTTATAGGGATTCTTGAAAAGTCAAATTATATCTTATGGAGTAAATTGGGAATTAGATGTATTCTTTGGTCGGATATAATGTCACATACTCATACGTTGAGTATGTAAAATAAATTAAGTTTACGGTATTCATAAATCCAATTATCAGAAGGTAGGTTGGCCTTAGTCACGTATTGCTGTTGTTAGCGTGCAGAAGTGACTTGATAAAATCTTCATTGCAAACTCCACAGATATTTGCATACTCTATGCATATATTAAATATATAACATCAAGATGAAACAATATGGAAAGTTAATATCTGTTCAAGCCGGTTAACATTGCTGTTGGATTTATTTACTGAAAGGGAACCTTCTTACGCCAGTCTCTCCCAACACCGGGGGCGCATTTCAAACCCATTCGTGGCCGACGAGAATAGCAAGGATCACGCGGGCGAGGTATGACAATATAGACGAGAGTATGTAATTTACATTCAACAAGTCGCGCCGTCCCCAGCTAGAGAAGTCCTGTATAATTATAAATGAATCCTACAAAATATTTCAGACATTCTCCCTCCAACATTGCCAGTCTGTATTTGACTCCATAATAAACATATGGCTAAATGGTACATATGGCTGTGCTTGGTTAATTTCATTCACCCACACCCACGATACCCCAGATGGTTGTCGTGGGGACAAAATTTTCTGTACACCAATGAGGGTATGGACCACCCCGCTATGTTTATGAAACACGTTTGGAAGACCTCCCTTTGATCGTCCTTGACGAGAGAACTCCGGGAAGATTGTTACTATAGAGGAAACCTATACAAGTTAAAGGGTCAGAGCTTGTATCCCATCGTGATTGAATCGCATAGTAATTCACAAGGCGAAGCTGCGTGAATCACAAAGCAATTCAAATGAGATAGAATCGAGTTTTATTTTTTAAATAGTCAATGGGCGTTGGATATGAGTTCCCAATGTTGAGTCTATGAGGAAAAAGATACCAGGGTTGAGATAAAGAGGGTTTTTCGAAAAATTATTACAGAATCATGAGAATAACGAGCTATTTGGCTATGTTGCCTGCATTTTGTGAAATATATGATTCAAATTCAGATAAAGATTCATGACTTTTGGTTCAGGTCTATATGTCTTCTATGCTTAATGCAGGGAGAAAATGAATAAAATATAAATTGCATCAGCAATAATGGTAAAGATATTTTATTTATCGAAAATTGATCTAAAAATTCCTTTAGGTTCATTTTGAAGCTGAAACCTGATTTCGTCAATTGTAAGTCCCGGGGGAGAGAGCCCCACAGTTTTGCTCCAAAATAGAAAGCACTTTTCTTAAACTTGTCAGTGTTCGTTTTTTTCATTTTGATACAGACCTTAGCAGTTCTTCTTGTCTCCTTAATATGTTTTTCAACACGATTTGTCAAATTGATGCTCCACCATTTTTTACAACTGAGAGTATTTCATGATGTAAACGAACAAACTGCAGAGTATACATTCTGAAAAAAAAGAGCTAAGCTCATTGACAAGATCATGAATCACTAGTAGTTTTAGATTTGACATCTTCTTAACAACAAATGCCACCGATTCCGGCCATAAAAAGGTCACAATTGGATACGCATGGTGAATGAAGTGTTAAACGCTAGATGTAGGTCTCGAACGACCTCTCCTACTCGACGGGTCATATATTTATACAGATGCGTGAGAGGAGGGACCGTACCCTAGTGCCCTTTCTCCTTGACAGTATAGCCTTGGCCATAGAGGCTATATAATCATACCTTAAAGAATAAATTCAGATTATCAGCAGTCCCGGGCCCATGCCTGTCCAACAGAAGGACAGTAACCAGCCACTTGCTTTTCTCTTTTATTTTGCACATAATTCAGCTTACTCATATTTCCTTTAAACATTACCTACCAATTTCTTCTTTTAAAGTGTACATATGTTGTGCCGTACATTGCATTTTATTTTCCCTTTCATTCTTTTACATTCAAGTTAGACAGATTCATGGAACTACGATACCGTTATTAGATATGTATTATACTAAATGTGATGCATTATCTATACCTCTTTTTTTAATTATGTATTTTGACAACAATTATCTATTCGCTACTTTAATTTAACATCGTACAGGACTCGGGTTACCAGAATTAAACAACTAGCCGCTTGAAATGTAGTTGGATTACATTATTATATAAATCTATTGCAGAGGTACAAAGAATGCTAATTTGTAAAATGGTATTGCACTGTCCTACACCAAGGCTTTTCCTCCACGAGTACTATCTTTGATCATTGATTACATTAAAAGGTGGCGTCCACCAACCACGACAAGGCTATACAACAAGCGCAGACAAGAAAGTTCCAAGTCGTTATTGACTTCATGACTTTCCACTCATAGTACCGACTAAAGTAGTCTATGATTACAAAAATATATTTGCCTGTAGGCAAAGGGCCTAAAAAATCCATAGCCAAATTTTGCCAGGGCCGTGATGGAAATGGGGTGGTTTTTATTGGCTCTGGGGCTTGGGGTCTACCTGTGATTTGGCAACCATGGCAGGCCATTCCATACCCGGACACCACACTTTCGTTCGCAAGTTCTGTTTCGTTCCTATGATTCCCAGATGCCCCTCATGTGCTTGTGCTAAGATCATTGGTCTAACCTTCTTTGATATGATTACTCTTGTTCACCTTAACACTAGTTTTTCTATGACACATAGCTCCCCACTTACTGCAGCATATAACTTGTCACACTGACATCCCTCCCACTTTCCAGATGTGACTCTCTCATGGACTTCCCTTAACTCTGGGTCTCCCTCTGACTCCCTTTCAACTTCCCTTGCCGTCATGGCTGTCGGGATAGCATTTACCGTAACCCATCTAACATACTCTTCGGTGCTTCTCCCCATGTCCTCTCGATCAACTGCATCCCCAGTAGGGCTTTCCCCCTTGCCCCCTACAATCAACCTCAACAGTGGATCTGCAAAGTTAGATTTGCCAGGTATATAAACTACTTTGAATCTATAAGCCTGCATGTGGAGTACCCAACATTCAATCCTAGCACAAGGTTTGGAATGGGGTGCGTATATCAACTCAAACAGTTTGTGGTCCGTGACCAACTCAAACTCTTTCCCGTACACATAAGCATGAAAGGTTTCACAAGCCCATACTAAGGCAAGGGCCTCCTTCTCTGTTTGTGAGTACCTGCGCTCAACCCAACTCAGACTGTGCCCTGCATACCGGATGACCCTCATTTTGCCCTTCTGTTCTTGAACTAACACAGCACCAAGACCCATTGGACTTGCATCTGCAATAATCTTTGTTTTTGCTTTAGGGTCATAAAACCCTAAGACCTGTGAACTTCCCAGCCGTCCCTTCAGCTCTTTAAAAGCTTTCTTTTGTGCTGACCCAAACACAAACGGCTCATCTTTCTTTGTGAGTTTCCTGAGTGGCTCTGTTATTGTGGCTATGTCTGGTATGTAACGCCCACAATAGTTGACTAGCCCTTAGAAACTCTGAACCTCTGTTGCTGTTTCCTGTTCCCGAGCTCCCGTTACAGCCTCAACCTTCTATTCCACTGGACAAATACCCCTATCTGTCAATGTGTGGCCCATGAAAATCATTCTACTAGTAAACAACTCAGGGTTCACCTTTAACCCGTACTCCCTCAGACTACTAAATACCTGGTTTAGGGTTGGCTTGTGAATTTCCAAGTCAGTTGTGTGAACTGCAATATCATCAGAAATATTTACAATGCCTTGAATACCCCACAACACGTTGTTTATGATTCTCTGGTACACCTCACTAGCAGCATTTATGCCGAACCAAGGCTTCATCTACTCTTGGTATTGGTTGCCTTTCTTGAACAATAGCCTCGTTAACCCTGTGTAAATCTACACACATCCTTATATCATTGTCCCTCTTTGGAACTATCACCACAGGGCTTACCCATTCAGACAGTTTTTCTACACATTCAATAATGTCTTGTTTGACCAGGCTGTCAATTTTATCCTCTACACGTTTTCTGAGACCAAATGGAGTCCTCCTAAGGGATTGTGCAACAGGCTTGACATTTGAATCTACTTTGAAAGATACCTTGGCCCCTTTCAGTTTACCAATACCAGACATTACATTGAGATTTTAATTTTTGACTTCTTGCACAAATACCTTACCCATATGTGTGACATCTTGAGTAATATTATTTACATCCATGTTCATAGACTTTTTCTTCCCCAGTAGTGCTTGTCCATTTCCCTTGACTACCACAAATTCTGCTTGGCCTTTCCAATCTGCAACTGATAAAGTAGTATCAAAACAACCTATGACAGGAAGGCTTTCACTAGACCCATACGCATATAATCCCTTTTGAGACCTGTGTGAATTACATGAAATGGTATTTTTCTTACACCTTTACCATTCACCTTAGCTGATTATATTTGAATGATGAAATCAATTTTTACCCCTCCAACAAAAATAGGTAGAGTATCATTAGTAAAGTTATTCACAGAGTCTATGTGAAACACATATTCATGTTCACCATCACCTTCACCAATCTGCCTGACCCTACCAGGCTTCTGACTTTTATTCTCTGACTGCCTCTGACGACATTTTATGCTAAAGTGACCTACTTCATTTCTTTCCCTTCACAGGATAGTTCTTGTCTTTAGACCTATGGCCCGGCTGACCACAGTCCCAGCATGACATCATCTTGTCTGATAGTGCTGTGCCCCCATCTTCCCGGCGGTGACCTTGTTCACTCTCGGGGACGACTCTTTCCCTTTCAACGTCATGGCCTCCGTCTGCTGGTCTAGGGCTTCTTGCAGTGCAGCCGTCTTGAGTGTTTCATTTAAAGTGAGGTTGCCCCCCTTTTCCAGCAGCTTCCTGCAAAGTTTGTCAGACAAGCAGCAACTGACATTCTTGTCTTGGAACCCACAGCCATCTGTAGCTTTCCTCAGGCAACTTGTGTATTGAGTGACAGTCTCCCCTTCCTTTTGAACAGTCACTCTAGACATATGGCACTCTTACAGTGTGTTGTTAGGCAACAGGAAGTGTTTACTGAGGGCCCGTACAGCAGCCCTGTAATTATCCTTCTCCCCTTTGTCAGCCAGAGTCTGGAAGATCTCCCTCACACGTGTACCTGCCGTGTAAAGCAGCAATGCCCTCCTCCTTGCCTTATTGTCAGGCCTGTCCTCAGCAACAAACAAAGTCTCTACTGTCAGCAAATGCCTCAAACTCTTCCAGATATGCCTTCCACCTGAGTGACACAGAAGACGCATCACCCTCAGTGTCAAATGGCAACATACCCCTTATTTCTGTAGCTATCTTGAGCTGACAACTTGAAAAAAAATCAATAAACCAGGCAGTCAGTACAGTCCCATCTCTTAGTCAGCAAGGCACACTACATGTGGTGACAAATCTCAGTGACAAAACACCCACACTGGACGTGAAAACACTTTGACAGTTCATAAAACTTACTGGCACATGCCCAGGGTTCTAGTCTGACGCCCTGTCATCAGATTATCCTTGTCGCCATTGTAATATCTCTATATTATGAGAGAATCATTATATTAGTAAGCTCAACGCGGCACGCCATTCTCGCCATTGTTATATCTCTATATTATGATATAATCATCATGTTAGTAAACACAACGCAGCACGCCATTCTCGCCAGTACTGGAAGTAACTCTTTATTCTTGTACCCGTATGTAACAACATCTCATAAACAGACGCATCGCGGAAATGACACATGCCTACAAAGAAGTTTCGCCGACATTCCAACAGATGTTTCTACGTCATAATGGCGTTTTGCTGTCAGTTAGTCTCACTGAAAAGTCCATTATACATATCGTTGCCACACCCAATAGCTCAGAATGCGTCAATAATGATAAATGTATCGGAGCTACATTGAAACCGTTGCTGGTATTCTCTTCTTTTTGTAATAAGATACAGATATATATTCTTCAGTGATGAGACGCTTGCTTGTAGTACTTTTTTATCAGAATGTTGACTAGGATTACGAGCCCGCCCACGATCTCTATGGCTCCAAAGACAAGGAAAGTGACCGCTGGGTCAGTGAAGAGATCCAACAGTTTTCCTGGAAGAGCAGATCAGACTGGACTGGTTAATATAGAATGACGATGAGCCCTAATACAGTTCTATTGAATAACTAAAACCTACAAGGGTACAGGGCATAACAAGACCTTGTGCGAGGGCTATTTATAAAAATATTCAAGCTTGTTCATAAAGACGGTTCTAGCTGATTGAAGGATGTTAAATAACCCTGTCCAACGAGAGTAGAGGGCCCAAGGATAGCTTGTACGAAGATTACATTTAATACGATTGAAGCTTGATGTGATAAGTGTTGAATAAAGTTGACCCAAATCGTCCCTAGGTCTCGTTGGTGTTCAGAAAAGGGGTTTCATGTACGACCCTAAATTATTCAGCAAGACCCAGGCAGGTTTAAGATGCTTCAGCCTGTTTAGTAATCCCAATGAGCCCAAGGGAAAATCTTGAAAAACATTATACAACACTTATGGGTGACCTTTGGTCAGGCAGAGCAGTCTTATGTGAACGAGTTTGAATATTTTTAAACGTTAACGCTCGTACGAGGTCTCATTTTGACTAATTATTTTAGGGGATCTCAAATAATCGGTGCCGTTTTCGTGGGCCCATGGCAAATGGCCTATAGCCATAGGCATTTTTGCTAGAAGTCGACTAAATCTATTCAGATTAGATTAGAAACTATGCATGCATTATCTGTTTTATGGCAGCAATTTAGAGATCCTAATGTTGAATATAATTCCCAATATATTAATGATTACTCAATGAACTCTGTCAATATAAATCAGATATGGCAAATTTTATGTCACCCTTTTTAAAGGCTCACGGTATTGTAACTGTGATATATAGAATCAACCAAAATTGATATCTAACGTTAATACAGCAAAAATGGTAATATCCGTAGGTGATTAAGTTACCTTATACATGAACGTTGATAGCATGACCTACCTGATATTGTCAATGAGAGCAGGTGTCCAAACCCAATGGCAGTAGTGAGAAAGCCGATACCCGGGGCAGCGTTCTCTCTGCCCACCAGGTCCACCACTGTCGTCCCCTGTAGGGCGATGTAGGCAGCTGAAAGTGAGAGAATGATATGTGATGCACGCTCAGGTACGCTAATTTGGTTAGCGACAGGTTAAAAGGTCATATAAGGTATTTATCTGGGTATTGGCCAACCTCATCCCCAGCCACTTATTCGTCTGCTATCTTTTTATCGCCAGTCGCCTCGGCTCGCGTCAATTCCTCGAAAATTTTGTCTTCGCAGTTTCCAGTTATCGTTTACCCAAACAATGTATTCTCTGTTGACTTATTATTTACTATCCTAATCATTACACGCTAGGTATAAGCTAATATAGACTTTCAGCATGCTCCAAAAAGTATCCCTTCACCATCGTGCTAACTTTGTGTGATTGGCAGGGTGCAGATGACCAGTATCTCACTGTCTCAGAAGAGTGCGCAGCCGACCATGACTAATCACAACAGACTCAGGGATGAAAGTCGGGAATGAACATGGACAAAATTGGAAATATAAAACTTTTGTTAAAAAAAAAGTGTATGTATACAACATTATTTTAGAGCAGAATGGCTATGAATCGATATTTATCTTAGCCTGGAATAAACGTCCATAGGCTTAGCATTACGAACTCGTTTTCAACAGGCTTGCGAGAACGGTTCCTCGTTCTCAACGGCTGATAAAGAGATGAATATTTCCAGGCTAAGATAAAATCAGAAACATATTCGTGCTTGGTCTGAGTCCCTGTTCACCATCTCGTTTGGAGTGCTTCAGAGTATTCACTCGGCTATCGCCTCGTTCATATTACTTCGCACTCCAAACTCGATGACACGGACCAAACACTCATCAGTTTCTTTCTTAATATTCTAGGATTGCTGGAGTTCCTTGTTTTGTCGGAAATCTTGCATTCCTGCAGACTGAAGTACCTCAGTGACACACATTTCGACCCTACAAGGGCAATTGCAAAATTAGTGGTTGCCAAGTGGATTATGTACAGCAAATGACCCACAAATGACTCTCAAACCTTTTAATAGTCATTCTCAATAACCACACGCTCATTCATCAATGATGAACATACCACTTGTTCATTGTATATTCGATAGATATAGATATGTCCATGGGGAGACAAGGGAATGGTACCTGTAGCGCCAACCGCGGACCAGGATTTCTCAGATGTACCTATATTTTCCCCTAGAACCAGTAGCCTGGTAAATTACTTTTCCATTACTTACTTAAAAGATAAAGATACCTCAGAGAGACTTTATCCAAATGGGACCACTTGGTGGAGAATACGCGTATGTAGGCGAGGAGGGGGGACGGTGGACTTCGATAAATCATTGTCTAGTATATAGATATATAGTACACCTGAATGCAATCTGTTCCTAGTCATTTTAGTCAGAAATATTCACCGAGTTCTGTGACATAAATGATAATGGGAAGCTTTATGGAAGTGATTGGTTAACTTCATATATCAATTGTACTCACATGAATTGACACGTTTCCACATGTTTGACTGGTATGCTAACAACACTTTGTATTGGGGTTAACTCGTGAGTAGTATAGGTAATTGAAAGTTTATCGTAGGCACTATTATTCCACAACACAATGGGGTAGACGTTAAGTATGTTTCAAATCATAGATCTGATAAAAATCTTAAAGTAAACAGCAACTTCCAGTTTACCAGGTATGTTACGCTTTGTTGTACCCGGCCTTTAATAGATCTATTGTAATTAATCTATTGATCCGTTGATGCCCCGGACTAGCCCTTAGGCCCTGAGGAGGGCCCTTTTTTCTTTATTAAAAAATCATCATTTGCTTTCAATGTTTGCACATAGCTCTCCCATATAGATTAAAATAGCTAGATGATATCGCCGTTCTGCCGCCTGGTTCCTGTTACATGTCAGGAAATATTATCTTTTCATTGATAATAATATAGTGATATATAGCAGGTATCTCAAAATCTTTATTTTGAATCAATCTAAAATTCATAGGGGCATTTTGGCGGGATAGATGTTCACACTGCTAGGGGAAATGTGTGAATTACACCCGTCTAGCCTTTTGCCACTGACAGTCGTGAGGTGGTGCAAAAATCAAGAACCACCGCCCATAATTTCGTCTATTGTGTAAACTCCGGGTAACTCTTGTTCAGTTCTATCTAATTATTAAGGCCCTCTCCGGGACCGACGTACCTGAGGCGATGCCGAGCAGGGCAGTGTAGATGGCCATCTGGAGGTAGTTCGTGAGGAAGACGGAGAGGGCAGTGAGCAGGCCGGCCGCCGCCGCGGACACCCCGCTTATCACCACCCGGTCGACACAGCGCCAGTCGCCGACGATACCACACGCGGTCCGCGAACACAACGACACCAGCCCGATGATGGACACGAGAGTCGCCCCCAGCGTGCCGTCTATCCCCATCGCCTGTCACGTTTAGGATTACATATATCTACTTTCCTGTATGAGGCCGTTTTTAAAGGCTAAAGGTTAATGTTTAATCAGGGTGGGACTATCAGTCAGGGTGAGACATAGGTTGAGGGTGAGTTTGAGGCTGAAACAAACAAATTTCAATTTAAATCTTTGTTCCCAGAGACATATAGAAACGGACGATGGAAAGATGGGTATTCATCTTTTAAAGGATAATATCTCATGTTTAATTCATATAATGAGGGTATAGCTATCAGTGAGGGTGAGATATAGGTTGATAGTGAGATTGAGGCTGAAACAATCAAAATTAGATTTAAATTTTTGTTCCCAGAGACATATATAAATGGGCGTTGTCATCTTTATATCGCCCCTTCAAAGGGAAATATCTTATTATTAAATAATGTAAAGAGGATGAGACTATCGGTGAGGGTGTGACATAGGTTGAGGGGGAGTTTTAGGCTGAAACAATTCAATTTATATTTCAACCTTTGTTCCCATGGACATATATAGACTGGCAATGTAAAGATGAGTACTCCTGTGTGTGTACATGTTCAAGGCAAAAGAAAAACAGTGAAAAATGGGTGGTTTTTTTTATAATTTTGTTATCGTCTTTTCTTATACATATACCCAGGTAAAACTATATGCCGTTGTAGTTGCAGTGCGATTTATAAGATGAAAAAAGAAATTCGTGACTAACTCCATAATTGAACAAGTTATAACATGGTGAACCTGAAAACAGGGGTTCCTCCCATTTCCTGAGAACGGATCATATATATATATATATATATATATATATATATATATATATATATATATATATATATATATAGATAGATAGATAGATAGATAGATAGATAGATAGACATTATTATCTATGGTATACAAAGTACCGATTGAGAATATATGGGAACTCAGTAAACCACTACCCATGATCTAAAGACTTTCAGATACCATAACCATACGGATTCAAATCAGTGGTATATGGTCTCAAAGCCATTGCCGCCCACCAACGCCAATGGAAAATTATTTTAAAAAAAAACTCAATTGGGGATGAAGCCACCAATGGTGTTAGATCATATCTGAACCACCCTCAATCTGTAGTCACTGGAAATACACCATTCATTTGGTTTGCTTTGGTCGCATCCTCCTTGTAGTTCACACAACGCAATATCCTCGAATTCACTCGGATATTACGACGCGTCAACTACGAGAAGTCCAGACAGATCATATATGGTAATATCATGTATGTACGCGATCTTACCTTTGCACGTGTGGGTAGAAGTCCATAAGGCAAGATATGACCTGACTGTACGAGTAGAACACCCACCAGGTGCCAGCAAAAGGCAGGGTGCTCACGAATCGGTGACGTCACATCCCAGAACTGGTCCCTGAGACGCTCTCTGCGTCCTGGTGTCGTCTGCGAAGGTTCTGGTTCTGCTTCCAGGTCTTGGTAGTTTATGAATGATGTTCTTAGAGATTCTTATTAAATCGAGCGCAATTTGAAGAGCACGATGGTCAAAAATAGGATGAAGCTTAAGTCAATTATGGACAGCCCCTAATTATTGACGATTGTAGGTATATAATACATTTAAAAGGTATTCGCCTTGTTCGAACTTCCTTTCATACCTTCTTTCTCTCGATAAAAAGATCTATACTGTAAAAGATTTCAGTAAAATATACAAGATACTGCCGTAAATGTGGACGGTATATCATCGTAATCTTATGTACAGTTCCATACCGAATATTTGGTATAAAAAACGGTATTCAACTGTAAACATATTCAGAACTGTAATCCACCCAATCTACAGTCAGTTTACAGTATAAAACAGTAAATATGGATATTTTAGATACACTTAGAAGAACTCCAATATCAGCAACAAATAAAAGTGGTGAATAAAATGCAGGAGTTAACTTCATCAAAATGTGATATAGATATTCATCAATCTCCTGTGAGGTTCCTGACATTTAGAGCACATTTATTCTCAAGTTTTGATGACATTGATATCATTCAGAGGATTAAACACCACTTTCATAGGACATTTCTTAAACATAAGTAGGGTTGACTTTATCCTACCGTATTAATTGCAGCTAGCCTTGTACTGTCAGATTCTGTTGAAATAGTCTGCACTAATAACATTGGAGTTGAAAAACTTTAATGTTGAAATATCATTAATAATAGTTATCAATGATATTATTAGCCAATATGCTGATGCAATGTATGATGGAAGCCATCACAAAATATTCACTGTTTAATATATTCATGATTTGAAAATTGAAAATCTCCTAGGGGCCATCCGTAGAGTCCATATGTACTGAGAGCGGGGGGGGGGGGGATGTCAAGGATTTGGGAAATTCTTCATATGCTCCTTCTTTGTTCTATTGTATACATACAAGATTGGGGGGAAGGGAGGGGGGTTTAAAATTTCAAAAATTCTGCATATGATGGCTCCCTACATATAATAGTTCTCAAGAACCTCAATAACAAGATTTCTGCTATATGCATATTGAAGGGCTGTGAACATAGGATATTTCATACAGCTTTGCACCCTGGTTTTTACAGTTTTGAGCTCAGTAAGTGTCGCTCACCTTGTTTGACGGTGGTTGCAGTGGGTGCTGGTCGGAGCAGCATAGCGAAGACGAGCGAGTGCAGATGGATGCCGGCGAGGAGAAGCAGTGCCCCCCGCCAGCCGTACTCGTCGGCCGCCCAGCGTGACAAGGGCGGAAACATGAAGATGCCCACCGACACGCCACCGACAGCCACGCCGTTAGCTAGCGACCGGCGCCGGTCAAAGTGCTGCTGGATGGCGATGGTGCCCGTGGTGAAGAGGGTGCAGAAGGCGATGCCTGTGTGTAGTAGTGGAGAGTGCCTTTATTTACCTACCACATTATACTGGCTTTAGTCACTGCATCCTATAGCTACCCTCCTTGGTTGGATACAGGGACTGGTACAATCGGTAATGGTGCTGGATTTTTGGCGCTGTATAGCGCCAGTATTTCCAACACTCTCCATCCAGATATCCTGGCTACTGATCAGGATATCTGATGGGAGATTGATACCCTCTCACTTTGATCTTAATCAGGTCAGAGTCAGGAGCAGGCGAAATTTATTGCTATGATAACACAGGCAGCCAGGGAACTGGAAGAGGGGAGGGGAGGGGTAGGAGGAGGTATAGGGTTACAGGGGGCAGCTTGGGGACATAAACAGGAGATTCTGTTCATAGTGGACAAGTCTTTGATTCATGGGCCAGTCAGAGAAGGATACATACTGAAATGAACTTCATTCTGATTATGATTAATCATTTAATGAATGTTCATAATCAAAGACTTTAGCAAGTTTACTACCACATATAAAACGCTAGAATTCTCGTAGGCTCCGATTGGAGTTGATCCCGCACATAGAGACAGTGAACGAGACCTAGGCCTGGAGACTGAAGGGCCACGAGAATGAGATTCTCATTTAGTGATAAACTCAAACCGGCTCTTCTTTTTGGTAGATCTATACATAGACATACTTTTTCTCTTATGATATATTTCGAACCATGCCGAAATTGAAGTTTAGTATTGTAGTTTTCTGATCTACTGTTCTCGTGAGAAACCAATGAGATCCCAACATTCGCTGGTATTGATCCAAATAGTTTTCATCACTGATGATCAGCTCAGCACAAGCCGTGAACACGCTGTCTGGTGAATGGTGGCCGCACCACGGAGTAGAGAGATACTCTGTGGCCGCACAAAGTCGCTAGTATCACTGCAATACGGAGTCTCCATACTAAGGCCTGGAACCCACTGATGCCAACGCAGAAAATGAATTCAATGCAATTGTGCATTGTAGAGCGCGTTCTAAAGCGCCTCGTTATGCATCGGAATCCCGATGGGCTCCTGGCTTCAACATATTGGGCACATAGCTATTGTGTTATGGACAAGGTCATCTTACCCCCGACGCCAAACAAAACACCAGGTGACGGGTCCAGTTATCAATGGATTTCACCTCAAAAGATTTTGCTTGGAATAGAGTGGTTTTAGCCTCGCATTACAAATATCTAATTATAGCAGCAAATAATAGAGGTTGTTCCCTGACTGCAGCGGCGCTATCTTACGACTCCAAGGACTAGATGTCCCATAATATCTTAGAGAATGTAAGGATATTACATAGAGTATTATTCTGAGGAGATTACGACTAATTCTATCTGAAACCAGTTTATACTGTATTTATCAATCACCATTTCGAGGCAGCTGTAGGTGAAGTACAGCAGGGTTATGTATCACATACTAACTTGCGAGGCAGCCGTAGGTGAAGTACAGCACAGTTATGCTAGTCGCGCATGCGCTGAGGACGAGACTGACGGAAGTGAGCAGACCTGCCACCAGCGCGACGGGACGACAGCCAAAGGAACGACACAACCAGCCGACAGGAAACCCTGAAAAGGCACAGTGTTCTTTCTTTTATTCTATCTTTCATCTTTTCATTCTTTCTTCAGGAAAAGATACGATATACAAAATTCGTGAATAGACGACAAAAGGTCTGTCAGTTGGAAATAGAGAGAGCATAACCTTTCTCATATTAACTTGATAAAGGTCGTAAAATCACCGAAATGTTATCTGTTGTTCAAAATAAAGCTTACACCAAGCCGCCTTGTGAAAAATTCTCGGATTCTTTCTTTCATTTTCCATATGAACAGTTGATACAGACCGAAGAGGAAACCTGTGCAGAGTAGTAGTCCGGCGATTGGAGTGGCCGCGGACTTGGGCACGTCAAAATGGTCCATGAACTCCACCAGGAAGACGCCGACACTGCCCACGCCACCAGCATGATGCACGTTAAGGAAGAACGCCGCTCCCAGCACTACCCACCGGTAATAGCCGTCCCCCATCTGTACAAGGCAATAAGGATGGTAACCAGCGATAACAGGCGTCCCCCGTCTGGACAAAGCAATAGCAGAATAACCAGCAGTAACAGGCGTCCCCCATCTGTACAAGGCAATAAGGATGGTAAACAGCATTAACAGGTGTCCCCCATCTGTAAAAGGCAATAAGGATGGTAACCAGTGGTAACAGGCATCCCCATCTGTACAAGGCAATAGGAGAGTAGCCAGCAGTAACATGCACCCATCTGTACAAGGCAATAGGGAGGGTCACAAGCAGTAACAAGCAGCCCCTATCTGTACAAGGCAATAGGGATGGTAAACAGCATTAACAGGTGTCCCCCATCTGTAAAAGGCAATAAGGATGGTAACCAGTGGTAACAGGCATCCCCATCTGTACAAGGCAATAGGAGAGTAGCCAGCAGTAACATGCACCCATCTGTACAAGGCAATAGGGATGGTCACAAGCAGTAACAAGCAGCCCCTATCTGTACAAGGCAATAGGGATGGTAAACAGCAGTAACAGGTGTCCCCCATCTATACAAGGCAATGCGGATGGTAACCAGTGATAACAGGCATCTGCCATAATTACAAGGCAATAGGAGAGTAGCCAGCAGTAACATGCACCCATCTGTACAAGACAATAGGGATGGTAACTAGCAGTGACAGGCATGCCCCATATGTACAAGGCAATAAGGATGGTATACAGCTGGTAACAGTCATCCCCATCTATACAAGGCAATAGGAGCGTAACCTGCAATAACATGTATTCCCTTCCTGTACAAGGCAGTAGAGATAGTAAGCAGAGGTAACAGGCATCCCTCTCCAGACAAGGCAATGAGGATGGTAACCAGTGGTAACAGGCATACCCCTTCTCTATAAGGAAATGGGAGAGTAACCAGCAGTAACAGGCATCCCCCACCTGTACAAGGCAATAGGGATGGTAACAAGCAGTAACAAGCAGCCCCTATCTGTACAAGGAAATAGGGATGGAAACAAGCAGTAATAGGCATCCCCCATCTGTACAAGGCAATAGGGATGGTAAACAGCAGTAACAGGCGTCCCCCATCTGTACAAGGCAATAGGGATGGTAACAAGCAGTAACAGGCATCCCCCATATGTACAAGGCAATAGGGATGGTAACAAGCAGTAACAGGCGTCCCCCATCTGTACAAGGCGATAGGGATGGTAAACAGCAGTAACAGGCGTCCCCCATCTGTACAAGGCGATAGGGATGGTAAACAGCAGTAACAGGCGTCCCCCAGGTGTCACTGTCTCTGCAAGGCAATAGGGATATTAAAGAGGGTGTTCAACTAGGATGACTGTATGATAAAGATCATGCAAATGCCACACGGTGCAGTGGATTAGGACACAAAGTGACGTGCAGTAGATTAGGTTACACACTTGGTGCAGTGGAATGGGTCACATACTCAACAGCGATCACCGCACGACAGTGTAACGGGCGATGGTGAATGAATCCTAATAAATTAGCTTTTGTTGGGTGCCTTTGTAGCCTTTGTAACCCACACAGCCGCGGTGCGATGTCAGTCACTGAACTCACCTGTGGGTTTGTACATTTTATGCATGTTTGGCACATGCCAGACGGCGTTGGATTCACATGGAGCTCAATAGAATACCCCTTAACAAAAGTAATCTTTATGCTGAGCTTGAACAAAAGTGACTCACAAAAGCTAATGATGTATCAAGACTGGTAACAAACAAGACCCGTTATCCAAACGGTCTCAGCGGTTCACGAGTCCTGGGGGCCCAGCTGACCTGTCACACGCACTGTTCCAGTGGCCTAATATCCAATGTGTCCTTGCAGGCTGTGTACCCCCATCCCATCCCCAATATCCAATGGTCTGCCAATCCTAGCACACATAACCTACAATGTAGTCAAGGCATATCGAACAATTTGCCTTGAAAATTAAAACCTATGACACTTTCCTAAGTTTGATATGTTGATGTTAGGGAATTTTTAGAATACATATCTAACTTTAAAAAAATCGCACCGTCTGAGATTCTGATTTGGAGATTAGAATGATGATAGCATTGTGTTAGAATACAGAGAAATTCTTAAAATTGGTTTTCACATAGTAAAACACATATTTTTTTCACAGAATATGGAAAATATGGAGTACTACACATTTAAGTTTTAGAAATCATAGGTTACTGTCCTTGTTTTAAAAAGAAATGAAGAAAACTAAAACATTTCCTATCTAAAGTAATTAATTATGAATGTGTTTAAATTACCCATTGGTTTGAGCCAAAATCGATAATATCTTATATTTCACTCATTTGGTATTAGAATAAGTCAAACGAACTGGATTGAATAGTAGTTTTTCCGTTCAGCGTGCAGAGGTTGTTTTCTTCCAGATAACGGTGTTAGAACAAGCAAGTTTACTCCACAAAGTAAGACCAGTTGCTAAATTTTAGAGTTGATAATTGTCTTCATTTTCATGAGCCGAAAATTAATTGCTCTAAACAAGGAGAGAAACCAAAATCGTAACTCCTTCCAATACAAAAATGATGGCTCTTGCCATAGAAACAATATATTCAAAAGAGATAGCGCAAGACATATTTCTAAGAAATAATTCAATATATTTTCATTTTTAAGGATAACTGGGTATATTTTCTGTAATATATAGCTTTTCTGTAAATCACATTATTCACAAGCTAGAAGAAGCTCAGCCGTCTACTACCATACCCCTCTGTATATATACATGTATATGTGAAGCCCAACCCACACTTTGTGACTTTTCCCGGTTTTAGTGGAAAAATCGCCCGAAAAGTCTCAAGGCACTTGTGCAGTTGTGTAGTCATCCCTCCCCTAGCAATATACTTGCCCAGCATCTAAGTTCATACGTATCAGCCAATATTTTTCTCTCAACAGAATATACAGTAATATAATAATATTACAGATTATAATTATATATCAGGAATATGTCTGGAAAAATAGTATATACATTTTTCTTTGAACAATATGTCTCTGCTACCCGTGTACATTGTTTCTATATCATCTTATAATATCTAAAGTATTATTGAGGTGATATACACATTTAACCTACCAAATTAAAGCTGGTATACCATAAAGTATGATAGAATCACTTTTCGTTCTTTGGAAATGATCTAAACGGGTATTATAAACATATTACCCTAATACATTCAGTCACCCAATGATAAAGAATACGTTGCCAATGGTATGTTTGGCCGCATGCATTACGTAACCAGGTAGATAAGGTGCGACACCGGCCTGTGGAAAAAGCCCTATTGATACTTGTCAGAATTTGAAAATCACCAGGTGGCGCCAGTTTGTATTGTAAAATATATGCCTTTAACCACCTAGATGATGTTTTTATTTACAATTGTTCTAAAAGATAGTCCCCAGGTACCAGGCCACCTTGGGGAGAAATCACTGGAAAGTAATTGCCGGGGAAGGGGCACGAGTACTGACCCCCATATGCTGTTTCTTCAACCAGATATTTTACAAATGAAACACCAAAGATTGTGTTGATAATAAATTGGGAATACATGCAAAATAAATGATTTTCTGGATAACTCTCCATGTTAGAATATCTGTTTGGGATAAAGGAATATGAAAACTGATTGAATTAACATTGATTTCAGTTTAGAAATTCAAAACCCCACAATTCTCCGCTTTATGATATACGAGGATTGCGACGGAATCAAACACTAGGGGGCATAACCATTGATAGAGAAAGGGAGATGTAGCCATTTGAAGGCCAATCTATTTTCTGTTACGTAGAACAAAAATTTACATAGGAAATGTACTGAAAAATATTATTTCCTTTAGTTCTTTTTCATAGACAGGTCTATGGATTTTAAAACATGAATGTGTAGTGTAATTCCTTTACTATATTTTGTGAAAGTTTGAAGTAAATGTCAGTCTTTAATATGTGAAAAGCTCCTTTGAGAATTTCTATATATCCTATCATAATATTATCATAATATTGATCTTTTTAATCTATATCAGTTCAGGGTGTATAATAAAGGGAAAAGAAACACGGCATTTAATCTGATAACTGACCCTTTGACACGGAAATAAACCCCTCCTGCCTAACGGCGTTTGGGGCAATTTGCCGGTCCGTGAGTTCATAACAATTATCAGAACAACCAAGTCAGTTTTCACACTATACCCATCCACTCATCAGCCCTTCTATTCTTGTATTTTAAACTTTGCATTAATGGCTAAATCGTTTGGTGCTTCTGCTCACAGGCTTGTATATAGTGCACAGGTAGATGTAATATGAATGAGCAACCGAACTTTGTCGTTGGAGCTCATAATTTCTGTGAGTATACCAGTAGTCACAGAATCTATGTATGTCTGACGTAGTTTACACAATTACATTGTTACTGCTCCCATCAGTCCCGACTTAATGATAAATCTTTCTTGCACTTATACGTGATACTATGCATGATAAGGTATCACCTGAGGATTGACCTCTGACATGCCAGTCACTGCATGACTCATGCTTAAAAACGGTCATTCAACATGTCTTATCTTTAATAGCTTCCATCATTTCCGCTGCTTAATATATGTGAATACTGAACAAATAGATTAAACATCTCGAGGTATAAATCATATTTCCTGTTGCATTCTTGTGATCATATTTTGTTATAGATATACATAAAACATGCCCGTGATCGCCGATAGTGCCCACCTTTTGGTACAGGATGAGAGTGTAGCTCGTGGCTAGGACTGTTCAGCGGGGTGAGGGATCATCCGGTGTATCGTACACGACCATGTCTTCACGTCAATAAAAAAACAACGAGATCATCATCCGTCAAGGTGGTGTGTGAGCCAGGCCAGGTACAAAGTCCGGCAAAGTCCCCGCTCTCCACCGTTCTCAATTGTCTCTGGAACATATGCGTTTTATAGTGAGGGCCTATGCACGTTAACCCATTCGCTACGCTGTGATTCCTGGAGGCATTTTGGTCTAATACACCATAATACCTTGATTGTGGCATTCTCAACCCTCGTACTTTATGATCCCAGGCCAAGTGTGCTGTGATACCTGCAGTAATTCTCAGGCCAAGTATGCTGTGATACCTTGAGGCATTCACAGGCAAAGTACGCTGTGATGCCTAGATATATTCCCAGACCAAGTACTCCATGATACCTTGAGGTATTCCCTGGTCTGGAGCCATTCCCAGGTCAAGATCGATGTGATACCTGGAGGCATTCCCAGGGCCAAGTACACCATGACGCCTGGAGGTATTCCCGGGCCTAATATGTCATGATGCCTTGAGGTATTCTGGTGCCTTGTGTTTCATGACGCCTTCATGTATTCTTGGGCCTAGAACGCTATAATGCATTGAGGCATCGTTTGAAAAAAAATAGTAATTGCTATCTTTCGAAGAAATAATTTGAATTTTGTCATTATATTTTCACAACCTATATAAAAATTGATGTTTTCAAGAAAGAATGGTAAAATTTGACCATGGGAATGTCAATATCAGACTCTATACATGGAAAATGACATTACGTTGGCTAGCGCCTAAAGAGTCAGTGACACTAGAGTGGCGTATTTCAGTGTGTGAATTGTTCACCAGGCAGTGTATCGACAGGGTTAATATATCAATACCGTAAACGCTCCATAATACACCCACTGGTGGATGAATACAAAACACGGTCTCACTAGAGGGCTGGCCGCATTAGTCAGAAGTTGGCGTTCTTTTGTAATACTTTTCATAATACTATATCTGGGACTGATCTCAACGGACTTCCAGTTTACAATTCAGTATATATTGTTTATAATACTTTCCGCATGTGTGACTTTGCACAACGTATATACTTTGATATTGAATAAGTTCATATTCTTTTAGATTGCTCTGGATATCATCAACATCATAATAATCTAAGCATTACAACTATATGTCCAAATCACCATGTGGTCGTGCATTCCTTGAGGATATATCCGTCTTTCGGTAGTTTATGGTACATTCAATATAATGTTACGTTTTGCTGCTCCATGAAGTCTTCTAGTGTTATTAATTTACCAAGGTCCGGTGACAGAGTTTAAACAAATTATTCCACAGTATTCTAAGGTCCTTTTATAGGTAGTACTATAAGGTCAATTTACCTTTGGTGATCATCAAATTGTGCTGCATGACTATTCATTTCTGTGTAATGGTGATGTCAAAAGAAAATAGATATAAAGAGATAATTTCATTTATGTACTATGGGTGATTAAGGGACGCGCTATCTGTTACAATGAGGAGGGACATAAGATGATAATATATCATTTGTATCGCAGCCTCCTGGTTGACATGTTCCTATTAGCATACCTGTTAAACTGTTACACAACAGCACCACTAGACTGGCTCCACTCCCTGTACACCTCCACCTATCCCACCCCTGGGGTGACCCATAATTGTGAATATTAAAAATACAGGGATGTTAGTTGGGGGCAGGGAAAAAAGTGGAAATATTTTTCATGTGGATTTTTTCTGCCTCAACGAGACAGAAAACTTGGATAATATGTCCTTGTTGGCTATGACATGGGACTGAGGGAGGTTCAAACCACTGTTCTATTGGCGTAAATGAGGCCAAATCAATATTATCTTTGTTTTACATTAGGAAAAGCAATTACCTAAACTGAATATGGAAAAGTGGATTTCCACGGAAAAGTGGAAAACTGACATCTCTGAAGATATGACCAAGTAGCAGAATACAGTGAGCATGCGAATAGTAGATATATCAATATCATTTATACAAGCTGCCAGGTAATGTAGGTAAGGCGGGATTTGGAAAAGCAAGGTAAGAAGTACAATTTAAACATGAACATCAAAACAAAGCGGCTTAATTGTTCATTTATTGCGATTCCATTTTTTTTCTAGTATTTTTCAGTTGGTGCAAATGATGGTTCAGTTAGCATCAATGGTTTATCATAAAAATGACAATGTATTCAGATTAAGTACTAGCTCAAATAATTCATCCTACCCGTTGTTGTCTTATTGTTTCATTAGATTAGTCTCTTGTTTTGCGTATAGTATTTCCGAATATTAAACATCAAGTACAAACTCTTGACAGATATAGTAATCAAAATTAACACACTATGGTCTATTAAATACTGCAGATACTACAGAGAAATGAACAGGAGTATGTAGCGCCAACGTATATCTACATTATATCCACGTTTACACACCGCACTTAACTCAATGTTTTATTATGAGAAGGCTAATTGCTGAATGAACCAGGAACTACCGTTTCACTCTAAAAGATGTATCAGTAGCTTTTCCTCAATTATCACGATTACTGACCTTTTCTCTTTTTGCAAGCAGGATATACGGCATATAGCCTATGAGCCATGGGGGCGGCCATGACGCCCCCCGAGTAGGTGTTCTTCACTAATGGAGGTGAAAATGTAAGTGTTCTTCACTAAAGGAGGTGTGAAAAAAGTGAGTGATAATTGGGAAGTGTCACAACTCTAGCCTTGCTGACAACTATTTATAAAGTGTTCCATGTGAAAAACATCATGTCCTTGGTTTAATCATTATGATATCTTGCTCTGGGATGGGTGTAGATAGTCAAGGGAACCACGGTAAAATATTGAAAGGCAGTTGAATTTTGTAAGAACAAAGAGCAGAATGCAGCTTTTGTCCCCCCAAGGGGCCCACCATACTCCTAGCCACCTTGTGACTGCTTTATGAACTAACAATGGCTCTGTCCCCTATACGGACAATACTCCCCAAAACAAAAATGGTATGTCATCATGTTGATATTTTATGGAAATATCTAATTTATTTTACATAAGGGTTTGATGGGAATAATTAAAACTAATGGGATCATGCATAGATCCTTCACGACTATATACAACAGGAAGAAAATATGTTGACATTCTATTTGGATTCATAAGTCGAATGACACATAAATAAGTGGAGTTGATTGCAGCACAATATAAAAGACTAGAACGTCCATATTCTGGCGCGACACTGATTTAATAGTAAATCTGACTGTGTACCTTCTGGTACTAGATGTTTTAGGTTTATTAACCCCCGTAACTATTTCAATATCAACTCAACAACCCTCTATTAACATATTCCATGCTAATTTATTTGTTTATACACAACTCGTTATGGTACTTTCAACAATATCTAAATTGTAACGACTGTCTCTTTTATTCAATAATAATAAATGGAGAATGCAAAGGTACGCACCCTCTCAGACATGATATCATATCTTTACTATTTTCGGGATTACTTCAATAATATCTACTGGCCACCTTAGTCCCTTGACTTAACATAATACTATTATACATCCAGCATAACGTGGCCCGCATCTTGTTAGAAATATACACATTCCATTTATTTCCACAAATTGGATGGATTCCACATGAATTCCTATAACTATATATCTAATTTTGGTTTTATTTCCCTGTAGTGAAAGCGAACGTCGGGAGATTCTGCCTGATCGCCGACGGGTCTGAGCAGTCTGTGCTGATATCCTCACAGCGATGAAGGCTAAAACACGATAGTTTAATCTTTTCCATTTTCTAGATTTATTGGGTATTATTTACTATCATTTAATAAAATTCCATATAACAATCATTCTTTATATGATTTATATGGGAATAATAGCAATTGAGCACTGTATAACCAGTAGAAACTTGAAAACCCCATGTAGGGGTAATAAAGGAACTATATTTAAGTATACCATTTAAAAAGAAAAATCAATATCTATATTCTTAAGGAAATAATCACTATAAATACATTGCAAAAGAGCTCTTGGAAACACATGAAAAGACAGATTTTCTGTCTCTTTAAAGATGTTGTGTATTCTAAGGCAAATATAATCAGATCAGTTGTGTACATCAAAGTGGTAAACATCAGCTGTAATTATTATCGCTCATTTTTTCTCACGACATGATCACGGTAGACATACATAAAATCAAATAACTCGAGAATGAAATAGTCTGTTAACAGATAAATAACCAAACCGCCTTTGTTTCTGCTCTTATCACAAAGTCCATGAGTCCGTCCAGGAACCTGTCCGTTCAACTTGTAGCCATGTAACCGGAGTGGGTTTTAGCTTTCAACTAATATGCTGTCTTTAATATCACGTCTCTTATCCAGACTGTCGCTCTCAGCAACACTGATCGTCTTTACACAACTCGGGTTTGAAACGGGTTCCGTATTAACCAGAGATGTGTCTTAAAGTGCAGAGTCCACCAGCACGATCTTTTTTGCCTGGGAGGGTCGGGTTGCGTCTTGTAGCATCTTGCTTCATCTTGCTGGATCATCCTAAATCTTATAAGATCTGGTTGTGCATATACCCTAGTGTAAGGATCCCTTATTATCGCTCACGGGGGTTTCCTCCACTACAGCGATCCAGCACGTCATGCTCGTACGATTCATCCTGACCTAACCAGTCAACAAATCGGCCAGGATCGGCTTGGATCGTGTGTCCCAGTGGAATCTTAACTTTAGATGTATACTAATAGAGGAGGAAGTGGTTCCATCATGGCATAGTTTAGTCACTTGGAGCTGCCTAGTGTTAAGCAGGTGATCCATTGAGACAGGGGAGGCATCAAAAAGACAACTTTCGTTTACCAAAGGATGTCGCGCGGCGGTCACCCGACGTCGGCCATTGAGCCTGGTATAGGTATCAGTGCAGTGGAGCAGCTTTTTATGAAATCGGCCGCGACCACCCGACGAGAGTATCGCCTGCGGTAGTGATATCATATTCATGCGCAGCCTAACCACACAGTCTCATGTCGTTGCCATTTCGAATTAATTCATGCACAAAAATAGTCCAGTCTGTTTTTTCTTTCAAACAAAATTGTAATCACAAAAGCTAGGGGAATGTACACCTAGCTTTTGTAATTAGTTATAATCAAAACAATATTGGAAACTGAACTCTTAAATATTAAAATCTAAACAAAATATTTTTGTCAGATCCCTCCAAACGTCGACCACTCGACGTCAGTTGGCACTATTTTCACCCGGTATGCTGTGGGTTTGTATACCATGAACATGTCCAGCAGCGACTTGACGCTGTGACTAATGTCGTCAAATTTCCTAAAATCAAGGGAACACCCCCTTTAGGTGTCCAAAATGGAAAATATCTATCCGTAACGCGAGAGTTAATTGCGAAACTTCAGCCGTGATTGTCACCGATCTTCCTCTTTATGTCGATCCTGTTATCGCTTACCCACACTCGTCCAGTGTCATATATAGATTGGACGTCAGTTCTCGTTAATTCATGCCAGTTCCACATCAGATCTCTAACAATCCTGACCCCAAGGCGAGCATACGGATAACCTGCTGTAGGTGTCTTATTGAGCAGACCTCCAGCTGGCTCTCTCTCCCTCTGAGTGACTATATCAACATCATCTGCGGCTTCTCGATGTACTTCTTGAACTCTGCTAACCACTGCGCGCCCACCGCTCCGTCCACCACTCGGTGGTCACAGCTGAGAGTGACCGACATGACACTGGCCGCTCTGTACCTGAAAGACAAGCGCCAACACATTGTATCATACGCTCTGATTGGACAATATGCACGTGGAGAATGTACCATACGCTCTGATTGGACAATAAGCACGAGGAGAATGCATTATACCTTCTGATTGGACAATATGCATGTAGAATGTATCACACCCTCTGATTAGACGATACGCACGTAAAATGTATCATACCTTCTGATTGGACAATATGTATATAGAGAATGTATCATACTTTCTGTCTGGACAATATGCATATAGAATGTATCATATCTTCTGATTGGACAATACACATTGGAGAATATGCATACAGAGAATGTATTATACCTTCTGATTGGTCAATATGCATGTAGAGAATGTATCATTGCTTCTGATTGGACAATATACATATAAAGGATGTATCATTGCTTCAAATTGGACAATAAGAATGCAGAGAATATATCCTACCCTTTGATTAGACAATATGCATGTGGAGAATGTATCATACCTTCTGATTGGATAATATGCATGTGGAGAATAATCTCATATAGCTTCATTTTCACATGTGTATTTGAATATCAATATGTTTTGCTTCTGTAACATAGGCACAAAGGCAATAATACTTCTGGTAGGGATTTTCAGAAGGTTTAACATCAAGGAACTTAGGTAGTGGAATAATACAAAAATTCAGAGACAAATACATTACGTTACACTTACCCGTTTGCACTATCTTCGTCCACTACTAGCCGTTTTTCTGTTCCCCCAACAGCCAGAATACAAGCCTAGCAAAATATATAAAGTTATACGTTAGAGACTGTGTAACAGCACTGGTGCATTTTTTCTCTGATTTAATCGGAATCGAAATTTGAAAAGACATCTACATGTACATTCACTTTACTGACAATTGTATTCGCGAACCTGCTGACTTTTCTGGATTATTTTTTGTGGTAAATGTTTATAGTTGGCGATTACAGCTTTTATATATATCAAGATTATTCATTGATTAAATTGGCAGATTACAATATATTCCATTTTACACAAATATCATAAGTCACAACAATAAATTTTGTTATCTAACAAACGAATGTGGCGACCTTTAAGACAGAAACACGCTGGGTAAATGAGAACCGATGTTATTTTTGTCAATGTACACACTTCACCGACCAGACTTTATTGCTCCCCATATGGCCGTCGGGCAGTTCTAGCCTGTTAACTGGCATTTGAGCCTGTTAAAAATCATACTGCACCTACCTGTGGCGGGTTGATGATAGCTGAGAAGTTCTTCACTCCAAACATTCCTAAGTTAGAGATGGTGAAGGTTCCACCCTATAAAGGAAGTCGTATATTCAGGAAATACTGGAGAATTTATACTTTTTTAATTTCTTTTTTTTAGTCAAATTATTCCGCATTCATAGGAACTCTGGCAATAAATAATTCTGAAACCTATTTAAACTTTGAACTGGACCCTGGTTAATATCCTCTATCTATGATATTATCGTGTGTTTTAGCCACGTTATACCACATCAAATACAAACACGTACAAAGGGAAATTGATTATCATTGATCTCTTGGTAAAAATAGGAAAAAAAAAAAAAATTACTTGTTTTCATTTTGAAGCAATTTATTCAAGATCAACATGTTTGAGTTTTTCATAATTTCTTTCACTTCGATTTCCTTATGAAAATTCATATGTTGGAGTTTTTTTGTCTTCTTTTTCAGCTCACCTGGAATTCGTGTGGTTGAAGTTTTCCGTCCCGGGCCTTGGCAGCTAGCGACTTCACGTCTTGACTGATGGCTGCCAAACCCTACACAATAGAGGACTCAACATGAGATACTATTAGGAGGTAATACATTATAGATTCACCAAATTTCTCCTTCTGTTGTGGGAATCCAACCAATTCACCACATGATCCATCATAGGGCCCGCACACACTGCTTGCGACATACTCAGTCACGGCTACGACGTAGCATGGACAGTGTTTTCTCAAGTTGAGTTGTATCTCCATGGACATAGATATGAATGAAAATTCCCGGATTATAGCCTTGTCGGAAGGTTGACAAATTCGGTGTTAGAGTGTGACGGAACGCTTGTCTGAGTGTGTCGGGAGCTCAGTGGGTCTGGGTCTTTAAGGCTCAATTTATCTTGCTATGTGTTTTTGTTTTATCAAGTGAATCTACTTGTCAGGGCCTTTCCCCAGTCATTTTGTAAAGTAGGCCACCACTGTTACTCATGTTATCCGGTTCATGTTATCCACCAGGTCACCCCTTCACTCCTTCATTCACCCCGACAAATCTTAATTCAATCCAATCAATTCAATTAATCGGTGGAGCTAGCAGAAACTCAAATGATGCATCATTTGCTGTGTTAATTACCCATATTCTCAAATAAATTAAACCCCCAAATTGCCATATCATAGGGTATATCAGTAGTGACATTTTTCCCCCTCTCCAGCACAAGGTATACAAAGTACCCATTGAAAATGTACGGGGACTCAGTAAACCACTCCCCATTCTTTAAAAACTGTCAGATAACATTAACATAGTATATAGATTCAAATCCATGGTATACAACATCAAAGCCATTCTATAGGGGAAAATAGTGCTTTTGGTCTTTAGAGCAAAAAATAGTCTCTATCGATATACCATTTAATGTGGCAAATTCTGGCTTTGATTTATTGGAGAAGATGGATAATAAATTTAACAATGGATAGCGGCTCTTGAAGCCACTCAAGTTTGACGTCGTAATGTAATCGTTGACGCTCGTGTATTACTATACTGTAATACATCAATATATCGTGGTCTCGCCTGTCTAAAAAACCATCGATTATTGTCTATGTAATCAATGGGTTTGAGGTTATGGTTTCTAACAAGACGGGAACAATGAGCAGTGGTTTATTGCAACTCTATACATTTTCAAGGGGGACTTTGTAATCGATAGATAATAAAAAGTGGTAGCTCTAGTTTACAGTCTCTCTCCATCAATCTCTCACAAAAAACTCAGTACAAAGTGGAGTGAACACCCACACGAGGCCCACATGACGCTCCGTCACCGTCACTTGTGTTATGTACAACTGAATGAGTTCTAACTACAGTGGGTTTTCATGCGGGTGTGTCGTATGGTGTGAGTTACACCATGGACATAAAACTCTGAGAATGCACTGTCCATGGTTACACAATGAGTATTACTTCTTTTAAACCCGGAATGTGTCTAATATATGAATTAAATGGTCAACGGTGACAAATCTTCCTCCGCGCCCTTGCAACTTTCCCGTGGTCTAATTCTACTGCTGGTTTTATTGTAATTGACTATGAGAAGTGTTATACCTTTTTCTCTGCCGATTTGACGATAGGGGTGATCAAACCGTTGTCAGTGGCCACGGCCACACACATGTCGACACTGTGATGTCTGCAAATACAGGAAAACATAAAATGAGTTAATGGTGGAAACGGCTCCCTGCTACGTACAAAAAAATATACTTTGAACAATGTGATGCATAAAGTATGTATGGATGTCATTCGTCACTTGGCAACGAATGAAGAATTTGTTTCTCTGTACTGTGACTTGCTGTAAGTCAGAATTGTAAGTAATAAATAGCGGCGTTTTTTAAAAATGAATTTCAGGTATATGATAATTAGGAAACAGAGAAAGGGTGTCTAAATGAAATTCATTCCTAGTTGATTTGATGTTTTGATGCACCTTGCTCATCCAAACACACCAAAACAACTTGGAAAAGATGTCATTAAGGCACCCTAAGCCTCTCTCCATGTAGTACGTACTCTCTGATGAAGGTGTCCTGCCATGAGGAGTTGGCGGCGGGCACTTTGCGGCAGGACAGAGAAGCTGCCTTGATGATGAAGTCGTTGACGGAAAGCTTCACGCCGTCCGCCTTCAGATGGTCGTTCAGCTCCTGTCGCAGTCTGTCCACGGTAAAATAACACGGCGTCAAGATAAGGACAGCATTTAATGACATTCACTGTCATCTGTACAACGTGCACTAACACATTGTTAAACGGGATGATTAAAGCATTAAATGACATTCACTGTCATCTGTACAACGTGCACCAACACATTGCTAAACGGTATGATTAAAGCATTTAATGACATTTACTGTCGTCTGTACAACGTAAACTAACACATTGTTAAACGGGATGATTAAAGCATTAAATGACATTTACTGTCGTCTGTACAACGTGCACTAACACATTGTTAAACGGGATGATTAAAGCATTAAATGACATTTACTGTCATCTGTACAACGTGCACTAACACATTGTTAAACGGGATGATTAAAGCATTAAATGACATTTACTGTCGTCTGTACAATGTGCACTAACACATTGTTAAACGGGATGATTAAAGCATTAAATGACATTTACTGTCGTCAGTACAATGTGCACTAGCACATTGTTAAACAGGATTATTAAAAATTTTAATCTAATTGATTCCAGAATGACCTTCTTTGATACTGCTAGAAATTCTCAACGTGTTGATTTGTGTGAACATAACAATTTTTTAAATTTCATTTGTGTGACATACTTCTATGCGAGTTATACTATGAGAAGTGACAAAACACCTCTGTATAAAGGATATCCTTTATTGATGTAGACAATAGTAAGTGACCATTCAATAAGTTCAACTTTTTTCTTTTTAATTGGTTTGATGTAACGTCTAGTTAACCACTACAGGTCATACTGTAACATATGTTTTCTTTCTCTTTTGATCTAGTAACCCTCTGATTGATTTTTCTCCACTTTACATGTCGAATTATGATATCCTCACTAGACTTTTTATCATACCCATTCCTTTTAAACCACAACTGGGGTGAGCAAATCTATGTGATGAATTCACTTAGAAATACTACTCTATACATTTTCCGAGGTGAGTTCTTTTACTTCCCACAACACAAGAAGGATTGGCTTTTGATATAGCAGTATGTCTACTACTGCTGGGAATGAAGAAGAAAAGTGGATGCAGTGGGACTCAAACCCACAAAGTCCGACAACACTGGGATTAAGAGTCCAGTGCTCTTAACCTCTGAGTTAACTCCCCAACTCCAAGTTTGACTGAAAAGCTTTATTGCCTGCTGTTTTGATAATAAGCTCATTAATATGAAGAGACAAAGACACATCTGCATAAAACCCATACTGTAAAGGAAATAAACGATAAAGTATTCATTGCTGGTCTGAAAATCCCAAATTGACTTTATCTGAGCTCTCTTTAGCTAAATCATTTCCCTTTCATGGTTCATTTGCAAAACATTCGGGTGATTGGGTTTCGACTTACCTGAGGATTTTGTCCACGTTGAGATCTACGGAGAGATAATAATGCGGGATGGTCTGTTTGGACTCCAACAACCGTTTAGCAATCACCTGTAGATACGAGACAGTTGTAAGGTGACTAACATGATGCGAGCTCTCATAGGTACACATCTGTTTTATTTTTCATCTATTCATTGTTAAATCTATTTTTCCTCTAGCCTTTTCATCCTGGATATGAATCGGTATATATTCTAACACTGCATATGAAATATCGGAATTCCCCGTCATTAGTCGGAGAACTTGCATCCCTGCTCTTAAGATGGCCCACTACACCCACACACAGTGAGGTTCCTACCTTCCTGACGCCGGAGAGCGGCAAGTCGGTGAAGGCGGTGCCGGGGGCGGGCGGGGCGGCGGCCGGCGTGCTGGCGGGCGGCGCCGGGGCAGCGGCGGGCGGCGAGTACGTATCCACGTCGTGCGCGCGTACACGGCCGTCAGGGCCGCTACCACTCACGTTCTGTCAGCGACACAGAGAACACAGTGTACAGCGTGAAGACTCGATGGTAATGAGAGAAAATGATAAATTATAAACCCACCATTTGTTTTTCTATTATGTATTTTACTGAAATATATCCACCGATCCACCAGTAGACATATAATAAACTTTTATTATTTTCGTTATGTTATTACCTTCATTTTGTTTGTTTGTTGAGTTTAACGTCAAATTTGTTCTATTACACTTTTATTGCGTTTATATCTTTCCCATCGGATACTACTGCATCGTATTGGATCGTGTTTGTCAATATTACATCGGTAACATAAATATCTTAATAATCAAGCATTTACAATACCTGTCAATTTATATCTATTTCTTAAGCGGAAGATGCTAGTTTATTGCAAAACTTCTGTACATTTTTCATAAAAACATTTATATATTCATCTACAATATGATCACTTACCCTGAGATCAATACCTTTCTCGGAGGCCAGCTTACGGGCAAGGGGACTGGCGAATACTCTCTCCCCACCGGCCCTTTGTGGTAGAGCTGAAATAGCACATACAAAATGATTAGTTTAACCATGTAAATAAGCACGGTCTTTGTGTATTTGATGTTTTCAAAAACAATGTTTAATTTTTACCCAATTTTTTTTTTCCATTTCTCTTCTTATAGGTTATGGAAAGATGGCATTTGAATAGCTAAGTTTGAAAGCCAGTCTCCAAAGGTTAAAAGGATAACTGTGACATGAAGTTAGAACCTAGTATCTTCTATAAATTCAATAAGATTATAGCCCAGGCGACGTCTGCTAAAAATATAAAGAACTTCTATAAACTCAGGGATGAAAGTCGGGCCTGAGAAACGAATCGGATATTCGAAACTCATATACAAAAGAATATTCATATTATTTTGAAACAGAAGGGCTAGAAATCAATACGTGTACATACAAAACCCTGCTTCTGAGACACCCAGCTTAGGGGGGCATCCCGCTTAAGGGGACAATTTGCTTGGAATGAAAATTTGTCCCTCTATTAAGAGTTTATTTTAACCCCGCGTAAGGGGTGATCGCGCTCAAGGGCCCACCCTTAAGGGTACAGTTATTCGGTATAAAATGCTTCTTAACCCCGCTTAAGGGGGAATTTTATAGGGACACATGACAGGACAGTTTTGGGACAACACTTCAGATTATCTTGATTGCTTGTTTATGGCGTGTGTGTGAGGCAATTTGACAGGTGTCCAAACAACCATACACCACAAAACAGCCTGCGTAGGCTCCTGTATGTGTCAGGTAGGCGTCTTTGGGGTGTTTGTGTGGTTATAACTGTGCCTATATGACATAATATCACTTGTATAAAGGTTTCATATATTACATAGCCTAACCATTGACAGACTGAAACCCCAGGTGATTGGGATACCCCGCTTAATTGGGATTATAAATCTAGTGCTCTAAACCATTGAGTTAACTCCCCATCCGACACACTTGGAGGAAGAGGATATCTGGGACTACTCAAAGACAGGGCCCTGACTTACCTCTCGGGGGTGCGGATACTGGGGCGGCGCTGGGGACGGGGGCAGAGGCTGCCGGGGCGGGGGTGGCCGGGACGGGGGCGGCCGGGGCTTCAGCAACTGCTTCTCCTGTGTAGTCTGCAAACGCCGCAATGTCCCCTTGATTCTCAACGATGACGCAAATCAACTGCAACAACCAAGAAATCCTAAATCAATTAATTAATTCGTAAACAGAGATGTGGTCACACTCAAGCCTTATTTAAACACGCGTACCAATTCTGGTGTTCTTGAGATCACGGTTCCCATTTATTGCTGTATATTTGGCATAAAATGGAAATCAGCTTGACAATAATAGCTTGAGAGTTGGTAAGTTTATTGGCGCTAAACAATCTCGGTTTTTGTCTGGGAGATAGTCAGTGTTTACCACTGTGGAAAGTGCTCCCAGTGTTCGCAGTATTGTGGTACGCTTGTCAATGAGAAAGGCTCAAGCGGCTGTACCCGGAATGGGACAACGTACGTTCCATCCCCCGACCCTCCTACCATTCTGCTTCCGATTCCGACTTCCCCTCCCCTCATACTACTAATCTAAAGGGTATAATCTTGCTGGATAGAAATTGACAGTTATAGCCAATCCTGGTAATATGGAGAAGATATACCAGAAGAGGGCAGCAGGTATATCAGAGTATAAGCGTCGGGCGTCAGAGGGAGTACCGGGCGAGCCAGGTGCTTGGACCTCTGGGACCAGAGGAGCTGACGAGCGTCAGGACGACATAGGACCGGGCCTCACTCACACTCAGACTGCCGCACCGTCCACTCACCTACGAATTTTTTTTTATATATATATATGTTTATGGATAAGGAGCCTGGTGGGTTTGTTTCATTATGGGACTCACGGCTTAATAAAACAAATATCGCCAAATCAGTAATGTGTGTGTTTCCTATATTATCTGTCCAGAGACGGTTATACATCATCAATACAATGAAAGCATCAATGGGTTTATATGTTTCAAGTAAATATTCACAGTATCACATTGAAACCTCTTTCAGATACATGACAGAGGCCTGCCAGCAGCAGCCGCTGACGAAAATAGAAATATACATATATCTGTAAAACAAGATTAATAGGTAGAAATGGGTAAAAAAAAATAGGTAACAAAATATTCCAACCTAGCATGGCCCACAAGGACCAGTCAAAGGAACGAAAAAATTGAAATATGATAGGTAGAAATGATCTGTTGGGAGACTAAACCGGAAGTGTATTGGATTTCATGGATGAATCTCAGTCTGGAGGAGCCACAGAATGTACTGGTTTCCACGTGATGACAAATATCACATTGCATTTCCTGCTGCATGATTGCTATATCAGGTGCTATCAGACCTATCTGAAAACGGTTGCAATGTGATCCTGTGATGAAGAGTCATGAAGAGTAATCACATGGCCACTTGGTTTTGACAATTTACTAACTGCACTTCATCTCATCAGTAACACGCCTTAGATGTTGCTAAAGGGGGTATTCCATTGGGCTGATTTCCCAACGACAAAAGTGCATCATACAGCGCCCACACGGCGGTCTTTTATCAGGTGGTTATAGTACTAATTGGTGTAGTGGAGGAGACAACACGCTCATTGGCGATAGCGACAAACAACGTTATAAGGGGCAACAGCCCATAAAACCTGATAAATTAGTTTTTGTTGGATCCTACGATGTATTCTACATGCCCGACGTGCAACATCAGCCTTTGAAGCTACCTGTGTTTTTTTTACTATGCATGCGAGCTAAATGGGTCACCCCTTTTAATGAGTATCTACCTAACAGTACATTGGGAGTAATGAAACTTTACATATAATCCTAGGGTGCTCCATTATGTCAACAGGCCACAAGTATCACGTTACTTACCCCGCCGCGTCCACTTTGTTGAAAAAATATATTATTCTTAAACCGTGCACCCATTGCCAATGATTCACCACAATAGGCCTCCAGATACAATACGATTAGAAATTCCTCACACTATGTCTAACGAATCAACGAAGTCAATCGCAAGACCTATCAGTGTGTATCATGAACGCAGTGGATGCACGGTTTTACCCACAGCTTCGTGCCCAGTTTGTATTGCAGTACACATAAACCATTATCGAAGTAAAGACTGGGCTCCTCACCTCTCCGACAGGGGTGTCTTTGACCCCTTCCTTCAGCAGGATTTTGGCGAGGTAGCCCTCCTCTGGAGTCTCGAAGTCCATGGTGGCCTTGTCTGTCTCGATCTGGGCGAGCACGTCGCCTTCATTGAGCTCGTCACCCTCAGCCTTGAGCCACTCCTTTACCGTGCCCCGCTCCATCGTGGGCGACAAGCTCGGCAGCTTCACTGTAGAAGGGGCAAGATTTTAGTCGATATGCAAGTCACTGACCGAGTGACAGATCGGTTTGTTTGTTGGTTTGATTTAACGACCACATAACCATTCCATGTCATTTCCAGACTTTTTCAAGGTTCTTTTACACCTCAAGGGTGGTGATAGAGGAATTGCATAACTACAGAATTAATTAAAGTCTAAAAAAAAAAGAATAAGAATCGATATGTGATGAATTCAGGTAGAAATCTCACTCATGGTGTGAGGAGGATTGGCTTTTGATAAATTGTAAATCTACCACTGGGGATGAAGGAGAAATGTAGCTGCAGTGGGACTCGAACCCCAAAAGGCCTACAACCTTAGGGTTACAAGTTCAGTACTCTTAACCACTGAGCTATCTCTGCAGCCCATTTTAGCACCCAAGTGTCTACACAGCTTTACATAGACATTCATTTACGCCATACTTTTAAGTCAGTAAACTTCTTGTATACACTCCTTGGAAAACCCAAAGGTCAATTACAGCATTGCAGTGGGTTCAAATCAGATGTAGCCAGAAAGAGGTCCGTTATAAATTTCATGAAACATTTAACAAAACCCATAACTTTTGACTTCTCACCTGTTACATGTTGTGGGTAGTTCTTGGCTGGAGCGGCCGGGGTCCGTGCTGCGGGAGCGGGGGCGGCGGGAGCGGCAGCGGCGGGGGCGGCGGCCGCAGGGGAAGCCGAGCTTCCCTCTATAGCTGCAGCATCCAGGTCTTTGAAAGCAGCAATGTCCTCTTGGTTGGGGACGATGATGCACATCAACTAGAACGACACGACACACCAAATAGGGTGAGTGATGTTCTGGCATAAGATGATGTGATGTTCTCTACGCAATACTAAAGAAGAAACTGCATCAAGATCTGTAGCCGCTGAAAATATGCCATGAGTTTTGCTTGAGGAGTTATCTCACGAGGCAAAGCAGAGTGAGGTTGACCGTTGCATAACAAACCAAAACAAATGGTGTATTTTCAGTGGCTATGGATTGGTTGCGGTTCAGAATTTGTCTCACCCCTATCGCTAACTAATTGGCTAACATTTGTGACATCATCACCAAATGAGTATATTTTTACAAATCTCCATGGCCACTGAGTATGAGTTCCCAATGTTAAATCTATGGGGAAAATACCAGGGGTGAGATGAATATAAAGGCCAGAAGCACATCCCAACAGAGCTCAGCTAATAGAGATCAGGACGCGTGAGAAGCAGTTTGGCACAACGCTATACACTACTCCCCCTACCCCGTCAAACTGTGTCTGCCTAGAAGGCTGCTCTCCCCTAAAGATGCCAGTTGCACTCTCCTAGTATATGAATTTGGTTAGGCTTTCCATGATCTGCAACTTAAACATGCTAGATCGGCTAAATTCTATGAAATATTTTGTTCTATCTGCTTTTTCCATAGGGAATATTAATTTTCAATGGTAGCGAAAATAAAGTTCAACATACCTTGCCTACGGGAACATCTTTTGTGTTGGCTGAGAGCAAGATCTTAGCTAGGTATCCTTCCTCAGAGCTCTCAAAGCCCATGGTTGCCTTGTCAGTTTCGATCTCGGCGAGAAGGTCGCCCTCACTCACAGCCTCACCCTCCTCCTTCGCCCAGGACAGAATAGTTCCCATCTCCATGGTGGGCGACAGGGCCGGCAGAAGCACAGCATAGTGCTCTGGTAGGGAACCTTCAATGTAAAATTTCGATTTTTTCAATACCGAGAATTATATCAACAAATTCAAAATTACTTTAATGAATCTATAATTCCAGTAAATGCTATTCAGGAATACCGTTTTAGCACCTATACACTTTTTTGTTTTTGATACCATTATCAAATACAAGTAGGCAATACCACAAAAAAAGGAATATTTGTCAAGTTGATTACGATATGATATATTAGAATGAGATGACAAATATACAATAGCAACACTAAAATATAGTATCAGTGATAGAGGCTGCTAAAAAAGCCAAAGTACCTGAGGAGAAAGTCATGCGTGGCTGGATGACCGACAGTACCGGTTGGCATCTTGTCAATGTTTGACCACATCTGAAAGCAAGAGAAGAGGTCATTCAATAACAGTAAGACATCGGCGTAGCAATAATCAGGGCCATGTCAGGGTACTCTCAGATCTATGAGACGCACATAACAGACGGGCGTGGCCCAGCATGCATTCTCCAAGTCATCTGGTGACTTCCGGTTTAAAATCCCCTCCAAATTATGCAAATTCCCCTGACAACGGACAGTCTGCCATATTGCTGGTAAATACAAAGCGCTGTCAGAGTGTAAAATGGTGGAAAACTCTACTAATATACCTTCTAATGTGTAATTTACACATGCAATGATTTAAATAAGGTTATTTACATGATCCTGACATGGTTTAAACGTGCCAACTCGAAGAGAATCGTTATTTCGACGATTTGTTGACATCGCGTTCAGAGGCTAAACTGAGGCCATCATGTATTCATTTGATCTGAAAACTGCCAGGGTGGTTTGGTTTTATCAAGAGATAGGTTTGAGGGTTACGTAACACATCCCCACATATCAAATAATATCAGGAATGAACGTTTGAATTTGTCATAGGCTTAGTATTGGGTAGGTCGCCTTGCAAAATGGCCGAGCCAGGAATAGAGGCCGATTCGTAGTGCCACCTACTTCCAGGTTGACTCGAGGAATGGACGCTCTAATAAAGCACTATGGTGTCCCACATTTCCTGGATTGACATGACAACTTTATAACTGTGTCTTTCTCGCTGATTCCCTAACTATGCAATGCCTTGCCTGGTTAGGTCCGACCACCTGAAAGTCGGAACGTTAGGATCCAACTATCATAACATCAAGCATCCTGGACCATACGTGTGGTTCAAAAACAGACTACTAAGGAAGGAAAATTGCCTATGAAGTTAAAGTTGGTGGTTCTAAATATAATCTATTAACAGGGATACTGAATATTGACCACTTCTGCAAAAATTAGTTGTCCCTAACATCTAGGAATTAGGACGATTTGCACTGGAAGACAATTTGCACTGTTACCAGGACGATTCGCACCGGACAATTCCCACAAGGTGCTACCACTCCTTGATAACGAAAAATATTAGTACAAAACTTTGTCAGTCCTTCACCAGCAGACTTATTTTACTCGAAGTTACTTGAAATAACCTATATTATTGCCAGTCCTCGCACATGCGCGATTAAAATGGGTGCGGCACATGTAAACAAACTCAGTGTCATTGCATGTTTACCTTTGTTGTTTTTGCACTACTGGGTACCTGTATTACAGGAAATGGCAACTATTCATATCTAGCTATTTACTGGTCTTAATCTTGAATCTCTACATTCTTTTTTTGCAGAGTTATAACATAAATTGCAAAGTATCTTCAGAGCAGCCCTTAGTCAGACGTGTCTGACCCTCACAATACTATTTCAGGGTCAGACTCCACTGCATTAGATTTCCCTGGGTTTCTGCTATAGAGGGAGAATAAACATATTTTGGCCCTAAACATCATCCCCAATACATGAAACAAAGCAGTTTGGCTTGTGAACCACGACTTTGGAGCCCTCTAAAGTGGCCTAGCTGAAACTCCACACATATTTTGGGACACCAGTGAGGAATGACACAATTTCCAAACTTCACGAATTTGTGATTGAACACAGGCAGATAAAATACGGTAGCTAGTTATTGTGACTTAGTATAACGGAAATGTGATAATTCATAGTTTTCGGCAGCGTGAAGTCTTAGTAGAAAATGTCGTGGTTTGTTTTTGTTTTGATTTCTAGCGCAAATCGTCTTGTGTAGAGTGCAAATCTTCTGGCGTGAATCGTCTGATACCCACATCCACTTCTGCAATTTCTCCCTCCTGGCTCGACAAGTGCAACCGTGGCATCACGGTGTGGCTGAAGCTTTCACACCCATATAAAGGGCCGATTCCACCAACACACACAATATAGCAAGATTCGGCCTAATTTGGTTGTCTTGCTAGATCGGGCTAGGATTGAATCATCGCTTGCCTATTTGTCGCGATGTGTCTTGAGGTGTCACAGTGGTGGAGCACCAAAATATACACCCGACACCACTCGCCTACGTTTTGAGACAAGTGAGGTACGACACATTGTGACACAGTAAGACACTACAAGACATACCACGGCAAATCCATCCTGTTGATGGAATTGGCCCTTAATGCTGACTCCACAAACACACAAGACATAGCGGGATTAGTCCTGATTTAGTTGTCTTGCTAAATCTTGCTAGGTCTTGAATCATTGCGTGCATATTTGATGTGTCTTGATGGAGGAGCACCAAAACACACACACGTGACATAGGAGGTACAAAATGTCATAACACTGTAAGACACTACAAGACATACCACAGCAAATACATCGCATCGGTAGAACCAGCCCTTAAGCAGTGTACCAAGCCCTGCAAGTCCCCAGACAGGGGCACCTTCCTCACCATACAGCCTACCACAGGTTTGTCCTTTTTAACTGGGCACAGTTTGACATATATGAAAAAAATTGAATTGATGAATATATACCCATTTGTCTTTGCATACCTTCAAAACAGCTGGCTTTTACTTTATAACTGTGTATTCAGAGGTAGTTTTCCAGTGGAGCTTGGCTGGTTCTGAAGTCCAGCCATCTTTGTCACTGGTCCTTTAACTGGACAGTATAATTAAATCACCAATTACCAGCCAGAGGTGACTGGAAGTAGGCACAGTTCAATCAAAATGACCTAAGTATCGTGTGTGGCCTCACATGAGAGTAAGGTAATTGGGTATTTAGCTTTATATTCGAATAATAACATTTGTAGTCAGCAGATTTACTCAGAGTCATATTTATTAGTGCTTCAACTTAAGAAGCCACAATTTGCTTCAACTGGCCAAAATTAAGGTAAGTCTAGGGAACTTGAGAAATCTGCGCCTGTCTTAACACAGGACAGCTGTTCACCCCGGAATAGAGATTAGGGATAAATACTTAGTGACTACCTGACTAAGTATTTACCCCTAATCTCCGTTAAACTTAAAGTTAGTCTTTACCTATCCCCGGAGTAGGATGGCCCCTAACGTCCGGAATTTTAGCTGGTCCTAACATACTGTTATCCCTCGCCTATTGACATATAACAGATGTCCACCCGTCAATGAAGATGAGATGTGGACACTTAGTAAGTATTTACCCCTAATCTCCTTTAAACTTAAAGTTAGTCTTTACCTAGCCAGTATACCCGACCCTGTCCCCAAACAGGGCCGGGTGTCGACTCCATACACCCCCTACCCTGCCTTGTCGTTCCAGACTGGCCGTATTCTGACATGTATGAAAAAGAAATTGAATCGATAAATATATACCCATTTGTCTTCGCCAACCTTCAAAATAGTTGTCGCTTACTTTATAACTGTGTATTTAAAAGTAGTTTTCCAGTAGATCTTGCTGGTTCTCAAAGCCAGCCATTTTGTTCAGTTTTCCTCGCTGGTTCCCTAGCTGCTTAGCGCCTCGCCTAATATCATAGAACAGCTGTTCACCCCTGAATGGAGATCAGGGGTGAATTCTTTACCTAGTCTTTAGAGACTTTACCAATCCCCGGAGTAGGATGGCCCCTAACGTCCGGAATTTTAGCTGGTCCTAACATACTGTTATCCCTCGCCTATTGACATATAACAGATGTCCACCCGTCAATGAAGATGAGGTGTGGACACTTACCTATGACAGACCTAGTCCGAGATGCTCTGACTGTCTAGCGTTTCTCGGACTATGACAGCCACAGATCCCCACAGAAGGCAAGCAAAAACAACCACAGAACCCAATGTATTGACCTTGACATTGAACATGTCACTTACCGCTGCAAGTGCTTGAGTTGCTGAGCTTTTGTCAAGAGTGTCCGGGTAGCTTGTGATTGGAAAACCTTCTTTGTAGGCCTTTGCCTTATTAAGGCCCGTGCTATATTTGTCGATCTAAACATAATTGAAGTGCACCGAAATCGCTTTGAACCCGGTCGCTCCGTCAAGTGCAAGGCGGATGTTGTCAACGCAAAGTTAGCCGCACGTATTCATCAATTTTCGTATTATCCAAGTATAGTACATGGTACATACCCTTAAAATATAGATTTTATATGAAATTCATTTTTTAATCAATTTTAGTAAACAGATCTTTGAGCATGATTTTTAAAGTTAGATAATAAACTAAATTTGAAAACAGCCTGTACTTCTCCACACTGCGCCACCCCGTTTTATTGTGCCGCAAAACCTGTTTCCCTTAGGTTGCTCTAGCAGTGCAGTGTGGTACTTCTCGACAGCGAACACTCTTCAAGCCGAGACTACCTTTATCGCAGTTGTGTTAGAGAAGAGAAATGAGACCAAACCTATGCTGAAAGAAGAGAATCGGACGTTTCCAAGGAATATGGCCGACACAGTGCTTGGATTCGTGTAAACAACCTATTACAAATTTGGTAATCAGAAGAATTTACGTCTGTAATAGTACACACGCATCAGCAAACATATCGAAAGAAAGACATAATGAAAGCAGGTTGGTTCCAAATTAACTTCCTTGTGTGGTATCCCCCAAGACATTATGAATCAAACAATTCATCATGCAACAATAATCGTTCAGCGACTGACACTGTGTGAATCAGTGTGATCCCAGTGATGGCCAGTGCTCTAGATTTCCCCGCCTTTGATTCAATCGCTCCATTCCAACCTTGCTGGAGTGGTGAATAAAGGCAAAATGAGTAGGGTGGGTCAATAAACTGCTGTTGAATGAATGTGTGCTACAGTAATAATTCATCTCGCATCCGAAGCCAGGGACGGGATCCCCTCCCCTACCCCCCTCAAGACTCAAGTTCAGGTTCGTTCAACACACACACCAAATCTGTATTTGTAGCGGTTTCCACTGATCCCCAGGTGGTATGTGTTGTTACGTCATCTGAGCCCTGTTATTTTCTTCAAGAGCCGATGGAATCTTATTAATTAGATACGATGCGATAGGAATTGTAATAAAATTGTATAGATTATATGACAAACCCAACAGCTCCTGATTTTAAATTGAAAGTGGTCTTTAATGATACTTGTTGCATATGAATACAAGAGAACTGAGCCTGCAGGAGAACTGAGCCAGAGGTGTGATTGCGAACTGAGCCTTCAGGAGAACTGAGCCTGGCTCAGTCAGTGCTGGGCTGTGGGTGTGGTAGAATACTGGACGACCCGCTTGGAAGCAAGCACGCTCGGGGATTCGTCTACGGACAAAAGTTTTCCTGGCGGTTCTAATGCCGTTTAAATCATTCAGATCTGATCATTAGATCCAGAGTTATAACGCTTCGAAAAGCGGCCGCCGTTCGACGCTCACCCGCGAACGTAAACATGAGATGTCATGTCAAATCCATATCGCGGAGCAGCGGCCCGCCCTACCGTCACCGAAAACTAAGTAATGTTACAAGATTGTCTTAAAATCAAACAGATGCTCATAGATTTGTATTTCTAACTTTATTAGCTACAAGTCAGTCTTTATTTGAAGTTCCTACATGAATTATTAACAGATTTCTGATATAAATTCGGGGGGGGAAAACATGGCGTCCAACCGCGAAAACGCGGGGCGTCCGTCGGTCACCCACTGAAAACCCAGGTGTGCTTGAGAACACACCAAATAAAACAATCTTTGCATAACAAATGGATAAAAAGAAACCCATATACCCTCTTCCCCTGTTCTTCAGCTATATGTCATTTCTTGTTAGATTTCTCTATGTTGGATATTTATTGAGATATTAATAGAGATGTACGTAGTGTATCCCGAAAATAGGCGCAACGCTGAACGGACGTGAGTGGGCTCAGTTGGTAGCGCTAAATCTCAACCCCAGGCTCAGTTCTCCTGCAGGCTCAGTTCGCACCGCTGGCTCAGTTCTCTTGCGGGCTCAGTTCTCCAGTGACCGTTGCATAAACATGAGTTTTGACGGAATGTTTTGGCCAGTGTTAGCCTTCCTCAGGTGTACATATAATCTCCTCATACAAACACTGAAGTAGATTTCTACTTGACTTAATTACAGAGAGACCCTGTTGAATCATGTATCTCAAATTTTAGAATACATTGTTCCCTGTTATCAAATTTAACACCTAATATTCAAAATGATTGTCGGATAAGAAAATATATTTCATTAGGTATGTTTTTGTACCTATGCTTCCTTATTCATGACTCAAATGACTTAAAATCGAGTAGAGTACACAAATACATTCAGTACATTGAGTGTACAGAGTTTGATTTTCTAATCTTATCGCAGTCAAAAAGGATCATGGTGAGTGTAATATAACATCCAGATGTAAGCCATTCTTGTTGTTTATAAAAAGGGGAAAAATCATTGATAATCATAGCTATTAGTTAAAACCAATATCTGCGATCCAAAGACTTTGATTGTAGGAACAGAAATGATATCGATAAAAAGGTTAAGTAGCTACAGGTTGTTTTATTATTCTTTAAAACAATCGCTATAATATCAGGAGATTGTGACTGTCCGCCAAAAACATTGAGATGAATTACGGGCCACTTTTTCGCGGGAGAACTGTGTCGTTAAACATTGTTGATTAAAACACTGGGGAACTAGATTTATCATGTATCCTATGATGTTACTGATAAACCGAACGTTTCAAGGCATACATTTATTATCACCTTAACGTTCACTAAAGAAAAATGGCTTTTAAAGAAGATACATGGAATTTCTTCTTGAAAAAACAACCAAACTTTTCGTAGGTACAGACTCGGTAAAACAAAGCTGAACATATATCCATTTATTGATATAGCGAAAAGAGAAAGATCAGCTTTTCCTAGCAAAAGGGAAAAGTCAGGCAAATCAAAAGAACCAACTCAGAAGAATGAGAAGGATCCTATTGTTGAACGAGATGGGGGTGAGTGACTGGTTAAGTGGAACATTTCCTAAGATTTACCACCTTAATCCAAGACAAATCATATTTGATCACATACATAATAGATTGTCCATCTCAACGCACAAGTAGTTGTACTACTGGCAGCAACTTCCAGGGTGTACATATAAGGTTAGCACCTTTGCCCTATATCCCTTATCTTTGGAAGCACACTAGACAAAGAATTTTATCTTTCAAAAATATGCTGTTACCGACTTATGCAATATCTTTACACATTATCATAATAAAACATTCATTTTGCACTCGAAGGTAAAAAGGAGAGAAACACTGATAAAGAGAGGGATGGTGAGTGAGCCGAGCATGTAATTGATGTGTATAGGAGAATGATCTTAAATTGTAGTGTGTGTATCATGAACGGAACGTGTGGATTCACCAGGAATAACTTTTCAGGAGGAAAGGATCTCAACGTTAACACTGATATGGCTTTCAGTAGTTCATATGCCAGACCTTCACACTATGTGTACACCTGTATTCGTTATATTGTTAATCTTCTTCACCGTTTATACCACGAATGTGTAGAGAGAGCACCAGTTAACTCCATTGACAACTATCCATGGGGTAACATGTAAACACATTTACACACATTCACGAACCATTTTAGGGTATTAAGCTTATTTCCTAGACCTATGGGTTACCAAATCCTAAATGATATCCACCCTGCCCACTTAACTGATATACTCAAAGTAACATCCATGTAATTGTTGTAAAAAAAAAAAAAGGGTATACAGTTACATTGTTCTTTTCATGTTAGCATCCACTCCACATGTACTATCATGCATACCCGTTTAGTCTGCATTATCCATCCATGCTTTAAATATGATCACTTCATGTTCTCGACTAATCTATTATCCCAATCATGATATGTAATGCAGACGGTGGAAAGAGTCAATCAAACTGTAAGTATAGTTATATGCGGAAGTGTTGCATGTCACCACCTTTGATAAATACTGCTTTTTGAAGGTATATTCCGCTTCTCTCTTTAGCAAAATTTGTAAGAAAGCGTTAGACTTAGGGCTCTGTGTGTGTCTCCCATCTCAGTAGCGGAACTCTTGCATAAACTTGATACAGTTGAATGTGAGACGGGATTCCTTTCTTGATCTATCATAGCCGAATGACTGCTCTATGCTGCCTCTGTTTGCACAGTTCGGACGACAAAGTACTGCTTATGCCGTCAATAGACCTTCTTTTCATCTCCTATGAAAGAAGGCTTACTAAGAATTTCTTTGTTAAAAAGATTGATAATATAAATTTGTCTTTTCTCCCTATAGTAATAACAGTTAGTTCTTTTTCTAATACAGGTACCTTTCTTTTTTTGTGTAGAATTTGGCAGTAATATAGGATCACTGACATTTATTTTATTAGTAAATAAAGATACTAACTAATACCTTAATATATCCTGCAAGCAGCATTAATTGTCCTTGCAGCTGTGTTTTTTCTATAGTGATTTTGTTATAATGTCCCCGAATTCTGAGATCCCGCTTGTCTGATATCAGCATCCTTTACTAAATCAAATAAGATGCCACAACAATGAAATCATACTTGACCTTACACTGTAGTTGCATGTTTGAGAAAAAAGGCAAACATAACCTTATGCGATTTTTCTGAATTGCCTAAAAAAGCTTATGCATATATGGTAACAAACGTCAAAACACCCTGTTCTCGCCACAACATACATGTAACCTCTTTCTAACAGCATATAAAAAAGCCAAACATGCACATGTAATATTATAGAGATTACTATCTCAAACTAGCTATATGTTATAATATGCCAACTTATGATTTCATCCCATGTAGAGTATTTCTTCCGACAGATTCTTAATTCCAGAAAGTATTTGAATTATATCTATGACATATATTGGTCACTCGTAAATAGCTATCAGGCTACTATTTAACATAAAGCTACGAAATATTTTTATTTAGACACAAATGTAACTAATGACACTATTTCAATATGCCGTAGTAAATACTAAACATAATTGATTCACATCTGACAAATTGTAGAAACCAATAACGGATTACTTATTAAATAACTAATAAAGATACACTACAATGTTGATTTTACAAATACTTTTGCAAGATGATAATCTTTTTAATTTATTTTATCAATTTTAGCGGCCAAGAAAGGTAGAGGCACTAAGGAGGAAGCCGGACCTCTCAGTACCGAGGGAATCTACATGTTCCCTAATGGTGATAAGTATGGTAAGTAGAGAAATGTGTTTTGTTTTCAAATGCTTATGAAGATTCAATGTTAAGGAAAATAAAACAACCTAAAATTCTATTCACATACTTCAAAACAAGCGTGAAATATCGGCTTTTATAAAACTTTATGAAATGTGTTTTATTTTGTATTCAGATTGATATATAACCATACGTGCATTAATATCACATAACAGCTTTCTCCCCATGTATGGCTAGTGTAGATAGTGATGCCTGTATTCATACAAACAAACAAGTATATTCTTACAGAGAATCCATTGGGCTGAGATGGTGGTAATGATGGTTGTATTCATACATGTCTAACAGAACTTAGTCCTATGTTTACAGTTAATTGGGTTGAGGCGGTGGTAGTGATGGATGTACTTAGATATGTCTAACAGAACAAAGTCCTATGCTTGCAGATGATTGGGCTGAGATGATAATAGTGACATTGGTATTCATACTTATCCTACCCCTAATATAAAATCCCATAGGCTTAACATTGAGTTTCCGTATGCCACGCTCAATGGCATACAGAGTTTTATATGCCACTAGTGGCATTCAGAATTGTTATCACATAATATTCCAAAATTGAGGAGATGGGGTCAGATAAAATCAAAACCTGATTCGTTTTAATCTTGGCCACTGCATGCCACTCCTGGAGTTTTGGGTCTGCTGGACTTCACTCGGCTTCGCCTCATGAAGTCACTATGCCAAACTCCAGTCATGGCATACGGTGGCCTAGATTAAAACTCATCCAGTTTTACGATAATATCTAATGGATCATGGTCATCTTTTCAAAGTTAATTGGGCTGAGGCAGTGGTAGTGGTGGTTGTATTTATACATGTCTAACAGAACGCAGTCCTATGCCGTTTAGTGGGCTGAGACGGTGGTAGTGACGTCCATATTGACACATATCTAATGGATGACATTTTTCTGGTGACAGACGGCTCGTTCACACGGTCTGCGGACGGCGTGCTCAGTCGGCAGGGTCAGGGAACACACGTCACGCCCAGCGGCATCTGCTACAAGGGCGAATGGGTGGCGGACAAAATGACGGGGTCTGGGCGCCTGCAGTTCCCCACCGGGGCTGTGTATGAAGGCAATTTCCTCAACAACGCCTTCCAAGGCAATGGTCGCTACACCTGGCCCAACGGCTCCTTCTACGAGGGAAACTTCAATGAGAACAAGTGAGCTTTCCTTTATATAAACACAAAACCTTGAGTGTCGTCTTGTACATTGGAATATTGTGAACAACAACTAATATGATCAATAAAGGCAAATTTTACTTGAAAAAAAAAAAATTAAATAACTGAACGGTTTTTCGTTGATGAACTACTGGTGGTGAATAATATCAAACTGAGTACCATCTAAAAGTAGATCTACTGCATTAAAATGAATAGTTTAAATTATATAAAAAGAATAGAAATTTAAATGTAGAATTTGCTATTTCATAGTTGCTGTGTAACAAACTGATCTGATTGCAGACTGGAAGGGGATGGAGAATTCACAGACACGGACAGTCAGGTGTGGACGGGTGCCTTCAGGTACAAAGCCGCTCCGGGGCTGCGCTTCAAACTGGGCTTGTGATCTTCAGTATTTTACCACGAGTCTCTACATATAAACACAAATAAAAGAATATGGCGCTGTGTGATAATCTGTAAACCCGGATAACAAGCGGAAACATATGTGGCATATGTAAACCCCCATTGATGGTTTGATGAACTGCTGAGAGTTTCGTTGGACTATTTGGCAGTGTAAATTTACATGTTGATTAGATTCATTACACCGTCCTATGTATGTACCTTAGTTAAATATAACACAGATATTCATTATTTAGGAGTCAAGTTTGTATACATAGGTATATGTATATAAGAATAGGTTATAAAAGTACATAGGCTTGATTATATATCCATGGGTTTATGATTAAAAAGTTGTTATTGAAATAAATCTGATACTTTAATGTTTTGAGTTATGTTTCCTGTATTGTGTGTAATAAAATCCGAACCGCTATTAACCACTGAAATACGCCATGGGTTTTGGTTTGCTATATAAATCTCACACGGCTTTGTCTTGTGAGATTAGTCTGCATCCAAAACTCCCGACGTATTTTTAGCAGCTATGGATCTCGATGCAGTTCCCCTGTCTTACAGGGGCGTACCGGGGGTTGGGGAGGGGGGGGGGGGGGGCACACTGGGTACGTGTCCCTCCCCCGATTCCCCCAAGGGTGTTCTGTTCTGCCTGAAAATTCATTCTATACCACCCGATTCCCTGAGAAAGATCCTGGATACAATTTGTATAATTAATAAAAACCAAGTCCTTCTCGGGGCTCTGTCTCAAGGACTCCCAGAAGGGGCTTTTGCCACGGGACACCCACAGATATTTTCCTAGGGAGTCTCGAGTATTTAATCCCCCACCCTCCTTAAACAAAATCCTGGGAACAACTTGTATAATGTATCCAATCCAAGTGCTTCCGGGGTTTGCCCACTGGACTCCTGACAATCTCCCCAGGTAGTGTCACGTAGTGTAAATCTTACCAAAACATAAATTTGGGTCCAGCTTTCATAAGTGTAGAATCCAAGTGATCTCGGGGGCTTTGCCAGCTCGACGTCCATAAGGAATTTACTGCTGGACCACTGGTAATATTCCCAGATAATATAAGGAGTGTAATTCCTCTCCTGGAAATAGAATCTTGGAAACAGCTTGTATAATCTCTAAATTTCTGGATCCTCAGGAGGGGCTATACCACCAGATCCTTGGCAATCTTCCCAGGTAGACTTAATTAAATGTATCTACCCCTCCCTGAGAAAAACATCTGGGGACAGCTTGTATAATCTATAAAATCCAAAAGCCTCCCGGACACCAGGAAAGGCTAACCTAAGGTGTGTAACCCCTGAAACAAAATCCCACAAAAAATCTTTGCAATTGAAAGTGATCCTGGGAGCTTTTTCTCCTGAACCACCAGGAGAGCCTTTGCAGCTAGTCCTCTGGCCGTACTCACAGGAAGCCTAAGATGTGTAACCCATTTTTTGACATACAGAAATAGCCAGTCTCTATATAGTACCGTGCACAATGCACCATGGATAGAGTTCTCATAATGTGGGCCCTTGGTAGATTAATGGCAGACTATTTGAGACAATTTTCCTCACCAATTAATTGTATCCTTTTGCTATAAAAAGGTAAAATACATAATGGGAGCCTATCCCCAAGATTTTCAAGCCTTGTCTAATGACACACTGAAAAGGTATGTACATGGATAATAACTTCTGCTAAAGTTCAAGGCAGGCGGGGGACGGCATCACTCTCCAAGCATACTGTCCACGGTGTACGCCGAACCTCCTAGCGGATACCCGGGGAACCAGCGTTTCTTGCCATCTGGTGGTAATTTTGGAAACTTCAATAACAAACATGGCGGAGGTCAACCGATTTTTGTTTCTCGATCCCAGTGGAGAGGCAATCCATTTCTATATGCCTCCGTGTAAAGAAAGAGCAAGATTGAAGCCCTTGATTGAAGTGAGAATAGTTTAACTTATTTCGGTTCTGGTAATTCAGTTGCAGCTTTTACAAGGTCTAAATCTTAGGTGTTGACGTCTTCTGACTCTTCATTCCCGCCATTCCCCAAACTTGGCTGAAGGCAGTGTAGCTTGGCGAAGGGGATTTGGCGGAGGATGCCTCACTATAAACTAAAAGTTATTAAGAATTGTACAATTACACCAACCTTCACGTGTTAGGGAAGCTGGAAATATGCCAATAATTGATAGACCTCCATACACCCCGCCAATATATATCAAACTCTTGAAATGACAAAATCAAGAGCTCCTGCCTGGGGCCCCTGCCCCCACTGGCCCCAACCCCTCACTTGGCCAAATTTGCTGCGAGTGGGTCAGGGGTAGATGGAAACACTATCCGCTAGCCCGATACAAGTGTGTCACTAATTTGGTAACATACAAATTTTTTAGACGAGGCAATGAGTTGAGGACATGGGAGGGGTTTCAGACCCATGTGCTAATAGATGGGAGTATAGATTAGGTTTAGACCATACAGGATTTGTGTTCATAATCAGAACATCCAATTTCTTTCTATGCGGTTTCACAGATGTTCTGGGGCCTGATGTATAAAGTCCAGTATGGTAATTTGTACATCATTGAGGCCCATGTTGAAATGGTACGTGTGACACTAATTTCGTTGAGGGTGACTAACGTCTCTACAACATAGCTTCCTGGTGGGGCCCTACCTGTTTTGATGGGGCGAAACACCTTTGAGGCTTTGACTTGGGTTCTTAAGTCAGAGACTGAAAGGGGCTTCGGTTGGGTGGAGAAAGGGGGTCTCCACCGGAGCTTGTTGTAGAATTGTTCTAAGTCTTCGAACTTGTCCCCTAGAACCGCGTCCCCAGGGGTTGGGCAGAAATGAAGTCCTGTGCAGTGGTGCATGCTTAGCGTCTGTGGCAGTGCACAGAGCATGAGCCAAAGCTTCAAATGGATCATTGGCCAGTCAATTCAGCTGGGGGATATGGTCGAGCAAGAATTTAAAGCGGCGCCAGATCCAATGGCCAATAAAATTTGAGAAATTAGCTTTTGTTGGGTGATTGCTAGACTGGCCTCAGTCCCTGTATCCTACTCCTCCACCTCTTCTGAGTAACACTCATGGGCCAGTCAGAGAAGGACACATACTAACATGAATTGTATTCTGATTTTATTTAATAATTTAATGAATGTTCATAATCAAAGACTTGAGCAAGTCTAGGTGATTGCAAACGTCTCCCGATGGGATGCAACCACAGCCATGGAACGAGCCTGTGAGAATGTTTAGCAGGCGCCCAATAGTAAAGAATTCATGGCAGTCCTTTAGGTATGTAAGACAAGCGCCAGGCCTCTCTCCACTCAAGAGCCTTTCCCCTGTCGACTGCAACCCCAACGCCCACCCCACACAATCACACAACTACAAGGTAAAAGCTCAGAAAGAATTCCCAACTGGCATTGTCAGAAACCAGGTACACTTGATCAACGTTCTAAGACCATAGACATTTTATACATGTACAGGTTCAGGGCTTTCCACTATTCTATGGAATCCATTTTCAGTATAAACAATCCATTCCTTAGCCTTGTGTAAATTTATATTTGATAAACCCACTCGCCTGTTCCACAGCTAATGTCGCATGGCAGCGATGCAGACACTGCTGGCGGTTACTCGGCCAAAAGCTATTTTATCAGATTATACTGTTTCATTGCAGTGTGTCAAACATTGAGTATGTGGCCTGCTTCATCATTCAGATTAGTCCCAGGGGTGCCAGTTTTCAATGTTTCCATTGAATTCAATGTTTTCATTTTCAGAACAACAAAATGATTCCTTGTGTAATATTGATATACCAACTGCTAAATAGCCCAATTCAGCCACAGCCCAGAATCTCCTGCTGAACCTCCCCACTGACCCATGTAAAAACTTGAGCTTTCCCTTGATTCCTACTGTAATGCATATGTAATGCATAAATTCTGTATTGCAAAAAAAATATTTCAATGTTTTTTTCTTACCCGCACTGACAACCCTGGATTACTATACTTGAGGTACAAGGCCATCACATGGCCGGCATGTGGTGGCCTTGTGGCCGTGCGGCCCATTGGAGCATGCCCCTAAGTAGTGTCCCTCCATTACCCCCTGAAAACCAAAGTGTGCCGGCAGCAGAGTGTAGTGTCCAGATACCAGGTGAAAATAATCGCAAAACATAACTACATCGTATATAAGGCTAAAATTGAACAACCGAGTAATAAATAGACTAGTTCATTTATATAATTCTACATATGTTTACTATTCCTCTATATATACCAAAGGTTACATAAATTAATGGCATACTTTTACATTAAATTCAGGATCGTGGTGGCACTATCAGCAGCAAAGTGGAATCGGAATGTATCAGGTAGGTTTATCAGTGACGTTCATATGAGGTATCTAAAGAAGACGTATGTAGACGATATATTTCGAAAGTTATTGTTATGACATCTCTGATCTAGATGTTTAAGTTCAAATAGATATATAGTATATCAAAATGTAGAAAATTTATTTCGAATGTCAAGGACATTTCTATGATCCAGCACCATCACTTTGGCTAGAGAAGTTGCTAAAAAGGTTTTTAAAGGTTAAAGCATGGTCTTTTGAAAATATAGTCGTAAAATCAAAGTAAGTAAATGGATGCAATGGACGGCTGTTAGGCTCCTGAATATTACGTTTGTTTTATTTGTCAGGGAAAAATACTTTTTCCATGGGAAAAATCAGGGATATATCAGGGAATCTTGACATCACCAGTTTGTGGCAACCCTGATATGTTATCGCGCAATGCTTTTATAGACATGATTTCAAACAACAACAGCGGTTATGCTTCACCCTTAGATTAGCTGTGCCGGGCCAGAGGGTGCACGGAGACAATCTGGTTTTGTCTAAATACGTGACGGACTGTGTGGACGCCGATGACCTGCTAGATGTAGCCTCATACAGGTTGGTAGCCGACCTTCTTTTTGTTTTTATAAACAGAAACGGAAAATACATTATAGAAAATGATGACATCTAAATAGATATTAGTACCTCATTGGTAAAGGAAAGTTTTATTAGAGACTTTTTTGAACAAATACAATTCAACAGCTTCCCAAGTAGGTTTAGTGATTGGCGTATATTAGGTGCAGAAGTTTACAACGTCTCGGCTGGGTAGTTGCCTTGATCAAGTATTTGCTAATAAATACATTTTGTGAGAGATCTAAGGAAATAAATGAGCATACTTAGTTGTCATGCTAAATATGTGCACCAGGCAGTAACAGGCATTAATAATTTCTAATTCATAACATGGATAATAAAAACCTTGAATATTAATATGATCTGTCATACCATGGAGAGTGTCTTCTCTAGAGTTCTTTGTCCATGATCATACTCTTTCTTCATAGTTCCTTCTATTGTGAGTCTTCGCTCTAAGTCAATGCCTACGTTATGATTGGTGTTTGTAATTACATAGTACAAATCAATTAGAACTTCTGCGGACGATACGCGGTTAACATGATAGCACAACCTTAATGATTGAATCCGCAGTCATTCCCATGCAGATACATGAAATTTAATCCAATTATAGTGAAACACAGAAAATAAGATATGTGCAATTATGAGGTGATAGAACCAATAGTTTGGCATCAATACTACATTGAATTGATATGATTCTAGCACTGAAAGGACTTGCACCAGGTCCGGTTGTAGTTATTGTAACTGTAGCTCGAAACCCAAAACGCAGCCTACAACTACTACAAACTAAACAGCATAATCGATGGTGTACCAACTACCAAAACCTAAACTGATTATCGCCTGAGGGTCTGGCATCACAGCACACCAGGGGCTCATCTCTGACAACTTTGTTTTATATTCAGGATAGATCCGGCCACAGCCCCTCCGGAGGATGGCGAAGTCGTGAGTGACTTTGAGACAGACTTCGGCCCTACCACCCGAGTCAAGTCTAGTGTTAGACAAGGGTGAGTATCGTTGATTTTGGTAGTTTTATCGTGTTTTGTTTTTTCCTTAAGTTACAGAAAAGTTTAATAATAGACATACACCATTCATATAACAGTGTACACTCTTCCATGACATAGTCGCAACATAGATACAAAATAAGTAATACGTGATAAACGCGGTATTTACTTCTGTCAGCCATACTGACAAGATAAACTAGTTATAAATACGAGGCAGGAACACTTCCACATACAACCGATACCAAAAAAAAAAAAAAAAAAAATTTAAATTAAATTAAAAAAAAAAAAAAGACAAGATAAACTAAATGTATCATACTAACACTCAGATATACATGTACTTTTATATTCTTACTACAGTCAGGTACTTTCCCTATCACACACTGGATTTACTGATCTACTACGGAAGTTTATATACTCTACTCTTACTCTATCCATAAATATTACTTGTATTTCTCCTTTAAGTTGTATAAGGTAGTCTTCATGAGACTTCTAAGTCAAGGGATCAGGGTAGGATAACAGCAGCCATCTTCATGGATTTCACAAAGCCTTTGACAGTGTACATTACAGTGAATTACTAACCAAACTGTTAGCTCTGGTTATGCATCAAAAGAATCATTTGTGGCTGAGTTCATATTTAGAAGACCGTATGCAGAGAACCAAATTTTGTGGTAGTTTGTGTGTCAAATTATACCGTCATCATGTATGGTGTGTCCTAGGGCTTCGTCCTGGGGCCACTGTTGTTTATCTACTATATAGATGAAATATCCAAAATCATGAATAAACATCACCTAAGGTTCACTATTTACTAGATACGAACCTAACATTTGTCACGGACATTAACTTGGTAATTAAGAAACTGAACAGAAAAATATGTCTTTTAAGCAAGATCCGACATATATTTTCAGTCAAAAAAAGGCATATAAGTTATACAAACAGATGACAACCCCTGTCATTGACTGAGCAAACTGCCTGCATGGGTGTACACCGATCAGCTTTTTAAACAAATTGTAGCAACAACAAAATCAAGGGTTGAGAATTTGTCAAAGAGCAGATCCCATGGTGAACACTCTTGATGAGCTACACACCTTGACAGGAGCAGAACACTTGATACTAAGAGAATGGATGAATTGTTACCGTCGTATTTGCGCACGAAAGCTTTACGGTCAGGGTATGTAGCGGTATCAATATCATCAATTAATATCTAATGAAGACAACACAGAAAGTAAAACAAATAGTGAAAATACTAGTCACTCGCTAACAAACTTATTTCATGTATTTATATTCTAGATCTTTTGTCTGTTCTGTTTTTTTAATTTACATTCTGATTATGAGGACGTAGCAATAACACCTCTATGGCAAGCCGAAGCTGTGAAAAAAAAAGAATTTATTTTCTGGTTGTTTTGTTTATTCTCGCCAGCCCCAAATGCCTCGTTTGACATGTAGCTTAAGGGGGTGTTCCACTGGACCGACGGTAGCCGATTCCGTAGCCAGACAATCGGCGATTATTATCGGATGCCCTAGAATCTCTCAAATCTTTGAAAATGGTCATTTATTAAACTATTATTATCAGAGGATGATAAACAAGATATTCTCTCCAAACCGTCGAGACTATTCTTCTAAATAATAGACAAGGAGTCAATGAATGGCTGTTTAAATATTATTATCAGAATTAAATAAATTACAATACGTGAGCTTCCTCTTAAGGGCCCAGGAACAATTGATCGGATGAGAAATCGGCCTGGTGGATTTTGCCCTTTACGTAGAATTCTATTCTCTTCAACAGGAGGCAGAAGTATCTGTTATCTGAAGACATGAAGATTATTCGGTACATCCTAGACGAACATCTCTACAAAGAAACAAATGGAAACAAAATGTGGCAAGAAATGGCCGTTCTCAAGGTAAGTTACTATAACTGCATCACCGAGGGCTTGGATGATTAGATCTACCAGTTGTCTGAAGCAGGGTTTATGGTAATCTTACAGCATGAAACCGGATTAAATTTCAGTTTAGGTACACGTTTCTACATTATTTCTCATTCTTTTTACATGCATTTTCTTTGTATAATGATTACACCTTGATAATTGAAACAATACTGAAAGGCATCAGGTATATTATTTGTCTAGTCGACACTTAATCTATCCTCTCGAACATAATACTTAGCGCAGTCACCTCAGAGCAGTTTGGTGAATTTACAGATCGTGAATCATCCATGGCAGTCAATAAAAGATCGCTTTCGGAAGCAGATCCTCCCTTACATCCAGTCCTACCAGGTGACCAGATACGAGAAGGCGCTGCTCACCAACACCTTCCTTGGCGAGGAAGACATGGACAACTCTAAAAGTGGTGAGTCTTTTGGTGGCTATTTGTTAAGTCGAACATCTTTTATGTAGAATTAGATCTTAGTTTTTTAATCTTTAAGTAAAGTCCCAGTGACACTGGAGGAACATTTGACATTGGTAATAATCTTAAAACGTGGCTAAGGTGTCACTAGCTCGAGCTACCGCATCTAAGTGACGGAACAGTCGTCTGCTCGCGTTATTTATAGTCACACCACTCGCTACCATGGCGAAGTTGGTAATAATCTTGCTGGTATAAGTCATGCCGGTTTATTTTCGCAATCCGCAGCAGTTTGGACAAGGGGTCACAAGGCTTTGATTCTAAAACATACACAACCCTTCCTATCTTTTTTTCAGATTCTGGTAATGAAACAAGGACAAGCCCAAGAAAACACTCTGAAGCATCAAGGAAGAAACGTACAAAAGATCCTAATCAAAAGACTATAGACAGTGGGTGGAAGGAAAAGCGTCCAAAGTTGTTATCTGACGTTATCGTTGAATTTGATGAATTTGATCAGGAACTGCTAGCTATGGCTGACGAGGAAACTGACACATTACGTAATGAGAAAGAAAAATTGTCCACTCCCACAAAACAGAACGTTGTAAACAATACAAATACCAATAACTTGCAGCACAATATTGATATGAACAGTATGGGTTCGGAGAACAAGTCAAATGATGAAAGTGGAAAAAGTAAGAAAAAAGATTCTGAGAAAAGCGAAGAAAACACAGGTGAAGGATCAAAATCTAAAGGCTTACTGAAAGATAAACCCACTCCAGAGAAAGGAAACAGCGCGGAGAAAAATACAAAAAGCAAAGGGGAAAAAAACGCCAGCAAAAAGACCACTGATGGTGCATCTAGCAGTGTCAGCAAGGAAACCACTAAAGGTACGTCCAGTGGTGTCAGCAAGGACATCACTAAAGGTACGTCTAGTAGTGTCAGTAGGGAGACCACTGGAGGTACGTCTAGTAGTGTCAGCAGGGAGACCACTAAAGGTATGCCTAGTAGAGTCAGCAGGGATACCACTGAAGGTACGTCTAGTAGTGTCAATAAGGAGACCACTATAGGTACGTCTAGTATTGTCAGCTGGGAGACCACAAGAGGTACGTCTAGTATTGTCAGCTGGGAGACCACTATAGGTACGTCTAGTAGTGTCAGCAGGGAGACCACTGGATTTACGTCTAGTAGTGTCAGCAGGGAGACCACTGAAAGTACATCTAGTAGTGTCAGCAGGGAGATCCCTGAAGGTATGTCTAATAGTACTAGTAGGGAGATCACTGAAGGTACATCTAGTAGTGTCTGCAGGGAGACCACTGAAGGTACATCTAGTAGTGTCAGCAGGGAGACCACTGAAGGTATGTCTAATAGTACCAGTAGGGAGATCACTGAAGGTACATCTAGTAGTGTCTGCAGGGAGATCCATGAAGGTATGTCTAATAGTACCAGTAGGGAGATCACTGAAGGTACATCTAGTAGTGTCTGCAGGGAGACCACTGAAGGTACATCTAGTAGTGTCAGCAGGGAGACCACTGAAGGTACATGTCGTGGTGTCAGTGGGGAGACATTCGAATATAAGTATATTAATGTCGATAGGGAGGTGTGATACATATTATTTAATGTTACAGTCTCTATACTTTATAAATTATTTGGCAACACATTCCGTCTGTGGGTTAGAAGCTTGATCCCTTGTTCTGCTGTACAGGTCGTCACTAGGTCTCTTATCTAAAGTGAACATGACAACTGATCCCAGTCAATCACTCTTTTGTTTCTTAAGCAAGTCCTGAAGACATATTCAACGCTGCACGCGCCGCCTTCCAGGGTCTAGTATCAGCGAAAGAAAGATCTCGACGCCAGTCCGAAGAGACAGACAATAGTACCGGTAGATAGTTTCACACCACTCGAATATTTCTTTATCCAATCATATGCCATTTGACTCAAAATGTACTCTACAACATGTTTACCTTATCCTTTATTTAGGACAGTGTAAATGTAATACCCACTTCTTTGAAACTGAGTATTGAACTCTGTCATCAATACACAAATTCTCAAGTTGTCTTGCCTTTATCATAACTCTGAAATAGAAATGTTTGACCAAAAAGAGACGTAGAATGTCGTTAAAACCGAAACATTGATGTACAATCTGTGCCTTACACGACATTTGTAACATCATCCCCCATTGAGTTTTTTTACAATGCTCCATAGGCGCTCCCCTTGTCAAGTCTATGGGTGGAAAATACCAGGGGTGAGATGCACTGCTGTATATATGGCGCTGTGTTCAGTACACTATCTATACTCAATACCCCAGAATGTTCAGTAACTATATGACTGCAGTTGTCACCCTCTCGCTATTTGCTTTGAACCTTTCCTGTCAATACAATATGATAACCCAGGTTGGATACTGACAGCAGACACAAAATCCTTTTCTAGAAGGTTTGATGTTTTTGTTCTGTGTCGATCAAAGCTTCAAAATAGAAAACTGTCATTGGAGACTGCAGAATATACTATGAGTTTATGCTTCTCCCTTTAGCTCCTCAGCGTTGTGCGGTATTGTGCATTCGTATTGTATTTCTCTGGATAGAATAAAATGATTCTATATTGAAATGCAAACAAAAAGTGACTATGAGAGTGGTACTAGCAAATTGCTATGCTATATGTTTGTCTCAGTCCATCTGTCTCGTATCTCATACATTATAATCTGCCTTAGTTTCAGGACCAGATAAGGAAAGAGTCAGGAGAAGTCCAAGGAAACAGTTAATCTGTGATGAACCAGCAGAAAACGCCAGAGAAGCAGCAGCTTCTAAATATAAGAGAACATGCACTGAAGAGGTCGTAAACACTGAACCTGAAGCAAAGGTAAAAAAGGCAGAGGACATGGAGGTGGATTGTGACAAAGAGGAGGACTCGCAGTCTGTGATATCCCCACAAAAGGTCAAGGTAAGGGTTGAATTCGATCTACATGATTTAGTGGCAATTATTTTCAAAGCATGCTCATCCCAAATTCCTGTCCTACTTTTCTGTCCTACGTGACTGTCAGCTTTCCTACCCAATGCATGTGTAGCCATTCCACTTGCATGACTGAGACATGATCACCTGTTCTTCGTCACTCGCAGCATTACCACTGCTTAATTTATGTAAAAAAAACACAAAACGGAATACCACCTTAAACCTACTCAAATGTCATTTTGAATAGACATCTCCAGGAAACACACATCACAGCGGAGTGGTAAATATCTAATTGACATACTGTTGAATGCATATGCTTAAGACACAGGGACATCCACAGGCTCAACTTCTGCAGCTTCGCTGACATACAAACTCTCAGATACAGGTTGTCGGAGACGGAGCTTGTCAGGGTTACTATCATAAAACTGGATGAGGTTTAATCTTATCCACCGTATTCCACGACTGGAGTTTGGCAAAGTGACTTCATGAGGCGAAGCCGAGTGAAGTCCGGAGCCAAAACTTCAGGAGTGGAATGGGGTGGCCAAGATTAAAACGAATCAGGTTTTGATTTTATCCTACCAGTATCTCCTCGATTTTGGAATATTGCGTGATAATAATGCTGTATGCCACTAGTGGCATATAAAACTCCGTATGCCAGTCAGCGTGGCATACGGAAACCCAATGTTAAGCCTATGGGATTTTATATTAGGGGTAGGATAAATTATCAGACTGCTAACCAGATGCAGACACTAACAACTAGACAGGTCATTTTCTGTTCTGGTTAGGTCTTGTTTCAGCCACATCGTTACATACTTGATGGACCTTTTTCCGCTGTGCAAAATGTGAAGCTGGCTTCATAGATACCGCATTCGAGATGGCCTAACAACTCCATAGCAACATATCCTTTAGCATTTTAGGATTGGATGTGTAAGGTTGATTCATTTATAAATATATATGATTCTTGTTTCAATTATCTCCATAGGAAGTTCAGTGAGAGTATGCCAATCTATGGTATTCCAGCCCTAAATTTGTTGCTCAGAGAACTTTCAAGGCAACGTCATTTTCAATACCCCGACTCCACAAATAAAATACCCTGATAAAGAACTTGTTAATATTTGCTGTCGTTATTCATTTTCTCTTTTTACCGGAACAGAAGCTGCAATTTGTTAGACCAGAAAGTGACATCCCCGGGCCAAGTAATAAAAACAACAACGCTTTGGAACAAGATCCACAGCCACATGGTAATGTATCCAGCATTATTATTTATTATAGCTTCATATTGAATCTAATCAATTTTGATGTCATTTCCCATACGCTTGAGATATTTCCAATACGATATATTCTGAACGAGTGATGAAAGAACTAGACTTTGTAAATGATGTAGAAATATTCTAAAGACTGTCTTTCTAGGAGTCTGTTTTCTAATGGGAAAGAAAAATAAATTGTAGTTATCCCTAAAAAGTGCAGACTAGGAACAAAGTCATGCGAGATATCTTTGAATTATCATCAACTTGTATGAACATATTTTAATTTGTATTTTTTTTATACTGACACCTGAATAACATTTAGCCATGTCCAAACAACGTGTATGAAAAGACACTGATTTATATATCCACAACGTAATGTGTTGATAGTTGCCGGGTAGTGTGGTGGTCGGTGCACAAGGCGTTGTGCCAGGTTGACATTGAAACCAGCCCTCGGGCTGAGTGCGTATTATTCCCAGTATAAATAAATGTTTCAACAAAAAAAAAGTACCATGCCTTACTCTGAGACTCTTCAGGTAGTGTTATCGTGCCGTCTAAATATACCAGAAACCAGTAGATGAATCATTACCATAGGCGTAAGGTGTCTATCTAGACATCTGAGTGAACAGAAATTCCAAATCTAATTATTTTATGGATATTCTGATTCTAGGAGCCTTGCCGATTCCTTATCTGTATACACGTTGCTCGTTTACTGAATTATCATGATTACATTTTCCCTTTCTTTTTCGTTTCAATATTCCTCAAGTTAAGAGAAAGTATCATTCACTGAGATATAATTGATGTATTTCTATGTCAACAGGAAAATCAAGGTCAGTGACGAATGTACTTAAGAAGTTTGTGTGCGACGCCGCTGCCTCTCAGCCAGGTTTGTAGTTAGTTACCTGTTAAATTCTTGGTAGCGGTCAACATGTTCACAACAAATGTATCTACATGAGAGTCTTCTCAGTAGCGACATTTTAGACCGTAAAGTAATCCTCCATATACAGTTTTCTTCTTTTTCAAAGAAGTCCTTGTTTTCATTTTCAGTTGTAATTTTTTTTCCTTGTCGAAATTAAAGAGCGATTTAAATGGGCCTGATTCATAACAATAAACAGTGGTTCAAACCTCCCCACACACCGCAAGCCCTATTCCGTGGAGAATAACTATATGTTCTCCATGTTTTCTTAGTCTCTCTGAGGCAGTCAGTTCCGCATGAAAAATATTTCCTCTTTGATGACCCAAACTGACATCCCTACCTTATAAGATAATTCGAATTTCAGTTCCTTCAGTTCCTTTATCGAAAAGACGATTGCTGACGAATATTTAATGAGGGAGAGATGTTAATTTGAAGTTAGATAATATAAAATAAAATCAGGTATACTACAATCTCAAGGACATATTCTGATTTGATTATGTTCTGTTTCAGATACTCAGAGTCCAGAGGAAGTGGACAGGTCGGAATTAGTCAAAGCAGAAAGAAAACTTAAAGTGAGTTATCAGTTGATATATGTTAATAGGATGTTGGTATCCTAGGTTCATGGGAATATCAATTCCTCGGTTCTGAAAATAGACAAATGAATTCCTCAATGAACGTGAATGCAACGGTGAAAAGGGACCGTCACAAGCAAGCTATGATGGGGTTTACAGATTTTCAACATTTCGCCTGTGCCAAAGCAACGCCCTTAATTCTTTCCACAAATCAAGAAACCTTATATGATTAAGATATTTTATAAAAAAAAAAGCAACCATTCTTATTCAAATATTCCTGTAACGTTCATGGGTAACCCTAAAATTTCCAGAAATGAACCTAAATTGTGGGTTGTTAAGCCTCTGTAGAGACCTCCGTACAACCTTAACGTTCAGTTAATAGATTGAATATGTGCACATCACTCTCTCAATGGAACACCAAATTTAGCAAGTTCACTCTTCACACGGAATATCTCCGGGCATAAGATTGGCTAAAATGGAGAAAACCTAGTTGACTGTTACCCTGCCATGGTATTCATTTTCAGAATGATGTTAGATGAGATGGTACACAATCATAGGTGGCTCACTGAGAAATTAGCCACTGTATGATCTGCTGATTTCAATGTTAGAGTTCAATCAAACCACCCGTGTAAAGGAGGGAGCTCTAACTAAATAAACCTTCAATTCTCGTATTTTCAAATGTTGGTAGTTCTCATTGATCTATCATAAGTTTATGTATATCTATTGTCGTTATGGAAAAAAACCTTTCAATTATCTTACCTCCCGTCCTCATTATATTATTTTCTTTAAATAATTTTCAAAATGTTGGTACTTTTATTGAGTTTTAAATGTGTCCACCCGTTCATTTGGGCTCAAAAGGCCAAGAATTTTATTTTGAAATGCATAGCTTGCTCTTGTAAATGATTCCAGGAGCTAAAACTAGGTTTTATAATTATTCAAAATTAAATAAATACTGCCAACTCAACTTTCTGAAATGAATATCTAATCAATTAGATTTTGTCCGATTCCTGCAACCGGCGATTGCAGGACGTCTTTTGGCACTATTTTTCTTAGTTTCTACACTATAATCATGTTTAGCACACAACCAACGATACGCGTTTAACGGTAACACCCGTGTTCTAACACTGTCTGAGCAGAAGGCGTGTCGGTGGTTGGGAATTCAGCGTGAAGAACTGCTCTCTGTGCTGTGGACGACGTCGGGAGATCTAAACGACGCCATCAGGTGGATTCTGACTGGAGGATCCGGCACAGGTAGGTAGTGATGTCACCATGTGAATCCCTATTGTTGTTGTGTGATTACATCATACGGATAGCAGGTTTTATATTATAATGTTAGAGGGAATGACCGACAAACCACACATCAAACATCAATTTTGTTGTCCAATTTTTATCGACACCCATTTACACAAGTCAATTGGTGATAATTAGGATTCCAGAGTACCGACGTTTCGGCCAGAGGGTGTGTATGCTTCGTGAGGGCAAGAATATGGAAATCTATGGAAAATTGATTAATTGATTTTCTGTGGGATTTCTAAGATGTGTTCCCATTTCTTCATAATGGTTACCAGGAAGCTATAAGCTGTAACATGAAATTGATTTGCTCAGAACTATATACTGAATTTATATTCTAAGTGGCAGTAAAATTTACAAAGGGGTGAAAAATTGATGAGATGGTACACAGTCATAGATGGCTCACTGAGAAATCGGTCGCTGTATTATCTGCTAATTTCAATGTTAGAATTCAATCAGATCACTCGTGTAAAGTAGGAAGCTCTAACCAAATAAACCTTCAATCATCGTAGTTTCAGATTCTTTGTTGTTGTTGTTTCTTTGTTGACTTTTTTTCCATCTAATTTCAAGGTAGCATCCAACTGGAATTTTCTTTTCTCTCTGCTGTAGAAGCAGTGAGAAAAACTGAACCTTGAGAAAGTCTAGAGAGGACCTGTAATGATAGATTGGACATTAAATCAAACAAACAAACATTACCTAATTCCTCATTCTGATTTTGCTTAAGACTGACCTGTCCCTGGCCCTGTGCCGACCTGTAGTTAATGTGTTCTGCTGTTGTTGTTACGCAGTGCCTGTGTGGAGCCTGGAGGATGACGACAGACTGCAGAGCGCTAACCCGGCTCACCTGGTGGAGCTGACAAAACGGTTTGGTGAAGACGCTATAGGAGACCGGCTTGTCTTCCTCGCAGAGAACCTCGATTCCAACACCTCATCCCAATCCAGCTGATATGATTATTGTACCACCCAGAGCTCCCACCAACTACATATCAACAGGGCAGTTGGTCAAACTGCATTCCACTTAGACAGTGTCTCAGTGTGGAAGCCCAGTAGATTTCTTGGAAGCATACATGCAGCATTTATTTGATGGATTCTCACCTCGGACATGTATGCATATTGAACTACAGAGCCCACACTAAACAACTTTAAGCCGTCTATTGACATTGAAGTGAGGAGCACATATTAACATTACACTGATGGGGTGCCTATTGACATTGAACTACCCCATGTGTTGTCCTACTCTTTCGTACAGCCATTTTTTCGTGCAAAATAGCCTTATCATTGCAACACATCATGGAATGTTTATTTTGTTTTAAATTTGTATATATGAAATTGTAATCTTGGCCATCATAGCATCACGACTTTGCGTTCATTTCCGTAACCCTTGACGTCACTACGGACATATGTGGGAGATTTACAACCTTAGTATCAGATCGCTATATATTTCTTAAGCAAACAATTTATTCAGGAATCAGTGAACAGAAGTTTCACAGTCATGTGGTAGTTCCTGGTTTGAAGGTTCATGTAGACATCAATATTTTTGTGGTTAAGTCAAGACACTACCTTAAGCGGGGTTATACTGTAGGTCTGGAACGTTACGTACATGTACACGTACTTGTACATGGACATCACTTTTAATTTGCATTTTCATGTTGCTAATTGAGATTGAAATGTAAGAAATTACGTTTTCAGTCAAGTTTTTATTGAGTTTTCACAACTCCGGTCTCATGGATAATAATTGCCAAACTTGCAAATTGTATCTTCATGCAGTATACAAGTCATACAACCAAATGTGTCAAAATGAATGAGATGTGTACATAATGTTGGAAATATAATTCTGAATGTAAGTTATGATTGGTGAATTATTTAATAGTAGGAAGGATTAAGCCTCGTCTTGTGAAATTTAATAGTAGATCTAATCCAACTTCATATACCCAATTAAGCGTGCCTAAATCGCTATCATAATAATTTGAGCATGGGGGAAATGTCGCTAGACTGTATGAGGTAAATTAGACTGGCTCTAAAGGTAAAGGTACGAGGCTTAGATATTTACAATTGTGTTTGCGTTCGCACATATTAAGGGAGCGTTCAATATTTATGTTAGCAGGAATACTCCAAAGTGAATTATATATGTAGGCCTAGGCTATATTTAATAAGTCTACTAGTATAGATGACCTTAATGGTATAAACAAAGTCTCTCATGTTTCAAGTCTGACCCTCCTCCCCTTGGAGGTGTGTGATTCATTCCATTGTAGAACCCATATGAAAATATAAGAGCTTCCCAGATGTGTATTTGACTTGAAAAAACACACGAATCCAACGTCCCCGCCCTTCTCCCTAAAATGACCCCCCCCCCCCCCCCCCTGCCACTCCAATCAGCAATGACCCTCATATCAACAATATCTTCCCTGTAACTAGCTACTATAGTTGGTTTCTTGCAAGTACCGGTACTAAAACATAATAATGAATGGGAATTACGGCCGGGGGTGGTTATTCTCCAACTACCATACATTTCCCCTGAGGGGACCACCAAGCAGGGACACTTGAAGCCCCCACATCCCCCGTGCACGTACGATCGACAGATGTGCGGCACTTTCAGCTTGGTAGGTGGCGGGAAACAAGTGGCGCCATCTAATGGATCTCACGGCGACTGTATTGCCACCTGGCTTTGTATGGGCAAGTAGAGAATGTTTGGCGTTGCCACGGAAGGGTTTTCGATGAAAGGCGAAAAAGCAGGTGAGTTTGGTCAGAAATAAACCATATATGTTGTAAATAGTGTCAGTACGGAATGGTAGTCATGAAATAAGTACTCAGAATCTGGTAACTTCAATGAGAACATTGTTCGGAGCAGCAAGCAGTGTCTGAGCGATAATAGCAGAAATTCAAGCATCCACCGAGTCAAACGACCTGTCTGTGCACCTCTCAGTTTGATCAAAGCCTCACTCGTACACATGATCGGTACCGAGTCTGTGCGGGTGCAGTAAGTCAACAACTGTCAACGAAACCCTGTCAACACCCGTTTGGTAAGCAGCCATCAAAACCTGCTCACATTGCCCCCAACAAAAGCTAATGAATCAGCTTTTACCGATGGTGTACTTCGGCAGTTCGGGTGACATGATTTAGTCGTGGGGGACCCAAAGCAAAACAGTACGTTCCCGTATTACCAGTGTTTGTGGTCGGACTCGTCTGAATAGGTGGCATTTTGTTTAAATGAGCTTGAGCGGGCACTTATGATTTTAGGGTCGGCTGGTGCAGCAGAACTTCCAGAAGGGTTTGTGATCATTACAGCTGCCCAACGCTATAGACCCTATTGAGGTATCCCGTAATCCAGTCTGTTTTGCAAGTTCCGGTTTTCGCTGATTACCGACGTTATATGGTGATAGACCCGTGACCCGTAACCCAGAATTAATGCAGTTTAACGGTTTTCAGAAATCCTCAAATCGAAATTCTGATGCCAGAAATGGAAATTTCAGCTATTTCTACATAGGAATCCGAAATTATATTCAGTTTCTCCAGTTATAAACCAGAAAACTGTGGTTCATGTTGTCGTAGTCTGCCAAGTCTATCGGGAGCGGAACTTTGCTTTACCCGGGCGATAATCGGGAGTTTAGTAACCTCTGGAGGCTCTGTACAGTGTATTCTCCGAGTCATCTGGTGACTTCCGGTTAAAAATACCCTCCGAAATATGCAAATTTCCCTGGCAACGGACAAAGTCTGCCATATTGCTGGTGACCACAAAGCGCTGTCAAGAGTATAAAATGATGAAAAAATATTGTTTCGGACGTTCTTATGTGCAATCTGCACATGCAATCTTTGAAATAGGATTATATCCAATATCCAGACATGATTTGAACATGCCAATTCGAAGAAAATCGGCTGTTTTGACGATTTGTTTACATTGCATTGAAGGTCTAAATTGAGGCCATCTCTTAATCATTTGAAGTGAAACTGCAAGGGTGCAACGCTTTTGTCAAGGCAAAGTCTTCAGAGTTACTTAATACATCCCCACATATCGAGAACTATAAGAAATAGACGTTTGATTTCGTCATAGGCTCAACACTGTGTAGGTGCCTTGCCAAGATGGCCGCGAAGGGGGTTCGTAGCGCCACCTACTTCCAGGTTGACTCGACGAATACAGACCCACGGACTTAGATATAGCTATTATAGGTCCATGACATACTAGATCTAGTCCGAGAGGCTCCGACTGTTTAGCGCCAGGCAGTCAAAGTTTCTCGGACTATGACAGACCTAAAAGTGTAATTCGTAATATTATATATAACTGGTGCTTCCCTACTCATGTGTATAACTTTGATATAAACACTACTACCTTGGCTTTCAGGAGATGTAACACTGATGACGTAGAACTCTTCTCAGTGGGGATGGACTCGGGATTATTACTCGTGGGTTCCAGGCCGGGATCGGCGGAACCCCCAAGAGCATTCAGCCGCACATTCCAGGTAACAGTAGACCACATGTTTAACTCTATCCTAATCCATTGAATGTTGGCTTTATTGATAGAGTCAGGAGGACAAAAAACATCGAACCATAGAATAGCAGCATATATATGCCTTTGTCATTTGAAATTACTTAAGATCCAGCTAGAGAGTCGTGTTATCTTGATAAGTATAATTCAGGCTAGCATTTTAGTGCGTAATTAACATACATCATCGCCAGTGTCACACTGGATATACAACTTTTTTTATATACCATAATCATCCACAAATGGTTCACTGACAATCAAATATAATTTCCAAACGTTTTCTAAAAATCAATACATATATCAGAGAAGACTGAAGTGGGAGTTGAAACTGTTGACTTGTCTACTCGTCGTCTTAAATTTGAGTTCTAAAATAGAATTTGAGTTAGGGGGATCGCCTGTCCAGGCTGTTGTATCTAAAATAGAAATGACTTTTATAATAAAGGAAATGCCAGCGGAATATGTGTACAAATGTATATTATTTAAGAGAATATATACCAGCATAACCATAGTTTTATATCTGGTGACCTTCTATCCAGTTTTAGAATGATATTTTACAAGACATCCTTCTTTTTTGTTTTTATTCCATTGACCCATATCTATGAAAAAAGGTCCTACTAGCATGATCACAAGGTGCTATAGACAAAACTATTCTACAAACTATTTCATTAATATATGGTTCACTGGAATTGTATGTGCGCAATATCTAGGGACATGTAGGCCTTCATCCAAGACATGTAATACTTCATAACTTTTACATAAGATGAAGGAAATGCATTACCTGGTATCTATTTTAGTATATATGTACTGCCAAAGCAAGTACAATGTATTATGCGGAAACTATCTGTATGTACTACATAAATACTTGGTAAAATTGACGATCAGATGAACCGATGCCGATGCTGTTGCCTTGTCAAGTGCGTAGGGTGTTTTGACATTGGACATGCTGTGCCTTCTCACGAATGTGGTATTCACTTGTATTATTTGTAAAATGTATGCCCCTTCAATTTAAATAAGAAAATTAATAAAATTTTCCCGAAGAATACTTTCATAATTGTTTTCCCGATTTTGTGTCAATCGATTCTCCAGTCTGAAACTTTCATTCAGATCATATGATAATATACCCTTTTATCCTACCCCTAATATAAAATCCCATAAGCTTAACATTGGGTTTCCATATGCCACGCTGACTGGCATACGGAGTTTTATATGCCACTAGTGGCATACAGCATTGTTATCACGTAATATTCCAAAATAGAGGAGAAAGGGTAGGATAAAATCAAAACCTGATTCGTTTTAATCTTGGCCACCGCATTCCACTCCTGAAGTTTTGGCTCCGGACTTCACTCGGCTTCGCCTCATGAAGTCACTTTGCCAAACTCCAGTCGTGGAATACGGTGGACAAGATTAAACCTCATCCAGTTTTACGATATTATGTCATATACGTGTTGCACGGCCATAAATACGACATGGATAGGAGCGAGCGGTATACACAAGATATACGGCCATAGGTATTTAATAACACCTAGTTTATGTAAAATAACGTGCTGTTAGCCTGAGCTACTGGTAGTTGTCGTTTATTTAATTTCTTTCTATTAATTAGTTGTCGTTCATTGAGTAGAAAGGATGTTGTCTACATATTACCTATTTTATATTTGGTTCCCATAAGGTTCAGACGCCTGCATCTCCTAAATCACGGGCATCTGTGAGCAAATACCAGGAGCGTCTCTTCTCCGGGCCGGGCTCGCAGACCTACTCCAGCCCAGATGGACGCTCGCCCGCTGCCAAGGCCAGGTCGCGGTCCGAGTCGCCGGCGCCGCAGCGGAAGACGGACCGATCACCGCGACCGTGCACGCCGAAACGCGGCTCCCAGAGGACGGCGCCCAGCTACGTCGACGAGACGCTGTTCGGCGACCGGCCGATGGAGGCCGACTTCCCGGCGCCCTGGGACGACGGCAAGAAGACGGTGTTCGTCATGGACGCCACGGACTACAAGCTGCAGCAGAAACTGAAGGAGCAGCGCGCGAGGAGCGCCAAGGACACGGCGCCGGGGAAGCGCGGCTCGCCTCTGGTGGCCTCACACACCGTGCTCAAGTCGCAGAATTCCCGGCAGAAAGCGGGGGCGGCGGGGAGGACCAGCTTCAAGCCCAGCCACGTGGACGAGCTGCTCTTTGGTAGTGAGAACCCCAACGCCAGCTCGGGCCCGTCATGGCAGACGGCTCCCCCGCTGCCCACAGGCCCCGAGCACGACCCGCTCAACACGGGCAGGATGTCGGTGAGCGGCACCCGGCCGCCCAGCCGGGAAGGCCGGCCGCCCAGCCCCGGCCGCCCTGCCTCCAGCCGCTCACAGCGAAGCCCGTCGCCGGCGGCCCGCCCGGGGAGTGCCGGCAAGCGGGGCGGACGGGACCGACACAACCCGTCCTTCGTGGACGAGTCACTGTTCGGTCCACGGCCCGCGGAGGCCGACTGGCCCGCGCCGTGGGAGGACCTGGAAGCGGAGAAGAAGCGTGGCCGCCCGCTCTTATTTGACTCCTCTGATTACCGTGTGACAATCCACCATGGCAACTCACGTCCATCTAGTGCACGATCCAACTCCAAGTCGCGGCCGAGCTCAGCGAAAGGAGGTCAACAGAAGCCAGCACCTTGGAGATGAAAGCGTGTGGTATTGTATTGTCGTCCAAAGATCTGCCTAGGTTCAGTTTGAAGTATGAATATCACAGACAAATCAGGAGTGAATAGTCACAATCGCTTGAAGAGAGTTTCTATTTTCTACAGAATCTTATTACACGTCAGTTTAAAAAACTTCTTTCGAAAAGAACTGACACGAAATTGCACAAAGTAACTAGACAAGATTATAAGGTTATTTCATATTCAAATGTCGGATAATCTTTGTAGTGATATATCTAATCATGACTAAAGTGCACGTGCCTTACTAAACAAGTGTAGCGACAAAAAAGACCATTTTTGTATGACCTTTATATTGTGTGAGGTTTTTTTTTCGAGTAAAATAGTAAAAGAAGTAGTTGTTGCAGAATCTGGACCTGAACTATTGAGATTAATATCTGCTGGTATATATTGAATACTCATTACTATATATTCATCGCATTAGCTAGATTCTAGACAGAAATATATACGCCTGTAATGCAAAGCTTAGGAACACTTGAGTTTTGTCTTTTCCAAACCCGGTGAATCGTTCTTCCCAACATCTAGACCATATATGGACTGTGTGGAATACAATTTATTCAAATACTTTTTATACATTTATTCTTTTACCATTATCTATAAAACATTGAATCGATTTATATGGAACGGTTTGCTGTCTTTTCATGACGCATCAAATTGATTTATGGAGGATATGTCACTCAAGTAGGAAAAAATAAGCGATACCTTCTTTCAAAGCAACGATTGTAGTTAATAGACAACTATCACAGGTACATAGACTTCTAAGTGACTGAATAGGACTTTATGTATGGGACCCCACTTGTGATTTTAACTTTTACCCACAAAAATGCTATAATAGGGAGCTTTACATACCGAGGCCGAACTCGTAGTTAAGAATGTATGCATTTCTAAAACTAAGGAGGAGGCAGTCACTTAGTAACTCCATATACTCCTATTTAATTTAATTGATTCATATCATCGATAATACAATATTTCTGTGCTGAGAATCTTTAAAAAAATATATTTAAGAATAAAAGTGTATAGTTTTTCAGAAATGTATTTTACCCCACTAAGGTGTATACTGTGATGTAAAAATAGGAAAGAAGGGTTATTTTGTAAATATGTTCGTGTATGCGAGTAGTCACAAGGAATAATGAACTACAGATAGAGATTTGCAGAATATAACATTTTTATTATAACATGATGCAAAGTCTTTGACACTGCGTCAAATTACACTAACAGTGCTGATAGATGTAAATGTTAACATAGAAAACATGATCTACATGTGAAACTGGGAGAATTATGCGGTTTCGTTAAGGTATGTATGAGGAATGTGTTTGGCGCCACTCGTCTGTATAGTGCTTCTATTCACTGTAGTTCAGTGTTGAAGCTTCATTACAAAAATAAATGGTATATGACGATTGAAGTTTCCACTGCAGTTTTTCTTAATGTACACTTTCCAAACAATGCACTTTTTTATATATGCATGCAGTTTGTACATTCATAAAGGATAATAGAGCTTATAGGCCTACCATGCACAGATGCTGTATTATCTTATTTAAGACAGAAAACCGTTTCTCTTCACGGTGCATGTGAAGCAAGAATCATGCATTTCGACGAATTTTGACAAGAACCCGACACAATTCTTTCCCTTTGAAAATATTCGGAAATTTGCTTTGCAAAACTGTCCGTATGCATTTATCAATATCATAGGTTGAAATTCATTTAAGGACATTACACTTCGACAAACATTCGTGTGAATTTACTGCCACATTTATGCCCCGTTTCTCGCAGAAACATTTATCTAATTAGGAACAGTGGATTATGATCCATTACTGACCATTAAATGTTACCATTTCATATCCATTCCACTAGAGGGGATTTCTATGCTACTCTACATTAGTAAAGTATGGGCTTTGGAAATCCAGAAAAATGTGTTCGGGGGCCTGTACATTTCAGCTACTTTAAGTGAATTTTTGGTCCCAGATGAAGATGCTATCCTCGGATTTACATTGATCTCAGGAAATGACCATTGGCGCGTAAAAAGGACGAAATTCCGGAGTAATCCGGAGGATCCCGCGCCTGATGCGTGCAGAATAGACAGCTGTTACATAGATGTCTAGATTTCATCTCCCTATAGTATCCTACACCCAGGAGTATCTCTCATGAACACAGTTGGGTAAGATTCACCTAGCCTATTCCTAAAAGTCATGGAGTAGTTAGTCTAACGAAGTGTATGACCCCGAAATCTTGCCATGCAATATGGATTGTGAGGTAATTTATGACACTACACCCGTTAGTTAGTGATATGACCTGCATGTCTTACATGACCTGGCTAAGTGCTCGGACAGCATACGGTAAGTGACTCAAAAGATTCCGAGTAACCCTCACTTGGTTCTGATTACACCAGCACGTTTTTTTTGCTTGGTTAAGTCGGGTTTTGTTTTTGCCGCATCTTCCTGGAACGTACATCTTGTAAGATCTGCTTGACTCATTACCCGTGTGTGGAGCCCCTATTATCACTCGCTCATATATACAGTGTGTATTTTTTGGATATGGCAGTAGACCCTTCTTATTTAAAAAAAAAGAAAAAAAAAAGGTTGAGGGTGGGGAGGTGCGGCTTTCACCAGAGCACTGCCCTTAACCTGACTGCAGTAATACGATATACATAAAACCTATTCTCGATCTATGGGCTCAGGCATTGTGATTTGGATGTATTCATTTACTGTTCTCTGTGTAACAGTATAACAAATACTAAAGAGGAAACCAACAAGTGTTGGTCAAAGTCGTCGTTCTCCACGAGTTTGATGCGGGGTGATATGAACGAGGCGACAGCCGAGTGAATATCACAGAGCATTCAAACGAGTCAGAGAATGACTTCTTTGACCAAAACGAGTTGCTTTTTGTATTTATCTCACCCCTGTACACCCTAAAAGAATGGACAACACACAGGATATAGACCATGGAGAACGGACTTCAATACTTGTAGGGGCATGGAGAACGAGTTCCCAATGATAAGCCTATGGACATTTATTCCAGGGGTGAGATAAAGGTCTGTTCAATTACCCTTTATAGATACTCAACGTATCGTTGCAGTCCAGGTTCCATTAAGCATTGTCCAACTGACTGTCGAATCAGTGCAGTGTCTATATGTATTCACAAAGTGATCCTTTTTTATGTGCTATGAGATTTCGCAGTTTTCTGATGAGATTCACTTTAACTGACTTCAATGAGCTTGTGAAGGGCGTGGACCTGTTCAATCTTACTCTCGTCGGCCTTGTGCAGCTCCCTGAAAGCAAGAAACCAAAATTACACTTAAGAAAGATTTGTCCATGATTCATAAGCCTAAATACTGGTTGAGTCAATTAGTAACCTTTTCGATTTAAACGTTAATGAATTCTAATATCTCCCTACAGACTACTATTTCAGTAAGATCGTGATAATCAGCATAGGCACCATCAATTTAATTATCTTAAGTTTAAAAAATACTCTCCACATTCCCTTCAATTGACGGTTGATTATCGGGGATGACTTTAATGTGTGGAAGAAAATTGCTTTAATTCAATATTAAATTCTTCCTTAAATCTAAGGCGTAACTATCATTTTAAATAAATTAGTTTTAAAATTAAGGTTATATCTATTATTGGAATAACTTTTATCAGTACTAACTCACCTGAACCAGTCAATCCTATTTGTTGTTGTTTCAAAATCTTTAGCCTTTTTCGTTGCTACTTTAATTATCTGCAAAAAACCCAATAAATTTGTCTTTGAGGGGAAAAAAACACAGTAAACATCTATTCCACAAAGATGAGATTCTTATAAAACGTGGCACAGTTCGAGCTACCGCTGTCAATTGGCCAGTAGAACAAAGAAAACCAAACAAACTAGATTCTTCGTTTATTCTAAACGTTAACTAATATACTTTTGAGATGTGCTGATTATTAATAACATCTTTAATTAAATGGAACTTTAATAATAGTATCATAAGATGAAAATATTCCTAAACAGAAGCCCCAAATTACCTCTTCAGGTATGTCGGCAAGGCGTGCAGCATTGAAGCCGTAACTCTTAGGGCAAGCACCCCCTATAAACTTGTAGAGGAAGGTGATCGTTTCCTGACTGGGATCCTCAGAATTCTCATTCTCCACCATGCATGCCTACAAACAGAACAGAATCAGCACATTCCTAATTAAAGGTTCAATATACCAAGAGTTACATCTCTGCAATAGAAATAGTTGTTTTTTTAAACATCAGCTTGCAAGAATTGTTTCTTGCCAGGTCTTATACACTGAAAAAATAGTTTTTATATTCAGTGAATATCAAAACCACATTTTGTGATCTCCATAATGAAACACTCACATGTACCTCCGTAGGTCGTTAATATTAAATGAATACACTAGAAAACCAGTAAATATATCTCAATATAGAAAACTCACTTGCGTCGTTCAGGCTAGTAACCCCAAATAGTCTTGGTATATCCCAAATCATGGTGCTCCTAAAGTGATAACTTCAGTAATTTATCTACGAAAAAGATATAAAGTAAATGTCATCATGACATGTCCTTTGATCCTGGGTGACTAGAGACATGTATGGAGATTGTACTGACCATGTGGTGACTAGAGACAGACATGGAGAGTGTACTGACCATGTGGTGACTAGAGACAGACATGGAGAGTGTACTGACCATGTGGTGACTAGAGACACGCATGGAGAGTGTACTGACCATGTAGTGACTAGAGACAGACATGGAGATTGTGCTCACCATGTGGTGACTAGAGACACGTGGAGATTGTACTGACCATGTGGTGACTAGAGACATGTATGGAGATTGTACGGACCATGTGGTGACTAGAGACAGACATGGAGATTGTACTGACCATGTGGTGACTAGAGACAGACATGGAGATTGTACTGACCATGTGGTGACTAGAGACAGGTATGGAGATTGTACTGACCATATTGTGACTAGAGACACGTATGGAGAGTGTATTGACAATATGGTGACTAGAGACAAGTATGGAGAGTGTACTGACCATGTGGTGACTAGAGACACACATGGAGAGTGTACTGACCATGTGGTGAGTAGAGACAGGTATGGAGAGTGTACTGACCATGTGGTGACTAGAGACAGACATCGAGATTGTATTGACCCTGTGGTGACTAGAGACAGACATGGAGATTGTACTGACCATGTGGTGACTAGAGACAGACATCGAGATTGTACTGACCATGTGGTGACTGGAGACCGACATGGGGAGTGTACTTACCATGTGGTGACTAGAGACAGACATGGACATTGTACTGACCATGTGGTGACTAGAGACAGACATGGAGATTGTACTGACCATGTGGTGACTAGAGACAGACATGGACATTGTACTGACCATGTGGTGACTAGAGACAGACATCGAGATTGTACTGACCATGTGGTGACTAGAGACAGACATGGAGAGTGTACTTACCATGTGACCGAGGCGGATGTTGGGGTCGTGGGAGAACTCTTCCACCAGTGAGTGGTAATGAGTGGAGAAGAGGGTCCGGCAGCCGATCTTCTGTGACAGCTCCTGGACGACGGCACAGGCGATGGCTGTACCGTCATATGTGGCCGTGCCGCGACCTGACACAAAACACACACACAGATTCAACAACTGTTTCCTTGCAATTTAACCTTCCTATAGCTCACATTTCAATTCTCACAGTATAAGCGGAAACGCAGGTTAGCAGCTTGGATGGTGAACAAATTATAAAGAGGACGACTAAGTAAGATACTAACGACAGGACTTTAATTTATTGCCCATATATTGTCTTGCCATCTGGGCGCCGAAAAAAACTTCTTTGGCATAATAGCTATCAAATTGCAACTTGTATTTATGATACATCAGAGTCAACATTTTGTCCCCCCAGGGTCGCACTGACGTCACTTCCAGGGCCCAGGCGCCCTCTGGTGGGCGGTGGGGCCTCCGGGGACCTCGAACCCTCCGATGGCGGCCGGAGGTACCTCTGGTATCCTCCGGAAAATTCACCATAGGATCGACAATACAACTAGGGATATATTTTCGATGGAAATAAAGTATCATCGTCATTTCTATAGACTTAATTAAGGTAAATAAAGTAAACGCATATACAAGCAGATGAGAGCCCTTGCTGAATCTGACACCTGTCTAAGGCAGGGAAAACACGGAGGATACATCGTTTTTAACCATGAAATGGAGTTGGGGTGTGTGGGGAGGTTTGAACCATTGTTTATTGGTGTGAATTAGGCCCAATTTCCGTCTTTGTTTTACACAAGGATTATTTTTCTCGAAACACTGATAATGAAAACATGCATTTTCTTGTAATAGAGATAAACTGTCATCTCTGTTAAGGAGTGGGTTCTTACCGAGTTCGTCGAGCAGGACGAGTGAGTGCGGCGTGGCGTGTTGGAGAATGGCCGACGTCTCACTGAGCTCCACGAAGAAGGTACTCTCCCCGGCCATGATGCGGTCACTGGCCCCGAGTCGCGTGAAGATGCGGTCCACGGGCGACAGGCGGCACACCTCCGCCGGCGCGTAGCAGCCCTGCCAGGCACAGAATTCAACTTATCAGCTACCGATTATAAAGTCCCCGTTGAAAATGTAAAGAGTCACAATAAACCAATACCCATTGTTTCTATGTTGTCAGAAACAATAACCATTGATTACAGAGTTGGAATCCATTGATTACGGCACTCACTAGGATGTGTATATAGGCCCGTGTCTATGGGAAACTACATGAGTGCGGGAGATAAAAAAGTGGTTTGTGGACACTTGGCACTGCGAACCATTATCATCAACCTATCCCTCCTTGATCATTAACTTGTATATAAATGTAATAACCTCACTAGTAATGTTTCCGAGGAGAAACTTTGTGATTGGCTGAAATGGCTGATCAGAATAATTGCCTAGGCAGAGGCCAGCTTATTTATCTTCTTTTTGGAAATACAATAAAGTAAAAAATTAAAAAAAGATCTAGGACACCTTACCAGTTGAGCTAGCACGACGATGACGCCGACTTGCCGCATCAGGGTGGACTTGCCGCCCATGTTGGGGCCGGTGACCAGGACGACCTGACTGTGAGCGTCCGTGCCCGTCTCGTCCGCGTCCTGCGACAACAGAACGTCTTGGTATGAGGCCAGTGTTTACAGTTTGGGTTGAGCAAAAAGATTGAAAGTTGATGAACTCCTAGTGGATGACCAGGAAACAAGTACTGTGACAGGGTACCAGTTGACCAAGGTTTTCTCCATTCAAACCAATCATATTGCTGGAAATATTCATTGCAAAAGAGTGGACTTTCTAAAATGGGTACATTGTCAACCTATCAGTTGAAGATTTAGGTCGAAGAGAGCAGTTTCTGATGAGGGACACCGACCCACAGTCGATGTGAATTTATATAGATATCTAAGGTGATGTATGATGGTTTCTGTAATATCTGGATAAGAATGGCTACTTTATTAAGAAAATATGCCTTAATCACGTAATTCATCAAAATCTGACATTGAAAACGTTGAGGACATGGCCTTGCCACAGGCAAAAAGGTTGCAAACTCGGGGAAAAGTGGAAGTATGTAAACCCCCATGACAGACAAACGTAAGCGGACACCAACGTGCGTGTGCATACAGAAAGAGTAAGCGGTCCATTCGCGGGACAAGGCAGGTAAGTGTACTTGTGATAAAACAGAATCCCGACTTATCCTGATTTATTTACTATTTCCAACACAATATTGATGACTGTGGCCTGGATATACTTACATCGCTGATACCAATGACTGTCATGACCTGTGTGTACTTACATCACTCATACCAGTTACCGTGGCTTGTGTATTATTACATCGCTCATAGTGATGACCATGTCATGGCCCGTGTGTACTTACATCGCTCATACCGATGACTGTGTCATTGGGGATGAAGTCCCCGCCGCTGAAGGTGCGTGCGATGCACGGGTGTCGCCCTTCACGGATCTCTAAAACAGGCTGAAGAAGAAGAACACGGTAACATGTGAATACATTACTACTAAAATCTGAACACAATTATCTTACACTTTCAATATTTTAATCAAACGTAAATCTGTCTGGTTAGTTGTGAGAATTCTTGAATAGCGTCTCCTATTCGGTAGGGTAACTTTACACTAAGTGGCAGATTCTTCGTTTTGGAGGTCCAGTCGATTTTTAGGACATGATAAATGGGATCTCCTGACACAAATTTGTTTTCTATATGACAGGGTGTCAATATTTAACTCTAATAGACGTGACGTTATATACGGGTAACTAGCTGTAGTGTCGGGGTATATGACATACACATCTATTGTATGTTTTATAATATTGTTGACTTGTAGTAAAGTATGGGTTACTGACTGTAGTGTCAGGTTATATGACATACACATCTATTGTATGTTTTATAACATTGTTGACTCGTAGTAAAGTGTGGGTTACTGACTGTAGTGTCAGGTTATATGACATACACATCTATTGTATGTTTTATAACATTGTTGACTCGTAGTAAAGTGTGGGTTACTGACTGTAGTGTCAGGTTATATGACATACACATCTATTGTATGTTTTATAACATTGTTGACTCGTAGTAAAGTGTGGGTTACTGACTGTAGTGTCAGGTTATATGACATACACATCTATTGTATGTTTTATAATATTGTTGACTCGTAGTAAAGTGTGGGTTACTGACTGTAGTGTCAGGTTATATGACATACACATCTATTGTATGTTTTATAACATTGTTGACTCGTAGTAAAGTGTGGGTTACTCACTGTTGTATCGGCACTCGGCGTGATGATCTCGGGGCGGCACATGACGCCATCACCACAGCGTGAGAACTGGGCGAGACAGACCAGCACGTCCAACACAGCCAGACACTGTCCAGCAGCCAGCCATTCTGCGTGACTGTAAATATATAGAGGAAGATGAGTTTGATAATCAGTCACTTTACTGATCCACCGTACTACTTATTCATATTCAGAGGAAAAATAGTCATAGTAGTTGCCAGATGGCACTACAGTGATTGAACAGAATCGATGCATATTAATGTGAAGTTTAGGATAAGAGGGAAACTGAGTTACGTATTAAAATATCAAAGGTATGGAAATGCTCTGGTAACTTTATATGGTAATTTTAGCAATACTATAAATTCGTATATTGTCCTAAGATAGGGGTCATTACCTGTGAAACTGTGACTCAACAGGTGGACTGGGTTTTCTAAAACAAGATGGAATATCTCGCAGCAAGCATTACCTTTTGTCGAATGAGAAAAAGATCCTGCGGAGACAGTCACGAAGAGCAGCGTCTCTCCGTTCCTCAGCGTCCAACATGGCGGCCAGCAGGTCTTTTATCTCGTCTGTCCAGTAACGACGGAAACCCTTTTTCTGTGACGTCACTTCATACGAGTCTGGAACGCGTTTTGAGGCACTGTCGGGAACTTCCAGTTGGAACCGGTTCTTGGCGGTTCCAAAGTAACTCACACTCTGAAAATAGAGAATTGTACCATATTTATGACAACACCGATCACTCGTTAACAATGTTACAGTGTTATTAAAATATTCAAATTCTATGTATAAAACTGTATAATATTCATATATGGTTAGTACCGTATTGTATGGTATTGGAACCAATAAAGAAACTTTACCAGGAAAAAAAAAAAGGAATTTTAGAGACATGTCAAAAGCACCCCCCCCCCCCCAAAAAACCCCGAGATTCCTGATTGATTTTCTTTCTTGATTTGAAGAGTGGTTGTACTTACTCGACACTTCAACAATTCCCTCTGTTCCTCCAGGTACTCGTCGAGCTGGCGTTTGGTATTCTTGCAGTCGGCTATGGCTTCGTCGTACTCAGGGTCCACGCCCTTGTTTGGTGTAATGGAGCCCTGCGTCTTGGCCTTTTGTTGGTCAAACGCCCGCTGTGCATAGATCACGAGTTATTAGTATCGTCAACAGGATGAGAGTCCATCGCAGGATCCTTTGGAATGGACCTTTCAGTACTTGTCATTGTGATTCCTATAATCTCTTTTAGAGTTCAGCTACTCATATAAGCGAGTCTTCTTTAGCGTTGTTAATTGAAATGAAAATAATGGATGCTTATTCCATCTTGGGTAAAGAGGCTATAAGTATAGCACCTGACAACTATTGCAATTTGTATATTCCCGTGTGTATTTTAAAGGTTTTCTACTGGAAATATATTCTCATATTTTTGCGGAACAATCATAATAACGTCAAATATCTGTTATTTGAAGAAACTTTCAAAATTCCCTTAAATAGCGCTGTAAATTCTTGTCCACGGTTTACCTCAAAGAAATCGAGTTGTTCTGTCAAATCAGGAAAACGGCCGCCGTCCTTCTCGAGCAGCGTCGATTGGCGCAGCAACTTTGACCTACAGAATGAGATACATACATTAAAACCCCGTTTTAAGGACACCCCGCATGGGGTTGTTTGTACTATTCTTTTTGATACCATCAGGATACTCTGCTATGATATTCTTACTCTTTATACCTGAACATTGAACTGGTGGTAAAGAAGACAGACCTCAGAATTCAGAGCCACAAGTCCAGAATAGATATACGAATTGATAAAAAATATATTGATTAATATTTCAATAAAACCATAGTAGAATGTATAAACATTATAAAAGGTTAGTTTACACATGGTAAAACCCATGTCATTTTCTTCAAAATTTCAGAATATGATAAATGCATAGTACAACACATGTAAGTCCCCCAAAAGGTCATCACCCTTGCTTTTGAAAGAATTGAAGAAAAACATTTCCTCTAAAGTCAAACAAATGTAAAAAAGTTTGTATCAAACTTAATTATTTTTGGTTAGGAACTTATGCTATTGTGGTGTACAAAGGAATTACAGGATGACCTGCAAATATACTTTAAAAAAATAATTCTAGGTAGACGTACACCTCTCTAGTCCATAATGTAGCTTTTCAAATTCATATCATTGAATACATGGTTCCGAGTATTTAATCATGTCATCGGTTAACCACTCAATGAGAATTCAATAAAACAGATTGAATAAATGTATATATATATATGTAAAGGGTGTGGCACGCACTTGAATGCCTTGGCCGCAGGTTTAATTTTGGTGATGATCTCCTTGGCCGTTGCGAAGCCGTTAAGAGCTGACACAAGGTCTTCAATCTTCCTCTTACTGTACGTCAAGTCCTCGAAGAAGATGGCGCGCCCGTCAGGATGGTCGCGACTGCGTGCGGCCGACCCCAGCGTGTGGATCCTGTCAGCCAAACGATAAATAATCACATACATGAATGATATATGTTTCAACAGAAAAAATACAAAAAAAAGCGTGCGGATAGACTGTTACAGGGTTGCAACAACCTCCGGACGTCAAAATTCCCTGACATTTCCTTGATATTATTCTGAAGATTTCAATATTTCTCGAAAACTAGAAAATCTTTATAACATGAGCGAACAGTCAAATCGCTGGTGATCACAGTTCTTTAGAAAGGTGGTATAAAGCCCGTCCAACTCCCCGTAATAATGGATGTCAACTCCAGAGTATCACAATTATACTCTTATTATTCCATACTTGTCGACGTTTCGGCGGGTGAGCACCTTCCTTATCAAAGCTATATAAAACATTGTATAGACGAGGCGTACAGCTTCAGCGACTGCTGGTAAGTGACCGGGTTTATGCTCCTCACCTCCGATGTCAGGTGGGGGCGACCTGCCGACCTATTTAGTGCCTCTCCCATTGGTTTATGTGGTCAGTTGACCTGTACGCTCAGTGTAATTGGACACGGTGTGACCGGGGTGCTGGTCACTGGTCTGTGTTGTGTTTTTATGTTTTTGTGTATGCCCTCTAGTGTGAGGTACTTGTACCAGTGTATATGTTTACTGTCCTGCCCTCTGTGGGTGTACTGAGTGTATGGGAGTTCTCTTGGGTTTTTATTTTGTAGGGGCAGCTGTGTATGGGCTGCCCCCCCTACCAGCAGTTTCGAAAAAAATCTCATCAGGCTATGATTGGCTGTGTGTTTTTTTCCTGTTTAGTGAATAAAACCTTTTTTGTTGTTTTAATCACATGGCACTGACCCCCTAGTCGGTGAGCCGGTCACTTATGTCGCTTGGATATCCCCGAAGAGTGAATTATGTGGTTAAATTCTTTCTGCCGTGGACGGTCGGTGGTCGGATGGGACCTATGTCGCCCCCTGTGGCTGAAAATTTTTTCATAGGCTTCTTCTATAAAAACACACTGAGTGACTCACTTGCTGAGGAGGCGCTCCAGGTCCGGCAGCTTTTTTAACAGCTCGGAGGTGGTGGCCACGGCGTCCTGCGCCTCTATCAGGTCCTCCACAGCGTCCAGCCGGTCGTTGATGGCGGCGGGCTGACAAAGCGGGGACACCAGCCACTGCTTCAACAACCGCTTCCCTGTAAAACACACGATTATAGTGATTATTATTTCTTTTTTCATAACTTCTATTTTTTACACTGGAGGCTAGAGTAAGCATGTGAGGTGCCTATGTACATCTGGCTCCAGAGGGCCTGTGAATTTCCATGCACCATTAGCTATATGAACAACATAGAAACAATGACAAAAGGGCACAAATGTGCTAATAAATCGTGAAACAGTAAACATAAATGTAAGCAAATAATGTATACACACAAAACCAGGATAGCTGATTGATGAGCAGAGTGTACCAATAGTCAGATATGATGGTACCAAGTTTGGAAACTTATCTTAAATCATTGGTAACTCTTTACACGCAGTTTAATATACAGAAGCTAAGAATGACTTGTAGGCAAAGGATAATAAAAGGAGCATTGCCTTAGAAAGAAAATAAATAGATCGTTTTAAATTAGGATGACAACGATTTGTTGGGTAAACATTTAAGAGACATACTTTGCACGGTCTTCTTTAATATTTTCTTAAGATGGTAATTGTAGATATTTGGTGAGCCAATATTTCTTATCTCCGGAGTCAATTACACAGCAGACGACAATATACCCTCAGAACACCATCCATGATATAATATTGACTCCCGGTTAGTCTATTAACAAAGAGACTGATTACTACGCGGTATAGATCTCCCTGCTTCCCTAGGACTACGAAGAAAGCAGTCCCTACGGCAAGTAAGAACAAAGAAAGCAACACATATCGTTTGTGCATACGAAATAATCTTTAAAAATGAAGGTTGTCTTACCGAAGGGTGTGAGGCAGGTGTCGAGACGCTGGAGCAGCGTTCCTTCTGGTCCTCCAGTGCTGCTGTTGTCCACCACGTCCAGGTTGGCCAGAGTCACCCCGTCCAGCACCTGTAAAGTGAGCACAGCCTTTTACTACCCATCGTACACAAAGTCGCCATTGTAAACTATTAATTGTATACAGCTTCAAAGCCAATGTATACCGGATACAATACTTGTAGATGAGCTAAGATGCTTACTTGGAGAAATTTGTTTCTGGAATATTTGGTTAAGAATAGTTACATTATTAATGAAATGTGTCTGAACTGCATAAATTTTCGAAATTTGTTGAAAAATGTAGGATATTTCCTTGCCATGGGCGAAAAGGTTAAAAACACTGAGGGCGGACTCACCAGGTGTTGGCGGGCGGTGAAGACGTCGGCGCCGGTCGTCGTGTGGCCGTCCGCAGCCCCGGGCCCGCCGCTCTGGTCTATAGGCAGGTACTCGGTGAACTTACGTAGTGAAAGAAGCTCCTGGTCAAGACAGCAGCTCCGCAAGTACCTGAAACACCAACAGTACACCTCTATAGTCAGCTCAACACTCAAACACTCACTGCGGGCAGGTTATGGGGCTTTATACCGTAACAACAGCCAGGGTCAGATCATGGTAAGATTGAAACACTGAGATGAGGAAAGCAGGCAAGCACCAAATAGTGACAGGACCTAAGATCGAACCCTTGACCTTGTGATGAGCAGGCGAGCTCGTACCTACTGAGCTGTTCCGCCTCCTTAAAGGTGGAATTCTACTTATACCAATTTAACGGCGAAGTTGTCGCAAGTGGCGCACGAACTAGTCGTGTCTGAGTAGTGCAAGTGGAGTGGCTACACATGCACTGGATAGGTAGGCTTACAAACACAAATTAGAGAAGAGGAATTTGGGATGAACATGCCACTAAATGGTTTAAATGGAATTCCTCCTTGACCCAGTGCAGTAGGCCATGGTTTGACATTATCAAAATACAATTTACGATAATTTGACTACAAACAAATAAATTCATAAAGATAACGCTAGGTAGCATTTATGTATGAATCCTAGAGAATTACGCTACAGTATTTCAACATACGGTTCTTCCATTGTCGCAGCTCATAGTGTATTATACACTGCATGTTCTACATATACGTATATTACCCTAGTATGGGATGTGATTTAGAAATTTAAAAAATCCAGAAAACATGTGCCGGGGGTGTGGAGGCCTCTATTTTCCGCTGTTCTAAGCGAATTTCTGGCCTTACTTTCTCCTCTGATTTACTGTTAAGAATAAGCCTTGGGACGCCAAAAATCCGGATATCTCGTCGGAAATCCGGTTAAATCCCTTGCTTGAACACTTGATGTCAATATATGTCTAAGTAGAATCCGTTGGCGCTAGCACGTACCATGTAACTGCACCTAATGAGCGAACAGCCAAGTCGTATTCCTCGGATGCAGTGCGGCCTAAGGGATCACCTATAATGATAAAAAAAAAAGAGTGAAATTGACGGGTATGGGCAAATATCAATGTGTAGAGCCCCGAAGACAGTATTAATGTCCATATTTAAACCTGAGACAATTTGCAACATAATAAAGGAAAATGACACCTCATTTTACTGAGGCAACGAATCGCGACATGTACTGCATAAATCGAAAAACAAGAGACATGGCAGCTCAGCTGTATGAATATTTACATTTCTAAGTAATCTCGAAATTTCGGATTTCCTTCAATTGATGGCAAACTTGCATCCAGGAGATTCAAAGAACTGGTTAAGTGAAATTTGACATTAAAGTAAGACATTTAGGTCTATAAACATTTACCATTAAGTACCAAAAACAGGACCATTAAACGTACTTTAATTCAAAGCTTAGGTCCAGACTACTTTAATGAACAACCGTACCATGGTTTGTAACCGGAAAAAACATTTAAGAATCAAAGTAGAAACAAAAAGAATCAAAATTATACACATGAACCCGAGAATTGTGAGGAAACCAAGTTTGTATTATTGTTCTGCACTGTCAGTGGAAGAACTGCTCTCTATAGCCGAACTGTCAGCAATAAACAAAAAGAAAAAACAAAACGAAAATAGGATGAGTTGAAACAAGCTGGTAAAGAGTAGCTGAGGTGTACTCACTGTCGGCCTTCATCTTGTTGAGGACGGGCGGCCACTGGGCGCCGGCCGCCGAGTTCTTCTCGTCCACGAAGTACTCGCTCTCAGAGAGCGCCTTCAGCGTCTTGCCGCTCTCCCAGAACTCGGTGGCCGGGTGCAGCGCCTCGCGCAGCGCGCTGTTCAGGTTGTTAGTGAGCAGTGTGCGCGTCTTCTCCGACACCTTGCCACGCTCGTGGAGAACCTACACACAACAACAGGGTTTACAGTAGGGTTAAATGGAAGACAGACTGTGCGGTTTCGTTTTAACCGATTAACTCCATTTATTGTAAACTGGTCTTAACCCTTTAAGGACGGGTGCCTGCAGCCGAGCTATTCCTGAAAGGACGGGTGCCAGTGGCACATTATAGTTATAAAACTCATAATTCAAGATTGTAATCACGTTTTGAATAGAAATACTCATGAGTGGATTTGCTGAAACATGCAAACTCTCAAACTATTAACTGATACTTTAGGTTGAACAGAGCCACTCTCTGGGCAAATGAGGGTCATCAACCAAGTCCAAGTAAATTTATGGATATTTTAAGACGAGATATAAACGTTTTTGGAATATGAGTTACTATAGATTTCTAATTATAATATTGACAATTCAATAGGTGGACATTATGCACCAGATTCAGTTAATTCCGAGGGGAATCCAGTTATAGATGGAAACACAAGTAGAGAGTAAATGTAGATTGGACTCCTACCTCGACAGGCACGTAGTGTGAGATGAGAGTCCGTAGACGCGAGCAGTGCCGATCGTCCTCAAACTGGCCAACCTGATCAATCAATACGGACAGACGTGTATGCGTAAGGTAAGACGTCATTATAACATACACCCAGGTATAAGAAGATAATCGGCCTGGTTCCGTTTATTTTCTATACATTCCTATAATAAAAAAGCTCGATTATAACAAAGTATTTCTAAAATTTATTTCTCGCAAAACTCGGTTTTAACAAAGTACTTTTTACTGAGTGAAGTGATACTGGCCGACATTTCAACAGGAGCTTCTACATGATGTAACCACTACGGATTCAATGAGCTAGAGTAGAAAGGATCTGAGTAAACTTCCTTTGTTGCAAACATTAATAAAGCGAGTAAAACTTCGTCATAACAAAGCTCTAAGAACCGGAGAAATTACTTCGTTATAACCCGAGTTTTGTGTGTACAATCTTAAAACACTGGGGAGACACCTTAATACTTTATAAACACATTTTACCACCCATATTACATATTCAGTTTAGCATAATCTGGGTGTAAACGTGCACTCACATGAAACTCGCCGATGGACGTGTCCACGAAACACACTCCGTACGTGCTGCCTGCGCCAGCGCCCTCTATCGGCTCCTGTGACATAAACATTTCTCCATTTAATTATTTATCATTTAACACCTACCTGAAGAAGTCTATTAAAGATAGACGAAACGTCACAACAACCTAAACCCAACTTCCCCCAAACTTCGATGTATAATTACCCCAAATAAAACATATCAATTGAATTCAACTTGTCTGGTTTTTTGTGGATCTCCTACCAACTTGTTAATTATTTATCATATAGACAATAATGGATTGTTTTGTAGACAGGCGGCCGCAAACCACGAGAGGTTGCCGTGTATTACGACGTCAACCTCGAGTGGTTTACAGAGCCTAGAGTCCACAAAACCATTATTTGTTGTATTCATTTTTCATCTGCTCGAGTAAATTAAATCTAGGAATTCACATAATCAGGGGTATATCAAAAGAGACTAGTTTTTGCTCTGCAGCAGAAAGGGGCTATTTTCTAGTATACAGTAGAACCCGGCATAAGCGGGCACCCTCCGTTCTGGGCCAAAGTGTCCGTTAACGCGGGGTGTTCATTAGATGGCGTCCTCCTGTACATTGGCTTTCAGGCCGTATTCAATGAATTTGAAATCTGTATACAATGGTTGTGGTATCTGACAGTTTTTGAACCATGGGTAGTGCTTTGTTGAGCCCCCATTTCATTTTCGACCGCGACTGGTTCATGGTCATTTTTTTCCCTATATCATAATTCTACCTACATTTTTTTGAAGAAGCTTGAAAACGATTTCAAGCTTACTTAAGCGGTAGCTGCCACAAACTAAACACCTTGGCCACATCTCGTCTAATAATTCTATATAGAACTGAATTTAGTAGAAAGAAAATATATTATGATATGAATGTGTAATACCTTTTCTGCTATGGCGAGCAGGAAGGCGGACTGTGCTTCGGTAGTGTCGCCATCTATGAAGCTATAGACGCGCGTTCCCCTGGTGGTCACTCGGCAAACTTCCCTCCGGACGACTTTGTCGAACTTGGTCGCCTTCACCACTGAGCAACAAGAACAAAAGGGCACCATTTGAGCAACACATGCTACTGAACACAAGTATCATCATTACTTTCTTTTCTGTGGTTCATTAGCGTCTATATCTTACACAGACGGTTTTACATTTATTTCTTTTAAACCGACAAAGTTAAGACTAAAATGTACAAAATGAAAGTTAATGAGTGAGCCAGTAGAATCGATGTTTTTGAGGAGAGGCGGCTATAAACCACGAGAGGTATATCAATTGGAACTATTTTTCTACCTCTCCAACCATAGGAATAGCATTGCACATACAGACATATAGACATCTGATCAAAAAGGGCACTTTCAATGTTATAATGGTATTGAATTCCGCATACAATGGATTTGAAATTTGTGTACAATGGTAATGGAGACTTTGTACACGATGGCTGATAAACCACTAGAGACATGTATTTCGACCACCAGATGTGTATACTGACTTTTCTTGCAGCGTTCTGCATTCATATCCGGTGTTTCTGTCTGCTCGATGCGGGCCACTTTGTAGCCTCGCTGTATGAGCGTGTCGGCGTAGCGGGCGTAGGCGATCTCCGGGAACCCACTGTGTGCGTACTCTCCCTGCCCAGCGGAGGAGAATGGTCAGTCAACTAATCATCCTATCACTATATTACAGGGATGTAATTGGGGGAACATAAATGGAAATAATTTTCATATGGAAGTTCCTACGTCTGCGAGACCAAGAAAACATAGAAAACACATCAATGTTGGCCATGAAATCAGGCTGGGAGCGTTTGGGGAGGTTCAAACCAGTTTTATTTGTGTGACTGAGGCTTAATCTGTACATAGTCTTTTATTTCAAGGAAAGTAATTTCATTAACAGGAAAAGAAAAAGTATTTCGTGGTAAAGTGTAAAACTGCATACCGGCCTAATATTTTTGGTACGAGAGAAAGTATCATCTATAAGCAAATACAATCAGTCTTGTATGCAAAAGCAACTGTCAGCTTGTGGCCTTGTTGTTGGACACGAATTGCTGGGCAAGAGCGGTCGAAATTTCTATTTTTAAACTCATTTTAGTTCGTCGTATTCCAGTAATTTAATTACACACGCCTGATACTAAAATATTTCAAAATTATGTTGTCTTAAATGATAAAGTGTTATTTTCCAGTCAGTCAGTTCTGACTGGGATAATAAGGTGCCTGTAGTGCTAACCTTCATGTAGATGACTCCCAGCTCCTTGACGGCCACGTCCGCATCCATATGAAACAACTCGTAGAACTTTCCCATCTGCGACAAAAAGAGGCAAGATTGAAAGAACAAGTAGGCAGATGGCCGTGTTACTGAACTTTTTCTACGAAATCACAAGCGGCTTTAAAACGTAAACAATATTTTCTATGTAGAATATGCTGCCTCCGAGACTCAGAAAACGTGGATATGTCTTTACTGGAACGAATGAGCCTAGATTAAAATCATATTTGTTTTGTACAGAGAAAAACAAAAGAGTTTCCTACCTTAAAGAACAAGACAGTATCGTAGTGTTTCGACTTCAGATCCCACCACTGCCGCATCGCCTGTAAACAAACGAGTTGGGTATCAACGTGATTTGAGAGTTAGCATCTACGCAACATCAAATCGATTTGGGTCCAATAACTGAATATTCACGGGATCGTAAACTGTTTACGTCCTATGTTAAAGAGTAGTCAAACTGAAGGCATACCAGACAATTTGCCTTGAAAAATAAAACTCATGTCAATATCCTGAAAATTTATTTTTACATAGTAAAACCCATGTCAACTTTCAAAGTTTATAGTATCTGTGTAGTACTGTAAATTTGTATATAAAAAACCTACAGGTCACCGTCCTTATTTCTGAATGAATTGAAGAAAGTTTTATGTTCCAGTACATTTCCTAGATGATTGGGCAAATGTAAATAGTCTGTTTTCATTAATTGGGTTAGGTCAAACTAGAAAAACAAACTTGAATTTTACTCATTTGGTCATTTGTAGTGTTTAACATTTCCCTTTCAGTCATCTGAGATCTTTTCGTGCAATATCAGTTTTAAATAATTCATTTCTCACAATAGCATTATAATAAAACAAAGGCATGAGAGTAGAGTATAGCTCCTGATTGTTCAAAAGTAGTAACGATGGGCCTTAGTCAATGTACCTTGGATATACTGTCTCATCTAAACAGTTACACTCTCACACTGGCCTCACTCTACGTACCGGTGTCTGTTTGTCGAGGAAATTGGGAGGCAAGTACAAGGTGCGCGGGTCGTAGGCAGGATCGTCCTTGCTACGTTTCTTCCCATCTCTGTCAAATTCACAAAATCCATGTCTTGAGCATCTTAAACTCTACATCACAATGCTGACTAACATGCTGACTAACAGGGGGAAGGAGATATTCCATCGAACTGGATAAAATATTAGTTATTATTACGGATGGATTTGTTTGTGTGTTTGTAGTTTAACGTTCCAGGGGACCCTGAGGATAGGGAATTACGGATATAAAGAAGGTTTTTTGGCTATAAGAAATGGTTCTCCGAGCTAGAGAGGAGTATTCCTAGCTCAGTTTTAATGGTGTCTGAATAGCAAAGCATGACTCACTTGATTTTGTCAGGTTTCAATAAGTCCAAGTTCGTATGTGTGAAGGTTCGCTCCTCATTTACTGGCGCCGTCGGCTTTGAATAGTTAAAGGAAGAAACATTTAATACATTTATCCCTATATAATTATAAAACATAATACTTTTGTGGTATATGGAGATAAATATATCTATTCATATATAATTGTAAAACATACTACTTTTGCCGCACAAGCCCAAGACTACAAGATAGATCGATCCTGTAGTTCGAGGTGCACCGATTAATTTTTGTTCGCTCCCATAAAACCAGTCTAAATCTTTTTTGAAACTTAAAAAAAAAAATCTTCTTCTATTAGAACTAATAATTTCCCAAGAGAAGCTGAGGTCCATATGAGGACACGCCTTTACAGAATCCTGTTAATAAGGAATGATTTCGTTTCACTAACCAGAGCAATAAAACTATTTTTTATAATTTAATAAAAAAAACAGTGAGAAGCTGGATGGGCTGACCTGTTAAAAAAATTGTTTTATTAACATTTGATCAAACATCCTATTCTGTCATGGGACAGTTCTTCCATGGATTATGATACACCCCGACCTAAGTAATTTTGTCATGACACAGGTCTAGTAATGATAAAGATGAGTGAGTCTAATGTAACGTGGGTGAAAAGACAAAATCGGGGATGGAGGGAGGATGTAAGAAGCTCACCGTGTCCGGAGCGGCGAAGCTGGAGAGGCGGGAGATGGTCTTGGCGCCGACAGAGGGCGTGGTTTTGGGCGTGGCGTCCTCGGAAGGCTTCGTCCACGGCGACACACGCACGGGCGTCTTGGGCGCCTCCTCCGGCTGCAACTCCTCCTCGTCAGAGCCCAGCTCACGTTTGATCCGCGGTCCCTTCACCGCCGACTTACTCGCCTTCTTAGATGTGGTCGAGCGTTTCCTCTTATTTGTCGGCTGCAGGGGAATAAACTCTACTTTAGGAGAGTCAAGTTCTGGCAGACATTTATATATATACATTTTTAATAGAAGAAAAATCCAACGGTGGAGAGTGAATGTAGTGAATCTAGGGTTACCTGGAGACCACATTGCAATTGGTTTAGATCAGACTGGAAATGGTTAAATTCAAGATAACATCGACTGTGGTAAGAGTACTTTCACCACGTCGTTAAAAGACATCTATATTGGGTTATGTTCCTGTGGAAGAGATGTCTGCTTGTCTCTTACTACATAGACGTGATGATTCCTTTTTGGTAATAAAAATAATTCACTGAAGAACATAGCGTCAACTCTTCTTAAGGTTAACCTTTAAACATTAAAATATCGGCTGGTGGATGAAGTAACAATATGTTATAGTTAATAGCGATTTCTTTTTTCTTATATAGGTTTTATAGCGAATCTAAATTTGCAAATCATCTTTTCTATTTCATCAAAATTTCCTTTCTTGATGTGCAGCAGAAATGTGTCAGTGAAATGGTAAAGGCGGCGACCTTATTAACAACGGGAGTATAATAGGTAATTACCTCAGGTACTTTACAAAGTAGTGAAGGGGAATAGGAAGTTCTATTCAGATCGGACACTAGGGTTTTTTTTTTTTTAATGTCTTTTATTTATCCTGGAGTATGAGTTAGGCAAATTACAAGTTAGCCTATCTTCCACTCTCTCCAGCAGTTTGGAGATCCTAAGGAATGCCTTTGCCCAGCTAGTGGGCTTACAAGAATGGCATGGCAAGTAACTGACCCAAAGACAACAGGTTATATCATTATAAAACAGTGACTGACATAAATGAAAAGAGATCTGCACACCTTGACAGGGGAGTCCATCTCGGACAGGCTCTCACTCTCAGCCTCGTCACTGTCACTCTCGGCCACCCCGCTGCTCGCGCTGTCGTCACTTCCCTCGCCATCGGACTTATTGGGCTTAAATTCATCTTCTGCAAAGATTTATTTCCAAATAATTCTAACAGTTCGTTACACATATATGCATTTATAGGGAGCACAGATGTGCCAACTAATGCCACTTCTTTGGGTGCTCGTTTTTCGTCGTACGAGCAAGTAAATGCTGATTAAATAAAGTATATTGAATACAATTGAAACATTGAATCAGTTCTTCGCCCATCACTCACCCCTTCTCGACGTTTATATTACCCCAGTAGAAACCCGATAATTCAGTTCATTTGGTTTTCTATGAAATATGATCGACCCTTCATTCGAGTCATAACATTTACCGATCGTATTGCCTTTCATCACCCAAGACGGTAAATTGTGCTGTTAGGTAAGTTATCTCCATAGCCCGTCTTCGGCTCCTTTTTTTGTACTACCGCTGGCCAATTCTACTACGCTACCTCGTATTAAATGCGGTCGGGATACATTTTTAGATGTATATATGTTTTTTCAATGTACAAAAGAGTAGCTCAGGGCTAGCTACCTGAATCCGATGCGTGGTCTTCCAGGACGATCCTTCTCCTCTTGGTGGCTTGGCGTGTCGGCAGACGACCTTTAGCTCGTGGAGACTTGCTGGGCGTCTGGCGGGAAGAAAACCAGGGCGCAAGTTTTAATTCATCTTTCTTACCCTTTCTTCAGTTTCCATCATGACATATTCACTTCAATACTTTTATGGATATAATCATGTTGGATAAATTGAATAACATACATTACTTGCTTTTTAGTTATCTAAAGGACATCGTAAGGGTTTACTATATCATGTCTATTGGTATTTATGTAACCGGTGAACTCTAAACACTGAAAATAAACGACCTGCTGAGTTATTATAAAGTAGTACAGTGAAGTTCACTGCTAATACTAAGTTAACATCAAATTATGGTTTCAACCTAAATTGTTTATAGGCTTACCTTTTCAATGACTTGAGATTCAAGGTTTTCCTTTGAGTCATCTAAAAATGGAATATAATACACTTGGTAGATGTGGCATGTCCAATTCTATTTCCGTCAATGGTGCACGTTATTTTGTTTCATTCATTTATGAAAATTAGCTCATACCACTAAACTGTCAAGCAATTCAACTGAGGGGGATCAAAAGCGCGAGTCAAAAATCCCTAACCTTTAATGCACTTATTTAAGCTACTTAGATGAATCAAGCCTACAAACGGATTTATTACACTGTTTGGCATGATATATTCCGGTAGAAATGAAGGAGCTCTAATTATGTTCTAATTATGTTCCAATAATTCCAGATAAATGATGACAATTATGATGGGATGTCGTCTCTTTTGCCTTGAAAACCCCGTCGCCTATCGAAGGGCCGGCTCATCTGATAGTGTCAAATCAACCCAGCCGCCCAGCCAGTCCAAACAACCCGATACCTTCATGCCGCCTTAAATGTATTATGAAATATTGATACAAGAGTTGTTTAGTTTTATGCATGCACAGGGCCCACCACCCGAAAACTACCATGTGAGCATGTATACAATCAAATAATATATCCTAACACTATAAGTAGTAGAATAATCAGTAGAAGAAGTCAATAACTTTCCATACAATGAAGAACACGTACATGGGAATCAGGTTAGAATTTCTTGGTTTTTTCTCTCTCTTTTTTTTTAAGCATCGGTGGCAGGGTAGGTGTTTCTACCTCGTTCTACAATTTCAGGTTAGAATTTCAACCGTCGCAAAACAGACCTTTGTAATCCATGTCCTCCTCTTCGTCGTCTTCCTCTTCGTCCGTAGAGGGCAGCACTAGGTGGTACTTTTCGAGACGTTTTTCAGATGAGAGAAGGGCAGCGGCGTCCGCCTGCTGCGCCCCCTTGTGGCAGGTCATGTCGGACGTCCAGTAACGTCCGCCTTTCTTGAATTCACCTCCCGACGCCCCGGTGAACTCCTCGACGAACCTGCAATCAGCATACAGCTCCATTATCACATTGAAAAGCCACAGAATACAACGGGGCCGTCCATAAATGACGTTATGCAGCAGGGGGTTATGGTTTCCATCACCAAGCATGACAAGGGTCGTATGCCAAAGAAAAACGACTGCTTGACCCATACTGGGGAGACACCGAACCTAAACTAACCTCCAGTTTGCGTAAAAGCTTTTAAAAAGGAAAAAAAAGGGGGGGGGGGGGTGCGCAAAATGGTAAAAGAAACAAAGCACAACACTTATGGTGGGAGCTTTTCTAATGCTATGAGATTTTTAATCTATTGGTCATGAAGAAAACATTTTGGTTACGATTAAGCGACTCAAGAACAGACTCTGAGCATGTCCGGACGGAACACGTAAAGGTCGTTCAATACAAGTTTCGATCACTGAGTTATCTGCATCTCTTCATTACAATCTATACGCTAAAGTATTGCTCTTTATCTCACCCCTGGAATAAATGTCCATAGGCTTAACATTGGGAACCAGTTCTCCATGCCCCTACAAGTATTTCAGTCCGTTCTTCATGGCCTATATCATGTGTGTTGTCCATTCTTTTAGTGTGTACAGGGGTGAGATAAATACAGAAAGCAACTCGTTTTGGTCAAGGAAGTCATTCTCCAACTCGTTTGAATACTGCATGATATTCACTCAGATTTGCCTCGTTCATATCACTCCGCATCAAACTCGTGAAAAGCGACGACTGACCAAAACTTGTTGGTTTCTTCTTAAGTATAAGGATTGACTTACATCTCCTTTATCCAGGCGCGTGACGGCGGGTCGTCGAAGAACTGCACATGGATAGATGCTTTCTTCCCCTTCATCCAGTGACTCTGTGTGGTCGGGTGATTAGTTACCATACCAGCCCACCAGGGGTAGCCTTCCAGCTTTGCCCACACCAGGTCGCCCAAGGACCAAGTACACTCTGCAGTAATAAATAAAGGATGATCTCATGTTACTGTATACTGCATGTCAATGTTAATACTCCCTTTAAGACTATTTCTATGCACCACACTAGTGAATTCAAATGTAGAGATGAGACAGTAGGGGCAATATCATCAGGTATTTTCGAATTCTTACAATCGGAATATCATAATGAATATGACTTATGATCTGTTGGACTAAATTTACAGATTTCTTTGGGTTCACTTGGTTAAAAGAAAATTAGTATTGCGACCCCCCCCCCCCCCCCCCCACAACACTGATTGTATTCAGGGCGAAAAAAATAGAGAAAATAATTTGTTGAACAACTACAATGTATATCCTACAAATTCATGCATTACAACATTTTAATGTAATTGTGTAGATAGCCATTCTATTTTTCCAATACCCATAGAAGGTCACTGCTCTCAGGTGCATCAAAAAGAGAGTTTCACCTTTATAAGACTTGTAAAATCTTATTCAGTGGAACACACCCTTTACATGCGAAAAAATTTGACACAGACATTCTTTTATACTGAAAATATACTGATTTAGCCACTGTTATACGCTGCAAAGTCAGACTATGACATTTTTTCCACACTGAAAAGTCAAGACTTTCCCATTGTTATATGCTAAAAAGTCCCACTTTGACAATCTTACATGGTGAAAAGTCAAACATTGAGATTGTTACACACTAATGAGTCAGTCTTTGACATTCTTACATGCTTAAAAGTCAGACTTTGCCAATTTGCCGTGCTGGAAAATCAAGACTTCATCATTGCTATATAACATGGTAAAGAGGCTGGTCCACCAGCTAGGCTTTCTGTAGCCGGTTCATGGACGCCTTGAGCCCTGAACGATTTGAGCTTTGAACACCTTGAGCCTTTCTGTGGGTGCCTTGAGCCTACCCCTTTTTGGGCGCTTTGAGCCTCTAGATGTAAAAACTTTGAAAAGTGCACCTATACTGGTTTATAGTCATATATACTCAACCCTAACCCTTACCCAATCCTTTTCTAACCCTAACATGCCAATCGGAACTAAAATGGGGTAGGCTCAAGGTGTCCATGGGGGGTACTTGGATCATACGCTCGGTAGCCATTACGCTTGGGACGATAAGCTTCGTGGATTGGACGATACGATTTGTTTTCGGGAGTTGCTGCGGTGGCCGCCTCGGACGATACGCTTTGTTTTCGAATATCGGCGCATCGCTGCAGCCGATCCTCTTCATATTTGAAACGATTATAGGTTATATATTCCCCTACCTTGTGGTAAAGTTTCATGTCTTAATTCCTACAGAAAGTGGGTGAAATCACACGGACAGGAACACACCTGAGTCATAAAAGGTGCACATAGCAATCAGAAGAAAATGACTCGGGTGGTGCGCGATCTTGCGCGCGTTAATTGACAAAGTAAAATACAGATTAATCATTGGTTATAACTGTAAATAAATAACATATACATGTGTATTTTCCAGTATCAGATTAGTCTACCCAATTCTATAAATTATTTGAATAATGGTATTTTAAATACCCATCGGAGGGTTAAACTTGAGCTGTCAGACCCTCTCGCGAATAGTGACTCAACAGCATCAAACAAAGTATAAGTAATGCTACAATATTGTCATAAAATCAAACAACTGCCAATATATTTACATTTCCAAGTTCCAACCCTCTTAGCTACAGGTCCGCTTTTATTTGAACTTTGAAGTCCCTAATTCATTTCTTTACAGAGTTCTGACATAAATTAAAAAAAAAAATCGTATCGTCCACCCGCAAAAAAGCGTATGGTCCGTAGCTCACATGCTGAAAACGGAGGCGTGCCGGCTACGAAGCTTATCGTCCAGCATTCCCATGGGGTAGGCTCAAGACGTCCACGTTTTCGCTGTGACAGGAGGCTCAAATGGTAAAAGGCTCAAGGCATCCAAACAGGGCTGGGTTCGTCTGCCATAGAGCCCTCCAGCGGGTCATCATTTCATACGTTGCACACTCTGACATATATGAAAAAAGACTTGAATAGAAAAATATATACCCATTTGTCTTTGCCAACCTTCAAAACAGCTGTCTCTTATGTTATAACTGTGTATTTAGAAGTGGTTTTTCAGTGGAGCTTGGCTGGTTCTCAATTCCAGCCATTTTGTTCAGTCTTCCTCGCTAGTTCCCTAACTGCAAAGTGCCTCGCCTATTGACATAAAACAGCTGTTCATCCCTGAATGGAGATAACGGGTGAATAGTATAGGGATAACACGGGCGGCGCTCGCTCGTGCGCGTCCGTATCTATCACAGTGCTAAACTGTTCTTGTTGATTTTTGGGACTAAATATTCTTAGGAAAATTGAAATAAGACTTATCTTATGCAGAATTTTATTCTGATCATTTCTGTGGCATCCGATGCCTAGAAAAGGAGATACGGGCACGTTTCTGACAGGTCTGATGTGCAGGAATGACAGATTTTGAGCTGCACTGAATCCACAATAAATGGATTTTCTCAGGAATTTTTTTAACAATTAGCATTGTTCTGACCATTTTCTGTATGGCTACATCCCCACTCTCCAATTACAGCAAAAATAAGTGGCAAAATCAAGCAGATTTGTTAATAATGAGCACTATTTTCTCTTTGATTGACATTTTCAAAATGTTATTTTGCATCACTCTTTCTCACACTTTCCCCAAATGTGGATAGATGTGTTTGATAGGCTGTGTTTGAGTTTTGTTGGTCTAGGACATAGAACAAACTAGCACAAGAAGATATGTTGAGAGTAGCCAGTGTAAAAGGATAACACACTAAAATTCAATATTTACCTAACTTCATTCATGCATACATTTCCTGAAAGCCCTGGTCATGGGAAAGACAAATCTGGTTTTTTTAAGTGTCCATCACCAAAAATCAATAAAAATAATTAAGAATTTGTGTCCATTTCTGTTTTGATTTAATTCAAAGTTGAATTATGGCGATAGACACTTAGGAAAAACAGATTTGTCTTTCCCATGATCTAAGCTTTCAGGAAATGTATACATTAATGGGGATTATGTATACCATGAAAGACCAGGTTTCATTATAAAATGATATCTGACAGAAATTCTCGATTATTTTTATTTTTCAAAAAAATCAGTTAAGATTTAATTTTGGTGATGGACATTTAAGGAAACCAGATTTGTCTTTCCCATGACCTAAGCTTTCAGGAAAAGTATTCATGATTGAAGTTAGGTGAATATTGAATTTTAGTGTGTTATCCCTAAATACTAGCCTGGACATTCTGCAGGAACGGTGATCAACAGCTTTTGAATTTCCGCTGAATATTCCGGTAAATTGAATAGTACATGTAAATGGACTTAAGGCTTGATATTATGAATGTATAAAGCACACTCAGGCACTAAATTTCTACCCAAACTGCTGAAACTCGAAATTTTCGGTCTCCAAAGTCCAATCACGGATTACCGATTCGTGGGTGTCGCCCGTTCGTGTCGAAGGTGTCCGTCGAGGTATAGACTCTTATCGACTAATTCGAGGGGGGCATACCCAAAACGATCAAAACGAAACCATCAAAACACCTGCCTCTGTTGGCGGATCCATTTTGCTTGGGTGTTCCTGAAAGTCGACTCGGGGTGGCATTTGCGGATTTGCTAGGCGCTGATGGTGACGGACTGGTCTTCGACTTGCCATCATTCGGCGACTTTTTGGGTGTTAGTACGTCGGATGCACCATCATCGGGCGTCTTTTTAGATGCTGGTTTAGGGGAAAAGTACGAGAAAAGTGTTTTGACTTTAGGCATGATCAGGCTATGCCAGTGACGATATTGGTAGGTAAATTCCTATGGATGGCAAGATTCCCTCCTTCCACAAGCATCGGCTGACAGCCCAATGTTGACATCCACACGTGTTTAGGTTAAAATAGATTCTTCCAAGACAGGGGAGACAGGCTGTAAGTAGAAGACTTGAACAATAATAAAACATAAATGTATACTCATAGGAATTTTTTCCAATGTATAATCATATATATTCACTAGTATACAATACAAAATACCTCTAAGCAGTATGTGTTAATTCCAATAAAATTAAGGCAGCTAACCTGCCACCCCTATCCATATGCGTGATTTCGCGCCATAATGACGTCAGGTGACACCTCCTCTGAACTAAACATATCTTTGATACAGTTAACATTAAAATACAAGTAAACACCAAATCCCATACGGTCAAATACTTTGAATTCAAATATTATAGTTTATGGCATAATGTTTTTAGCATGACATTGCCAATCTAAACATTTATAGACTACCAAGATCATTGTTATTTGAGGCAATTGCCAAAGGGATCAGCACTTCCTAAATTACTACAGTTATAATAATTATTTACTGTTGTTCATTGTGACTGTATAATTGCTTAAACGATTTGGAGTATACTTGATTTGAGATGTATAGGGTACATAAAAGTGATTGTATATAAAGTGAGATATAAGTTGCTAAAAAGCGTGTATTTAAAAGATAGGATCCCCACGTGGAACTCTTCAAATAAAAGGGCACAATATACTACCGTATCCGGTGATGCTACCGAAAACATAGACGACACGTTACAAGTACTACCAAAATCGTAGTGGCTTTGGTTTGCTCTCCATAAACATTTCATTACCCCTGTAAACACTAGACAAGATGCAGGCAAAAGATGTTCTCAATCGATTACGTCAATTCGATGCATATCCGAAAACTCTTGAGGATTTCCGGGTGAAGACGTACGGTGGGGCGGCCGGTAAGTGATCCAGTGTCATTTTCAGATCTAAATAGATCTAACTAGTCGTCTCGAATTGACTGGCCAAGAACTGTCTAAATCTAGATTGCGATTTTTGTACAAAACAAGATATATAGACATATTATTATCATCCCGCTTAACGTTCCTCCGTGTTGTTTAATCTAGTGTTTCACTCTCTATACCGGGTGTAACTGTCAGCTCTCATCAACTCAAAGAGAAATTTTCATCAGATATGAACGAATGTACGACGATTCGCACTGGAAGACGATTCGCACCGTTACTCGGATGATTCGCATTGGACGATTCGCACTTATGTAACAGCTCTTGATGATAATGATGTATAATGTTAATGATACTGCTGGTATCAGTGACTCCCTGAACTCCCTGAAACTCTCCAATCATGTTTGAACCTAGCCAGTGTAACCAGCCCTGCCACAACGATGAGGGGTGAAGGTTTTACCTATTCTGAACGGTACTTGGACCATACGCTTGGAAGCCTTTACGCTTGGGACCATAAGATTCGTGAATTGGACGATACGATTCGTTTTTGGTAGTTGGCGCCGTGGCCGCCTCGGAAGATATGCTTTGTTATCGGATATCGGTGGTTTGGAGTGGCCAATCTTCTTCATATTTGAAAAGTTTATAGGTTGAATATTTCCCTACCTTATGTTAAAGTTTCATGTCTTAATTCTTATGAGAAGTGGGTGAAATCACCCGGAAAATGACAGGACTGCACATGAGTGATAATAGGTGCACATAGCGATCGGAAAAAATGTCACACGCATAACTGCAAATTTACATAAGTTCCCTTTAGAGAATCAAACTATAAACCTCCCATTGTTTCGTGAATGTATTTTGACATCTATTAGTCTTTACCTGGTGTTTCTACACCAATTATTCACAGAGTTATCACCTGAAATGCACAGAGTGGCTTTAGACTTGTACTGTCCAAGTTTGATAACACTGACACACACAGTCGAATATATCGACGGGCCGTACTGTACACAGAATTTTCTGCACTTCCCATAGGAATTAAGCAATGAAACTTTTAGACGAGTTAGGGACATGTGTGACATATAAGCCTTTCAAATATGACGAAAATCGGCCGGACCGATCTGCGGTTATTACCGAAATAGAAAATGGCATGTAAATGAAGTTAAGAAAAATCGTATGGTCCGTCGCTCACGCGCGGAAAAGCAAGGCGTGCTGGCTCCGAAGCTTATCGTCCAGCATTCGTTTGAACCTAGACCTGTGTCGAGGGGGAGTGTAAGCCCACATGACACACATCAGTGTTTCATCTCTGGTCTGAGCGGGTGAGGAGGAACGAGTTCACTGAGGCCACACCGTGTCACCCGACCGTTAAGGGGGTGGAGTTGGGGGGAGGGGGTAGGTCCCTTCATCACTTCATCCTTCCATTATTTACAGAGTCTTCTACATTGGCTGGTTCATGGACGCCTTGAGCCCGGAACGATTTTAGCCCTGGACGCCTTGAGCCTTTCTGTGGACGCCTTGAGCCTACCCTGTGGACGCCTTGAGCCTACCCCATTTTGGTTTCCTTGAGCATCTAGATCTAGATGTAAAAAAAACTTTGAAAAGTGCACTTATACTGGTTTATAGTCATATATACTCAACCCTAACCATTACCCAACCCTTTTCTAACCCTAACCTGCCAATCAGAACTAAAATAGGGTAGGCTCAAGGCGTCCACAGGCTAGGCTCAAGGGTGGGCTATTAGTTTCTTTATTATTTGCTAAACTCGGATCTTCAGATAATAATATGGACTTGGGTTTGTTTTGGTTTGTAAAGAACACATATTAAATGAATATCTTCCTGTTATCTCAGTTCAAAATGTCTGTGTGTGGTTTTTATGGAGAAATAAGTCGAAAATGAACTTACAAATTACTTGAAAATGTATTTACAAGCTGAAGGGTTAATGGTCGTCCTGACCCTTTTCCGCCGTGACCCGGTTTTTCGCGCAAAATTGTGGTCGTCGTGACCCCAGGTGCTAGTCGCCGTGACCCTTTGATCGCCGGGAAGACGGGCACGTAACGGGAGTAGGCGCATAAATCCCGTAATTTGGGTATGAAAACCGTAACAATTACGGGAAAACCGTAAAACTTGGCCACCCTGTAAGTATATATATAAATGTGGGTTGCGCCCGGCACACAGACTATGTACATGTCTATAGTTAAGAGTGGTAACGTATTGTATATACAGTAGGTCAGGTAGATGGTCAATTGATTAAACAATCAATAAATCAGTAACGTGGTATCATGGATTTCAACCAGCGTTTGGTTCTACTTGGTCGTGGTGACCCTGGTCCTGACTAAAATGAAGAAGGGTCACCATGACCAGTCCTGGGTCACCACGACCAGGACACAGGGTCACCACGACCATGACACTGGGTCACCACGACCAGGAAGTAGGGTCATGGTGACTCTGGGTCACGGCGGAAAAGGGTCACGAGGTCTAATCACCGCTGAGGTTAGACAGACTGTGACTTGGACTCGAGTGCCAGATCTCTGCTGTTCATGCTGGGTTTAGGTCGTTCTGAGGTCTAACTGGCCAATAATATAATGTTATTCAGTTGAGATATATACTCCCGTCAGCCTTGGCTTTTATTCAATACCATTTTGATTGGATATGGGATAATTCAACGTTTTAGGCAGCGCTAGCTAGTGCGAAGTGCGAAATGTGTTTTTTTTGGTATTGATTTCCATTGCAAATCGTTTTGTTTACAGTGCCAAACGTCCAGTGCAAATCGTCTGCCAGTGCAAATCGTCTGAAACCCATATGGAATGTTACATTTATATGTACTGTATTCGCCGTGTCTTACGCTTCATCAAGTTATGAATGTTGTTGAACATTTGATTTCTCCCTCGAGATCGGTTCTGGGCGATTTGTTTCAAAGAGAAACCTAAAAAAATATAGTCCAACTATCAAAGGGAGCAGTCATCATTTACGACAGGGGTGAGTGTGAGGTATTGAGGGTGGGAGTTATTTTGTGGGTATTTATCTTGGGGTGTTCGTAATTTCCTCGTTCCGTTGGAGTCTTTTTGTTACGAAATACTCCTTGGTTGGAAAAAAAACGTTTTTGGACAGGACGCACAAATCAACTGCTAAGCCACGTCCAAACCTCATATTTATCTTGGGGTGGCCCGGGGGGGGGGGGGGGGGGGAGGGAGATTGGACGCCTTTAGCCTTTTACCGTTTGCGCGAAAACGTGGATGCCTTGAGCCTTCCCCATTTTAGTTCTGATTGGCGGGGTAGGGTTAGGGTTAGGGTTGAGTATACTATAAACCAGTATAAATGCACTTTTCAAGGTTTTTACGTCTAGAGGCTCAAGGCTACCAAAACAGGGTAGGTCAAAGGCGTCCACAGGGTAGGCTCAAGGGGTCCACAGATGGGCTCAAGGCGTCCAGGGCTCAAATCGTTTGAGGCAATTGCCTGGGGGGGGGGGGGGATCTCATTTCGGGTATTGGATGGGGGCTGGGATTTCAATTTCAAGGATTCTTATTTTTGCGATTCACATACATAAGGGAGCTCAAATTTTTATATGTTAGCCCTTGGGAATTTGTCAGTTTCCCCTCTGTCACCTTTCTACTAATGTAAATGCCTCTATAGAGAGCATAACTATCACGCTAGGCAAAGTGAGTTGAGCACGACGAACGAGAATAATCGGTGTTTGTCACATACCGATGTTAAGCTATACTAATACACATAAACCGTCTCTGCTTTCTGTGCTCCAGTAACGGTGGTGAGTGGTATTTTGATGTTGGTCCTGTTCGTCTCCGAGCTGAACTACTACCTGACCAAGGAGGTTCACCCTGAGCTGTTCGTCGACACAACACGCGGGCAGAAACTGAAGATCAACGTCGACATATCCTTCCCCCACCTGGCCTGTACATGTAAGTAGGAATACCTGGGGAATCGGCCCGGCCTGTCGGTCGGCCCGCGGGGAATCCGGCCCGATGTTCCCGCGACCGGCTGCCGGAGCCCCGCAAAATACCCAATACTGCAAATCAAGAAAAAAGAAGGAAATAATCTAGGATTATACATTGTATGTTTATGTACTAAATCTGTTATTTTCCGCGTATGTTGATCGTCTAATGAAATGTATTTAGACAGTTATCTAGGCAGTGCCGTAATTTTACCCAAGTTGGTAAACATTTTAGACATGGCGCCTTCGAATAAGTTACGTTGCAGAGGTAGGTTAAGATTTCAGTAAACCACACTCTAAAAATCTGGTTTGAGAAATAAAATGTACTAATGGTATGACACAAGTAATAAAGGAATGTACATGTGTTTATAAAGTTACATGAGCCTTTCGGACAGCTAGAATCATAGAGAGTATAGATATATAGTAGGAGGGAGATATGGCTGGGTCCGTATTTTAATAATAATGTAACGGAAAACGCGGACGACCAGATATAAGTGCACAAGCGTTGACAACCTTTATTCAAGGTAAATGAGCTACAGCAAAGGCCGCTCGAAGCCTTTAATCCTTTGATGTGTATCGCTCAGAGTCTAAGAGAAGACTGCCTGAATAGCAGACGTCCTTTGTTTATATACTGGGCGGATGACGTCAGCTCGAGGAATCTCACCCCCCCGGGAGAACCGACGAGACTGGCCACCCCTGCGGGGGAGGAGGGCTCCCCCGCGGGGGAGGACCAATCCCGCCAACGCCCCCGCGGGGGAGAGCTGACCCCACCCGCCCGCTACAATAACAAGATAGTCAATTGTTTTTTAATTGCCGTTTGGCCCTTCATCTGGATGTGTGGAAAATATGAATTTGAAAACCTATAACTTGTTTCAGTTTTGAGCATTGACGCTATGGATGTGTCTGGAGAGCAGCAGATCGACATGGACCATAATATCATGAAGCAACGTCTTGACCAGATCGGGGAACCTATCACTGAATCTCCTACCAAAGAAGGTTCGTTTGTTTTTGTGTACTTTACAAATGAGTTTGTTAATTATTGATTTACAACTTTTTTACTGGAATTTATAACTAACACTTACATTTCATGATCGAAACTCTGCACTAATCACTAGTAGTTCCTACAGCTCCAAATAGGATTTGCTATTTTTACTTTTAATGACCAATTTGAATTTTATGATATAGGCAATGCATTCTTAATACGAAATAAAATCAATCCAGATACTGGGACCCTGTAGTTATCAACCACTTCTTTAACAAAAGGAATTTCCATTCACATTTAGCTGAATACGACCAATGAATCAAGTTAATATTTAGTACTATGTAGGTTATGATATCTTTAACGTTTAATTCAATATCGATGTCCCTTCCATGGGCACTTACCCCTATGTCCTTATTTTCAAGCAATTTAAATGGTCTCGTGTAATTATGAAGCTGAACAAATGTAATTTTTATCAAGTGCTCCGATCATTCCTTGAGAGTTATCGTAGTGTTTACGTATCTGAAGGTTTTACACATTTTATCCTTAGTATAAGATAAATGTCTGAAAGGCTATAACGTTTAACACCAGGGATGCCAGTTTTCAATGTTTCTATTGAAATTCATGTTTCCATTTTCAGAGTAATAAAAAAAAAAAGACTTGTGTAAAATTGATATACCAACTGCTAACTTACCAAATACAACCACAGCCCATGATACCCAACTGAACCTCCCCAATGACCCATGTAAAACTTGAGCTTTCCTGAGCTTTTTACTCACATAAGAGTGATATGAATTACTTTTAAGCATTCGTTGTATTCAAACTCATTGATACTACATTACAACACATAAACACTATTTCTTTTATTTTTTGTTGTGAATATAATGTTAGCACATTAATTGTAAACAAAACAATTTCTTCGTGTTTTCCAGGAAAAGGTTTGATGGTTTTGCATTTATTTCACACAATTTCTTTGCAAATTTCCCCCATTCATCTGTTCGACATTAACTGATTTAAAACATCATGTGTACATTTTCTCATTGTGGAGTTTTCTCGATCGTTTACTCCAATAATTGGTTGCAATTATTTTCAAGAAAAAATGCTCAACTGGGAGATATTTCATGTGCGAGACCATTTGACTGTTTGGATGGAACAAACGATAACTCGTTATTTTTATGTTTATACCAGAGTTGCCAATGTTAAATTCCGGAATTTCCATTAGCAATATGTAAAAGAAGATAATTAAACATAAAAGGAACCTATTTCAAAGATTTGTTTTCCGACCTTCCTTAATTATCAAGGAAATACATTCGACTGAGTTCCCATCTTTTTTGGATTAAATCAGATTTTCTTTAGATTTTAAACAATTCGTTAACTGAATGGGATTTATGCTTATGTTCCCAGGTGGACAAGAATTTAAAGTATTGCATACATCATATGAATTAACTGTCCTACTTCAATAAATGTCTTAAATGCAGCCACCAACAAGTCTCCCAATCTATTAAGATTATTTCAAACAAGACGTGGCAGAAATACCTATCGCTCAACCAGAAAAAACAACAACGAAATAAAAAAAAGGTTAACTTATACAGAAACGCCACCAATATCTTGGTACCGTTAATGTCGAACACACTCTTTGTCAGTAGTCAAACTTTATTTTTGTTTTAGATTCCCCATCATAAATCTTCCCCAACACCAGGTGATCTGCAATATTTACTTTTGTAAACACTTCTTTTCTTTGACGGAAAGACAATGTCTTCCCGAATAATTCTTCCCCCTTTTTCTCATTTAGGATTTCATTTGAGAAAGTTTGTTTTCACTATCGATCTCAACATTCAATTAGATTTAAGCAATTTGTCATATCATTGAGTTGCATGTGTTCTAATTTTGTTCTCTTTTGTTTAAATATGGGGATACTCGAACCTAGAGACTAATCTAAAACAGGCATCGGAAAATCGAGTTCTGCGTAGACCATTTACTCTTATTGTATAATGTTTTATTAAGATATGGAACTCCAGATAGGGTTCTGTCAGATCACTTCAAAAGAAATCTAGCCCATCTATCCGTGGCTTTGCCACCTTCAATCATAGCTATTACTCATGATGCTGTAAACTGTTGTAGCAGAGTATCCTATAACTCTTTCCCGAGTACAACCTGCCAATCACCACAGGAAGAACTGATATTATTCCGATGTAGTGATTCAAAATTTTTTTTTTTAAAAGCTCAATCTTTGCGACATAAACTGCAAGACAAGTGCACAAATTCTCCAATGAGAGCCATCTAATGTCTTTCTCACAGCATTATCACATAGCCATTAACATAGCCATGATGTATCAATAACTAAGTATGGTATTCTTCCATATGTATTGGATATTCTTCATTATGATAGAATCAACTTCACAGCTTGTGTCACTGAGAACTCTTTCCATATATGGTAAATATGGAGGTTGTTCCGTCTTGTTATCACTTTCCTCTCTTGTCTTTTTTTTCAGAGCTTGGTGATAAATCAGAACAATTTGTGGATGTGAGTCTAGACCGAAGGTCTTTTTATATTCCTATTATTATTGTGAACATACCGGATGTGTCTGACAATGTTCTTAGTCAAGTCCAGTACAGGACTGACGAGGAAGTTCAATCATTGTGCCCGTAATCATATAACAGCATAACTTACCATCAGCTGAAATCTGATGTGCCTGAAAAAGTCCCATTCGCAGATGCGAAAAAAGATATTATCATTATTTGATACCAATCTACAGACAAGAGACTGGCAGAACTCAGGCTGGAAGACATGTTGGTGTTGCCACATGTATTTTCTTCAAACAGCGTTCATTTAATTTCAAAACATTTCACAGTAATGAAAAATTCATTATCTTTTACTTTTCAGTGTGTGAAAAAAAGTATGAAATTAAGAAGAATGCTGTGTTTTTGCTCAGAACTAGATCTAGATCATTTAGTTCTTAACAACGGGAAAATCTACTTGGAACAGTTTAATGATTCGTTGTGTGCCTGATACTTTAAGTTATCTCCAAACGATTCTTTCCAGGGAGATATAGGTAAAAGCTTGAATTTAATTTTAGTACAGGTATTGTGTCATTTGCCTCGTGTTATATTGAAAGGAAATATGTTATTTTCACAACTGTACTTTTCCTTTGGTTTAGTCCATCAAAAAAGCTTCTTTGGACCCGGAACGATGTGAGAGTTGTTATGGAGCAGAGACCGTGCAATTAAAGTAAGATCCTTTCTTATATTATTTTGTAAAATATTGGAATCAATTGGCCGTTTTGGGAATGTACACGATGGATGTCATACATATGACACATTTGTAACCAGAAACCGATCTATTTTAAATTATGCTAACACTTCTTAAGGTATTGAAATATGTAGTTTTGCGAACAGGGCATATCGCATTTTCAGGGCTAATTGAGAGTATACTGAATAACATTTCTTTCACTCTGCGGTCCTTTTGGGGTGCGAATGAAATTCCTAGTGGTTGAAATTATTTTCCCGCTCGTCACCACACATAATTAGCAGTTTAACCTATTTTCCAGAGTGTAAGGATCCGTTTAATTTTATAGTGTAGGTTAGGCCTTAGTGATTAAGATATGAAGTATTTGTATATGCTTAGATATCACTTTCATATTGGAATGACATTCCATTGACAAATTCAAGAACGACCAGATGCATAGGTATCAAAGTGCATCGAACAATTGATATTCAATAAATTGTCTGATAAACTCTCGTAAATTTCGTATATTTGGCCCCTGTTTTACACACTTATAAACCATAAATAGTACTATTTGAGCATCTAATTTTATTTTGTACACTTTCATCATATGTAATTACTATCAAGTTTTGCAATATGTTCAAACACCTTGCAATAGGAAGTATGTATGATATAATCACTGTTGGTGGTCAGTAATAAGAAATGCACTACACCTTGAATGTAATCTGTATGGTGTAATGTTAAATGAAGTACCTCTAATGTCATATTGTTGATGTGATGAAACATGAGTTTCACAAGTAAATATAACATAATTTTTGTCAATGTTTTAACATAGATACCTATGATGTATTCTGAGTTGATGTTTAGTAACATGTCATCGTGTCTCCGGTCCTTAGATGCTGTAATACCTGTGAAGACGTACGGGAAGCTTACCGACTCAAAGGTTGGGCCTTTAACAACCCAGAGTCCATCGAGCAATGTAGTCGTGAAGGCTGGAGCGACAGAATAAAAAATCAACAGAAGGAGGGCTGTCGGGTCTACGGCTATTTAGAAGTGAACAAGGTAAGACTTAATGTATTCAGGGTATGGAGTAGATTACATTGCGATATCGCCCTGAATGCTTGCACAGAGCAACGCCATATGAATACCTTTATTATAAACAATAATTTAATTGATTAGAGAGTAAGATCGATGTTCTATTCTCGAACTCGATATAGCTTCCGGGGAAAGAAATCCTTCGCATACCCACTCAACCATAAATCGTAAGTCTGTGAACAAATCTACACTGCACAGAAAACTGGGGTGCGTGAGTGAACACCAAGATAAGAGAGCGACCACAAAAAAATGCACACTCAGCAGTTTTGAGTCTGTGTGCTCCCGACCAGGTAACCTCAGGACCGGTCATGCAACCCGAAATAAAAAAGGGAACCAGCAGCTGGTAACAGCAAATAAAGAACACCAGCTAAAGCAATCCAGGGGTATTCATCCAGTAGAGTCAATAGGTGACCTGACCACATTTTTGCTTTTTAGAGATCACTAAGTCCAGTAATATGATTTCTGTTTTGGACAGGTTTTGTGGCCATATAATATTTTACAGTTTTAGTATTTAGTATTTTGACTAAAAGATATTTCAGGGGGTGTGGGTTTTTTTTTTTTTGGGGGGGGGGGGGGAGGCTTCTTGAGTCGCAGGTCTAGATAAAGCAAGATATTTTCTATGATTTACGAAATGAGCTATGCGACTCTAGGAATTAAACTTTCAAAAGGTTTGTAATCAAGAGTATTCTACGGGATATATCAATAGAATAACGTTTTGATCAAGTGTTACTAATTGTATTTTACAGGTGGCTGGCAATTTCCATTTTGCACCCGGTAAAAGTTTTCAACAGCACCACGTTCATGGTATGTAGTGGATTTCTACAATACTTAAATGTGTAAGACATTTGTTTTCAAGAAATAATCAGCTAAAGTCGAGGCACTTATATAAATTATAGCAATTCAACCATTAGTGAACCGGTTCCACACGATACTCCTATCATTGGTTTATGTTTCTTTTCTCTAGAATTGGAAAAATTGTTTAAATTATTGATGGAATTTTGTGACCAAGCACTTCTCATCTCAAAGGTCAAAGTGGAGGACATACATACAGTAAAACCCCTCTTAAGGGGACACCCTCCGTTCCGGGCCAAGTGTCCCCTTAAGCGGGGTGTCCCCTTAAGCGGGGTTTTCAGTCTGGTTATACAATAGAGAATACCTACGTAAATGAAGGAAACGATGCTTATTAGGTTAAATGGTTTATCAATAGCACATAGATAAGCAAATAAATATAAATTATATGATATAAATGAATATAAATGTACAAAAAAGAAAAAATAGATAATAGAGGTTGAAGGTGGATTGCTTGTGAAATTCGCTCCTTTTTATACCCCCGGTCAATGCCCCCTCTCCCCCCCCCCCCTCGTAACTTCTGAGAGAAATCAGCAGCCCTATAAGGGACTCACAGTGAGCCGCCCAGAGCCGCGACGGCTCACTGAATACCGCACCTTCAAAGCCCCCAACCCGCCCTGTGTCCCCACCACTAACCTGTAAGCGGGCCTCTAACCCCCTACCTTCAACGGGTGCGAAAGTCGCTCATACTGATATCCACTCACAGTCGCCCGCCCAGACCCGCTAGAGATGTGGTTATGACCTTGAAAAAACACACTCCGGGGCGCCCGGGCCCACACGGGAATGCTCAGTCTATTGTTCTGGTTGTGACAACTGTCCCGTCCTGTGCGTCTGTCCCATAAACTTGGATTTTCAGTGTTTTTGATATGATGTCCCTCCAAACTGTCCCCTTAAGCGGGGTTTTTAAGCATTTCTGTACCGAAAAACTGTCCCCTAAAGTGGGGTGTCCCCTTAAGCGGGGTGCCCCCTTAAGCGGGGTTAAAATAAACTCTTAATAGAGGAAAAAATTTCCGTTCCGAGCAAATTGTCCCCTGAAGCGGGGTGTCCCCTTAAGCGGGGTGTCCCGGAAGAGGGGTTTTACTGTACATGTACACTATGGGTGGAACTAGGGGTTGACCAGTCTCTAAACTGAATCAAAGTCAAGATATTACCCTTTATATTTTTATTTCTGTTGATGTGCCGATCGTTCAAGTGAAGCATAAGAATAAATAGAACATATTTTTCTGGTGTATGTATATTGCTTAACAGATCACAATACTTTATCTACTTCACTTCTGGTCTTTTAACAGTACACGACCTACAGGCTTTTCAGGGACAGAAGGTGAGAACTCTTTACTCTATCATCATCATATTGAGGTGTATTGAGACAAATTTCATTGGTTGATCAGGTTGCGTGGCAATCCTCCTAGTAATCCTAAGCCATCATCAATCTGGGGGGAGTATACTTAACCCTCGGTGACCTAGTTCTAACTCTGGTGTTCCCCTGATGAATAGCATAGAGGCTCCGAAACGGGGAAATAGCACCACATAAGAAAAAATAAAATAGACATTTCTGAACTCGTGCCTACACCGCCTCGAACACCAATTGCCCCCTATACACTAACAAGGTAAATGCCTCTGGTAATAAGGCCACTAAAAAACAAACTTGTTTCTCATCACCGCGCACATCAGAAAAAAACGATTTTAGAAGATTAAAAAAAAAATTGTTTAAAAATAAGATGAACCTTGATGGAAATTATGAAAGGTATATGTATTAAGTATCAAATTAAAGCTCCTGGTGTCAGGGATGCATTAAATGTACAACCAGTAAAAATCTGGAAACCCCACGTAAGCGGTCACCCCGCGTTTTGAGTGGCCTAATCTAAGCAGTCATCCGGCCCAGTTCATGGCAAAGTACTTAGTTCAAGTACATGTAGTGAGTGATGATTGTCGTTCTCCGGTTGTTATGTATCACACATGATAGTACGGAATGACAAAATGTAGAAGGATGCTGTACAACTCCCCGACAAACTGATGTCCACCCTGAAATTCAATCTAAAACACTCTCTACTTCCTTTGCGTCGATGTTTCTACGTTAATAACTAACCTTCTTCAAGACAGGAATGAACAGGAAAGTAGCCTAAGGTTGTATAACTACCTTGGTGAAGAACGCAAATCCGAAACATTGGCGCTAATTCAATACAGAAGCTCGATGTAGGCATCCCAACTATACTTTTGTCTGTGTTATTTCCTTTCAGACTATAAATATCACGAGCAAAAGACTTGCTCATCACTCTAATGTGGAGCTCGACCTGTTAAAATCACCACGTTTTGACGATAACTTATGTCTTGTCCATATAGATTTAGAACACGGTCAGTTTCTTCTCTGTTTCAGTTCAACACGACGCATTATATCAAACACCTGTCATTTGGCACGGATTACCCGGGAATTGTCAACCCACTGGACGTCACTTCACAAGTAGCCAGTAGACGTACGTAGCCTTTACTAAAGATGTAGGTCCAGACACTGAGAACGAATAACTATCAGAAAATATCACCAACTTGTATCGATAATTTAGAGATAAGAGTCTTTCACGGAAATCGATTTTTTCGTTTCCAATATAAAATTATATTGTGAAGAGATTTTTCTCTGTCTCCTGAAAAAGACCCTGTTCCGCTTCCCCATGGGGGTGTGGGTCGGGGGCCAGTAATTCTGATTCAGAATTTTTTTTGTCTGGAATCTGCACCAATGGGAGTGCCCGGATCAAACCATGTGACGGTGTTGACCTATCAGGGGACGGCTAACAAGGTATAATGAATAATTCATGAGTCTGCACAGCGGACTCCCAAAGCCTACCCACATACCTTTTTTTTTTTTTTTCTTGTGTAAAACATAAATGATATTGGTTGAGCCTTATTCCCGCCCATAAAAGTGTTTTAAACCTCCACTCAAACCCTCACTCGTATCCAATGCCGACATATTTTGCATTTTCTGCCTCTCTCTGAGGCAGCAAAGTACCCATGAAAAATATTCCCACTTTTTCCCTGTCCCCCGTGCTAAAATATTAATGTAAGAGGTAGCGATCTTCATAGTTAAGATTAGATTTATTAAGTTCAAAATGAATATGGATGTTAGATTTGGTTCCTGCGTAAATATTTTTTTAACACTACGCTAAGAAATGTTTGAAATTCTCGTTAGTTTTTTTTTTCTCTTGGTTTCGTCACAGAAATGTCGAGCCATTTACTCTCCCTGATGTCATCTCGATTTAAGAGCAACTCGAAATTAGCCTGCGACAACTCATCATTGCAGTACTTTCAATTTTACCCAGTATTTTACGGAATTTTAATTAAGTGAAAGTGTGCTTTTTTTCTCGTAGTGATATTTACAGAAGATGGCATGGGTAGATTGTGTTATAGAATATTCTAACGCCTCGTGTCATAAGCACGACCAGGACGAGTGAGATCGGGACACAATTTGAGTGTTAGAAAGTGTGAAATATAATAATGTAAAGGGAGTGTAAAATTTAATCAGCCTCAGTCTTACGGCCCAAGCTACAACTGCCCTATTCATAAAAGATGACATGTAAAACACATTTTCATAAGAGAGTTAATAAAAACTTGGCCCTAGAAATTAATACATGTATGTACCGTCGACAAATACACCATCAACTCAGTATTTTACACGATACATCTGTTTATTGTTTAAAACTGTACAAAGTCACCTCCTAGGTCATTCAACACGGTAAGCGGAGCATAAATGTTGTCTACGAGCCACAGGACAAAGCTCTCTCATCGCGCTTACTCACACTTGCTATTATAATATAGGAAACGGGATCCTTATGCGGACCTGCCCGCCGAACAAAACCTGAAGTTCAGTTGCATATTAGAGTCCGTTTTCTGAGCTGAATTTAGCGCAGGGAGTTCCCGTAAGTGAAGCTTCAGGCTTAATAGGTTGTATATCTGATCAGGCTCGGAATGTGTCAGCAGCGAATACCGGTTCCAATGGCCATGAAAGTCCCGAAGGTGCCGCCGCCCTGCACCATGGTCTTGCCTACTGAGGAGATCAATTCACGCCCACGGAACCCATACCTGAAATGTATACATACGAGATGAAAATCTATGCTGGAGTTCAACTTTTTTGGTGCCCACAATTATATTCTGATGTGAGTGTAATACAGTACTGTGTGCCACATCGATGGCTAGAACTTGCGGCCCATATAATTCTTCCGGTCTGCTCCCACCCTGTGACTTTTATCTTATTTTCCATTAAAAGAGAAGATATTGAATGCAGACAATGCATCAAATACTTAAATCACGATTACCAGATTCAGCTATCTCTAAAGTGATAGATAGATATTTGGTTTTGCATCATGTTATAAGGGTGATGTCATTCATTATGTGTCTGATGAAATCTGTAACTACTTCCAAATAATTCTCGTTAATAACATGTTTTGCGATACAAATCAATGACTCGTGAAATTACATGTAAATCCTCATACTCACTGAAGTAGTGTCTATCTATGGCCACAGTCGATAACCTAACCTGGAGAAAATCTGGAGCGCATTTCTATTGCTTACCTGAGAGCAGTAAAGCCTCCGAAGATGGCGCCGGAGGCCATGCCTACACAGAAGCCGATAGTGAAGCCCATCTTCATTCGGCTAAAGCATGATGGGGCCTGCTGCTGGCCATAGCCGTATGAACTTGGTGGGGGAGCCGGCATCTTCTTAGCTGTAGAGAATGTACAGGATTTATAAAATATTGACGGATGAACTTTCCAATAAGTGTGAACACAATGTCTTTGACACATCTGTGTATTGCCTCGTTTTATGTTTGATTCGAGAGGGCCCTTTAATTCATCCCAATAATGTGTCTTGTGCCATGCTTTTATTGAGCGTGGGAAACACGCTCAGTTACGCTGCTTAGGTTAGGAAAAGAAAATATAGACTTTCAGCGTGCTGCAAAAAGCAATCCTTTACTTTCTGCGCACCAACTTTGTGATATTGGTAGGGTGCAGAGGCCTTAAGAGCTCTGCCCAGCTAACCATGACCAGTCACCAGAAACAAAAAAACTCATTGACCCACTGTTGACTGATACATTTCGACCGTACAAAGGGAGTTTTAGAAATGGCAGTTTTTGTGGGTGCCAAGTGGGTTACAGGAAATGACCCATAGGTTGAAGAACACCCAAAACGTTTAATTGTTATATCTATGTTAGTATGTATATGTTTTTGGGGATTCCACGCTTGTTCATCAATGATGAATATATCATTTATTCCTACTTTAGGTATGGTGCTTGTAGGCACATGTATACGTGTGTGATGTAGGCATAGATATATCTATGCTGAAAACACTGGCACTGTGACAGTGGCATATGTTATTGGATTGTGTCTGTTAATGCATCAAAGAAGGAAGAAATCTACTCAGATAATCTGATAATGTGATATCTATCAATTTTACTTTGAGGATACCGAAAGTTGGCATGGGGACTTGGCAAAAGCACACGGCGACCAATGTCAATGACATTTCTAAATATTCCCAATTATCGCTCACAACAATCGCTGTCAGTACGACTATCCTCCTTTCATTCGCGATTAACATTGAGTCGACCTAAAATTAGCCCGTAGAGTTGATCCACAGTGTCAATAAAACATCATCTGCACCACTTCACTAAAGTTTTTCGGGCAAAGACTTACGAAATGATCTTCGGCCTTCGGTCAGACACGAGATCGAGCTATGGCTGTCTTGCCCGTAGACCAGTCACACGTTTTGGCGTAGTGCTGAGCCAAGGCAAGTGTCTGTAGCACGTCACACACAGTCTAGACAGTACGCCAATGCTACGAAATACTCTACTTTCTGTAAAACCTCACTCTCTGCTACGATATTATAAAGAAAACAGTCGAAATCACGCGCAGTCTCACCTCTCCACTTCCAAGCCGGGTCACCCTACCCAGAATGCACCTTGGTTTCCGCTATGATTGGTCAAAAGTCGCACGCGGTGTTGTTGCTCACGCTGTTCTGGGCCTCTCGGAAAACAGGTTCCTACTAGCAGTCAACACCAATGGGTTTGATAAAATGATATACTGCCCAAAAGTTTGAAAATTTGGTGTGGGTCGCGTTGTAGAGTGTATCCACGTGGCATATTGGACTTGTCCAACAAAATGGTGCATTGGGAAGCGTCTGGCCAAGTGGTCTAGGGGTATGATTCTCGCTTCGGGTGCGAGAGGTCCCGGGTTCAATTCCCGGCTTGGCCCAAAGGTTTTGAATAACGATTCCATGGTTCCTTTGGTTTTTAAATAAGTTGGTGAGTTGCAATAACCGTGTATAAGAGACCACAAGGGATAGTATATGAAATAATCTCATTTTAGGCGAGTTTTCTGGTAAAGAAATAACACACAGTACCGAGTACCAGAAATCACAGAATGTGGCGCCATCTATTAGCAGTCACATGTATACTCACACGGAGCACACTGCAGCGCTCGAGTAACATACGGAAAAGTCAATTTGCGGAGCGATAAACTGGAGCGGCGCAGTGTGTCTCACGGACTAGGATCACAGTGTAGAGATATCTCTCTCTACTCTGTGGTAGGATTTTCGCACGTGCTGCGATCCTTAGCTTTTCAATCCTCATATATATATATTGAAACATGATTTAGTCATACATATAGAACCACAAATATCCAGAACTATATCCAGAATTATGACATTTATAGATACTGTAGAACATATAATATAATGATGATACAGTCCTGAAAATTTGGTGTCATTTAATTAAGGCTATCTAGATAGGTCTCAAATAAATCGTTTCATAGTTCAGCTTGGAAGTGATTTTGTAATTTTTTTCGTTCCATAGGGGTTTTGTTAAAAAAAAACCCACCGTGGTTAGAAAAAAATAGCACGTCGGCGTGCGTCGTAGTATGTGAGTGCCATGTTCTAACAAACACCATCCAGGAGGTCCATGCCATGGGTATTCCTGCATCTATCAAGAGAATATACAAACCTTATCCATTGCCATGTTCTATGAATACTGTCCTTATTGTATTTTTGATTATACTTTCAGAATCAATAATGTTCCAGTACTTCGTAAAAGTTGTACCTACAACGTATTCTAAGCTCTCTGGACAAGTAAGTAAAACACTTTTTTTTAAAAGATCTTTATCTGTATCAATGGTGACATTGTTCTTCCTTACAAATATGGATCAGTGAACATATATACCGGGTACATGGTGATACGTATAATAATGAGTATTGATACACAGGTATAATATGTCTCTCCAGGAGTAAACATTTTTACATTTGAAAATGTACAATACGTAGACCGTAGATAAGGACTAGATAGGCAAAATTGAAAGAGGTGAGATAAATCCATAATGGCATTCGAAAAGTATAAATACACAATACTCTACTCATTTGGATACGCCATAATCATCACTCGGCTTCGCCTGGCTGATGATTGCAGCTCATTAAAACTTGTGGAGTATTGTATATTTATACGATTCTCGATCCAGTTCTATATAATTCTTTTATATGTTGCTCTCCTTTTATACCATTTTACCCTACTGTTTATATTCAATAATTGTTAGACTATTATCTGTAGATATCAACAGTCATGAATGTGTTGATGTGATGCTGAGAAATGTTTACACTGATCTTTTGTCTCGGTAGCTGCTCTACACAAACCAGTACTCAGTGACCAAACACCAGAAGGTGGTGTCTGGGGGGCTGCTTGGAGAACAAGGACTTCCAGGAGTTTTCTTCATGTATGAACTCTCCCCCATGATGGTGAAATACACAGAAAAACAGAGGTGAGTCTAACCCTTCCCTGGTAGGCAATGCAATACAGCATTCCCGTAGATATGGCAGGAGAATGCCATATGGCATTCACGTAGATACGGCCAGAGAATGACTTATGACATTCTCATAGACATGACTAGAGAACACCATATGGCATTCCTATAGATCCGACCGGAGAATACCAAATGGCATTCCCATGGATATGGCAGGAGAATGCCATATGACATTGCCATGGGCATGGAAGGACAATGCTGTTTTTGTCCCTTTGTAGTTTTTCAGAAAAATATCACAGAATTATAAACATTACAAGACATATTTGGCTGAATACTGCCTGTAATTCTGTGAAATATCAGAAAGTTTAGATGAACATTTATGAACTACTGGTAGATTTAAATCTGTAAATCTTTTAACAACAAAGACCACAGAAGCCTGCCATACAAACGTCACAAATTGTTATGCTGTCAGCGGTAGTATATATACATGTATATGCACAGTGACTGATGTGAGGCTCTAAAAGAGCTCAGCAAAAGAAGCAACGCTCGTAGAAATTTGGGCATTTGTTAGTGACCCTTTCTTCTTTTTTCATATATTAGCATCTCGGGATGATGAATGCGGGAAATCAAACATAAAGAGCTCATCGATAACTTCATGTGTTTCTCAATTAGAATTCTATGTTTCAGAATATTAGTCATATGGGTTCTAATACCTCTGTTTGTTTTCAGATCCTTTATGCATTTTCTAACGGGTGTTTGTGCAATAATTGGAGGAATATTCACTGGTAAGGACTGCTTTCAGTACACCTTACAAATACAACTTAAATGCTCGGTTATACTCCTTACAGATATGAGTTCTAGTTAAGAAGAATTTACAGAAGACATACACTTCACATATAGACCACTTTTATTGATAATTATAGACATTGATCAAATAGGTGATTTTCAAATCATAATTAGATTTTAGATGTACATATTGAGCGGTAACTGAGTTGGTAACTTTTATATTCATATTTCTTTATTCATTTCCAAATCTTGCATTACATCTTTGCAATTAGTGAAATAATCCCTTTTTTATTTTGTAGTGGCGGGCCTCATCGACTCCTTCATTTACCACTCGGCGAGGGCGATCCAGAAGAAAATCGAGCTGGGCAAAACGTCCTAGTAGGACGTAGTACACAGCTCTCGCGCTCACTAACCCGTCTCTAACACAAAACACACAAGTCCGTCTTCTCCATGGAGTGAACGTGTCTGCTGTACAGTGCTGTGTGTCTCTGAATACACCATACCCCAGACTGAATGCGAAGTGCTCATTGCTCATTTCTTCATTCGGAATGACGGATTATAGTCTTCTCCGACTGAATGGAAAGTCTAAGTCTGTTCGCTGGAATATCCTCTGTGATTCTATGTAGATATGGAAAGGGTTTGGTTCACTTATAAATTTCAAACCAAATCCAACCAGAAAGGCTGATATGTCAGAGTTTCCGAATGGGCAGGCCCCATTGATTTTGGGCTGAAGATAAAATACCACGACCGTTGTATTTGAAGTGCTGACTTATTAGGTCTTTTTGAAAGTTTGTGTCATATATATATCTTTTTCTCTTTACACAAAAACGTTAGTTCTCTTAGTTGACGCGGCTCAAACCACGGGTTATTGTCGATGCTAACGACGTTATTTCTACTTATATGTCTGTTGTTATCATGATTGTACTGACCAGTTGATGAAATGAATCAATTAATTGATTTAATCCATTTTTATTAATCCATTCGTATAAACACTTGCAATGATTGAGATTAATATTTGAAGTGAGGAGTGGCGACAAGATTTTGTTATATTGGAATAGACGTGATCATTTTACCTGACAAGTTACAGCCCCACGCACAGAACAAACTTACAGCTTGTGACACACATAGATGGATCCCACACAATGTAGCCTAGAATCATCTTGGTAATATTTTTTCCCAGTTTGCCATAGAGGTGAAATTGTCACGTTAAAATAATCTAGAATCATTTTGGAGCACAGCGACGACAATGAGAAACAGGTCCACTCATTGATATTTGGTTGTAATACTGGGGCAGGGTGTATATTTCTCTCCAGGTCTTAAGGTTTTGGCCTCTGAAGGTATTGGGTTTGGGTTTCAATTTGTCTGATCATTTGTCTGGTACCTTAATTTATAATGCATGGGAGGGGAAACGGGGTAGCCATTTTTTTAACGGTATGGGACGTGTTTTCACAGCCACATAATGTGGACGTTTGGGATTGTTGATTTTGACACGTACGCATATTGATCAATATATCTGTGTTCATCTTCATCACCATTATCATTATCAACAGCCATGATATGGCCCTGGTTATTGCACCGGCGTTAAACCCTATAAACCATCTAACTGATCATCGCTAAGCTGTCATATTCATATCATAAGTAGACTTACTCAAAGACGAGGAATGTAACTTCAAAAGAAAACAGAAAAGAATAAAAGTAACTACAAGAACTACTCTATCATGTCTGAAGGAAATTCTGTATTTGACATACATTGCGGGTTGAATTTACTTGATTTTAATTAGCTTCTATCGTGAACAGTGGACGATATCCAGGAAACATACAATGTACGTTATAATTACATTATGAACACGTAATTGAAATAATCATCTAGTTCCAGTGTGAGCTACATTCTGTGGTCATATTTATTTGTTGTAAATGGAATAATAATCTGGTACATAATTACTTCGTATATAAACCATGTGTAATAACCCGCCAGTGCAATTTAACTTGAAATGCATTATGTACTTAGTTAATGAATACCAATGTTGTGGGTTAACATACAAATCAATAGTGACTTTCTTCTGTTGATACAAATAGCGAACTTAAAGTTCAGTGCAATTCGAATGATGGTGATAGTGATTTTTGATTGTCCATCCCAAAAGGAAACAACTGATGCTGAATGAATATCATGATGAACTTATCTTTTCTGTAAAATAATACGATCCTACAAAACAACAACCATCATTTCTTTTAGTTTTTCATGGTATGGGGCCGGTGTTGATATTCACATCTGGCTAAGATATATGTATATGTAGTTTTTGTAGTCTTTAAATTGTATAACAAACAAATTTGTGGAAAACTGCAGATGCATTGTGAGGGGAACCATCATAGGACACATATGAGAAGGCTGCTGTATGTAGGCTATTGAGAAGACATACTTGAATACAGTTGGTGCTCTGAGTCCAGAGAAGACATGAACATTTGAGGTCTTGGCTGGACGACTATATGGTACTGCAAAATATATTCACAATGAAGACATGGACAGTACTTCATGAAATCAGTGAAAATTTGAAATTAAGTACATTACACTACAATTCTAATACTGCTACGATGGAAGAGAATTCAATTTTTTTCAAAATGAAACCCATTCAACACAAGACGATAAAAACAAAAATGTTGAGTAACTCAGACTAACAAAACACATTTGTCTGATCACCTTGATACCCACAAAGCTTAACCCTTTCGCGACCGCTGCTGCCATTTGGTAGCACCGTAGAAATACCGATGCTGCCAGATAGCAGCACCACGGGAAAACCGCTTCTGCCGAATGACAGCACCATAGAAAAAATGGTGCTGCAAAATTACAAAGAATTAATTGAGCAATATTCATGAAATCTTCACACAATGTAGATATGACAATATTTTTATTATTTCTATTCAAAAGAAAATATTTATAATAATATATTGTATTACTTAATTACAAACACGAATTATGAGTTTTAACCATTTTCTGCCAGTCGTCTAGGGGGACAGATAAACTACCACCAGCACCAGTCCTTAAAGCTGAAATACGGGAAATATTCTTAATGATAATTTAAAAGAATATAACGCCGCCCTCTCACTATGTGAGAGGGCGGCCTGTGTGTGAAGCACCTGCCCCAGACCGCTCACGCCGTCCCCATGTTGCAGTCTGCGCTGTGTGGGGGTATAAAGGACCCACACTCAGGGGCATGGTGGTCAGTCCACAGGGTGGGAGCGACAGGTGAAGTATGGAGGGTAGATCTTGTATTACATGAATTCACACAGAGGGAATATATATATATGTATATATATATAATATCACCTGAACATAGCTATTATAGATAAACATACAGATACATGGATAGACAGACATATACAGACATACACTGACAGTCACATACACACAGTTACATGCACTCACAAAATGAGATGCACAGACAAAGAAACACAGATACACATTCAGATATACAGAGAAACACATGATACACATACACATACATACCTTCCCTCCCTCCAAAAATAACATGTTTACAAAAAACCTATATAAGACCAGTACAATCATGACCCTCATGTCATGGCTCACTGCCCTGCCAACTTTCTCTCACCTGGCCTTGCAAAATACAGTGAGATTATCCTGTGTAAATACAGATACACAGATACAGGTACACAGATATACACATGTACATAGATATTGAGCATATATTGTATTAGTTACCATGTATTCTTGTTGTGGTCATTGCAGTGTCTATAGTGCTTGTCATAGTGGGTAATCAAGGCTCTGTGTGTACACTGCTGAGTGTCAAACGTGACTGACTGCTCACAGCTGTCTAAGTGTCAGTTTTATAGCTCAAGTCTCACTAGCGCCGCCGGTAACGATGTCCTAACACCCTGCCCATACATTACCATTGGAGCAGAGCTGTCATAGGCAACCATTGCCTCAAACTTGTCCAGTGTACCTGCACACAAGGCCTAACAGTGTGCCACGCTACTCCCAGTGAATAAATGCCCTTGGTAGCCCTGCCGTGCGCATGCTTAGTAATGTGCAAAGCGGGGTTTAATCTTTTGAATTAATTAACAGAGCTTAATTGCTTTATATAAGCTTTAAGGGAGTAGGTCGGTACCAGGCACCGGTATGGAAAGGGTTAATAAGATGCCTGATGCGCTGCTCCCAACAAATTGTAAAGCCTAGAGGCCTATACTAACTATGTGCAGATGTACTAGGTACCACTTTGAGTCAAGAACTTAACTGATTTTAATGACAGATTTTTCAGCTTATATACACACACCAGGTGTCATCTTGCTACAGGGTGAGCTTGTAAGCTCTGTGCTGTGATTGGCTGTTGAAGCAACAGCCAATGAGGATTGGCCATCCTCCTTCTGGTCTGTCACGCAAGCCAGGAGGCCCGCTCAAGTCACTAACAACTCAGGTGTCATGTCAGCATGCCCTGCCCCGGTGTGGCCAGACCGGGAACTAGAGCGAGTGAAAATGAGGGATGACTAATCTCTTCGCATAGAAACCAATATAATTGATCACAAGAGGGATGTAGAGACTGGAAGTTTACATCAGGATGGTTTTGTGAACAGGCGGCCACGTAAACTACTTGGGCTTGACGCTCCTGTATAACTATGTGTCAACCTCTCATGGTTTATGGCCCCTGTCCAAAAAACCATGGATTATTGTCTATATAATTCTACATATGTATAAATCTTCACACAAATATGTTTCCTAACCCAGTATATTAATCATTTAGACAGCAAGCTTTCAATTCTTGTACTTTTACCACAATGAATACGTTTCTTATTCTTTTCTTTGCCCTTTTATTGTTCATTAGCATATGGCTTTCTCTCAAATACTGCAGCAATGGGAGTAAGAGTTCGACAAACAGAGACCAGTGCTGGCGTCGATGCTATCATGATGGGTGTGACACATGTGAGAGGTAACCAAGGTTTGCTGCCGTTATCTTAATGTCTAAATATTACGCCCTTAAAGCTGAACTATGTCATGTGCCAGGCAAGTTATAAGCCATGCATTAAACTTACCCATCTTACAAATACAGACATTTGGATTTATTGGCTCAATTTGAAGCAATGTGTGAGCTAGATGGTCCAGTCGTGTAATATCACACGGGGGCACCGATTGGGAATTACTTGGTTGATGGAATCATCTTCACTACTGAATTTAGATCAGCTTTAATGGTCGCATGTTTACCCGATGAATACTGATACAGGTGAACAAAGTTAATGTAATCATAGTGCACGAGGTTTTCAACTATTTAGGTTATACATCACGGAAGGATTATTAGCAAGCTGCAAGCTCTGCGAAACAATTGAGAAATGACCCAAGTACTAGGGATTTTACTCCATTCTAATCGATGAATGGACCGATGAATAGGAGAAGATGGGAACCAGCAGGCATCACAACTTGGAGTTAAAGGTAAGAAACGTCATGGGGCTTGGAGGTGAATATTAGGATTTAGATCAATCCTCTGAGGTCTTTATTATATTTAACATCCCCGGGTTCATGCGACTAATAAGATGACACATTTTATGGATACTTTACGGTGTTATGTGGGACATAGTGCTACTGTTGATGTACATCGGAGTCTCATTTAAACGTCGGCGAAATTGAGGACATTACTCATCAGATATCTGTGAAAATACTCATTTATTCAAGTGATCTAGCTAGTTATGTGTAATTCGTACATTATGAAACCAAATGGTGTGTTCCACCAGAAACACATGCGGCTTTGCGGCAGCCGTGTGGGGGTTGTGCAATCATCAATTTATTAAGGTATTCCGGTTTCACCTCTATTTCCCATAATATGATTCAACTCCACCATTTCATATTTGTTGTTAAGTGACCAGCTCTTCAGACATTAAAAGGTCTAATCTTACATAGTGAATATCGGTACGGTGGAACACTCAACGGCTGATGCCATACCGCGGATGAACAGCCAACATTCACTAAAACCTAATCAAATAGCTTGTGTTGGGTGCCAGAAAACGTCACCCACACGGGCGCCACACGTTGACTTACCCCAACAGTCTGTGGGTTTGCACACTATTACATGTTTGGAGGACATCCGACCATCGACGGTGGTGGTGGAACCGGCCATTAATTGCCCCATGTGATGATATGGAGATGTCTTCTTTTTTTCCTTCCTGTCAGAATATTCCAGATCTTTCTCTTTCAGACATCCTCATTATTCATTTGATTCGATAAAAGTTGAGTGAACTTGACTGTACGTACTGTATGATTTACCTGTCAAGAGTGGGTCGACCCAGTTATCACTCACATGCTCCAATACTTAGGCTTGAAGCAGTCTTATATGTCATAGGAGAGTCCTCTTGGCTATCTGTGATATACATACCAGCTATAGTTGTTGAATCCTTCACACTGATGCTTGCTTGAAACTTTCCTAGAAGGGGAATAGGTACCTTTGAATGATATGCTTGGATGATTAAGTCTGGCTTTTGACATGCAGGCTTCATCTTCAGCTTATCATTTGCATCTCCATCAATGATATTGATGCCAGCTTATACACACACCATTTATCTTGTTGCACTTACTGCATCATTTACCAAATGCAGGGCAGTGTTGTCACCTCTCTCTATACTCACAGCTTGTTGTTCTGCTCGTTTCATAAATCTCCCTTTCTGCAAGAGTTGTCCTCATGATCTTCTGTTCTCAGGACTGATTGAGCTCCCATCCAGAATTCATAGTTAACATACTCTGTGTTGACCAGAGGCTGGAAGTACCCCTTCAGTGCCTCTTGCAACAGAGTATAGACTTTTTGTACCACAGCATCTTGCTGTTGACCATCTTGTGATTTCTGACCAACTGGCTGTTGAGCAAATGTTGCAGCAGGTGGTTCGGGAATATCAAGAGTGTCATTGATATCTTCAACATCCTCACCAGCATAAAACAACAGAAGGCTCTCCTGCCTAGCTGGATCAATGGTACCAAAACCACATACTGTCTCCTGAAATCTTCTTTTCCAATTGTTCGTTCTGATTCCTTGTTTGGCACATCAGACAAGTCCAATGGTGGAAGGGTTGGTAAAGGTGTAAAGTGAGCCTTTTTCAGTACCTTTTGATATAGTATATGTTTACACACATAGTTCAGGGTTCTGTTATCAACACACATTCACCCTAATGCTAGCTTGATGATAGGTAGCAGGCAGCGCTCACTCGATACAGATGGGGTAGGCAAGGAACAGGTTGTACCACCAAGCAATTTTTCACTGAAAATAAAATCACTATATATATTTTTTTTTCTCAATCACCTGTCCTACATGTTCTCTCGGATTTCAATTCCATCTTTATTGCCATTAATGGGGGTGGGAATCCAGCAGTGTTTGTTTGTTTCACGGAAGGTGGCGCGACGTGCCGATCCTTACTGTGTAGTGATTCCGGACAACGCCGCACACGAGAGTGGCGCGGCGGAGACCGGGATTACGTAACGCTTAGTATATATACTCAGTGTTCACAGTAGGTCGACGGGCTGTCCTCGCGCGTCTCTTCTATGGAACGGACCCTTGGGCCCTCACTTTGCAGGCGGGTTCTTGTAACCTTCCTGGTGGTTAGGCGAGTCTTCCGGATTAGCCTATCCAGCGCTACCTAGCACCCATGTGCTAGGGTACTGTACTTGTGGGGAAGATCTTCTAGATCTTTCCGGGAAGTAAGTGATTAATAAACATCCCTGTTTATTAAATGACGTTGTTGTGTTATGTGTTATTAGGTCTGTGCAAACTAACCGAAAACCGAACCAACCTACGTTGAGTGCGTAGGGTGGGATCCTACCTGGAACTAGCATTCCGGATTGGGGTCATCCAACCTGCTAGACAGGCGGCGACCACCACAGTATTATTGTGATGTGTGTAAGCAGATGGAGATGAATATCAATTTGAGAGAATTCACAAACAACCTTTTGATCTCATCCTGGCTCTATTCACTCTAGCACTGCTCTCAGTTATCACGCATATATTATGCCAAAATTCCTCCAACCTCAGACAGCCTCTGTGAATGCACCACAGAAAAAACCCTTCATGAACTTCCAAGTACTCCACTGATCCTATAGACACCTCTGGTTCAGGTATATACATCTATGTCATGGCTAAGTAATATTGGTTTTTATGAGAAGATAGTATTCATCAAAATTGTCTCTATTTATTAGTAAACAAAATGAGAATTGGAACAGTAACCATCTTTGATTTTTCTCCTGCCTCCCTGATGTTTACTGTTCAGCTGCCATCCTTTGAATGGCATATTCATCCCCATTATTGCTCGCTCTAGTTCCTAACCTGCCCACATGGTGGAAGGATGCTCTAATTACAATGACACTCGGAGTTGTTAGTGTCATGAGTGCCAACAAAAGAACAAGACTAGACATCCTCTGATGGCTGCTGCTTCAGCAGCCAATCAGAGAGCAGAGCTCACAAGCCAAGCTTGCAGTACCTCACCCTTTATGTTGTATAAAAGCCCTCTCGTTTTTCAATAAGATAAGTCTTCTCTTGACTCATAGTTGTACCCTGTACTACTATGTCCAAGTTGTGACTCCCTTATGCCTCTGAGGTCCCGATGTGCTCCGATATGCGCTATGATGCACTCCTGATAACAAAATCTAAATCGTGTCAGGTGGTCACATATAATGGGGGCAATTGATCAACTCTCTGGGATTAGGCTCCAATGCAAAACGGGTGTTTGCAATTTGGTCCCGATGTAAAAGCTATATCGCAGGGTGTCTATAACGTTTAATCATGATTAAAAGTCTGTGGCTAATTGGGAGTATCACAGAGTATTCTGCCAGGAAAATCTTTCTCACGTGTCAGAGAGTGATTATGAAATTTTGGAATTAGATAGATGATACATGGGGCCGTATGCAAGGCAAATTTGGTGATCTTTGATCGATATATTCTTAGATTAATTTCTCAGATCGATAATTTCTTAGCTTGACTTTGAAACGAGCTTTTAGTGTCTAAAGATGAATAGAAATACTTTCAAGGTGGTTTGATATAAAACGGACTAAGGAAAAGTATGGATAATGACAGAAGAGTATGATGTAATGTGATGAAATGGTAAAGGTTACCTTATACCTCAATAATAATATCAAATCAAATTTATCGTAAAGATACATTCCACTATTGATCGATCAATAATCTTACAATTATTGATCAATCAGTAATCTTACAATCATATGGTTGTTTGGATTTTTAGCACTGTAAGGGATTATCAGAAAAAAAAATCAAATTCTCTAAAGAGGATAGACCAGAACATCAAAAAGGGAAAACCAGCATTACTTTTTGCAATCAGTGTAGTGGCTATCGAGGTCTGGGAGAATAATATTGATGAATGGTTGTATTGACTCCATCACAATAAAGTCACTTCTCTAATCTCATTCAAGCTGGTAACTCTAGAGGGAGAAATATAATGACAATAATGAATGGTTTTGTATACAAGTGGCTGTATACCACGAAAGGTTGGAAAAGTATGGATTAAAACAGAAGAGTATGATGTGATGTGATGGCATGGTAAAGGTTACCTTATACCTCAGTGATAATATCAAATCAAACTTAACGTAAAAATATGTTCCACTGATGATCAATCTTACTCCTGAAGTTGACGGAGGCTGGTATAGGTGAAGATTTATTATCATGGTTCACCTTGTATCTCAGTGACAGGTGGTGCCATACAGAATATGGTGACAACTCTTCCAGTCTACAAAGAGTCAATTATGGAATGCCACAGGGTTCCATGTTTGGCCCGCTGTTATTCCTAGTTTATGTGAACGATCTATCAACCCCAGCTTGTAACACTTGCTCTATAATGTATGCAGACGACTTGGTTGTTGTATCCAGGGACCGAAGTGTGAAAATGGCAGAGAACAGGATGCAAGAAATTTCCAAAAATCACCAATATACGTGGGTATTTCAATATGGAACTCAATGGAAAAAGAATGTCAGGCCACATGTGCGAAAAGGGTATTCTTAAATAAAGTTACTGCGAAGGTCAACATTTTTCTATAAAAAAAAAGAAGAAGAAGAGTATCTAATTATTAAGACTAATTTAGATAAATGGTACAACCTCTCAAAAACACAATATAATCTAATCATTTATATACACAGAACGAGTCGCATATCAATTTTGGTAAAAGTAATATAGAGGGTACTATACTGTGGGCATCAGAATAGTATACACCCCATCGAGATGGAGAAACAACATTGTATATTATCATACTTTTCATATTTTTGTATCTCAATTTTGTATTTTTGTATTTCATTTGGTATCACAAGCCTGAAAGAACGACGCATGTATTGTCGAAAGCTTTGTGTAATGACTTTTTTTTTAAAAGAGAGGAGTAATTTTACTGATCAATCAGTAATCTTACAATTAGATGGTTGCTTTATAATTTAACACGGTAGGGGATTACGAGGAAAAAAATCAAATTCTGTAAATAAGATTGACCAGGATATTAAGAAGTGAAAACCAACATTACTCATGTGTACCTTAAGTTTTCTTAAATCTGTGAATCACTCTGACTCATGAAAGAGCCCAGTTCAAGGGTTTACTGATTGAGGCACAGGCGCCAACTCGTCCTGCAAGTAATTCTCCCCGCATTGCCCAACGTTGTACTTCACAAACATGAGGTCACCGAGGCTCTAATTTGATTTCCCGACCGTTGCGTCAGATCCGGTGGGATTTCTGCTAACGACCAGAACACACAGACCAACGGACCCTTCCGAGAATTCCCAGGAGACCTGAAGAGTCCTTCTAGGATTTCTTTTGTGTCAACACTCCGTTCTAGTTGGACTTAAGCGGCTTCTAATCCGCACGCCCTTCTCGTTTACCTGTAAACACGTACCTGTAAATCTGTGTGTGGCCTATACCTGCCTTCACCTGCAAATAAATTATGACGTCGGTCGTCCCATGCCCCGCCACATAACCCGATAGAAACTAAGGTTTCAGATCCTGAATGCGATCTTCTATGTATATACGTTTACAATAAACACGTTTTAAATAGATATTTACCATTATCTCAGCACTGGTATTTTCCACCATAGACTTGATATTGATATCCCGTACTCAACGCCATTGGTAAAAGAATACTTAATGGGTTATGATGTCACAAACATTAGCAAATCAGTCAGTGATAGGGATGGGATAAAATCTGAACCACACTCGATCCATAGCTGCTGAAAATATGTCATTTGTTTGGGTCTGCCATATAATCTCACTTGGTTTTGCCTTGTGGGGTTACTCTGTAATCAAAACTCATCACAAAACTCATACATGGATCTCGATTCAGTTCCTTCTGATTATCATCGACAGAAGGTTTATTCATGGACACCACTAGGGAATATTCATCATCATATACAGTAGAACCCCGCCTAAGGGGGACCTCGCGTAAGCGGGCACCCCACATAAGCGGTCACTTATGCTCGGAACGGAAACGTCCTCATCTATTAGATGTTTAAATTAACCCCGCGTAAGCGGTCACCCTGCATAAGCAGACAGTTATTTCGGAACGCTACGAAAAGGCCTAAAACTCCGTGTAAACAAACACCTCCGATGGACACCCTACCAAGAATAGACTAATCTGTGTTTTTGTTAATGAATGTATGTGTGTATATTCACAGAAAATACATTTTGTAAATCAAAGTTGAATAACTTCGGATCCAATTAAGATATTGGGAAATGGATTTCAGATAAATCGTCACCATTGTCTCCCCTACAAACCGGTATAAAACAATTGCATATTACCCAGGGGAAACCTGAAAACCCCGCGTAAGGGGTCATCTGGCGTAAGCGTGCACTTTGGCCCTGAACAGAGGCTTCCCGCTTACGCGGGGTTTTACTGTTCCTGTGAGCGTATCTCCTACATATATATACCACCCGCTCCTACCTATGTCGTAATCATGGCCGCACGTTAACATATTGATCACATACTTCCCGCTAACTACGGCATCGGGATGTGTGTGATCAATGATTTTACCGCGTACTTTTGACTTACATAGACAGTAGGCCAGTTTCTGTATACTACATAAATCATAGCCCTGAATGAGTAAATTCCCTGTAACCCCGTAGTTGAATCCTTTTATTTTTGTAGTGAATATGCACAGGCTATAAAAATGAGATAATTCCAGGTGACATTCTTAGTTTTGAATGCACTACTGTTGTGCACGATTATATTATTCCCCCGTTCCCCTAAACCAAACTACCAGCTTACATATATGTGAGCGTGTCATATGTACTAGTTTACAAATAAAAACACCGTCAAAGAAGAATAGTAGCATTAACGTATGATCTTTTCAATGAATACAATTGATGAAAAGCACTATAACCTTCCTGTGGGTTGACTCTTCCTTTTTGAATACGTCTATTTAAGGGAAACCCATCCCAGGCTGATACTGGAAGTCAATGGCGTATGTAACAGTGATTTATACTCAATATTAGAGGCATTTCCCGGATCATCTCCAATCATATACACATGAAATATACCATAAACTTTAATACAAGCTACAGTTCTGCTGCGTATTGAATGAAAGATAGAGAGTCTGACTGTATTCAGTTATAACTTCCAACACCCAAGGACGTTAACGGGACATGTGGTGTATGTTATTAACTGCCTCCTAAAGTGCAAGTCTGGGCGGGTCCGGCCCTTTGTTCGGGTGATTTAGGGAATGCTTCCCGCTATAATGACGTGCCTGTGATAATAACCGTGCATGTGTACACTCTGAGGCCTTACAGTGGTATACACGTAGGACCACCGGAGGACACAGCGCTACCGCTACTCTTATTCACATGTTTCCCACACCCGGAGGTGAAGGCTGAGTAAGCTCCATGGTGTGCGTCATTTACCTAGATCAGCGAAATGTGTGATATATATCTGGGCTAATTCTGGTGACCAACTTCAAACGGCTCCACACACAGAAGACATTCAGCACTGACAATAGATAATACAATACACTTAGTTTCTAGTTATTAGTGAAACCAGTCTGTTTATCATTGGTATATATATATCTGGAATTTAACAAATCACGGACTACTTTAAGCTGGACTTGATTCTAGCTGGCGGGTGATTGACACAGAAAGAGGAGCTTGATTGGCGTTTGGGATTTACTGGACAGGTTTATAAGGGTTTGCAACCAGCCATAACACTAGACCTTCGGATTGGCATGAAGTCTGAGGACGTGCTCTGCAGGGGAGAGCTCTATTACACGGGTCTAACAGATACGAGGAGATAAGAGCTATAACCTACCTGTACCCTTTATATAAGGGTCTGTATATGGGCTAAGAGCACATGCAGGATCGGACACTTAAGTACCTTAATTTCGGCAGCATTCTTTCAGAGCTGGTGGACGAGGCTTTATCGCTGTAGATACCAGCGTGTTCCGTATCCCACCAGGGTGTCGTACAAAGCACTCCAGAACCCAGACTGTGACCTCCCCGGAGCAGACGACATTTCGCTTCCATATGATTATCATAGAAATCAGAAGCTCATTCATTTACGTGAAGTACATATAGCACGACAGTACTCTTCATCATATCACGTAAACTACACGTAGGTACCCAACTAACACTGGAGGGAAATACTGATAAACTGTCAACCAAACATCAGTGCAGTTAACCTATTCAACATCCAGCTCAATCCTCGCTAACACAGACTCGACACGATGGCGGAAGTGATGAGCCCCCAGCTGATGGTCGGGGAGAAGCCCCTCCGGAAGGTGGCGCGTCGGAAGGTGATGTCTCTGGGGAAGGCGATACGCTTGACTGACCCCACCCTGGAGGAGCTGCTAGCAGGCGGGATTCTCCAGGAGCCCGGGCTAGAAGCACTCAGGGTAAGACAGAGAGATGCCCAGCACATTAGCTCTCTCACTGTTTGATCATATTCTCTATTATTCCATATTAAAGCCAAAGCATATTTTTTGTATACAGCAGCGACCGACCGCAGGAGATTTGGAGTTAACTTTCTAGTTTACTTTGTTTCAAGTCAGTAATACCTTTCCAGTTGATTGATTGGCCAAACCAACCCCTGTGTGCACCGCTAATTCAATCCCTCTCACAACACGAAACCTAGAGTTTACGTCTGTTCAATATGCGCATATGTACAACAATGCCCTCCAATTTGCGTCATACTTCCGTTGGAGTTCCGTTTACGCATATTTTCGCCACAACCCGAATATTCCGATCTCTGTACCTAGGGGACACCACTGTTGTTTTTATTTGATTTGCCATTAATCATCCAAGTCCGTATTGTATGAAAGATCCAATCTTATATCACCAATTTTGATAGTAAAACCTTTCTAAAACCCGAAGGAGTATCATTTGATTAATTGCAAATAATATATCACATATTGTGGTGTTGGTGCAGTTGTGTCTACAGGGGACTGTGGGTAAACCTTTTATTTCTTATCTATGTGTAGATGATGTATATACATGCACGTTGGCAGCTGTATATGGCTATGTATATACTTATGTTTGTGATTGGCGACCAATACAGACATTACGTGCACACAAACAGACGTAAATTATATTGTTTATGCTGTATACATCATAGTCGTTAGCTTTGGTCACAAGGCCAGGATGAAGAGAAAGCATTAAAAACTGGACTTTCTTTATCGTTGGGCGTGGGCCACACGGTCATATACATACGCTGCCTAGGTTAAGGAGAGGTAGATATACTTTCAGCTTGATGCAAAAACTATCCCTTCTTTGTTTTCGTCCCCACTCTCTGTCAATACCTAACTGTTAGAACTAGGGGCATGCCTAACTGACCAATCATTTATAGAGACCGAAATACCCCATTGACCCACTAGCGCTTGGTTTATTTGGATTAAAGAAAGGCAGTTGTAGCAGTGGTAGGGTGACGGGATGGAAGTGAGTTACACAAAATGACCCATATGTAGACAGAATAAAACACAAAGCTTTAAAGCTTTGTTTGTGTAATTCCATGCTCATTTATCATTGATGAATATGCCATTTGTTACTAGTTTTATTGAGCAGAAATACACACCTAAGATATTCTTCTAAAAGTTAAAGATGTTGGAGAGGTTACATTGCTGCAAAAACCTCACCCTTTACTATCTGCATGCTAACACTGTGACACTGGGAAAGGAGCAGAGTGCCAGTCTCCCAGTGTCTTAAAAGCATGCCCAGCTGACCATGCCTAGTCACTGAAATGATTGGAATACCACCTTGACCCACTGGTGCTTGATATATTTGATCCTAGATAGGCAGTTGTAGAAATGGCATGTTTTTATTAGGCACGACGTAGTGTTACAATGTCATCTGTTTTGGAACAGTGTTTTTTTGTGACATCCATTAGACTGGATTACAAATGCAGGTTGACAATGGGTCATAGACGAGCAGACTGTCACATATTGACATACAAAACTACCTCAAATTGACTCATTTCTTTTATCTGATTCTGGGCGCCGAAAAGACATAGCTCGGTCTTATTTTCATTATTTTTGCATGCTATTTTCCTGACGCCAGGATTTCACAATTGAGAGGTCTTCTTGTAACCGGTTTATGGCCGAGGCTATGGACTTATCAGATTATAAAGTACTAGGTCGTCTTTTTGAAAAATTTAAAAGAAAAATGTTATTTCTGAAAGAGTAAAAGAGAAGTGCTCCAGGAATACTGCCTTGTGGCACCCCGCTTTGCACATCCAATAAATCTGATGAATTGCCAATATATACCCTCTGTTGACGATGTTTTAAACAACTTTAAATCAATTCCCCCATTAAAGACCAGTTCCTAGCAAATCCAATTTACCTAACAATTTTGAACGACTGACTCCGTCGAAGGCTTTGCTAAAATCAACATACGCACAGATGGAGAAACACCCATTATCCCGTTCCCCATATAGATCCTGAACCAATGGTAGATGGTACCTTTACCTGCCCTTAACTCATATTGATGATCATCTATTAAGCCATCAGATTCTACATATGTTGTAATGTCCCTAAGAATTACCTGCTCCAACATTTGTCCAGCCAAGGGATGTAAGGATATCGGTCTCCAGTCAATCATATTTGATGTGCTGGGACCTTTCGCAATTGGTATTACTTCTGCTATAGCCCTTTTTTTTTTTAGGAAATATCCTCTGTCTAATGAGCATTGGAACATAGTAACTGTTTGATGGATTAAGAATGTGTCCTTAAGAATCTTCGCAATTACATTCTTTACACCGCTCGATTTAAAGACATTGATTTCACATATGATTTTATGTACATCCGTGAGATCCACCTAAATAGGTTTAGGGGGGGTTACAACATTATCGGTCAACAATTCTATTACAGGTCTAAAAATATCATCGTCGTTTTCCTGAGTATCAAAATTCTTCTCCATGGTCAAAAAGAATTCGTTAATTTCATCACATTTGGGTACATTACCTTCATGAACTATGATTTTATAAGGCATTGAGTTCGTTCCGGGACTGAATATATTTTTGATTCTACTTCACTTGACTGGGTGCAATTTGGGTTACAGATTATATTTATATTACATTGTACATCACTACATACATTTATACTTGTTAAACTTTGGAGAGAATTACATATGCACCTGTAAATATACAAATCTGCTGATTCATTCACGATTAGAAATAATCCCAAAGATGTCATAACACGGGATCGCCGGTGGGATCATAGATATCCTGACTTCCCAGGCGCACTGCCTGCTTGTTGTCAATCACACAAACCGGACCGCACTTGTTGAGTCATACCTTTGTCGGCAAGGAAGCTAAACATGCGGAGAGTGTAACTGGACGTTTGACCAAAATGAAATTTATGTACACATCATTCTCATACAGGTGGTAAACGAGTTCAACCTAGGCAATGCAGACGACTAAACAAGATCTACATTTACATTCTGAGTCATTGCTGAGATTGGAAATGTTTGCATACAGACCACTTCCACGGAGGGTCCTGCTATCGGGCGAGAGCCCACCAAGGGTTATTAAACTCACACTTAAACACGATATCCATACATTTTATAACGCTTAGCATAATGTTTAGACACCAGATTAAATCATGTCAGTAAAAGTTTATAAGGCACGGCTTACAAAATAAACACAGAGGTATAGGTATAGGTTGCCCCTTGTGACTTGACCCTCACATTACCTACCAAGGAAATCATTGTTTGGTAAAACATTTAAACAACTTCCGGCCGAGCAAGGAAACCAGTTTTGAAAAAAACTGAGCTTTACCAGTTTAAATAAAAGATTTAAAAAAACACTTCTGGATGAATTGCGTATCAAACGCTCAAAAGAACTAAAAATGGCAGGACTCAGAAGAGTTTGGACACAACATTGACCTTCCATTAATAGACCCTTGTAGATAATGACGATCATTGAGAAATCTCACGGGAAAATAATTATCTCTCCCAGATATCATACACAATAGATAACTACTTTCCCACGAGAGAGTTCTCTGCCACAGTCGGTCATGGAAACAAGTTACAGGTGTGGAAGATAGAGTCAGATACTGAGTCTACTAGAGGTGCAATGAGAGAATATAGCTTTACATTTGTTACCTCATGTGCAATCCGTCGGGCATAGTCTTTTTTAGCGTGGTCCACACGCTCATAAACTCTGCATAAAGGTTAGATCATATAGACCATAGCTTATTGCAAAAAAACCCACTACCCCTTCACTTTCTTTGTGCCTATTTGACAATGGGAAATGTGCAGTGTCTCAGTGTCTTGGAGGCATGCCCAGCTGACCATGACCGGTCTCTAGAGACTTAAATACCTCATTAACCTCACTGGTGTTAGATCCCAGAAAGGCAGTTTTAGGTAGTTTTGGGTGCAATTGGGTTACAGAAAATGACCCATAGACTAAATATAATCCTAACCTTCTAGTTGTTGTTTACTTATAATTGCATGATCACTCATCAAATATAGATACATGTATACTATTTGCCGCTATTTAGAGTATGCTTGGCCTATATACGTTTCCTAAACGTTAGAGTGCTCACATAGACTTCCAGCCAAAAAGGACTATCCCTTCACTATCTGTGTGCTATTCATTGTGATATTCTGAAAGGAGCAGAGGGCCAGTGTGTCAGGGTCTTAGAGGTGTGCTGAGCTGACCATGACCAAACACTTGAGACTGAAATACCTCATTCACCTTATGGTGCTTGATGTGTTTGGATCCTAGACCTAGGCAGTTTCAGAAAGGGCCAGTTGACAGGGTGCAAGTGGCTTACAGAAAATGATCCCATCCAAAACCTGTTGATTGTTATTCATTTATAATTACACGCTCATTCACCATTGATGAGCAAACCACTTGCTCCTAGTCTTGAAGGGATACACGAAAGTTGGTAGGGAAGACAAAAAGAATGGTCTCTCTTCAAGTTACTTGATTTATAGAATGAACTAGGGAAAAGAGAAGAAAGAGGAGAGAAGACAAAACTAAATTTTAGTCTGGCAGACTAGTACTTAATCAAATGGTCACTGGGTAGCCATAGTGATGTATAAAATGAAATTACTGTTTGTAAGCAACTGGATTATGTGTTATTAGGGAATGACAAAATGTGGTTAAAGGCCCAGCGGATGGTCATTCAATTTGATATGGGTTTGTAAATACTATATCTGAATTACACAAGTTTGCTTTCAGGGATTTGACAACCCTTTGCTATGCCTCATCTCTACATCAATAACATACAACTATGCACGATCATAATATGATACATGTATTTGGTATCCCTATGAAAGCCTATACGTTCATCTTTACTGAAATACACAAGAATATTGTCAGGTATACGACAGAAGGGCTCATCGATTTTATAAATTATGCAAGCTGAATCTAAGATTTTGTTATGGGGGGGGGGGGGGGGGGAGCCATACACTGAGACTATCTAAGAGCCCCCCCCCCCCCCCCTGTTCCTAACCCTGGCGAGTTACTATTACCTATACAGGTGTCGAGTTAATCAAATTAGCTCATGTGCCATTATGGAGAGTTGTAGCTGTTTCATCATACGACGTCTTTTTATCTCCTCTTTCCAGAAACTGAGAGACGGCGAGCGCATGCCGCAGCTCGTGGACAACCTGAACCTTGAGACAAACGAAGGCCGGCAGCACTTCCTTAACTTTGTCGAGTCCAAGTCGCCATGGCTACACGAAGAGATCATGGTGGAGATAAGGGCGGAAACGGGAAGTCTGCTCATCGACGACGCCGAGGTGGAGGACGCCTCCTTCCTCGTGCACAGACACTTCGGCACCAGTCGACGCTTCGCCGAGGAAGACAAACGCATCATGACGTCACTGGTGGCCACCAAGGCGCAGGTCACAAAGGAAGTGTGGTCGCGCCGTCTGGCGGCAGCCAAACAGGAAGTGGAGAAGCTGCGTCGGGAGATCGAGGAGCGCGAGAAGCTGATTCGGTCGACGAACGAGACGATCAAAACCTTCGTCAAGCGGAATGAGATTGGTCTGTACGACTTTAGCATGGACAACAGATCCACCAGCGAGATTCTCAAGTCGAGCAAAGAGCAGAAGGAGACGGTGGTCAACGATCTCGTCCGGAGGACCAACTTTGTCCTCCAGAAGTTCGCCAGAATTCTCCTCGACAGGGAGAACCTGACCAAACAGAAAGATGAATGTCTCACCATCCTGAAACTCGACGACCAACGGGCGCCGCTTCACGTCCTCATCCGGGACACCATAAGCCACCTCTCGCGAGAAAACGCGACGACCCGAGATCAATTGAAGGTGTTAAGGGTCAAGGCCATAGACTTGGAGGAGCAGTTGAACACCCGTGACCTTCAGATAGCGCAACTGCGGGCGGAGGTCAAGGAGCTGCGGTCACGCACCCAGCCCGCGACGACTGCCACGCCCCTGGCGGACGAGGCGCGCGGCGATGTGAAGGAGGTGAGTAGGACGAGCACGCCCAAACCAACCACGCCAGAGAACCAGTCACAAAAAACCACCACGAAGTCCCTCCCACCCATCCCCAAGACGAGATCAAAAAGCACCACCACCAATATGTGGCCCAGGGCACGAGAGGGCAAAGCCAAACGATGCCTGCTGGAGATGTAGGCTGTAGTAAATGGGCAAGAAAAGATTGTCCTACTGACATATATACATATTTTTATTACTATTATCATATATACTGTATACCCGTAGACATATAGAGGGATGCTAAAAATTGTGTATGCATGGAGGATGACAGTAGGAATAATGTTCATGAACAAGCAGAGAGACTCCATAAGATGTCCATAAGTAGTCAACAAACATGAACATCTCTCTGGTCTCACTTTGACTTAACTTAATGTGTGCCCCAAGTGTGGTGCAATGATCAAGCTTCATCTCAGATTACACCTACAACTAAATATATGTTGATATTTATGAAGCTGAGGTCCATTACTCTGATAAATGGTATACTAATGGTATAAATGGTATCCGTCATATGTGGAGGGCAATGAAAAATCAAATTCATAATTTATTTATTTGAGATGTTCTTCATGATGCAACGACATTCAAGAATATATTCGTCGTTATGTTCTTTTAATAAAATTATAATGTCTTTTACAATCTTTTCTATGAAGCTTCATTATTCAACTGTAGGTATACATATATAGAACTGCCATGTTGCTCTATTATATGAACATTATTCTTCATAGTAAAGATGTACATAAAACATTTGATAACAGACAACCAAATCTTGGTTTGTAGAAGCAGGCTTTTTCGCATTAATGATATATTTGTATTCATGTAATATAATACTAAAAAGGAAAATGTAGCAGGTATCAAGTTGGAATCACTGTTTTGATAATACATATTCCCAGATTTGGAGGAACATATAGCATGTATCAAGTTGGAATCACTGACTTAAGGTTTCTTAACTGATGATGTCCTCTGGTGTCCAATGCCTACAACTTGAGAACTGTGACCTTGACCCCTTGTACGTTTACTCATTGTATATTTGAAGGTATGTGGTGTCTTTGAGGTGAATAAACGTTATGTATAATGATTATTTTGAGAAATAATGGAATTCTACCTGTAATCATATCATATTACAGTCTACAGGGCTAAAACTGTTGAACCCAGGCAGGATTGCGATTGGGTGAAGTCAGAGAACTCTTAACTTTTTCAGATACTATCGGCAGGGTGTCAGAATTGGGACAGATGACAACAGATACTTTTAGGGTGATTATTTTAGGCCTGTCTTCAACAAAAGATTGTTACCAATGCTGCCAGAACCAGGCTGACGATAACAAAAGTGCCATCGTCCTGATGGAACACACCCTTAAGATAAATATGTAATGAAATGGCAATGTCAAAATAGCAATTTTGGATGTCCTGTTGGTTGAGTCCAGGTGCCCGGAGGTGCCAGAAGTCCAGTTGCAAGACTTACCTGTTGACATTTTCTCAGCCCTGCTCTGCTTTGAGCGCCATACAGCGGGAGGCAGGACCACCACAGCCTTATTTTCGTCAATAGGTGGTGTTGTATCTACTGACTTTGGAGAATCACCTCATCTCGGAGAATTGTGCTTTCCCTGACTGGACCTGACTTTGTTATGTCGTGAGTCCTTGCTGTCAAAAAGGGATATTTCCACATTTCAACAGGTTCTCCGCCTCTAGCCTCAATATCCGCTCCTCATCTGCAGCAAGAGTCTTGTCTGTCTCCGCTTTGAGACAATTAAAGTACTCCTCCCTGGACTTGACAAGTATGTCGCTGACCTCGACCTCTCTGTGTACATGTTCAAGGTGCTGTCTGTAATATGTTTTCTATGCCAACTACACAATAAGTGGACAATAATGTGTATTCTTTACCACTGTTCATTAATGATCATATTGTGAAATCGTCATGAAGTAATCATGCTTCCCTTGAATGTAAACTTACTACAACCGCTGCACTTCAAAATGTATGAGACCATAAATAATGTAACGGAAAGTACCGTTAGAATAATGGAACAGAGCAGCCACGCTGTTATATGCCAGTATTACTAAAATGATTAAAATAAACTTATCGGATTGTTCTCGTTGATGTCAATATTATACCTTGTTCCAATCAAAATTTGTACAGCAATACAACTGATACTGTATCCCCCATCTAAGTTATGAGTAATTACATTGTATTCAGTGCTAATGTAGGAACATGCCCGTTATGAATCCTAGGCCGGTCAGGGAACTTGAAGTACCCTTGGGACTTTATAACCTTTTATTTAGTTCAATTAAGGAACTTGTGTTTTATGAAACTTTATTAACATGAAATGTGATTTTCAGATGATTTCCTTTCTTCATTGTTGAACAGCATGGGTACGTAATCAATGGTAAAAAGAGACTTTGTGTCTGGTCGATGAAAGCCATGATGAAGTATGTATACAGTGGCTGTCCCTAGAGGCACCACTTTAACCGAGGTCCAGAGCTACAGTCCCCCATGGGCTAGTTTTCCCAGGGGACGATTCCACCAACCAGATTATGGCAGCACAGTCCACACCTTATATACAAATGATGTTCCGCCATAGTCCAACCTGAAGCATTGTCATCACCAATTCACGCCTATCATGGCGACGGTTGTTAGAACTCCAGCTGGCAAGATCTCCCTCAAAGAAGGAAGAGTAGATGCTGGCTTCACCTGCGCCCTCTACATACATAATGATGACAAGTAATCACCCCCGTTAAGGAGGTATGACTGAATCTACAAGACGAATATCCTATATTCTATATGTAGACATTTCCCTTTTTGATGGGTGCATCAGAAACGTTGCAAAGGCTTGAGGAGACGTTGAAGTGTTGCTCATTTAATCAACAAATCTTGACGTTTGCTTACTACGGAGGCCCTTCGTAAGCTGTCGCAAATATGTACATCTTTGACAATCTAGGAACAGTAATAGATATTGATGCACAATTTAGGGTGATATTTCATTTCACATTGCATATACAAGGCCCAATTAGAGAGTTACTAGACCTAAATCTAAGAGATAGAGGACACCTATAGGACATCGAAATCCCTCTTTTCTATTGGGTATCTAGCACATGATGGGACAGCCAATCATTTTACAGCTAATTACAGAGGATCCAGTTGCAACACATGATAAATACATGAAGTTATTTTTCACACAATGGATATAAGTATGTGTGAATACAACTACAGTAAATTCTGTCTTCGGTGAAAACATATATACATATATACAATATTGAACATGTGTATTGTGATACTACATTAGATATCTACAATATAGATTTGACATAGCCATTGTTGCCAGTCATCCTGTATAATAAATTTTGAAAATAAAATAAAAAAAGTGAAAAAGTAAAGAAATCACGGCAACACGCCTTGATCTTTGCTCGGTTTTCTCATTGATGACCAGAGCCCACTGATAAAGTGATACAATGATACAGCTCACTGATAAAGAGATAAGTATTGCATTTTTTCTTTAATTAACGCTTGTGGAGCTTCACCCAGACCCCTTCAGAGGGTGCTCTGATGGCTATGTTGTTCACCGGTAAAGGAACTTGGGTCTTCTCACAGCGCTCCACAGTGAAGTTCTTCAGGAGACGCACCAGGCACAGTTTAGCCTCCAGGAAGGCAAACCTCATACCCACACAGTTCCTTGGTCCCACACCAAATGGCATCCAGGCACACGGATGTCTTGCTGCCTTCCGCTCTGGCAGGAACCTGCAGAGACAGAAAGTAAAGTTCCAGTTTTCTTAACTACTGAAGGTAAGTTTCTTTAGTAATCAGATATGTATACAAAGGGTATATTGGTCTTATTGTGACAGATATAATCTGAACATTCTAGTTTATACTATTGAACACGGTCGTACATTCGGATACAGTACAATAGTTGTTGATCAGGAATAGGACAGTGGTTCCAGCTTGCTTTCTAACCTCTGGACAAACCCGATGATAGATAAGAAGTGCAGGAACCAAGTATACACACAGCCTCAGAAATTTCTCGATGGTCCATAGTACATCAATCTCCGACCAGATTCTTCATGGAGCTTGGGTTTACTTGCAATATGGGATCTCTGCGGGAAGAGTGCACTCACCTCTCTGGTACAAAGTCATGTGGGTCCTCGGGTCCCCAGTGTTCAGGGTCAAAGTGGACGGCCTCCATGTTGGCCTGCACGATCATATCCTTCTTTATCGTCACTCCTGACACCACACAGTCCTCTGTAGCCATTCGTGTTGTCGCACTGAGTGAAAAAAGATTATAACATCATGTGCCTGGTACACAGATATCAAGCAGTGTACATGTACATGTATGCTGGATCAGGTGAGCCTTCTCCTTCTTGATGGTAGTGCGATTTCATTTAGTGGAAAATAATTGATTCTAGATCTGCAGACTTTAAAAAAGTAGGACATTATAGAAAATATAAAAATGCTTGTCCGGAGATCCCTTAGGAGTTCCGGAGGCGTCCGGAGGCTTTCCTCTGAGGACGCTCCCGAGCCCACTAGGTGGCGCCCTGGTTCCGGAAATGACTTCAGAAGGACTCCCTGAGGTTCCCTATAAAAAATATACTCCGGAGATCCTCCGGACCTGAGTCGGACTTTCGACCACCCCCGGGCCGGCTCAAGCTATCGATCTGGACGGCACCAAGAGGTAAATCTGCATAGAGTATTCGCTAAAATATCTTATTTCTATTCATGAAGAAGTTCTATTAATAAGGAATTGTGAAGGTGACCTATTTAGAGCATGCTCGCTGACCATGTATACATTGCCTAAATCTTAGAGTAGTCACACAAAGACCTCCAGCTTATTGCAAAAACTATCCCTTCATTACCTGCTCGCTATTCACTGTGATATTGGGAAAGGAGCAGGGTGCAAGTGTCTCAGGGTCTTAGATGCATGTCCGATTGACCATGACCAATCACTCAGGACCGAAATGCCTCAAGACCCACGGGTGATATGTTTGGATCCTAGACTCAGGCAGTGGCAGAAAGGGCAGGTTGACTGGGTGCAAGTGGGTTACAGCAACGAGCCACTAGACTGACTGTAACCTAAATCTTTCAATTGTTATTTATTTATTTATAATTTCACGCTCATTCATCAGTGATGAACATACCATTTGCTCCTAGTCTCTAGTTGTACCCAGCATACGTATATTTATCACAATTGGGACACACCAAAACAACGGGGAATAGATGTCATTTAGGCACAATCAGTCAGTATCCTTATCATCAATTTCTTGAATATCATTAGAAACGCCATCTCATTACTTACCGTATGGAATCACAGCAAGTCAAGTGGTACAGAGTGACAAATTATATTTATTCGACGTTTAGTGAGGAGAATATAATTTATACAGCTGACCAGTACGTGTGAGACATTCGCTCACAGGTATATGATAATATATCAATCATTCAAACTTGGGGTAAGTCAAATCAAATCATATATTTATTTTAAATAGCTACATGACACATTGACGTCTACTTACATTGCCGCTATAGGGTACATACGAAGCACTTCACTGAGGACCATGTCCATATACGGTAGTTTTTGAACGGATCCATAGTCGGGTTCGCATGTCTGTAATGATAAAGACGACGTGAAGAACAGCACATCATATGAGAAATAAACCTTTCTGAATCAAGCAAGAAACGATCAATCAATCACACAAAATGAATACCTGTGAGGAAATACGTTCTGGATGTTGCATGTTTTTCAAAGTTACCATGTCCGGGGCTACCTGAGTAATTGCAATGGATCTTCCACTGGACGATTGCCTTCAAGCGCAATTGCCCCAAGGTTGGCTGCCCCTTGGAAATTTCGCACGGAGACAATTTACCCTTACATAGTAAATTATTCCCCTTTACCATGTTTGCCCATAGGACAATTTACGTTGAGGATAATTGCCCTTAGGGACAAGTAGCACTGGAATGAGTGCCCTACGACGATGGCCCATTGGGTGATTGCCATCCAATATGTCCACCTGTTTGACCAACTCGGATTCCCAGGCAAGCGGACATGAGGAATGTACAAATAATTAAGACATTTTGCGATTTATGCCATTTCTACTCTTGCTTGCAAACCACCTATGAATATCCTGATGGATGTCCCTTTACGAGTGTGCTATTGTGGTGCTATGTTTTTTAAAAATTGTGTTTTCATGCGTAATATTCTCTACTAGAGTCATAGGTGACAATTACATTCTTTGTTAGTAATTGTTAGTTTTGAGAAGTCAGTAAGTATCTCACTCTGTCGGGGAAGTGCTCATCCACCTCGGCCACCAGCTTGTTCTGAATATCTTGGTCCACGGTCATTACGTGGTACATGAACGCTAGAGCCGTACTGGTTGTTTCGTAGCCTGCCAACAGGAACAAGGCACACTGTGCCTGCATCTCCTGCAGAATAAAAATAAGAGAAGTTTGATTAGAGAGAAGACTGCAGCAATATCCAACATTCCAACATCTTCACGTCTAGGTTCTTGAAATCCTCCACACTGTAAGTATTTTGGGAATGCAAAGCTTTGGAAAGGCATCTTATCTTATAGAAAATATTTGTTGTGAAAGTAATCTAGTTTATCATCCCAATTGGAAGATTTATTCAGTTTATGTCACATAGGATGTAAGAGTACAAGGTACACTGTAGTACAAAGCATGTCGCAGAACAGAGAAAATGTTGGATGATTTAATATCTATTTCAAAGAGACCTTTTAAAAAAGTATTACTTTCTTATCTAAATCCTGTTAAAACTGTAAAATAAAGGAAATTTTCTCCTGTCTTAAGAATTAACTGAGATATTTTGGCATAACAACTGTCCTTATAAGATGGCATAACAACTGTCCTTTTAAGATAATTATGAGTGTATCAGTAAACACTAGCGACCTGGATCATACACGAGAAGACTATCAGCACTGACCTCCATTGAGAGTTTCTTTGCGCTGTGGCTGGCCTCTGTTTTGGTGGTGCCGTCACTTTCCTGCTCCTTGATATCACTCAGAGTGGCAGCGGCGTTTTCGTCAGCCTCGTTTTCGTCCACGGTCATGGTGAGGTCATGTGGAGTGTTCTCTAAACGGGCATCGAGCATGAGCTGCACGAAGTCCACGCGGTCCGACTGTACAAGACCAACAAGTTAACCAACATTCACATTACGACTCCGATTACGACTTAGGAAAAGGATTCAAATTACACTATTTCGGAAATGATTGCAATAAAAGAAATGAGGACAAATATGTTGTTCTTACATTTAGTAATGTTTGGTGAAACATTTTTCTTGACGAAAAACTCACTTGCACTGATTGGTATTCAGAAAATTTCAATATATATGTTGTCGGTATACTCCATTCATGATTATGGGCAGCTCCGTATACTACACTCACTAAACTTGTGCCCGAAAACAGATTATCTCAAGAGTTTCCTCGAGAGTATGCGAAATTTAAATGTATGCTTTGCCTTGTAGTTAATCATAACAGTAGGAAAATTACTATATTAGTTATTTCCGAGGAATATATTGTCATAACACTATTTTCAGCAGAGGACCAGATTGGTGCAAAGGCTAGAAAATGAATAGAGTTAGTGGAACCGCAAGCGACTGATTCAAAGATTACTTTTGTTTCCATTCGTGAAAGGAGAATCTTCTTTGCAGAGTGAAGAAACCATGTTCGCGGTAGGGTTAGAAAGGGTTGGATGTAATGCCAAATGGTATGGAAACCCTTTGGGAAGCAAACTGAAAGAGATAGATTGGATAAAGTAAGTTTTAAAACATACCCTTAACAAGAGGAAGCTATCAGTCAAGTTCTTCGCCTTATGTGTATGTCGGCCAACCGAAGTAAAATTTGATTAATTCAGTTTAATATGCACAATGCAGTAATTCTATCCATAGCCTATAAAGAAAATGGATACATGTGTCCTATCATGATAAGAACTATATGGCAATTTTAAAGGGAGAATTGTACAATACGTGTTGATAAAGCCCTCATTGTATGGATTTTGCATACCTTTTCTTTTTTATAGTTTATCATTCTGTTTACATTCACCAAGAATAACCTTTAACTATAAAAGACGAGGCTTATATCCAAGTAAGACTACACAAACTAACCAAGGTAAGTTTTGAACCAACATTCCCATATTTGTAAGAGCATTTCTGCTGTCAAGCCACCTGTCCATTGGTTGGCCTGGCCACCAGTATGTAAAGATAAGGTTTCAAAATCCCTATCGCCGCCAATATTATTGTTCTTTAGAAGAGATTGATCATCAAAATTGCCCATATCTACTTGTAAGGAAATGACTGAATTTGAAGATTCACAATTCTGGTCTCTTCCCCCTCCTCCAAAAATGTTGTCCTAGGGAATGGGCCAATCCTTACCTCTTCAAACTAGTCATGGGCTCTCTCTTCAAGCAGCAGACCCATCATTGCCACGTGCAATCAACCTGACCTACTATTCCTTATTGTGAGGCCTAGTTTAGACTACCAAAGTCGTGCATTGGGACGTCAACCTCGAGTTGTATCTATTATTGATCTTCACGAATAAATTAAAATCAGGATTGATGGACATACTAATAAGTCTGTCAGTATAGATCTCCTTTATGTTCTCCATTCAGAAAGGGATTACAAATCTGTTAGGGGTGTGTTTTTCCAGAGATCAATGGCTTTGAGCCTCGTTATCAATTGATCTCAAATCTGTAAACTGTAGCTCCATAAGTATTCATTGAGCACTTCATAACAGATGGATATTAAGATTTTTTAAAATACACATTAAAAACATTTCAGATATCCCCAATAGTAGAAGGGCATTCAACCACAGCCTTAAGTAAGACGTTATGAAAAGCTGAGTCCTGGCTCGTATTGATTCTGCTTTAATCAAAATAAGGCAGTAGGAAATATCAAGGTCAGAGAATAATTCACTTACTTGCAATTGGGATGAAAATTGTCATCATCCAACTACGTGTTCTCTCTTCCGTTATTTCAAAGATCTTGCGGACTTGTTTCAGGAAAATGTGATCAGGGTTGTTTAAAGCATTTATTTCAATTCCGAAGGCCACATTCGCTATGACGGTCAATGTCAGCTTCTGAAATTCTCTGAAAGAGAAGATTATTGATAAAAAAATCTCATGTTATCAAGCATACATTGAGATGTTTCACACCTAATCATACGACATGTTTCACACCTAAATATAAAACAGGGAATCAGCTCGAGAGTCAATGAATATTAAGGAGTCAAGTATTAAGATATGTCATTGTCATATATACCTATGGCTGGAGAGCAAGATAAAGACACCGTTATATACAAATTCATCGGATCCAACTAAATGAGGATTCTATATAGGCGTCATCAACCTGTTTCTACATGATATTTATTTTGGATAAACCAATAATAATGACAAATAGGTTGATGATTATTGAATAACAATAGTTCATATGCATGTATCCTTATTGTCCATACAGTAGGTATTTATATAGAACGTCCTGACCATGCTGTACAAGTCACAGAACCAGATGCTAATTTACGGTTTGTATGGACCGAGGCATTTATGCCGAGTTCCGTACAAACGGTAAATTATCATCGAGTTCTGTAACTTGTACAAGCATGGTTGGACGTTATTTATTTACTATATGCCCGAAATTTAAAAAAAAATCAATTTAATTTGGTAGAACAACCAATTTCTTAAAAAACGTGTATGGCAAGGTGGTCCGTATTTTAGTTTATTATATACCCGTGCACGAAACTGACGCCTATACTGTATGAAAGTATTATTCAGATATTATATGTATGTGCACAAAATTCAGTGTACGGGCACCGGGTGCGCGAAACAGGAAGCAGTTAGCTTGTTCCTGCCCGCATATTTCACATATGAACCAGCGAAAAAAAATGTAAGGCATCGTTTAAGTATCGACTAGAAGTATACACAATTAAAACCTGTGAAAGTGGTGCACAAATACATTAATAAATACAAAACATCGAGATAAAAAGTTAAAGATATAATTAAAACTAGCATGCCATAGCAAAGAACTTGGCAATAACGCCACGCAATACAAGGCCGACAGTCAGCTTGCAAAATATAAACAACCAATGACGTCACGACGTTGCAGGGAGAGTGATAGCGGAGGGTTGTAGCAGAGATTAATAAGCGCAAGCACCAGGGAAGTACAATATATCACAACGTGATGGTTACGTCGTTATTTCTAATCGGTCCCGTTTTGATAGTGTATTTCTGCAACAACCCGAGTTCAAGCCCTAGCGACAACGGGAGACACTGCACCGCTCCGCAGTTAGTGAATCGAGCGAGGCAGTGTGATAACAATGCGCTGGTTATGGACAGATCTCAATCTTTCTCGGAGTAGACCAGTCGGCAACAAGCTAAATATGGCTCACTCGCCCAGCATATGCTTTTCCCCTAGCCTTAATAAACTAAGACAAAGAATGTGGTAGGAGAGTGAGACGTTGATGACGTCACAGGCGCAAGCCTTGCTTTGAAGACGAGAGCGACGTTGTTGCGAAAACCAAGGTACGAGTACACGATTCTCTGCCCGGCGACTTCGACAATGGCGTTTAGGTAAATATTTAACTAATTCTAACGATTTGAGGGTATATAATAAAAAGAATACAGTCTAGGCTTCGAGTGACGTTGTTTTATACTTGGTCCTAGGTCCAGTTTTACGTCCTTCGCTCTACGAGCTCAGGACGTAAAACTGGACCTAGGACCGCGTATAAAACAACGTCCACGAAGCCTTAGCCAGTATTATGGAGAAACCAAACAAGAGTTAGTCATGTTGTTGTTTATCGCACGACGGCAAGATCGCATATTATTGCGCGAGGCGAAGCCGAGAGCAGTAATACGCGATCATGCCGGAGTGCGATGAACAATAACACGACTAACTCGAGTTTGGTTTAGAATTTATCCTACCCCGCCCGTCTAAATTACAGTAGAACCCCGCGTAAGCGGACACCCTCCGTTCCGGGCCAAAGTGTCCGCTTACGCGGGGTGGCCGCTTACACGGGGTTAAATAAACATCTAATATAGGGAACCGTTCCGACCAAAGGTGTCCGTTAACGCGGGGTGTCCGCTTACGCGGGGTGTCCGTTAGGCGGGGTTCTACTGTACTTCTACATTAACAAATGACGTCATTTGTCAAGTGTATCCCACTAGAGCGATATTTTTCATTTTTCTGAACTCCAGACCGAATACAGTGACCCAATGTTAAGCCCATGGAGTTTTTTATTAGGGGTAGGATAATCTCTAAATACGGACGAGCGGACCCTCCAGTATTTTTACGTCATATGCCGAAACGGTGCATATTTACAGTATACACAGCATGGGTATGTAGTAAAGTGGGATGTGGGCAGTTTAGCTTGTAAAGCTAAGATAGTGTATGTCAGATGATTTCCCCTCGGGTAAGATATACAGATAAGTCGGAATAGGAAATGCACATATATTATGACATTTCGATACACTAGATTATTGCCTGATTGTTATAGGGGGACGGATCCATCCAGTACATTTTGCGACAGTAACGACTTTTCACGGCTACCCAGCTATATTCGTGAACTGGCATACTGCACACTTTACACGTACATGTCGTATAGAATGCAGTTGAAGTTGCTGATCGGAACCTAGACGCGTAGTAATCATAGTTAGGTATGAGTATGGGTACTAATGTATGGATATTATGTTACCATAATCAAAGGATATAATCATAACATCATACATGAAGGAAAGGGAGGACATGTAAAATTAAAAACGTCTCCCATAAATGATTATATTACACTTACATGTTCTCATTATTATTCATTCGAAAGGAGTTCTTAACTATTGTCTTACCCATAAATATCGAAGGGTTTTTCTGTCTCTGCTCTTTGATTCAGGACCTCCAGGAGCTCTGTGATAGACTTGTGGATAAGTGGAGACATCTGTGGGTGATAGTAAAGTGCGAATCATATCAAAATATGTCTGGTCACACTTTGCTGCATAGAACCCAATTCAGGTGGACCCTTATCATGTATAACTGTATCCATATATTTTCCCTGACCATCTGAACCTTTTCATGATTTGCAACAGTTCTCGAAATGCCTAGCCTTATAAACTTTGTTAAGTGGCCTGAATAGGGTAGAATTTATGTATTTTAATCAGCATGATCATCTATAACCCATTATTCCTTAATCACTAACTGCTTATATTCTTGCATGATCCATATGTCTCATACTTTAGGTGCACAACAGGTAATAGGGACTTATATATGAATCAGAAATAACTTACGTGGATTTGTTATGATTCGAACATGTTCTAAACCAAATCTTTACACCAATGGCCAAACCATAATAAATGCTAAACTCATTCAACTTGTCAAATTTCATTTCTTGTGTTTTTTCTCACCAGCTCTCTCAGTGAAATATACGGGGTAAGGCGTAAGTGGTTATAAGGTAGACCAGACGGTGTCAAATTATACTTTACTGTACTACTTCTCAAACTTTGATCTATCACAAATATATAAAACAACAATTTTTGGATGTATGAAGTGATATTTTTCTAAATTCAATGTTAGAAGATCTTTGAGTGCATCTGGCTTTTATCATTGGAAATGGGAAAATCATTATCGAATCAGTAGACTCTGATTGGAATTTAGTAATACATGTAGTTGTAAATTCATTTCATGGGGAATTATTGGATGCATCAACTGGAGATTAAGTTTTGTGAGAGAGCTAGTGACAGGAGGACTAAGTTAGACATCCATAGACATTTAAATAAATGATGTGTTGGTTACCCTAAATTGGTGATAGGACTAACGTAATATGATAGGTACACATGTGGTATCCTATTTGAAATGACCACAGATCATATCAGTGAAATCCTATCTGACATGACATGATATAATATGAAACTATGGATACTGTATAATCAAAAGATACATGCTATTTAAGATAATTATCAACTCTATGATAATTAACGGATATGTGATATACAAAACAAAGGATAATTGCCATACATAACAATGTTGCATAATCCTACACAAACGATGTACACTTATAGTCTATCGTGGATATCCATTAATAATCACATTTGCTGTACATAATACATTTTAACACACAATTCATATCTATGCATATATATATGAAATATTGTTGGGCTCCACATGAAAGAAATGCAAATGTAATAAATTGTGGAATAAAGCATTATTTAAAAAAAATTATGATAGATAATAGCTACATGATTTTACACTATGTTACGCAATCGAGGTGAGGATAAAATAAGGCCTGTCATCCTACGACAAACCTCACACAAAGCAAGGCAAGCACTCACCTCCTTCATCCGCCGTGTGCTGAAGCTGGGACTGGAAATTGCCCGGATGCGTTTCCAGTGTTGACCTCTTGCGCCAAACATGTCAATAAACCTGTCATGTGGGTCTGATAGTGGGAAAGGCTGCGAAAGAAATGTTTTATTGTTCATAATATTGTCTATACTATGAGGTCATTAACCCTTTCATTACACTATGATGCCCTGAGGCATCATTTTTCAACATTTCAGGAATAATACGAATATTTTGATAATATCTTCCAAACTCATGCTAAACTATAATAGTTAGTATTATATATGTCAGGTAGAAACCCAATCCATTACGATTACCGTGGAGTTGTTATATAATGATGTCACGCTGGCTATTATGAAAAACACTAGAATACTACAGAGGGCGAAAAATAGCACTACATTATTTCAAAGTATATATTTGCATTGTGCTATGCAGCGTAGCGACCGCGTTTAAAGAACGCTTTGGGGGTCATCGGCAATTATTGTCTCTGTAGAATACTAAAGAATCGTTATACATTATCGGTTTTGTCTCATATTCTTTGACTCGTATTCTGTCACACAAAAATAAATCTCCCTCTTTTGTCATCAGTAAAGCATTTTGTCCGGGTTAATTTTCTTGGATCTCGTTTGTCATAGGAGTGTAAGGGATCTTTTCTTCTGCAATCTTTGATTAAAAACAGACTTCTATGTTAAAGACTATGTTGTAAACGGTGGAACAATGTAGTAAACCCTTGATATCTGAGATATCTGAGAACTATTCCTTACCTTTCTGGAGTGAAACTTGTTAAATTGTTTGATCATGATTTGTTTGATGAGGTCTACGTCGCTTGTCACCAAGATAGGTTTCGGCCCCTCATAATAACTGAAAAATAATAGCAAATGACTCAGTATGCTTTAAGCACATGTATTCCTACTTGACATGGTGTGTCCCCAGCCTGACCGTTAAAGGGATACATCACTGACTACGGAAAAGGTATTCAATTAATAGAGTATAGAATTTTACTGATTATCATCTGTCGATAAGCAGTGCTTCCCTTCTGAGACATCTAAAAAGTATAGGTTTATACTTTTCGACGCACATCTTGAAATAGCCTCTTGCTAATTGATGGATAATGATACCATACTATATCTAACATTATCATAGAATAAATTATCGAGAGTGGATACGTTTGATCATTATTACATACAGTAAAACCCAGACTAACGGACACCCCCAAACCTATGCTAAACAAGAGGTGACCGTAAATTACACACAGAGTGTGCAGCAGAATCCCATCCTGCGCAGTGTGCATCTGCCGCACATATCACTGCATGCCATCACCTTGCCATAGATACCGTAACCTGTGGGATGTGGTTTAAACAGTGCAGGATAACTATATCCATGCATGCATCTTACCACGAGCAACCAGTTGCTATAGCGATAAGGATTTGTTTTAACGATGACACCAAAATCACGTGAATTAAAAAAATATATTGATTCATTGATTTAGGTATTATATATAATAAAAGGAAACCTGATATAGTGTGGTGGGATTACGGGCTATATCTTCTTTGATTACTAAATTCTTGCTAAACAGGCTCGTTTAGTAAGAATTTAGTAATCTAACACGGTATACCCTTGAGACAAGTTGAGTTCGATCGCATAGTAATTTTCCGAGGAGGAGCTATCAAACACTGCATGGTCTTATATCCAAAACAGATCCACATGTCACAGTCCAGTCAGTATAGGACATCTGCCACTCCTATAGTGGCCGTTCAGTGCCGTCTAGCGGTTTATCTCACCCCTGGTATTTTTTGTCCCATAGACTTAACATTGGGAACTCGTTCTCCTTGTCCCTACAAGTATTGCAGTCCGTTCTCCACGGTCTATATCCAGTGTGTCATCCATTCTTTTAGTGTGTACATGAAGTCGTTCTCCAACTCGTTTGAATGCTAAATGATATTCACTCGGCTGTGGCCTCGTTCATATCACTGCTAACTCTAGACTTATGCTTAGGGGCCATCCATAAAGTACAAACGCAAATACTCTGGGAAAATCGAGCTCCCCCTATTGCACAGCATACGCTTCTCATGAGTCCCACTTAATGCGTATGCACATTTTCAGGTCCCCACCCCCTTGCTAGGATCCACAGGTGGGAATAAAGGCACCTGAGACAGGTATACTTCATTCCTTTTCTTCAGTCTCTGACAATTTTCCCCCAGTACAGAAATCTACCAACCTCCCTATCCACCAACCTACCATCATACAAAATTGCCCACCCACCCACCTGTTCATATATCAACCTTCTGTCCTGTCCACCTACTGACTTACCTACCCACCAGCCTGCCTACCTTTCAACCTACCTATCCACCAACCTGCGCTATCCACCAACCTACCTACATACCAACCTGCCCAATCACCAACTGGTTCACATATCAGCCCCCTGACCCATGAATCTTGCCACCTACCGACCTACTGAACCACCAGCCTGCCCACCTACCAACCTACCTATCCTTCAAACTGCCTACCCACCAAACTGCTCACCTACTGACCTGTCCACTCACCAACCATTTCACCCAATAACATACCCTGCCCCTAGTTAATACCCTCCCACAGACATGCCCACTATGTAATATGACCATCCACGAACCTACTTAGCTACCTCCCCCACCTCCCACCCCATCAACCTACCCATCTAGTAGGCTGCTGAGATAGACATACTTATGCAAGGCATTGCAATTTTCCCCCAGAAAGGTGCATATATACCCGCCATTCCCCCTCACCTTGCTGTGTACGTACTTAATGGACCATTATGGAATTTGGAGATTTTACATCTAGAGTGTGGTCGGTAGACATTTATGAGCGCAAGAGTGTTGTTATCTTAAGTATGAGTTCCTGTGTTATCTCTGTCATATCTGAAGTATTGCTGAGGCGATATGCATGTTTATCACAACGAGTTAAAGCTGGAATACCAATCACTGTATGTCTCTGGAGTTTATAGACCCATATTACATTTATACACCCAATCCTCCAATACTAAAGTATACGTTGCTATATATAATTGTGTGGCCAAATCGGTCGCGTAACTATGAACCCAAGTTCATCTCTGGACTAGCGGAATAAGGACTATTGTATTGCACGGATTTCTACGGTGTATAGACTGCCCTATACCCTTATCACGTAAGAACCAGAAAACCAGCAACACCCACGTTATAATTCGATAGGAGGAATCAATTCTAATGCCTTTTAACCTCATGTGTTGAATTCACCGTTAGTTTCCATGGTCATGCCACAATGACTTAAGTCATTCATTTCCATATTTTCCTTTTGTGTTCACCTCATTTTTCCCTATATGTAAGGAGGCATTGAAAAATAGGGCCATATAGTACACAGTCATCCTATCCATCCATCAATGAATTTAGGAAGCTCTGATTATTTGACATTGTAGTTGTCTTTTCCTTAAGTGAAAGCGTAGGCTATCTTTTATTCATAACATGTTAGAATATATTTACATTTTGTTATTGTTGTTTGTTTCATATGGAGTTTATTTAGATTTGTAGTTCTTTAACAAGAGATTAACATCAAGACAGTATATTTTATGTTTAAGAGTTCTTACCCAAATGTTTTTCCATACATATCGGTCCAATCTTTCCACTTCTGATGTTGCCCCTAAAACAGACGACCGTATTTCTTTTATATGTTTGATATATTGTATAGGTATATATATATATATATGTACATGTCTATGCATTATAATTCATTACCTAATTGATTTTCTAGCTTTGTGGGAGAAAATAAATCCTAGGATATTATTGAAAATCAACTGTAAATATATATTTCTTGTACAATTACATTGTTAATCACAAGGGGCCCTTCTTGCAAGGTATTCAAAAGAATTCATCCTAATACAGGTATCAGTCTGGGGGAATATTCGGATCGTCAGCTAGTAAAGGTCAGACAATATTCCAGACATTGGTAAGGATAATGGTGCACTTACTACATCTTTCATCTCAGCAAGATTACCGAATAATATATTTGGTATGGGTCCATTGATTCCGATAGAACTCAATACTTCAAATTTCTTCTTGCGACCCCTGAAAATAGATATGATGGTGATGAACATAAATATTCGAAACAAATATTTTACCTTTCTTTCAACCAATCGATTGATTTAGTGTTTGACGATAAAATTAAATCAAGTATGGGACTGGCTTCCCCAAATTGGCACCACTGGCCCACGGGTTTTGCAGTGGTGCAGTGACCAATGTGTTGCTTTGGGGAGGTGCTAACTTCAGCTTAAGTAGGAGCTGGAATAATCCACGGATGTATCACATTGAAATAACCACGGGATGCGGGTTGATAACCCATAGTCACTGGAATACCATAGCTGAAGTGAGGCAGGTTGGAGAGGGTAGAATATTGCTTAATCAGTGTCAGCCCTTCACAGATAGGATCTGCTGGAGTGGTACTTCTATGCTTCTTTATTGAGTAAACAAACGATACACTTCTCACTGACTCAGGCCAAAGAATCTAAAGTGATGGTTACAACTAGCTTATAAAGGAAACCTTAAGGCTGAATACATGATAATGTCAAGGCTGCTTGTCCCAAATACCATGTCCTTATTTGTACCTCTCTGTCCTTGACCCTTGGTAGAGTGAAGGACACTCAATGCTCACATCCACTGTGATGGATGGCCAGGGACTCTCTGTACCCTTGGGCATAGTGGAGAGCTATGATATATATATATATATACTTATACCTATACATGTAGTTACTATCTGCTCAAACTCCCCAAGTCCCACTGTGGCTACAATTCAAAACGATCAAGTATCTATGTACTCTGATGTATAAATGAAATGTGTATCTGAAAAAGTAATAACGATACCTGATATATGTAAGACGAAAATTTGAAGCAGTTATTAAAACAACCCAAAGCAATCAACTAAAATTGCTGGTGTTGATAGGAACCTGTATTAATGAAATATGTGTATACATGAATGACCATCACTGACATACACTGACCATAGACATAAATAATACACGTCTGAGGTATAACTTAAAAGTCAGACTTTAAAATGTTATAAAATAAGAGTACTTACATGTACCACCTGTAGATCAAGGTGGCTGTGAGCACCAGTAAAATAACTGTCACATACATGCTGCGGATAGTCCTGGATGAGACGGTACACAATTACAGCGGTAAATTGTTCGCTCTATATATATAATATAGGTGTGTGTTGTGACCGTGCTCCCTTCAGACGCAATGCTGCCGGGCACTGGGGTATCAGAGTTTATAGTTACATACAGACATGTTGTTCACCGGCCAGACGTAAACTGGGTCACACAGTCCCAATTTGTGTCCCAGCTTTTGTGCCAGATTAAGTTAGCTCTCCCTTTGCATCTCGATTCTTGTCACGACAGGAATGTATGCAGGAAGAAAGCAGAATTGAGGTCTCTATGTAAACCAACTATGCAAAATATGAGAGGAGACGAGATATCTATATAAACCAACACAGCGGTAATCGAATGCCTAGATCTTGATAAAAGTAAGTCACAGAAATATTTGCATCTTTGTTACACACATATTTATGTGACTATACAGATTGCAAACTCACTATTTTACATTAGTTATTCGAATTCAAGGTATTACAGGAATGTGAAAACTCATCCGCCTCCTAATTATTGCATGGGTAACAAAACTGATGATACAGATATGTTTGTATGTGAAAGTATGTCATCGATTGAAGTAAGGTACAATAGGCGAAACCACGTAGTAGCACTGCATTTTATCTAAGAATCTATAATGAACTTGATAAGACGGATAAGGACACAGATTGCGATTGAAGAAAGTTGAGCATTAATCGGCCCCACACGGTGGCTGGTGCTCGTTTCCCCCGGGGTTGGGGGTGGGGGGGACGAGTCGCTAGTGGCCATGGCGAAGAGGTATTGTTGCCGATAAACCATGTATTACCTGTGCATGCAGTTTTTACATAGTCTAGCAAAGACCTATTTCACGATCGCGCCATCTTGAAATGGCGTCCAGTATATATCAGACCAAAAGGAGGCATGATCCCTGAAAGTGGCTTCACAGTGAAGCGGGTGCCTTAGATACATATACATGTATGAATAGTTAATTTTCTGATGAAGTTTTTGATTCCATACTATAACCGTTTGTTTGGTAACAAAGCGGCTACGAAACCAGCGAGCAAGTGAACGTCTATGTGTGAGTTTCCCAGGTTCTGAGCTTAATTATTCAATGGATCCTTTCAGAACTGAACGTGATGGTTCTGCTGGTTCTGCTTTTTGAGCGCGGGAAATCGCGCTCATATATACGTCATCTAGAGGTTAGAATGCTCACACAGGCTTTCAGCTTACTGCTAAAAACCTATCCCTTCACTATCCATGCACAAACTATAAAGGCCTGGTAAAAGGAGCAGGTGCCCAGTATCCCTGCTTCACCATGCCCCTGCCCTACAACCGACTTGGTTTCTAAAAATAGATCTTTTTGTTTTTAGTCTTTTGGGGGATAAATGATTCACTATAAATAACAAACACTTAGTTACGGATACTCTAGTCTGCTACTAGAAAAGGAAACTATCAGATGATGATAATGACTAAATATGGTATTTAGACCTAAATACACTATAATCAGACACACTGATATTCTCAGCATACTGATATCTAAACTGACAGACTCCATACATGACCCAGAGCCAGCAAACTTGTTTGACCAGTTATTCATCCTTGTGCTTTTAGTGACCCTAGATTGCACTTGACTTGAAGATGCATTTATTATGTTTTAGCTATGCTACACGTTCAGCAGATCGTACATGCGGTCGTATTTCCGGCGTTCTCCACTAGAGGGGGTGCGTTTATGCTCATTGCTTTAGAATACTACAATGACCAATAGTTGTTGATGGTGTAGAGAGAGTACCCTATGGTGAGAGCAGATGTCCGATCCTTAGTACGCACGTACGTAGGAGTTCAAACTGAGGGGGCAGGGGGAGTTGACAAGATAAAAACTAGATTCAACTCACCAGTCTGCTATGAGGTGGACGGGTGCCCCACGGTACTGTAAATTCCGCACTTGCCGCACCTTTAAACTCTCCCGGACCTGATGACCGTAGATAGGAGATGACATAGGGACCTGTGACACCTACACGAGAGAGTTCAGCTACTCCTTACTGACATGTAAGATAATTATGTAATGATATATATGACTGATGGTACAAATCCCCATTGCTTCAGACCAATTACCATAGTCTATCGTCGTATTGTCTGTTGGTGTTTATCTATTCTTCATATTTAATCAATATCTATATACAAAACCATATATATGTTTCACATATTCAGCGGACCTCGGCATTACTTTCATCGTGGGTGGTATAATCTGAATGAAGGAAGCACAAGACTACGTTTCCATTACAAGCTTTATTGCTGATGTTCCTGCTACGGTGGCTAGCGGCAGGCTAATTTCATATAAACATGGGGTTGCCGCGCCATATATATTCACTACTGTTCACGCATGGGCTCTCACCTTCCCGGGTTAGTAAACCAATCAGAATAGATCGTAATTAAAGTGGCAACTGAACTTGCTAACCTAGGGAACTATTCCATAGGTCGGTTTGATTGGTTATTGGTATATATATATATATATATATATATATATATATATATATATATATATATATATATATATATATATATATATGCAGCAGGGTGCCTAACTTTTATGCTAACAATACAAAACCAAACATATCAACTTTCATAAACATTTTTTAACTGTTCTTTGCAATTCGGGAAGCTGCTACTCCACAGAGACATTACCATCCTGTACAGTACCCTGACACCGGAATGTCAGGTAAAGCTGAGGGAGCTCATCTATAAGCTGAAGCAAATAGACTCAATAAACAACTAAGAGGGTTCGGGAAAACTTCTACCTTGTGAAGATACAAGGGGTTCACTCTCAACAGAGGGAACACACAGAGTGACCTGTTCACCTTCTGCGGACTTGGCCTTATATACAAGCCGGGTTATGTAATCTGGGTGCCCCCATGTCACTTGCATGCATGGGCTCACCCGAATCACCACACAGCAAGGACTGACTTCCCACGTCCTCTAGTGAAGAATGAAAACACAACCGCTCGACTGACCTGACCCCTACAAAAGCTGGTGAGAAATTGTGTAGTTGAAGGGTTGCACGTGTGTTTCAGGAAAGGGGCTGTTGACTGAATAAAACCCAAACCTTTTAATTGTTAATTATGTATAACTCCATGCTCATTTATCATGGCTGACCAAACAATTTGTTCCTAGTTAATACATAAAACTATTATTCAAGTTGTGAAATGATTGAGACAAACAATCTGAACACTGTATAATCCTTTTATTAAAGACATGGTTTTGCATGGATTAATCCAAACTGAATAATTATCGATCAAGTTATTTTATTGATGACATGACCAGCTGTTATCTTATTCAGAGATTGATATGTTAAATGTTTTACGAAACGCATTCTGACTCTAGTTAATGAAAGTGCATCATATCCAACAAAATCCAACAAGAGAAGCCTGGCTGTTGCATTCAAATCAAACATTTTCCGCCAATCTTTCCATAACAATGACCATATTTCTGCATATATTGTAGAAAGTATAAGTGAGACATTATTTGTATTGCTCATCCTACACTTGTGCACATTGTCCTTAAGCTTACTGACCTATGTTTCCTACATTCTGAAAATCATGTATGGCCCACTGTGCTGTACACTGTCATGCAGACCAGCAGTAGCTGTAGGAGAGCCTGGTGACCACTACCGGTTCATCATTTTCTGTCGTCAAATAATCGCAGCAGGAAGAAACACCCCATCAGCAGGAAGGATCAGCCAGAGAGCGTGTCCACCAACTGCGATGTAGAGCAGCAGTTCCTCTGTAACGAATGCCACGTGTTTATTTTACACCTCTAATTGCCAGTCATACACTTACAAACTATGATTTCAGCCTTTAGATTTTACAAAATGTCACATGTTTATTTTACACCTGTCTATGTCAGTCTGAAACTTAGTAACCTCTACTTCGTATATTGTATTTAACCCTTTAAGGGCAGATGATGTCTCAAGGCATCAACCGGCAGGGGGCGAATGATGACTGAAGGCATCAACTGGCCAGGGGTGGATGATGCCTTACGGCATCATTTGCTGGATAGTTATGAAATTGTTTTTCAAAAGGAAATATTTGAGCAATAAACTTGTGATGCTTGTGATGCTCCCTGGGAAAATATCAGTACCTATCTTAAAATATGTCACATTTCAAGCATTAATCACACCTTTGGTCGCCAACAGATTCCTACTTGTGAAATACATTCTACCCATAATCATTTATCCAGGCTGATTATGTCAAGAGCCGAAAACGCTGGTCGGGGGTACCAAGTTATGTAATCTTATGTCTAAAAATAGTTGGCAATGCATGAAATTTCCACCTTCCAATATTTTATCGGAAAGGTCACACAATCTGTCGGTGGTGTATAAGGATTGTTGGCAATAATCAGCAGGTGTAAATGCTGCTATGTGAGATGTCACTCTTAGAAAATAGGTATATGTCACACCATAATGTAGTATAATGTGGAAACCCAGCATCTGGTGCTGAGTGAGTTGACTGAAAGATTGGCTGAAGATTGTCAGACCTCATTGCTCAGCGAATCACAGCACTCCTATAGAAACTAGAAGCAAATGTTATTTCCATTAGTAATGGAAGAGCGCGGTATACCTAAATCATTTCATTAAATAAAAATAAGAATGTTTCAATAAACCCAGAGAATGGATTTAATAGTTGTTCTCAAGTATCACAAACAGGAATATCTCTTGTGTTATAGAAATCTACATGTGTCAACAAATGGATCTAAGTATCCCATTCAATTGTCACCCTGACTTGTCACGGTTGTGACTGAATCTTTCATTGACGATCTTGGTCAACTGCCCTACTTCTCTGGCTAGTAGGTCAGCTATGCTACTCAGTTCGCTCCCTGATAGCCCCTTAGTGCTTGATGCACTCATTGTTGTTTGGCTTAAGGGTACTTCTTTTGGGGTACAACTAGTGGTTTTAGGCCTCTTACTAACATGCTTGTTTTCCCTCTCATTCTATCAATTCTTTTGACATCTTCAGATGGGGTTTCTTCTGGAACATCCATATATTTAGGGAATACTAGGATAGTGTATCAAGATGTAGGAGCAGAACAAGTTAGTTTACTAAACTTGTACTAAACGAGCCGTTAGGCGAGTTTAATACAGGTTTATAGTAAACTAACGAGTTCTGGTCCGAAATCTTGATACACTATATTAGTATTCCCTTTATTATATACCTAATAATATCAATATAATGTATATATTTTACTTTATTAGCCTCCAATTAGTCAATCCATTCATTATCAACTCCTAACAAACATGTAGAGATGTATCAGTCCTGCACGCTTTGATTTCACTAACCCTGAGGTCAATGCCCCGGAAGCAATCACTCTTCCCGCCAGTTTCTATGCAACAACAAGTGTTGCTATGCAGGTTGCTATGCAGGTTGCTATGCGAGAATGTCACAGCCACATTCCATCCCGATATCGCAATATTTTTGCTCCTAATGTCAACAAGTCACGGGGTACAGTGGCTGGTACTTACTGCACACTGTGCAGTATGGGATTTTACTGCACACTTTCTGAATATTTTATAGTTACTCTTTGCTTAGCAGAGGTTAGTAATTATAAGATATATGTGCATCGGTATATAATAATAGACATTATCATCATGGTCCTGCAGCACACACACGATCACAAGGTCACTCAGCCATGAAAGTTCTATTAAAAGGAACCAAGTCAGTAGTGGGGGAGGGGGCATGGAAAGGCTTGATACTGGACCCCTGCTCATTTAACCAGGCCTTTATAGTGGAACATTGATAGTGAAGTGTTAGATTCTTTGCAGTAAGCTGAAACCCTGTGTGAGCATTCTAACCTCTATCTAGATGACGTATATGAGCGCGATTTCCCGCGCTCAATAACAAGGCGTCAACTGGTGAAGCAGCAGCAGTCTAGTAGCAGCAGATTGAAAAGACTGCCACGCAGAGTGATTTTTTTCAAGGAAGGTGAATAGAAGACATGGACATGTAATTAAAATAGCGTTTTTATTGGTTTTAGGTAAAACAAAAATTCTAAGTTGAAGAGATGGCCTCCGGCATCGGGTCGGGACGATAGAATGGAATATACTGTGGGATATAAAGGAGCTCATTCGCAAAGGAAACTATATTTACTCAAAATACTACCTATCACATAGAATTCTGACCTCCTATATGGCCACCATGTAAGAAATTGAAACTGAAAATAACCATTTTCCTGTGCATCAGCTATATATTCTGCAACCTATGGAGCACATTAAGGTGGTTTACTTACATTTGAATACAGAGACTCCCTGGCACCAAATCACTTGGCATTTTTAGCTGTATTTCAAGATGGCTGCCATATAGCATATGGGAAAAAGGCTGGAATGCCCATGAGTCGAACAAATTTCAAATAACCTACTCTAACACTGCGCCAAAACTCAAAACTCTTTCATCAAACGTACAATTGTTGGATTATCTGATGGGTCATCAGGAAGTATTTAGGGGGTGGTAGAATGGACATGGTTCTGTGATCAGTAATGATGTATACTGATGTTACACCTGGGATGTGGATACTTACTCAACTTGTCTTCTACAATCTCTCTCATGTGGCGTTCAAACACAGGGCGGCAGTGCGTGCGGCTGGGATCTATCCGAGCTGCCTCTTCCTGTACCGCATCCTCCTGTACCGCCTCCTTCAGATCCAGATCCAGATCCATTCATGTCTGTAACGGAAGGTATACTTCAATGCATACTGCCCTCCCCACCTAACCCCTCGCCCCCCCCCCCCCCAATCTAACAGAAAATACATTTTAGTCACTGAATGCTGCCCTCCCCTCCTCCCCCCCTCTGCCACACATCATGTGTGTAATAAAAAGTTGTTGGCAAATAAATGTACTATTTACATTTGATTGTTAGAAACTCTGAAGAATATTATTCGATCGAGTGCAATGATAATATAATGGTTAGTTAGGCTACCAGCATCAGAAAGGACACCTTCAGAAAGGAGAGTTTTCAGGGTCGAGGTCAGGACAACAACAGATTGATTAAATGGCATTGAAGGATATCTCAACTCGTCATCATTCCCTCTGTCCTTTGGGAGGACAATCCATGTTTATCTAACGTGGTCCCTCCTATTACAGTTCTAGGAGAATCCTTCCAGATAGTAGATGCCCCCCTGGACAGACACAAAGAACAACCAATCACAGGAAGGTTTCCATCATGAACAGTCCTTCCGAAAAATTCAGGTCAGGAGAAGAAGAATAACATATGGACTACACTTATTCAATGCAATGACCCTCCAACCCTAGTCATTATCCTTACAGGAACCCTCCTCTCATTGTTTTTATCCTTCTCCCTGCCCCCAGATATTAGACAGCCCTCTGTCCAATTAAGTCAGATGGCAGAATGAGATACAGGAAGTATTGATTCATGTGTGCTCAGAATACAAACCTGAAGATCCAGGGGGTCCAGGAGCCCCACGCTCTCCCCGTTCTCCCCGCTCTCCCCGTTCACCATGTTCTCCACGGGGTCCATGGGGTCCAGGGGGTCCAGGGGGTCCAGGCGGACATGGGCCTAGACAGGTATCATTGCTGCCATCTCCACTATCTGAAACAGACGTGAAACGATTTTATTATACACCTGTGCACATCAGTCCAATCCTCTTTTCAACACCTTTATCTAGATTGACTTACACTCAGCTATCAGATGGTTGGTGTCAATATGTGACCAGGGACCTGCAAAAGATCAGGATCCAATAATTACGCTACAAAGGCTTTGTGGAAGATTTGGAGAGTAACAAGCCCTGGGCGTTCAGTTCTGTCATCAATACGCAATCCCTGCGTATCCCTACTAAAAAGGAGGAGGGAGGGGAACTGAAGCTGCCACATTTAAACAGTAGATCATTTATCACCTTGGGAGTCCTTGGGAGCGTTTAATATCTGAAAGGATTTTCCTAGGACGGTCATATGTTAGTCCTAGGACTGTCATAGGAGGGACTGCATTAGATAAATATGGATTGTCCTTACAAAAGACAGCGAAAAGGACGAAGACTTGAAATGTCATTCCAGACTGTTTAAGAAACCTGTCATTGTCCTGACCTCTTGAAAGGACTTCTCAATAGATGTCCTTTCTGAAGCTGGTAGCCTTACTGACCAATATATAATCAATGTACATACTTGAATAATATTAGTCGGAGATCATGAATATTCAAATAGGTGATGGGGGGCCTATGTTATGACAGACGCTATAGCGGTGGTTCCTTGCTCAAGTCTCTGATCTGCTGGGAGATACATACAATTCTTTCTGAATGTATGTATTTATTACCCACCGATTACGGAGTCTCCATAGGAAATGTATAGGGCACCTGGAAACAACTACCCAGAGATTCTGGCATTCTGTCCACAATGAGGTCAAATTATCATGTATTTTAAAATAAGTTTCTTGAATGTTCATTCAATATTAATTAATCATCATCAGTCATAATAATCTCATTTACAATCAGAAATCACAGTCATAACATGCTTTGTATGCCAAAATCATGGTGAAATGACGAGCTATATTATTGGTCTAAGTCTACTACGAATTACTGCCATTCGTGACAGTGATGTGGTGTCTGGAACAAAATGTCTTACAGAAACAAATTTATTGCAATAGATTTGTTATTAATTATGTAGGTGGGTAATAAATACAATAAGGACTAGTTTTGCATACGAGTGACCGTAATCTCCTTGTAGTTGACGATGTAATATCCTCGCTAATCGCTCGGATATTACTACGCGTCAACTACTCGGAGATTACGGCCACTCGTACACAAAACCAGTCATTATTGTGTATGTCTCCCCATCTGTGTTTATATGTCTGTTTCCTCACTCTGTCCCCGTTTCTGTCTGTCTCAACCTATATCTGACTCTCTGTCGCTGTCACAATTTCTGATTATTGTATTGGGTTTGTGACCCCCAAAATCTTAAACTGAAGGCGTCATACTAAAAGATGTGATAATGAATACCTGAGTTGCTTTTTCACACAAATTTCGGGCTGATTTTGGCAGCCATTTTGGATTTCAAGATGGCTGCCTGATGATGAATGCCTCTAAGGGATAGGTTGACATCTCCTGCCTTCTAGACATAGAATGAATGGGATACTTGATGAATATTTTACTGTCCCCTCAAGGAAAAGTGCAATTACTATTCACTTTGGCAGCCATATTGAAAGGATTGAGCTTGGCCTCTACTCTGATTTTGATTAGTACATCAAGTTCCACCATTGTGCCAGATTTCATGCTTGTATATCAAAATGAAGACTCAGCCTTTTTTATGCACCATTCTGCTGGAGTATATCCTACAGAGCTTCTAACATTTATATGTAAATAACACATTTATTCTCCATTGAATAATTAAGATAGAATTTTTTTTTATTGAAAAAGACCCAACAAAATTGGGCTTGTCTGGGGGTTTGATACCAGGACCTTCTGATTACCAGTGATTCTAACTGAGCACCACCATAGGGCCTGGGACAGACACAGAGAACAGCCAATCACGGGAAGGTTTCCATCATGAACTGTCCCTCCAAAGTATTCAGGTCAGGAGAAGGAGAATAACATATGGACTTCACTTATTCAAAGCAATGATCCTCCCATCCTAGTTATTATCCTTCCAGGAACTCTCCTCTCATTCTTCTTCTCCTTCTCACTCTCCCTAGAATGAGAGACCGGAAGCACTATAAATTCATGTGGCTCAGAATACCAACCTGAAGATCCAGGGGGTCCAGGAGCTCCACGCTCTCCACGCTCTCCACGTTCCCCTCGCTCTCCTCGCTCTCCACGCTCTCCACCTTCTCCTCGCTCTCCATGCTCTCCACGGGGTCCAGGGGGTCCAGGAGGTCCAGGAGGACAGGTGCCTAGATAATTCATAGAAGCAGTTATGCAAATTGAAGTGGAATATAATGTGGTGGAAAGTCTCAATTCACAACGAGTTGAGCAAAGAGGATCTTAAGGAGCAAAAGGTTCTGTGGGCGGTGGGGGCCCTTGCAAGATCAAAAGGACTAACCCTAGGCTATAACTTTCATGTCTTACATACGAGATCTACAGTATCGGCTTCAAAACTCAGCCAAAAGTGCACGTGGAGACCTAAAATAAAACTGAAATGTAGGGGAAAACACGAGGAGTTATTCGGAATTATTAAACTATTCATTATTCATTGATTTATTCAATATTCCAGACTGCACACAACACAAGTATAAACGATACATGTAGTGTTTATAACTAAAGACAGATAACATGTCATATTGCATGTTACCTAGAATATGCTCTGAGAGAGAAGTATATGGCATTGGGATCCACAAAATGTGCAACATGTCATACTATTATGTAATTCTAAAGAAGTATGTCAATAAAGAATCTGAACAAAACAAAAATTGTCTGTAACAGAAAGTACACTTAATCACTGCATGCTGCCCTCCCCACCTCCAACATCCCCCCACCAATAATGTCTGTAACAAAAAGTACATTCAGTCCCTCCATGCTACGCTACCAAACTCCTTCCTCCATCATGTCTGTATCAAAAAGTACATTTAGTCACTGCATGCTGCCCTCCTAAACCCCCTCCTCCATCATGTCTGCAACAACCAGTACATTTAGTCACTGCATGCTGCCTTACCCACCTCCCACCTCCCCCACCATGCATTACTTCTTGTGTTGTCAAAATACAAACCTCCAGGGGGTCCAGGAGCCCCACGCTCTCCCCGTTCTCCCCGCTCTCCACGCTCTCCCCGTTCTCCACGCTCTCCAGGGGGTCCACGGGGTCCAGGGGGTCCAGGTGGACAAGTGCCTGGACAGGGATCAGTCCCACCACCCTCTGAAACACAAGGTGAAATGATTTTATTATATACCTATAGATCAGTCTGATGCTCTTTTAAACACCTTTATATTTATCTTACATTCACCAATCAGGCGTTTCTGTAGGTTGCTCTAGCGGTGCAGTGTGCAATCAGACGGTGGCCAGTTCCACTTACAGCTATCAGGTGTAGCTTTTTACTTCCCCCATATTAACCTTTTCTTGTGTGAATAGGGTTGGCAGCCTAGTCAGTTTACAATAGTTACGAGCCCACCTACGGGTCATTGCGGACATATTGGCCTAGGTACTACAGCTACCGCTACCGATGCCAAAGGCAGAGGTTCATCCCATGGTCAATTTCACTAAGTATTTATCACGTACAGCCACAGTGCGCCTGTTTTTGTATTGTTATATACCTTAAATTAGCCATTTAGTAACGTCAAGTTTGGTCATTTTGCTGGGCTTCGCCACCTTGCCTCAAAGTAAAATAACAGGAAGTGGTGGAGGAAGTTGTGCCTGCCTTGCTTCTGAGAAAAAGGCATCAGATCTTACCTGTAAGTCCGAACAGGACTATGAAGACGAGCACCGACAGCACCAGCTGCAACATGATTGCCTTCTCCAGAAACAGTGCCTCACTATTAGAAACCAGTCAGTTCACAGGTCCTCAGGCCACACGACAAGATGTACACCAGTCAGTTCACAGGTCCTCAGGCCACACGACAAGATGCACACCAGTCAGTTCACAGGTCGCCTTCTCTACAATCAGATGTTTAGAAATGGCAGCTTCCAATGGAGGGGTGAGAAATTGATAGCACCAAGGAAGTCCTCGGTTATTCCCTGAGATCACGACAGGAGCAGAACGTCCAGATCACATTTTCCATAATTCAGAGATTGTTGAGAGTGGGAAGCCCTATCAAAGCCTCAACTTATGGTTCTCCCATTAGCTAAAGTTGGGTTCACACGATGGGATTCATGTACCTAACAGGTTGTATGTCTAAGACAAATTCTGCTGAGATTCTGAACTTGAACACAATTTCTTCATCTAAATTGTAGGTTTCCATTTCCTGAAATTGTTGGCGACATTTATCCCTAAAAGGAACAGAATCTCAGGAGATTTTGAACCCTGTCAGGTATATGAATCAGACCATGTAAAATCCACTTTAGTCGACATTTGCTACTATTCTGGTGGCCCTAATGAGGAAGGGACAAATCTTCTTGGAGAAATATCATTCACTGACACATGACATATGAGTCTGAGAACAGGAGTAGCTTGTTACAGGATGATGGCATAGGATCATATTATATTCTGAATTGTATCAATGAGAAATCATACAACCACTTTTATACACCAGAATAAGTTTCACCAGGGTTTGTGACTTGGAAGGACAACTTGTATGATTATTATGACCTAACATATGAGGAAAAAGAGTGGAACTCACTTTTTCAGAATATTTATCAGGTCACAAGGTCTACAAAGCTCCAACCACTTCATTTTAGAATTCTTAATAGGGTAATACCCACCAACAACTACCTCTTTAAAAAGAGAATTAGTGAGACACCAGTATGTTCATATTGTGATTGTATAGGTACCATAGAACATTTCTTCTGTGATTGTGAAAATGTTCTGGCTGGAGAAATTGATGGGATGGTATCTGAATATCAAGCCAGGATGCATCTTGTTAGGTGTGACAGAGGTTGGAGGCAGAGTAGTACAATTATTTGACATCATATGCCAGATTGTATATATATATATACAGGCAAAGACTATTTGGGAAGAAAACATTTGAGCCTTTACGAATGGAGTATAGAACTCAGAAATAGCATACATATTGAAAAACACATATATGTTATTGTGAAAACAAGGAGTACAAATTTGATAAGTGGAAATATTTTCTAACTCAAATATCTTGAAGGTATAGACTCCAGAAGGAAATATGGGTTGGTAATTGAGGAGGGGAAGAAGGTAACCTATCATATTTTGTATGTCCATTGTATAGTCAGTGTGTTGTCAAGGAAGTTCTGTTCATGTCTTTGTAAGATAATAATGTGTCTTTGTCTTTCTGTTTACTGTCATGATTGTAGTATATCTTGGGGGAAAAAGGGGAGACTTTGAGAACCAAGGAGGGACTTCCATGTGAAGGTTTGAAAATCCAGATTAGAGGACATGAGAAGAATATATCACCACTATATTTAACATATTACTATTACTTGGGTGAAAAAACTGTATAGTTTTTCAAGAAAATCCCTTGTTAACGTAGAAAGTGTAAAGCTAATGATTATCATGCATAAATTCCATTTCACTGCTATTTAATAGGCCCTATTCATAGAAAACCTCTAAAAATCGCAATTTCCAAATTCAAATTGCTTACATAAAACATAAAATAATGTCATGAATCAATAGCATGTCCAATATGATTCAAACCATCTGTTTTCCTTGCCGATACCCTGTATATCATATTCAGCTTATTGAAACTGCTGATGTGTATACAATAGGGTCTTGCGCTATAATAACTGTGAGCAGGCCATTCTGACATCAATTGTTTATTTTCTATTTTCTGATATATGTGTAACATAGATATGTGCCCAGTGCTGAAAGGGTTCCTGTCAGACATTGGCCAGTATTGCAAGGATAGAGGTAGACACTCAGACAATCCTAATTTGGATTTGACTATTGATTTATCTAGAGACAGAAAGTACTGGTCATTAGAACGCCTAGATTTATATAATTACCACTCACCTGTGAGTGCTCCTAGCAACCGTCGAGCTACAGCCCTCTCATTCAATGCACGTCTCATCCAAGTCCTTTGGCGTCTTGTGTGTGGATACTGCTCACAATTACAGGATGCAGTATGCTGATGTAGATCAGTCGCTTTTAGTCTGTCTGTGAGCGTGGTCTGTGAAAACAGGCCACTAGCGTCCTGCTCACCGAAGACACACGACCACAAACTTACAAGGGTTATATATATGCCCTCAGCACCATATAATACTAAGACTATGCTTGGTATAGCACACAGTGGTTGGAGAGTGGCGATATTGCTACTGATGTGTTTCGGTTTCTCTTAGTTACTTTTATCCGGGTTCAAAGTGTCCTTTAGCTCAACCATAGATATAGAGAAAACTATGTCTCTATATCAGCTATGACCATTTTTTGCAGAGACGTTGTTCTATACTGGCCTAAGTCCCTGTGTCCTACCCTGCCTGTCAGTCTGCCATTATTGCCTTCCTTACCCGTCCCCCTTTACCCCTGCACTGTATCTAGGTACAAACGAAGCAACGAATTGTGATAATTAATCAAAGTATGTATTGCAAAAGTCGAAAACAGTGTAAATGTATAAGGAATGGCTAGTCTTGTGATGCAAAAGCAGCTAGCCTATTGGTAGTTTGCTGAGTATATTATCTAGAAGGTTGCGTGATCAGTGCTGGACAGTAAGAAAGCACCATCTGGTAGATACTCAGATGTGTGAGCGATATTCATGGCACAAGAGCATTATCAACATTCCTGTGGGCACTCAAGGTTTTATTCTACCTGGAGTAAGGCTGCCATGTGAGGATAGTGTATGTTTGAAGAAAAGACTGCTCCATAAGTGTATGACTACTGACAGTCTGTGGGCTGATTCTCATAGGGAGAATACACAGAGTGATCTCACTTCCTTAGGAATTGGGCACTGGAGTACAATAGGAATAATCATCATGGTGAATGTGCGCAATGGAGAGTGACTAGAACTAGTCAAGAACTGTGAACTTAACAATTGATTATCTATTCAGGACTGAAACATGTAGTTTATTAGAATTAAAGGTTCGAGTGTTGTTATATGTTGATCTTGTGAATGAAATCTGTTGCAAGCAGGAATCAAAATGAACTACTGAGTGGCTATAGCATAGATAGTTGCTTATGTGGTCTGATACTTTGTATCCAGCTTTTGTGATTTACTGTCATCAGAAATAGGACTTAATCAAAAGGAATAATCAAGAATTATTGTCTCACATTTTACCTTGGGTCAGATGGTGGGTGAGGTTACCGTGCTCTGTCGGCTACAACATCGCAAGTAAAGCTCTACTAGTAGAATAGAAAACTATGAACGGTTATCTAGCTTACAGATAAGTTATTAATTATCGTCTTACGAAGATCATAGACCACACAACGGTAAAAACTCACCTCAGCATCTTTTCACAGGACCAGATTCCAGGGTCAGTTAGGGAAAGGAAGCTTACTGTAATGTAATCTATCTTGATTCTGTTTATTTAATTACTGTTAATAACAAGATCGAGCTAAGTGTGCATTATCAAATAGAAATATTGGCCTTTAAAGACCAAATGAGCAGGTGGACACCTTTAAAACTCAATACAGTGCAAAGGTCAAAGTTAATTACTATGATAAAAAGGAAGTACCCCGGGATGGAGGGATAGAGGGATGGAGGGATGGAGGGATGGAGGGAGGGAGGGAGGGAGGGCATCCATGAATCATTTTCCCAGACGGAGTGTTCCCCCCCTGCCAACATACTTTATGCCTGACAGTGGGTCAACGCTATCGTCTTCAGCCTAACTTACTCAAATAGCATTTTAGGCAAATTTGTTCATATTTACGTATTTATTATATATTTCCACTTTACTCACTTGTTCATCGTTTCTCATTATATAATCAATGACAACTCTAATAACTGAGTTTAATTCATATAAGGGTATTGCAGTCGGACATTTAAATTGTCAGAGTATTGTAAATAAGCGAGATGAAATTTTCTCAGTTCTGGACAGAATGGACGTATTGACTGTTAGTGAAACCTGGTTCAAGGACATTCATAGTAACAACTCGGTGGGTTGGGAAGGGTGTCAGCTTTATAGACTAGATCGTAAGAATAAAATAGGGGGGGGGGGGGGTAGCGTGTTACGTTAGGAATAACTTAGCTCGCCATACCATTGTAGAAGACAAGTATTGCATTATTGATCCAAATATAGAATGTATAACTTTATTGATAAAAAAACCTCGTAGCAAGCCAGTACTTATTTGCTGCATTTACTTCCCACATCGTAGAGTTACAGAAGCCTCCATAAATTACTTAAAATCAATTATTAACAATAGGACATATAGCACTGCTGAAAAATGGTTTATTGGAGATTTCAATATTAATTTTTTAAGACCTAGTCCCGACCTAACAAAGATCACTGATTTTTGTCATGACTACGGCTTAAAACGATTGATAAATCAATGCACTCATCCCTTCAATGGTAAAGGCTCCTGTATTGACAACATTCTTACAGACAGTCAAAATATAAGTGATTGCGGGGTGCTAAACTTTCTAGTAAGCGATCATTTGCCCGTATATGCGCTGATTAAGTCTGATAAACATCCTAGAAATAGTGTTGAAGTTACTGGTAGATCATACAAGAACCATAATGAAGTGAACTTGGATCTTTGGTTGTCGCAAACTGATTGGGAAAACTTTAACCAATTAACTAATCCGAATGAACAATGGAAGTTTCTATTAGATGACCTTACAGCTTACCTGGATTTGTATTGTCCATATCATACATGGCGAATGCATGATACAGAAAGTCAATGGATGAATGACGACATTAGAGGTTTGATAAAGGACAGGGCTGTAGCTTTATCTAGTTTTAACACAAATGGCGATGTATCTGAACTTAACAGAGCTAAATCTCTCAAGCGAGAAATAAAGTCAACTATAAGGAACGCAAAGGCTAACCTAGTCAAAGACAGTCTAACAGAAAATACGGGAAATCCGAAGAAATTCTGGAGGGAAATGAACAAGGTACTCAAGCCAACCCAGAGCACCGTGCCCCCGACCTTAACCGACCCTAAGACCGGCCTACATGTACCCTCAACAGACTCGCCTGATTTTCTGAATTCATACTTCTCTTGTATAGGTAAGGAGCTGTCAGACAGGATCCCCAATATCAACAAGGGGAAGCCAACTAGGTACAACCGTGTGTTTGACACGGATATTCACGTTGATATAGTTGTTTTAGAAGAATACATAACTGAAATCGCAATCGGTAAATCTTCTGGCATGGAAAACGTTCGTACCTCAGTACTGAAAATGTATATGCAAAAAACCATCACCTACTTCAGAGATTTATATCAAAATTGCTTTAATAAAGGAGTGTTCCCGACATTATGGAAATTTGCAACCGTGGTACCCCTTCCCAAGCAAGGTGACCCTAAAGATCCAAGCAACTGGCGCCCGATTTCTTTGCTACCTGTACCGGGTAAAATTTGTGAGAAGTTATTCCATCGTTATTTAATGTTGATATCAGAAACCAATGAAATATTGTGTGACGAACAATATGGTTATAGCAAAACACGAAGTAACAATGACGCTATATACGAGTTTGTTTCCGATCTTTATTTGGCACGTGACCTAAAGCAATATACCTGCTCAGTGTTTATTGATCTGAAGAAGGCCTTCGACAGTGTGCACCACCGTATACTCCTTACTAAACTGGAATGTTTAGACTTACCGGCCAATTATCAATTATGGCTTCAGTCGTATTTAGAGGCAAGGCAACAAAGAACGCGTTTCGGCGACACTGTTTCCTCTTGGCATGGGGTGGGATTTGGGGTCCCCCAGGGGTCTGTTCTGGGCCCGCTCCTTTTTATTTATTATATAAATGATGTGGTGGATGTGCTAACTGATGTTAGATATCTATTGTACGCGGATGATCTTGTCATCTGGGCATCTGACGCGGACCCGGACCGGACCCTGGGGAGATTACAGAGAGCGTTAGATAACTTTGTGATCTGGGCTACAGAAAACAAGCTGACGCTAAATGTTAACAAGACAAAACATTGTTGGTATGTCCCAGCAATTAGAGTTAGAGCAATAAAAGATTACAAGCTGTATGCAGGCATTTCTGAGGTGACTAAGGTGGAGTCGTATTGTTATCTAGGCTGTGAAGTCAATGGTAGGCTGAACTTTGAACAACAAGTTAAGTCTATTATAAAGAAAGTAAATTACAGACTCTTCAACTTCAGTAAATGCAGACATATGATGACCAGAGACATAGCCTGCAAAGTTTACAAACAGACCCTTGCCCCACTTTTTGAATATTGTTCAATCATCTTGGAGGGAGCTGCAGTATCAATGTTGAAGAAACTGCAGAGATTACAAAATCGCGGCCTTCGTATATGCATGATAGACAGGGCGGGGGTGCACACTGTCGAAGAACTTCACAATCTGCTGGGAGTTAAACCAATCCAGCGTAGACGGGAAGAATTAACCCTCACATACATGAGGAAGATCTATTTGAAGGGCATGCTGGAACGGGGTGGAGATTTGGGAGAGATTTTTATACGTAACACAAGGATGAATTTGCGCTCTGAAAATCAAAGACTTTTTAAATTAAGAAGGCCTAGAACTGAACACTACAAGCTGTCACCGACCTACAGAGGTAGGAAGCTGTGGAACGAACAGAGTAGAGAATTGCATTTTGCCGAAACAAAACAAGCATTTAAGAAAATCTTGAAAACATCACCCACAATAACCAACTCGTCCCGGCGTGTCACATAAAGTCCTATGTCCAGGACTGTAAATAATAATATGTAAATAAACAAATAAATACATGTATGCATGCGTCTGGCTATATAGATCATTGGTATGAACCTACACATATTTCATCCCATCTCATCATCATCTCATAATCATAATTCTCCAATATATGTATAACATATAAGGGCCTGCATTGATTGGATATTCAAAGCCCTACTCTTCTGTGAAATCAGCAGGTCATGGCTCAATGCACACATATATTTAGCTACCTGAGGGCATAGGAAACGTTTTCAGATAGCTTCATGGTGATAGCTTCATGGATGAGTGCACACAGACCTGTCTGCATGCTCCCTAGCCATGTGGGGGATAAAACTTTGTACATCAATAAAGTAGGTCAAGCCAATATCTGGTGGTAAATGACATAGCAAATAATTTTACAAACCAATACCATTTGACTGGGTCTTGACTGATTCCTAGAACAAAGTTATGAACCATTTTGACTTCTATTTGTGTGTAAATATCCTGAATAAACCATCCACTCATACACCTGCTGCCTGCCACCCCTCACATTATGAGATTTAGAAGAAATACATGAAAAGCACATCAAATATGTATTTTACCTAAATAATGACATTTCCTAGGGTGTAAGCAACTGTCAGTGCCACTTATGGAGATGGTAAATGTTACACTAATGCTCACTATAAATCAATATTGAGTAAACATCTGTTTGAGTATGCCCATTTCACCCAAAATGCCCCCCACTTTTAACAAATACTTAAATATCTCAGCAAATATAGAATCTACCTAGAAAATCCCACTTCCTAGCACCTACTGTTTTTTATTCTCTTCCAAAAGAGGCATACTATAATATGATTGAACCAGTTTTACAGGTAGAAATATGTCCATAAAGGAGTTCTTAAAAATGGACCTGACTCATAAAGTCCCTCCCCCCCAACTGAAATCTCTTTTTTCTGAAATTCATGTCAAAATACTAAAACTGTAAGATATTGTTTGGCCATAAAACCTTCTGTCCAAAACAGAAACCATATTCCTATCTCTACTTAGTGAGCTATAAAAAGCAAAAATGTGGTCAGGTCATCTAGTGACTCTACAAGCATGTGTACTACAGTAGGCTATAGCCATAAGCTAAAGACCTACCATCCACCTGCTAATAAAAGATTTGAGCATGACTAACGTTGTTGTCACTGCAATATGGTATGTTATACAAAACGGTTATTACAGTCAGTCCAATTATCGTCATCATTACCCCTATTATTATCATCACCACTATCATTATCATTATCATCAGAGGGGTACTACTCCCCGGGGAATATAAGTCAAAGTTAGGAGGTAAGGATCGAAAAAATTACTTCCCGAGCCTTTACCGAGTACCTTTTACTCATTCTCTCTGGGGATTGGTAAAGCTATTCCTATACATATACCTTCAAATATCGATAAAATTGGCGAATTCTTTATCTGCGATAGTTAAAGGAGCAATGACCACCCTTATCGAGCAACTGCAACCAGCTATATATTTCCTCTGTAAGAAATGAAACTAAACTAATCTTCCGTTCTTGAAATATTTATTCTATTCTATATAGTATTAACAGCTTCAGTACAGCGTAATGTTTTAAAACTAATTATAAAGAAAATGCATTCCTTACAAGACGGTGCTTATGTTTTGTTTTTACAACCCTTTATTTAGCAAAGTATTTACATGCGTTACCAAAAAGAAAGCTATGTTTACATGTACAAAGAAAATACACATGTATATGAAAAAAAAAACATATATCAAAGACTAATACTTTAACAAAATAGATCGAAACAATTTGCTATCGTTTTTCATTGGTTCAGTAAGAGACGCAAATGCAAATATGCCTATGAATATCAAAAGATATCGCGGTATTTTTGACTGAGATAATTCACTGAGAGATCATGTGTTTTTATGCATCGGTCTCCTTCACCAAGGGCTTAATAATCTTTTCTTGTCTTGAAGTTGTCCTCAATACACTCTCTTTGGGAGGCGGAATTATCGTGAATATCAATAAATATAGAAGGGTGAAACTACTGGATGCACTGGCCCAACACATCAAGAATGGTTCACAAAAAGTGGAATGCTTACAAAACTAAAAACATTCTAGCCCAGCAGTTTTATTATTCCGATTTCTTATGGCCTCCTCCCAGAATCTTTTTCCTCTGCGCGAACATGTGTAAGTAGAGCTGGGGGAAGACTGGAAACAAAAACAAAGAGTATCTATGTTATAGACGAACAATACATACTATTTTCGTAAGTTATTCCTTTTAATGAATTATTTCCATAGTTATTTGCACTATTCTACTAGTTCCTGCAATCATACCTTTATAATGCCCCTAGCAGAGGTAGGCACTTTAACCAGTAATGTAAATGAATATTAAGATAAAATGTATATACCTTACTGGTACATACTCACATACCGCGTTTCTTTTGATAAAAATATTCCACTCGCTCTGCAAGCTCATGGAATATTTTTATCAAAAGAAACAAGGTATGTGAGTATGTACCAGTAAGGTAATACATTTTCATTTTATTATATACCTTCAAGTATAAGTATTTGATGAATTACAGAAGGAAATCTGCTGTCCAAGCTGGATTCAAAGTGTGCTGGTATATCTGTTGACATCTTAGTGAAAGTCAAGCACAGAATATGCTCTAAGCACATTTTTTTACTCTTTTTTTCCCCTCAACGCCTGTGATCCTTTGCACACATAAATTAGCGGAGTGCTGCAAGTCACTGCCAGCATTTCATAAGTAGGTCAATGCAATTTTTTTCAGCCAATCAGAATTTGTATTCAAAGTAGGGTGGTACGTCATTTTATACCACATACTGTGCCGGTATATATTTAATACCAATACCCTAGCAGAGGTTGGTATTTGTGTAACATACTGGCACAGGTATATAATAAGAACGCATTTGAATTTTTTTGCAGATTCAATATTATGGTTATCAGAAAAGTAGAAATTTGCGTTTAAAAGGGGATTTACTCTTTAATTGTTTACCCCTGAGCTATGTCAATGTCAGTTATGTGGGATTGGCCTTTCTACAAGCATGTTTGGGAGATGCCTATCTGGTGGAATACACCCTTAAGTGAATTTTTGGGTATCTTAAGGCAACCTCTGAATGTTCTGGAATATGTATGGTTTCTTAATGGTGGTGTCAACATACTATGATAGAAAATGAAGACCTCCCGACGCACTACGATGCAGATTGCCCATACCATAGTACAAGCTATGATCTTTTTGATCAGGAGGTCATCATAGTGCATGGTAGACCACACTGTGAAAACCTGATCCATTACTACGATTTCTCGTTTCTTTTTGATTTGAATTCTATAAATGATATACACGATTACGTACCAGGGATATAAGAGGCCATGACGATGAAGAGGAAGTGGTAGTAACTAAAGGACATGTTGGCAGCGTTGGGCATGGGCACACTGTACATGTTGGTCCGCTTCACGTGAGGCACGGCGTTATAGATACTCAGCAGCTCGCCCTGAAAACATAACACAACATAATACACAGTGATACAAGGCATGGTCAGAATATGAACAGTGGTCATAGAATTTAGATTGAAACTGACTGGACATTGTCGGGATTGCCAGTAAATCATGCTCAGGGCTCCAGTTGGGATGGAGCTACACATATAGAATAGTAAGCTGAATTGCCTACATCTACAAATGGCCACTAAGTGATTTTTGCGAGAGTTGATTTGTATGAGTTTCACTAGTAAAAGTATTCTTTTAAAAAAGCGTTTTTAAAGGAATCTCATACACTGATTCCGGACCCGAGGGCCATAAAAACAGGTCTACTGTGACACACGCAGATAAAAATAGAGGTTTTTGGGGACTGTTAAAAAATGAAAATGAAGAGGTGTTATAAAAGGCATGAATATCAACATAATCCAGATGAGATCCCTAGCTCTACAGGTGTTCCAAAGAACACCTGCGTTTGATTGCAATTTTCAAAAACACTTTAGGCGGGTATCTACAACATATAGACAGATTAGAAAAGATTTCCATCAAGTAGGCACTGCACTGGAGATTCCTCAAATCTCATGGCATTATGAAGACCAGAACAATAATCAAACAATAGGATTTACAATTCTGTGGTTTTATAACGCCTGCATACTCCGTTAGATCTGAATGAAAATGAAGGTTTTAGGTATATAAAGGACCTCCTCATCTTGTGGGAGATGTTTTCCCCCTCTAACATATGGTAATGATAAAACGTCAAATGAAAGGTCCCTTTTAACTTATCATCTTAATACAGAAGCTAGAAGTGGGCATCAGAATAATTTTCTCAACATTGTATATATACTTGTTACTAAGGAGATCATCAAGCCGGCCAACTTAGGACCACCGTCAGCTAGTATGAACTCAAAATCTACATATGAATATTCAATGAAATAGAACTGTTGCCTACTGGGATATTCCTGAAATAGTATGAATGATTCAGTATGGTACTTACAGTGACTCCGATTGGGTAGAGTATAATGAAGAGAGTGTATCTGTTGAGATAAGAAGCGGGCATATTCATGTTTATTGTTTATGAAGAATTCAAATACGAAATCAGAACAAAAAGTAGATAATGAGATATGAAAAAGTAGAATAGAGTAATTAATTTAATTCTCTTTCGCGAGACGAGGCATAAGTCTTCTACTTGCAGCCAATGCTACCTTGAAATATATACCCTTTAAAACTTTCATCACTGTAGAATGGAAAAGAGTTCAAACGCGGGTCGCTTAAGAGTTAAGCGAAAGTTAACAGACAGGAACCAAATTTAGATGGTATACCCAACAAATATAAAGTGACATGCCCGAACTCTAAGTATTGTGTCTTCAGGGATGTCAGTTGGGGTGAAGAAATATTTTCATGTCGAATTTACTGCCTCAGAGATACTGAGAAAACATGGAAAACACATCGTAATTGGCCATGGAATGGAGCTGGGGAGTGGGAGGAGGTTTGAACCACTGTTGATTGGTGTGAATGAGGCCCAATTTATTTTCTTTGTCCTACACAAGAAAAAAACCCAACTGAAAGTGAAAACAAAGATTTCTTGGAAAATAGGAAAAACTGCCATCTCTGTGTCTTGGTTCAAAGAAACTATAATAAAACTTCATTATTATACCAGGTTGCCACGAACTGGAGATATCACGCTTTCCTGAAATACCCATGACTTTTCGCAGAAATCTTGATTTTTCCCTAACAAATAAAACGAGAAAATCTATATATCAAATGGACTTCCAGCCATCCTTTCAGCCACTTAATTTGTTATTTTTTCACTAGACTTTCAAACCCCTTTCTCAATAATTTCTGTGGCCAAGGTGATGGCGCAGAACCACCACAATACCCTGTATATATCCTGGTATATCCACCCCCCTTAAGATAAACAGATTTTGTGGGCGTCAGAGTTCGCCAGTTCTTCATAAATATATTTAGAAATTCCAGTTTTTACTGACAAGAGTCAAAATTCACTAACATTTATCAGTATTATAGTTATGGGTAATATCCTTTTACCATTGTGGTGGTCGCCGCCTGTCTAGCAGGTTGGATGACCCCAATCCGGAACGCTAGTTCCAGGCAGGATCCCACCCTACGCACCTACGTAGGTTGGTTCGGTTTTCGGTTAGTTTGCACAGACCTATTCACACATAACACAACAACGTCACTTAATAAACAAGGATGTTTATTAATCACTTACTTCCCGGAAAGATCTGGAAGATCTTCCCTACAAGTACAGTACCCTAGCACATAGGTGCTAGGTAACGCTGGATAGGCCAATCCGGAAGATCAGCCTAACCACCAGGAAGGTTACAAGAACCCGCCTGCAAAGTGAGGGCCCAAGGATCCGTTCCGTAGAAGGGACGCGCGAGGACAGCCTGTCGACCTACTGTGAACGCTGAGTATATATACTAAGCGTTACGTAATCCCAGTCTCCACCGCGCCACTCTCGTGTGCGGCGTTGTCCGGAATCACTACACAGTAAGGATCGGCATATCGCGCCACCTTCCGTGAAACAAACGAACACTGCTGGATTCCCGTCCCACTACACCATTATCAATTAAAATCTTGAAATTTCTGATTTATGAGTTTTAAACTGTATTCCTATGAAAAAGTGGAAATCTGCCGTCCCTGAAAAAAAGAGGAAACGTAATAAAACAATTACCTGGCCCAAGTGAGGAGTGGAGGGACTTGGTTGACGAGGCTGAATGCGTAGTACGAGTAGCGAATTATCTCAGTGACACTCCAAGCGACAAGCAGCATAATCATACCATAGTCATTCTGAATCTAGGTAAAAGAAGGGCAGAGGATAGTCAGTTTAACGGGTTTCTACTGTATGTCACAGGTCCTATTCATTATACAGACATTCTATGTACACACACAGACCTGCAAAAACCTATCGATATCGACCTATAAGCGTAACCAGACAGAGAACATATACAAAATTGGAGTGATGAGATAAAACAGAACCCAATTTCAGCTGTGATACTGCCTTAAACCTAGGCATGCTCGATTCTCAACCTGCATAGTAACCATGGCGTGCTTCACGTAGTGACAGCACAGGTGACAGTCCTGTTCTGTAATGCCACCTTGGGATTTCTAGATTTACTGAGTCTAAATGGACAGTCTTTAGGGTCATCAATATGAATGATAATATAGAAATATCAAACAGTAATTTATCTGAAGGCTTGTATCTTCTAGTTGTATTGTTCATGGCTTTGGTCATGAGGCTGTGGCCAGTTTCAGTGAGGAATTAATAGCTGTAGCTGGCTTGCGTAATTGAGCAGTTGTTTTGTTAATTTTTCACAAGGAAAATAAAAATCTACATTTTAAAAATGAAAACACGAATTTCTCCAGAAACAAGGAAGCTAACACTGGATATCCATCGGGGAAGAAAAATTGATATCCTGAAATATCCTGATCATCAGTATCCCTAAAGAAGAGAGGGGTATATATTAAAATTTCGCCAAAAAAATCAATATAATTTCTTTTTTTAAACAAAAGAATAAAGATACTAACTGCTTTGACCGGGCACGCGATTCCCCAGACGAGGAACACGCGGGAGGCCACCTGGATGGCGGTGAGCACCCAGTTAGAGCGTACGAAGCCGACCAGCGCGTGCACCACCTGCAGAAAGAATCAAACAACGATCAGCACTTCTCATCAGTTATTAAGACAACAAGGTTAAAAAAAACCACCAACCCTGTGGGGGCAAACGGTGCACAGAGTCTATGATGTGACATTCCTACCTTTTTTTTTATGTTAGTTAGCCTCAGATAAAAAGTGGAAACATTATACATGTGGTTTTTTTCTGCTCCATGGAGACTTAGTTTAAAAGTTGAAAACACATCAGCGTCAGCCATTGCAGGAGGACTTAAGTCAGTGGAAACACTTATAAGTTTGCTTCATTAGAATTAATGAGGCTCATCTTTGCTTTAGGAAAAATAATCACATATAATTAAAATGAAAAAAAAAAGATTACCATGGAAAAGTGTAAATTAGGCTCCTAGCTCTCGTATATTGTTATCGCAATTCAATGTTAGACATTGTTTTTCGAGGTATATTAGATGTGAACAGTGTTTTAAGGTATATAACAGTATTTGCATACATTGGAATAACCAGGAAGTATCTAAGATAATATTCCGACATAGGCATCTGTATTACATAAATAGTAAGATCCATTACCAACACCATAGTTACATCGATTAACACTTGTTTTTCAGTGCACTAGGCAATAATCCATATCTTCTAAATATTTCTATATTATCAACAATGGAAATAGGGATTGCATTCTATATCCTCTTACTACAATGACATCTTTTCTAGGTAGTAGCTCGGATTATTCTATTGAAGCCACTCTTTTAGTCCTAGCAATATAATTCACATTGATTCCAGAGCGTACTTTTTGGACCATAATAAAGAAATACAATCCCCAATATGCAAATAATCGAAAATAAGGCATAGTTATTTGGATTAGACAAAAACTGACATTCGTATACTAACCTCTAGAATGGCAGCCGTCTGGAACACATTGAGAAGGCTGGCAATGGAGTGGTAGGCACCCTTGTGGGTTCCCTCTGCCATCATGTGCAGGGTGATTGTGAAGAGAATGGCACTCCATCTGAAAGTTAAATGGCATCAATATGGTCGGTCTTGCGGCTGGTCTGCTTGAAGGTTAATTCGGAATAGGGGACATCTTCCCAACAATGGTAATATATTTACTGAGCTCCCGCAGGGAACACGGGCAGGCTTTACAGTGTGATAGCTCGGGACAGACTGGATCGTCCTTAAAGGAGTGGAATTTACACAATTCCATACCCATACATGTTATACCTACCGTGTCTAACATAATGCACTGTGTGCAGGTACGAATTTAGAGGCAAAGTGTAATGATTGAGAGGTGGAAAAGCAGTGTTCTGTATATTGAATGGCTAGACAAAGCAGCTTGACTATTGGTAGATTGTTCAGTATATCGGGAGGTAGCGTGCTCAGTGCTAGACAGTAGGAAGATACCATCTGGCTAATACTCGGTTGTGTGAGCGATATTCATTTCAGGCCTATAAATTCTACCTGGAGTAAGGCTGCCCTGCAAAGATTGTGTGTGTGGAGAAAAGACTGCCCTGTAACACCGGGCACCCACCAACGCCGATACATGCCGACACGCACCGATACAAAATGACCATATCGTAGGTTATCAGTTCGCGTCGGTGTGCGTCGTAAAGTGTTGGGAGGGTGTAGGAAAAATTAGACCAGGAACCCACCAACCCCGATAAGGTCCCCGATAGAGTTCCCGATTGGAATTGAACAATTCTTGTCGGGAAAGTTTTCCTATCGTAGCGGTGGGCGCCAGCTTACGATGCGGATCCCGATTCAACCACAACTGGATCCTGATTGGAAATTCTTATCGTAGCCCTTACGTCTGGATTCAACATGTTTGATATTTTCTAGGATTGGAATTCTATCGGGAAGCGTCCCGATTGGAACAGAGCGTATTCCGATTGGAATTTTTGGTGGGCTGTGCATTACGATAGCGTTTCCGATTCATTCCCGACACAACTCCAATATTAATCGTAAGGTATGCTAATGAAGGTGCTGGTATCGGGAACGTATCGGGAACATCAAAAGCTTGGCGCATGTTTTTGCGGGCCCCGATTGGAGTTCCCGATAAGAATTCTATCGGAGTTTATCGGGGATTATTTGGAAATTTCTCGTCGGGGTTCAATCGTGGTCTATCGGTAACCTTATCGGGGTTGGTGGGTGCCGCCTCTTAAGGTACCATGGTCCCGATATACCCCGATATAGCTCACGATGCAACCAGCACAATCAACCATTCTTCCTTCCAGAAATAATGCATATTTATGATTGATATTTTATCTGTAGATACAAAACAATATTATATAATTGATATTTCAAAATAATATTTAATGAAAAAAAATCAGTTCCAATTTAAACTATAAAATGATCGATTTGAGAACTTTATCTATTTTCAAATCTCACCATATTTGCAGAGCGGCATTATCATTATATATTCCAGGTATTCTGAAAATTTCATAATTTTTCAATGATTATTTCATATGATTTCCCGTTCAAAGTGTCACCCATACATACCGACGCGCACGGACGCGCTACGAGAACGATACATGATCACTTGTCATATGACCTCTACGATACGGGTTTTTTCTTATCATAGCGCGTCGGTGGGCGTCGGTGCGTTATCGTAGAAACCTGACCAACTGCCCCGATATGCACTACGATTTTGCTACGATATGGATTTTGTATTGGGAGGTCAATATTGGCGCGCGTCGGTGCGTTAGTCTAGGACTACTGACTGTCTGCAGACTAATTCTCATAGGGAGAATACACAGAGTAAGCGCACTACCTTATTATCGGATACTGGAGCCAAATAGGAACAAACATCTATAGACTGTCCAGATCTAGACCCCTTTGGACTTGTTTGCATGGAGATGTAACTGTTATTTCTCCTATTTTCGCCCACTGAAACCAAGAGCTTCTTTCTCGTAGCTATATCACGTCAGCAATACAAAAGAAAAAAATCTTACCCCAGAACCTGGATAAAGTTGTAAAAAATTAAATACGCAGTGACCATTGCGCTGGTTTCTCCTCCCTTTTTCGCACTTTTCTCAGCCATTTTCACTGTTTGCAGACACACCTTTGACCCGGCGGGCAAGAACGACTTTTGACAGGTGCCCGTAGTTTAGTTTTCGATTGATTAATGTAGCTAATCCAGCATTTTCTAGACTATCTACAAAAATTCTCAATTCACAATTTGATAAAATTGTCGTATAAGTTATATAATATAAGATAGTTTTAATCAATAGTTAAATCATGGTGTTTTCGTATCTGAGGTTATTGACCTACTTTTTGGGCAGCACTTTTAGATCTCCGAACAGAGTGTTCCCCCTTGGCCAAGAATATCGTTATCAAAGACTTGGCTGGGAGAGCGGTTTATTTGGTCACGTGGTTCTCCTGGACGACCAAGGGTTGTTGTTGGCAAAGGCTGGATACCTATCACGAAAATGCTCCGCAAAATCAGGACCTAATCTAAAAGATTGATATTATATATACTGTTCCTAAGCCGGGGCGTGCACCCTAGAGATATACCGAAACAGCTTGTGGACGGGCAAGACATAACCGTAAATATGAGCCATATAGACGCAAGGTGAGTTTGGAAGTTTCTATTCATCGCCAATCATCGCGCCAAGGCGTTGCTGCCAGCCTCGGCTAGTCTCCCACGGAGTGCCCGCCATGGCTGCTGGCAAGGCCGTGTCTTCTGACCGCTGCATGTCGGGGCACATGAGGGTTAATAAATATACACAGCTATCTAATGTATCATACAGTTAGCGGGGATGTGTATATATTCACCTACCTTGTATCCTCAGTTACTGAACTTACTGTCATGGCTTCTTTACAGATAATTGTATTCTGACATTCTAATAAAATTCTCGAAAGGTGCACTGCAACTTTGCAAGTTTATTATCTATTACGACAAATTAAAATCTATACCATTCATGACAGGCCTAGTATTATTAAGCTGGAACCCAGAACCCAGAATCTAGATCCTACCCACCCGGTATATATTACTATACACTAAATACAGTTTACTATAGCCGTATAGCACAATACTGTGTCAGTGTGTGAATACATACCGGTAGCAGGTTCAAACTCAAATGTCAATATATTATTATATTTTCAACGATGTATACATATCTCGATCTAGTTTCAAATAATTTGTGATGTAAAATATCCAACGCTATATCTGGTGATGTTATTATAACTATCAACTTCTGATACAAGTGTACATCAATTATCATATAACAAAATGTGAATTGATACTCAAATATTATAATAGGCTATTTATAGATCTAAATTCTAGATCTAAATCATCAATAAGTTATTCCACGATTGGCTGATACAAACAGAAAAAGTTGGAACTAGCTCTTTATACTACTACAAAACTGACCTGGCTGGAGTGAGCACCGAAAACTTGTTCCCATATATACACTGATGGGTTCAAAACCATGACAGAAAGTAGGGTTTCTTGTCCATACATCAAATACTTGACTACAGAATTACCTACCCAGTCCAATATCTTCACTACAGAGCCTACAAACCAGTGAAATACTGAAAGTCCTATGCTGAGCAGGTGTCAAACATGCAGTGAGCCTATTAGTCTGGGTTTGAGTGAATTATGGATTCTTCTACTACTGTACAATATGCTATAATCTGATATTGATGATATAACACAATAAATGGTGTATTCCACTAGGCAGGCTGATTGGTGCTATCTAAACGCCACACATTCGCCATGTTAACGCCTGTCAGGTGGATATATATATAGAACCTACATGATGGAGCAGGCTATTTCCTCGATGCCAGCTGCTGTTTGGTCAAAACCTGCTAAAAGCTGATAAAATAGCTTTTGCCTGTTACCCGCCAACGGCACCCATACAGGCACCATATGGGCGCCGGCCTCCAACTGGCCTCTCTATAATAAGTATGTTTAAAAGATGCCTGGTGAAGTTGTCATCTGGTCTATCTGGTGGAACACGCCATATATATATTTCCGATGTATAAGTATTAATCAGACGTAGATAATTATTGTCTGATATAATAATCATACATATAATGTTCAAAAGTGCTCACATTTTGCAGTATATTTTCCACACATTTTCTCAAAAAGGAATCTCAAAATTGTGCTCCATAAGACTAAAATGTTCTATAACTAAGAATTTTTTTTTAGATTACACTTTGCACCCAAAACATAGCAAATGATGACCGAGAAATTCATATACATCATAGTATAAATAGTAATAAAATATCACCGGCGATAACAATTAGTTCAAATAGTGCCACATATCTGTGAATACTAATCATTTTGACGACTGTTTACTCAATACAAATTATAGATTTACTGATTACTGCCCTGGCACAGAACTTGTACATTTTCATTTGAATATATTTGATGAATATATGTTCAAAGTCACATCGAAAATGACATTAACTAGACAAAGACTATTTCGATCAATATTTGACATCATTTATGCTGTATTGTTATGATGGCTTTATTAAATGCGAGTTATTCTTAATGTTTCATATCTAGCCTGCTGGCCAGGTATAACAGCCTGATGGACCCTCACCTGGCCGGCTACTTCCAGAACCCCAAAATGCGACGACAGCTGCGTAAGAATGGACTGGTAAGTGTTTATTGTTACTTTAATCTACTCTGAATTTATCAGCGATGGAGTGGGTATGGCATCTTTCCACTTTTTCATGGAAATCCACTTTTCATTTTCTGCATATATGTATATATTAAGTTTTGTTTTCCATTGTGAAACAAGATCATATTGATTTAGCCTCATTCATAACCAAAAGACCACTGGTTTGGACCTTCCCATACGCCATACTGACACTGACGTGAAAATATTTCCACTCCTTTCTTGACCCCAACTACGTATGGCTTATGATGCTAACATGAACACCAAATTTCTGGGGGTGGTGATTTACCTCAGTGGTTGAAGTAGTGATCCTAAAGTTGTTGGGAAAAAAATACAAATACGGCAGTATTTAGACCTAAAAGAACGAAAAAGATTGAAACGATCCCAAGCTTGTTGGTTCGAGTCTGCATCCACTTTCTCATTCATGGTGTAAAACCAGTGACTAAAGATGAACCTTGTGGAAGTCTAGAAAGGATCCATAATGGTTAACCTGACGTAAAATCAGGAGATATAGATTGAAAAAAAGAAAATTACCCCAGTTTAAATCCTATTTAGTAGTATGTAGAACCACCTCGTTCGGGAATTTAGTAAACAAATATTACTACGGTGAAGAGAGTAGAGATGAAAGCAGTGAAGGGACTTATGGAATTAGTTTTAAAAAAGAAGTCTGGAATCACAAAACTGAATGTAAGCTAACGTAAAGGGAATCAATGAGGCTCAGATGTAGCTACCTTACCATACATGCTTAAATCTATTTTTGACCCTAGTGTTGGGGTGGCCCCTTGGCTGCCTCTCTACCACTAGTTGGACCGGATACCTTTCCAGTGCCTGTCCCACCCACACACCAGTATCTACACAACAGCCTTAATTGAATATTTCTGTACACCACCGAGAAGGGGCAAACAACCATCTCGGTATAGAACGAACAGGTTAATAAGTACTTTTATTTGCCTGCCAACCTTTAGTAGGGTGCTGCTATTTAGAGAATTGTGTGCGATCAGCCAGCCAGAGGGTGAAAGAGAAACGCCCAATCAGGGAGACTGGGTAACATCGTTTATCTCACCCCTGGTATTCATCCCCATAGACCTAACATTGGGAACTCGTACTCATCGCACATAGAGTATTGTGAAAAGATACTCAATGGGGATGATATCAGAAATATTAGCCACTTAGTCAGTGATAGGGATGAGATAAACTCTCAAACGCACTTGATCCATAGTTACTAAACCATTTTGGTTTGCTATGTAAACCAAAACCAAAATTCTTGATGTATTTTCAGTGGCTTTTCATAAAGAAATGATCCACATAGTTTATGAGGATATAGTAGAAAACAAAACAAAATTATTTGTTGATGAAGACGCCACAAACCCCCATAAAGTACTCGCAGACATTTTATCAGGTGTATAGGTATTATTGGTGAGTTGTTACAAACCCTTCATTCTTTTTGTGATTATCAATTTTCCTATTGGTCCTACTGGTTTCGGCAGACAGCTATGCTTTCGTCAGGGACTCAGGTGATAATGTTAGTATAATGTTGTTTGTTAGAGAAGTTTAAATGAAGACTATGATGAGAAACAAGATGTTATTGATGAACAAGGACTAGGGAGCAAACATGAGAAAAAAAACAACACCAAAAATAAACTGAGGAACATACGGAGCAAACATGAAAATACAAAAAGAATAAATAAACTGAAAAACAATAGATTCAGAGTGCTCAATATTAGATCTATTCATCCACGTTAAGTTGTTGAGGTCAAAACCAGATTAAAAATTACCCATAAGGTCCAATAAGATAAAGTGAACTAAAAACAGAAAACGTGACAACGAATGTGGTATTAAGTTTTATAAAGAAACAAAAAAACAAAGCTATATGCAGGGCAGCGCTGGGGTAGGACTAACAAAAGTAAACATTTTCAAACGAGAAGAAAATCATGAGACGGAATGGAAAAAAACATGTTCAATACTATAAAAGAGTATTGAGAAGGTTTAAGCAAATAGGTTCTCCATAATTGGAAAACGTTGTAATCATCTGTAATTACCATTCATGAATGTGTATCACACCGTTTTTTTCCCAACAATATCTAAGGTGGTACACTGTAGGAAAGAATCTATAAAGGAATAACTTGGTTTCAAACAGATGCAGTCATGCATGATGTCTGCTAATCCTTGTTGCACCTCTCCCCTGCCCGCAGATCACGCGTAACGGAGAGATCATCTCAGAGAACTCGTACCGTCAGATGATGGCGCGTAAGGAGCACCAGAAACATGTTCGCGAGCTTCTCGCCCAGGCCATTGTCCACAAGACCCTGGACATGGAGCGTAACCGCCAGGTGCAGATCAGGAAGAAACTCGAAGAGATCTCGAAGATCGAGCTAGTGCGGAGGGTGAAGGTAAGCTCATTGATATCTTTCCTTGTGTGTGTGTGCTTTTTGCAGAGATGTCAGTATACATTTTTTTCCATTTTCACAAAGATGATATTAATTGAACTTTGAATGTTTTTAGCCTCACCATGGACAGTAAACTCCATTTGGTGACTGACGCCGACAAGATTTCCTTGAGACTGTATCTGCAAGTGAAAGATATATACATTTTTTCTGACTCCTAATGGTGTCCCTGTGCTTGTGAGATGTGCCCTTTGTCGTCAATGTTTCCATATCAGAGGTCTCGAGGTATTTAAACAAATATGTACGTTTGTTTCTTTTTCACTTGTCCATTATTTACTTTAGTCTGAATAAATATATGTACAATGTATTTCTATTTCAATTTTTTTTCTACGGAAGGGGGATGCTGTAGAGGGATCCAGGTGTATCCCATAGTTTAAAAAAATGCGCCCTTCTGCGTAAATTCTGACACATTTGTCGAGAAATCGATGTTCTTGTTCCAATGGTATGAGGCGATGATTGGCAACCTAACTACTGGAAGCCAGTTTGAATATAATCTATATTCAATCAACCTTTCCCTTAGGTAAGACATAAGAGACGTGAGATTTAAAAGAAATAGAACGACCTTGGTGATATTATAATCTCACCAAGTACTGTTATGCGATTGGAGACAAATTCATATATACGATGCATTGTCATGCTTCCTTTTTGCAATCCTGTGTTCACTTTACGGCAAGGCAAGAAACGCCTGTGTCCTAGTCTTAGAGGTACTGTCCCTTGCCTACCTCTCTTACTTATGAGTGTTGCTGTTATTCTTTGTCTTGGTTGAATCAAATTCTCAGTCCGAAGTTGGCTGGGAAGGTTGGGAGGGTGTAGAACTGGCTCATTTGCTCGGTGCCAAGTCGGCTACAGCAATGACCCTCTGACTGGATACCACTTTCTAATTGTTCACTTTTTCAATCCCATGCTCATTTAACAAAAATGAACATACTATTTCTTGGGCGTGAAATTGGTCCACCTGATACTCATATTGTAGATTATGGTGCCATCTTCGGCCCTTATTTTATAATGTGTGTAAGAGTGAAATATCTAGAGTAGATGGGAAACCACAGACAATGCGCTGAAAGATAACACCAGGCCATCGAAGTGTGCTGACTTTTTTTTTTAAACAAGTGAATCTCCTAACCAGATATATGTTTTTGTTTGGTTTGCAGCTAAAACGCTCTTTCCTCGAACTTTCAAAATTCGTATCTAATCTACAATCATCCCACAGCTCTGAGCATGTTTTACTGTCAGTTCCGACACCGTCCAGTCACTTTCCCCTCTACAAGATGTCTCTTTTTCTTTCTAACCATGACTTGCATTCCTGGTTAAAAATATACTGCAAGGTAGCATACATGTGCAAGCTAATGATCGAGATATTTCAATCTCAAAAGGACGTAAATAGCCTACCGATACGTAAAACTACACAAACAAACAAACAACCTTGAGATATTTAGTGGATTAATAAATCAAATATTAGTGATACTACTTTTGGCATTGGATAACGTTTTTGTGTGCTCACACTGCCATAGATTCTCTTTCAAACTATCTAACCTGCTTTAGACTAGGCATTGGGTAGTGGTATATATGTAAAAAGTATCTGAAAAGTTAATTTCAATCTATAGAGTGGTTGTATAAAGTAGAACAATGGAAGTAGTTGTTGCAGTCTTTGGTTTACTAAATTCTTCAAATTCAGCAAAACCTTCCTGCATATAATTAGTATACATAGAACATATCCCCTAGTGGTGTAATCATGCTGAACGAAATTCAAAGGTCATATCATGTCTATGTCGTGTGGGAAGAAAAAAAACCTAACACCTCTGTAAATCTGTAGGGGTGAGAATTCTAGATAAACTCATCACATAGATTCCACCCATGTGGTGTAAAAGAACCTTGAGAAAGTTTGGAAAGGACCTATAATGGTAAAACTGGACGTTAAATTAAACTAACAAAGAAAATCTCAAACGTCATTTCAGTCAACTAAAAACAAAATACCTTAAAATAAGCAACTAAAACATGCAGTGCATGTTTATATAGTGGCGTTGGCAACTACCAGAATGAGTTCATAGTTAATACATACTCTAGTGCTTAACATCCCCCTGAAAGCCTCGATACGTACCAACTTGTTTCACCTCATGAATAGATTATTAAGTTTATGCCTATTATCATCAATAATCTGACATCACTATACAAACTCATGGTTTTCTTTTTCATTCACCTCCGTTTAATGTTAAATGAGAATTTAGGACTACTGTGACTTTGTTTATGAATTTCAGGCAGACGCATTCAGAGACATACAAGTATGAGGGCATTTTCTTAAATAGAATCTTTGTAGTGTTTAAGCATGGAACGTGTCATTACATTGGTCTCTAGGAGGTCATTCAGAGCGCAAGTCGCGGCCCGTGTCTTCTGTCTTCTTTTTTTGTTATCTTTCTATAAAGCTTCAAGCTACTCTCTGCCAACTGTATTTATCCATGTTTACCACATCACCCCAGCTTTGAAAAATATGAATGTATTTATGCATGAGAGTTCCACCGTGCCTCAACATGCCTCTTGGCATAAGGCAATAAACAGCAGTCAATGCGTGATATCAACAGCACACATGGACCAGGAAACCAGCATACATACCGGTCCTAAGTAATGAGTCATAAACTCATTATTCCTCTCATAATCTTGACAAAAGCGTGCATAGGGATCATGTTGCAGGAGCATTCTGGACCCACACTGACACACGCACAGACAGTAGACAAAGTATTCTACATCCGGCTAGGCTGCTGTTTCTTGATGGATCCTTTACATACCCCTCAGGGTCAACTGTGAGGTTAAACTACAAACAAACAAGCATTTCAATTCACAAGATTTTGATTTTGTGACGACATGATAGCAGGAGGTAGGGCGTACGTGGGTGTGTCGGACAAACTAAAAGCCATGTTTCCTCTGTTTGTCAGTTGCCATAGCAACCCGAATCGACCCCGAGCTTTGAGTTGGAGCACGCGTTTGCGAGCAGACGAGATGTAAATAGAAGGCGAACTTTAAACTTTAGTAAGCGTGTCATTATGTGTTGATTCGATTCAGCGACCAGGGCAAATGCGGCTCGGTGTAGCAGGTGCGCTGTTGGAGCGAGGAAAAAATACAATCAGAAGATATGAATATGGAACAACTGCTAGTTTAAATAAGCAGATCTATATGAATCTATATTTAGGAGAGATGGATTAAACTCCAGTGTGTTTCTTTTCTCGGTAATATTAAAAAAAAAGGTTACAATTTCCACACGAAACCCCCGCAAACATAAATCATCAACATGATGAACCCGACCATTAAGATTTCCCCCCCCCCTATCATCATCATTTTTGTTGCGATTGGTATCATCCAAATTGATGATGTGTGATATTCCTTTCTTTGCATCGACAAATCTAAATCTCATTTTAGAATAAATAAAAAGAAATCGGGTCTTTTTTAGTGACATCGATTTGTAAGAAAATCGATTCCCTTTCATTAATTTTACCAAGCTTAGTATCCGTTTGTACCTTTGGTAATTGGTTATTCAACAAATCAACATATTCAAACCGGGTATTTTCAAAATATTTTTGATAATTTTGATAATGTAATCCAGTGTCTATTGACATAACCCAGGAAAATTTATTTGAGCCTAGATGTGGGATATCTTCGATCTGTATTTTTAATTCCAAAGTGGTTTAATTCGATTAGTTTGGAATATATACCGTCCGAAGATATTTAGATACCTGATAAATCCTTTTGGCCCTACCTGAATTGCGGATTCTTGCCAAGCCGGGCTGTGACAGGCCAGCGATTGATTACCTAATTGATCGGGTCTGCGATGTATTGACTGAATTTACGTAAGCGTCGGGGATTAGCCGCCTTGTTATTATTCCACTCTCAACCCAGATCTCCTCATTGCTTCCTGGAATAGACTCCAGCCATTGCCACGATTGGAGAGTGCATGTCGATGCCTCAGTGCCCAATACAATGGTCGTCGTGGAAACTCTCCATCTGCGCATATTGTACGTAACTTTACCCGTCGACGATACATGTTTACTGGTGGGAGTCTCAGTAACTTGAAATAGAATAGATCAAATATAAGATTAATATAACACTGAACCTATTTCAAAAGGAAATAAGAACAAACAAATAATAAACATATTAAGGGGTTTAATACTAGAATAGGTCATTTCACTCTAGATAAATGCTTTCAGTGAAAAAGAGAGATTAAGGTCCTGTCACACTGCAGCGATTGATACCAAGGTATAGTTTTTTTTAAATTTCTTTTGGGACACCATAGGGGACACCTATGAACGTTTAGGGTAGAGCTCGTATCCCATCGAGTTTGAATCGCGTATTAATTCACCAGGTGAAGCCGTGTGAATTATGTAGTGATTCAAATGAAATGGGATCAAGCTCTGACCCCAAACTTGAATAGGTTTCTGAATTTTTCTGACCCTTCACAATGACTAATGGGCTAACCGTTTCGACATAATCCCCCTTTTGGTATTTCATCTAAATACTCATTCTGCATTGGATACGAGTTCCCAATGTTAAGTATATGGGGAATTACCATGGGTGAGATAAAGGTTTATATGTTTATGTTCCAGCTCTTCTCCTCCATCTCCCAGCCATGAAGGCCTCTCTACCAAGAGTTGGACATAAGTTCCAGATAAAACCCTAACCTGTCGCTTATTTTCCCACACCCTTATTCTCACGGTGCAGGGCGAACCCTCCGTTTGGGCTCAGATGCTTGGCGAACTCCAGCCCAAAATGCCCCAGAGAAAAAAGCGAGGTGTTCCCAGAAACAGTTCCTCCCAGACGTCTCTGTCGGAATCCAGCGTAGGTGACCCCACTATTGTCCTTCTTAACGCCTCTTGCTGTCGCTAGGCGGCGCTAGTCAAAGCACAGGCACCGAGAACGCTACAGCCATTAAATAAATACTCCGTATATTAACACCTCCAACGCGAGCATGCACTCTTCTGTGTCGTATGTCGTAGTGTCAGTCTATTGTTGTTAGTCCTTTGTTGAATGTTGTCAATTATTTCCGTGCATTTCTCTCTCGGTGGTTTTCATCTATGACGTTGTACTGTGTCCCGTTGTTTAATTTTTTAAGTCACTATTGTTATGAGTTTACATACAATGCGAGACGTGCCATTGAGTAGCAAAGAGGTGTATATGGTGCTGCAAGCTTGATGTCTGAATGATTCATGCATGACGGGTTTCTGGATGAATGAGCAGCATACCAAAGGGAGAGGAAAGATCAGCTTCGTCCCCAATATTAGGAGCTTTCATTTTGATAGCTTTTAGAACATGAATCAAATACATATAGATTTTATGCCATGGTTATTTTCGTAGTTTTAGAAGTAGTTGAGTCAATATTTGATGCAAGAGAGTCTTAGTAACAGCGAAATAAAATGAATAATGTTTTCTGTGTCTTTTTAATCTCTGTCGTTTAGAAACTTCCTCACAGAGAAAGTGCAAAGGTTTGCAGCGCATATACTGATAATGGTGTTATTTTACATCCGACGAAACTGTAGAAATAGGAGAACCTAGGGAATACAACATATTCAGTTATGTTCCCACAAAATCTTCATCTTAAGATAAATTTCCTGATAAACAGAAACCTCCACATTTGATTCCTAAAAAAAAACACTTAAAAAAAAACTGGTTTGGAAACGGGCAACTTTTAAGGAATTGAAATGAATATGAATAGTTTTTCTTTTATCATTGAAAGGTATATAAGCAGGGGTCATACTGATAACCAATACAGATCTGAATATACCGCTTTTAGTCATCTCACAGTATAGACCATTACAAATTGTGAAATTAATGTTCTGCTCAGCTGACCGTAGCTTACAGGTTTACCTCTGTGCTCTACACTAGCGTAGAGAAGGCGCGTGGAAGATTAATCTTAACACGAGCCAACACAAGCCGTTACTATCATCAAGTTGTTTACCTTCGATTCCCAGCCCTCACACCTGTGTTGGCATGTCTAGACCTGCGTCTGGTAACGGTGAACGCTGTACTGTGTGAAGGACGCGCTCTCCAAGCACACCCGCAGGCCACAATAGCGGGAATGTTATTCCATGTAACAGGCTTTAGCAGAGGCCCATTTTAGTCATCGCTATAGGCAGGCTATAACACTCCCACTCTGTTTGGAGAGTGATAATCAAGTCGACCAACAATGCTCAAAATGGGAAGTTTGCTTAAATGGCAACATATTCATTCACTCCGTAAGCAAGCCTTTAGCTCAGCAGTTGATCTGTAGACATTTCTATACTCGAATGATATGTCTTTGTTAACTAGCCAAGCTTTTCAGTTTCAGTTTTGAAATATGATCATATTTTGGTTTAACGTGGAAAAAAATCGCCATACAGGGCTTATTAGAAAAAAGAAATATGATGGTAAATGAGAATTCACCTAGTCTCACTCCATTCAGTTCTACCAACGAGTATACTTGTTGGTTCTACGTCTTGGATAGATGTGGACAGGCTCTTGTTTAGAAATACTAGCTTCCTCTCTATGTATTTTTGATTTCAGATGTTTAATGGAACTTTTTTTTAACAAATCAGCAACATTAACAGATACCTTGACTTGATAAAGTCACTCCATACCAGAGTTTTGTATCAAGATTCTGTAAATATTCTATCAAAGAGATTGAAGCCTTCACTATAGGGCACCTTGTGAAAACTTGTGAAAACAGCATGTGCTCTGCCATCTAGCCCCCACCCCTCCATGCCAATCAAAGCGCCAGTTGGCGGATGTGCTTATATCTATAGATTAGAGTAGGAATTAACCCCCTAATAAACCTTCTGCAGTAATGGTGCCATCTTCAGGTATCGAACTCGACCTGCGCCAATTTCCTGGACGACGAATCTGATATTCACTCTCTGCCCGCTGTATATATACACAGCTGAGTAAAATAAGGCAACAGAAAAATGTTTTCTTGTTATATTAGAGCAGAGGAGCTTTGAAGATACTCACCTCAGAATAATGATAAAGAGATATCAGTTAGCAGTCATCCCATTTTGTATGTGACTATCAATCGCTCTTTAGATGTTATCAGATACAAGGCTATTTTGCTATATCGGGGATACCTAATCATTTAATAGCTCTTGGATGAAACGAAGGGCTCCCTGGACATGTTCTGAACAAACAAGGTGTTAATAATTCATGCTGACACTGCTTTATCAAGTGCTGTAGCCGTTATACTTACACAACTCACCTGAACTACCTTTCAGTTTACTATAGTCCAAATTGATGATTGTAAACACGAACCTGCTGTATCGAAGTCTATGTTGTAACTTAGACAAGCAAACATAGGTTACATTATACAGAGTATTAGCCATGAATGGAGATATAAACATGAAGACATTCATATATTACGAATATAAACTGACTATTCCAACAGCGAGAAATATATAGGCAACGTGAGGTGTATTATTATACCAGAGGAACTTGAACCTGTGGTACCCTTCAACCAGGTCATGAAGGTAAAGGATGGGTTTTACATATTTAAATGGTGATGCCAGACATGTATGATAGGGAAGGCGAGGTTTAGTTTCCTGGTTCCCAACTCGCACGTTAATAATACACCTACAGGAAACACTCGCTCTCTCTCTGACGAGTCTATCTGTCGATAAAGCATCGTGAATATTTAACGCGCTCTGAGATATCCAGGTCAGCGTGTGGGCCAATGTCTAGTCAATTCATTAACCACTTAACTGGAAACATGTATTGGCCCGAATTCTGTATGAATGTTCGTATACTGCAGAAGTTTACCACCTAAGAATATCTCCTGATCTCAATAACATATCTCTGGACTTTAAATTATTTCTCGTAAATGCGTAATACCATAAAGAACAAAGCTAGCCCAAACTATAATTGGCCTTATAAAATATGATATGATTATCAAACTGAGAACTGTAATATTAAATCCTCAACTGAGATCGACGTTGTTAAAATATCATATGATGACTACCGACATATAATTATACTTTTTTTAAAACCGCTAACATCTGAGTACATGTTTAAGTCAAGATCTAATTCATAGTTGGTATTACATACATTAGAACAAACATAAATTTAGAAGAGCTGCAATATTTTTGGCTTCTGTTGGTTTCCATTTCTGTTGGTTTCCATACGGAATAGTGACATACATTATCTTAGGTTACAAATCTCGTTCCTTACTAAGTACATGTATCTAAAAGAAATTAGGGACAGGAATCAAGAATATTATTTTAAATGTGTCAAAAACGGACGTGGCTTAGCCTGTGGACTGCACAGTGCGGCAGTAACCGCTGAATGAGTATCAGTTTAGAACTACCAGCCTGTATCCTATCAAAAAAATAATTTATAAATTTGTATCTAAAAAAAAGGGTTGAATCTTGTCTCAGATAATATAGGTGATTCCACAAATATTTATAGAAATTTGGGTGTGTTTTTTTTCGCCATTGAGACCTCATCTAGATTCGGTAAAATGATTACTCATTAATTTTTGAAGAAATAGCAGTACAAATACTTGAGTATCAATATTATGTGCACAGCTATATCACAACCGACGTTTTTTTACAAACTCCCTTTAAGATTTTGCATTTATGATACTTACTGTTGGTAGAGGTGCACACACCATGCATCGGTGATGGTAAGACAATTTAATCATTTTATATCGTTTCTAGTCTGATAGAGGCTTTAAATTAGTTCTGGCAGTCCTTAGATTTCCTTTGCTAGAGAATATAGTGCCTGTCATTGTTACCTAAAAGAAGATGAAAGGAAGTTTAGAAATACGACGGCAGTGACTTCGATAAGTAATTTCGACTCTTTTTTTTTTTTTTTTACGTGGCTACAGAAACACTACACAGCCAATCAATTTTCGACTCTAGTATTTTGTGTGCGCATCGTCTTATCAGTATTGACGGTCAATAGATTATTGAATAAGATTTATCATCCCAGCTGTAAATATTTCTGGCAATCTTTGCTTGGCTCCATGGAAGAAAAAGGTGCGTCTCTTATTCATGTGAAAGATGAAACTTCATTTAGAAATAAAGTACAATTAACGATTAGTAAGGTAGCTCGGTCAGGAAAGTTACAATTTGGGGTCTTTCAAAAAAAACCCAGACAATATTTCCTGACGTTTGTTCCTATACTAACACCTATTTATATTGCAATTATAATATCCTTTTATTCAATTAGCTCAAAATTTACATTGCACATTATGAATTTAAATTTCAGATGATTAATAGTTATGTCTTGGTAGATACAGTAGGATTTGAAATTATACTTGTATAGTTTTCCCCAAGTAGCACCAAATGGCTTCTTTATTAGAAATTCTTAGTGCAATAACTGTGCAATAACTTGTTACTATGTGTTGTGACTATTATTGCAATGCAGCATGTTGACGCTGTGGTTTCTCATCTTGCACCAGAAGAATTGAACTAGTGACCTCAAGTGTCCAAGCACGAATATGGATAAATATATACATTATTATACTATTGTTTTAATTAAATCATATGAAATGGCTTGCATGGACCCTTTAATGTCACTGGACTAGTAACAACATGGTTGTGGGTTCGAGTCCCACTGCAGCCATCTTTCTTCTTCATCCCCAGCATTGGTAGGCTTACTGTTATATCAAAAGCCAGTCCCTCTCCTACTATGTCTATGTGATGTGGCAAGTGAAAGTACTCTCACCTGGTAACTGTGTAGGGATTAGATGTATAAAATCAGTGAGAAAAACTTAACCTTTAGCTAATGGATCTATTCCCACATGGTCCCATGGGACGTTAAATTCCGTCAGATAACACATTTACATTTATATCGCAGAGCAAGTTTAGTTGTGAACACCTTGACTTTTATATCGCAGACTAAGTTTGGTTGTAAACAGTTTAAATTTCATATGGCAGACTGAGTTTGATCATGAACACATTGATTTTGTATCGCGGACTAATAAGATTGGTCATGAACACATTGACATTTGTATCGCAGACTAATACGATTGGTTGTGAACACATTGATTTTTGTATCACGGACTAAATAGATTGGTCGTGAACACATTGACTGTTATATCGCAGACTAATACAATGGGTTATGAACACATTGACATTTGTATCGCAGACTAATGCGATTGGTCGTGAACACATTGACATTTGTATCACAGACTAATTAGATTGGTCATGAACACATTGACTCTTATATCGCAAACGAATAAGATTGGTTGTGAACACATTGACTCATGCATCTCAGACTAAATAAGATTGGTTGTGAACACATTGACATATGCATCTCAGACTAAATAAGATTGGTTGTGAACACACTGACTTATAATGCATCTTAGACTAACTAAAATTGGTCATTAAGACATGTCTCAAACAGGTATGATAACTTACTGACGCTGTATCTCTCTGGTTACTGCCTGCAGGGTGACGTGGGGAGGAGAGGGGACGAGGACGTGCTGCCCTACCTGTCCCCGCGCCGCGCCGCCTCCCGCCCGGCCTCCCGCCCGTCCAGCGTGCCCGCCGGCAAGACGGGCCGCCGCGCCGCCCGCCCTGTAAGTGCTCCCTCTCGCGGACACAAGTCGGGGCGGTGGGAGGTAAACGCCTAGGTTAAGACGGGCAGGCACGGGGAGAGACCACACATCGTGGTCCGGTCCAGTCCTAGTGTTTAGTGTAGTCACTTGTCGAATGATAGATAACAAAAACAAAGTGAAACTTTGAGACACATAAGAACAAGCTTCATCCATATTTTCCTTACAGTTTGGTAGTCTATTTTTTTGGTCATGGAAATATATGCATAGATATATGTTTCTTTTCCATTGTTTTCATTGACTTTGATTTCAATTCAGTTATATTAAATCATTAACAAAAATAAGTCTTGGATGATGAAAGCATCTTGCGTTACTACGTGTAGATATTTTTGGTTAAATTCTGAATTAGCAACTTCCTAATAGAGTAACCTTTGTGTCCTTCACGTTGTTAGTTTTTATCATGTAGTGATTTAACTTTTCATTTATGTCTTGGCTCAATGTGGCTTTCTAACTTGTTTAGATTCTCTAGGCTTTGCCTGTGCAAATTAGAAAAGCTTGCAATATTTCACGTCAAGTCTTGGTGTCCGATTGCCTGTTGCAATCCTTGATTCAACCAAACAAAAATAATTCCGATAAATTATGGATATCTGAAATATCACAATTTTCATTCATCACGAGACAATAAAAACCAATAAAAAAGTCGGCCGCACCCGGCCATACGGTGACTGATCCTCTGAAACTTTTTTTAGATCCTCGGAAAGTGAATCTCCTTAAATGATGACAGTTTTCCACTTTTCCGTGGAAATCCACTTTTTTAATTACCAGTTTAAGAATTCATTTTCCTTGTATAAATCGAGGAAAGTGTAAATTTCACCTCAATCATGCCAATACAACAGTGTCTAAACCTCTCCACAGACCCTCAGCCCATTCCTTGGCAATAGTGATGTATTTTCCATGTCTTTTTTTCAGTCTACTCTGAGGCAGCAAATTCCACATAAAAATATTTCCACTTTTATTTCTGACCCCAACTGACATCCCTGCTTAATTGACCCATAAATACACACGCCATAACTGAGAGCATACTTTTTTTCCAACTATGACTTGCATCCCTGAATTCAGACAATGTTAATGCCAACTAGAATTAAAGACTCCTGTTAATTCTAATCCATTCTAATGTACTTCTTCCATATATAATCCGTTATGATTCAGCTGAATTCATCTACATGTGTATATGTTGTTATCGTTATCTGTACGCCCAGCACGGTAGGCGTTCAGAAATGCATGTTAACTTCCCGTTTCTTCGTCTCCTTTGTGACGCACCACATAGTTATTGATACATAGATTAGAAAAATAGCAATAGCCTACTCATCATGTATACCGTCTAAAGTCAGATAGATATGTGCGACTAACAAGATCAGCAACCATCAATGATTTGTGTTCCAGCACCCTGGTCCTGTAGTGTAATATGACCGAGTCCTAGCTGGCTACTTTAGTGCAAAGATGGCGGTTTTCCATTTGTCCGTGGAAATCCTTTTTTTTTCATTTTCATTATCTAAAATTCTTTTTCCTTTTTTTGAAACAAATATAATATTAATTGAGCCACATTCGTGCCAGTAAAATGGTGGTATGAACCTCTCCATAGTCAGCCCTGTGCCATCAACGATATTGACATATTTTCCATGTTCTTTCAGCCTCTCTGAAGCAGCAAATTCCACATACAATTTTTTTTCCCCAGTTACTGTTAAGCGTTTATTCCATCGAGCGATTAATCTATGCTGAAACCAGCCGAAATGGAAAACTGGAAGGATTGTAAAAAATCTTTGAAAAATCGTATTAGCGTAGCTGGCAGTGGAAGCATGCCCATATTTTTTCTAATAGTTTAGGGTGCTACTCACCATGTCAGAAAGATTTGTGTCTCAATATGATATTCTTTGATATACTAAGAAATTTTCCAATGAACCCTTAGTTCAAGGGAACACATACTTTATTAGACAAGATGGCCATGTGTCAATCAGTGACGCGACGACCCACACGTGTCACTTTGCGCTTCTTACAGATGTCAGCCCTGGTGACTGACGAGAATGGCATCCCTGTCACCCCGAGTGACAACGGCTCCGAGGAAGGCGGAGTCTACACCAGGGGCAAAAAGAAGAAGTACCCCATTGAGATAGATGATAAACACCTTTACTCTGTAAGTGTAGTCCAGATAAGGCCAGTTAAGCATGCTCTATCAACACCGAGTAGATGTAAGATCTTCACACAGTCCACACACTCATACAACATAGTAGTATTGGGGACTATGAGCAGACCTCATTGCCTTCATAACACAAATGCAATCCATGCACTTAAAAAGATCATTTTCAGTAGGTTCACTTTGGCCCTCTACACATCTTAATTTCTAAAGGCTTGCATACCAGTTGTAAATCTGAATTTGTCTGCTTGCTATGTGTTTTTTTAATTTTCCTTGAGTTATAGCATGGCTAGTCTTTTTGGTTTTAGAAATACCTATATATGTAAGTATACACGCAAATTACGAGTAACAAAACTGTCAGATAATATAAGCAGATACAGATACAATCCCTTTGACCAAAGGGAAGACCAAGTGGTTCCTATGCCAGTACATTTTTCCAGTAATCAAAATACTCCATGTTATTATACAATATCTATCAATTATTCAACCTATGTTGTCCTTCAGATTACTTAATTAACAATGCCTTGTTCACCAACGTCTTGTGGCACGAAATTCTCGTAAAGAATGCAACGTCAGAAGCACCACCACTCTTGTCTATGATAAGCACCTGTTCGTTTACTCAGGCATGTTCTTTGTGTAACACTGGCAGGGATGCTAGTGTTTCGATAAATTACTGATATCTGAAATTCCCAGATTTTCATATATGATTTAAAATATTAAAAGTAGCCTTTACCCAGGTATCTGTATCGAGACATCCCATAACTGAGGGGTGTTTACTAAGCAGTCCTGAGACTGGGTAGTCATTTTCTCCCTTTATATTTCATTTCTAGTATTTCTTTTATACTTAACCTTGACCATTCCTGTAGTGGGTTATTGTGAAAACGTCATCCTTCTCTGGACAGCTGGACTCGCAAGCCCTGAGGGAATACAAAATGACTGTGAACCAGTCGCGGGGAAGTCCCTCACCTTACATCAACAATCAGCTGGGACCTGAGATGGTGCCCACTCCGCCTTCTGGACGTCTCTCTGCACGTCGCCGTATCCAGCACACAGACCGCCTCGGCCGGCCAGTCAGGTCCAAAAAGGTACTTACCAGCTCATTATTCAGAGATGGCAGTTTTCCTCTTTTCCAAGGAAATCTTTGTTTTCATTTTGATTAATTGGTCTTGTATAAAACAAGGAGAGGGATACATTGGGCCTCATTCACACCAATAAAAAGTGGTTCAAACCTCCCAACACATCCTAGCCACACTCCATAGCCAAGAACGATGTGTTTTACATGTATTCTCAGTCTCTATGAGGAAGTAAATTCCACATACCCCAACTGACATCCCTGCATTATTGATACAAAATCACATCCCTAATATCCGCGAGAGTGTTGTATCCAGTACACTGACTGCCAGTCAGGCCCCAAAAAGTTTCTTTTGTTTTTAACAAATCAGCATTTAATTCTTGCAAAATAGATCTCTGAGACCAAAGCCAAGAAGTTAAGGCAAAATACATCTACAGAGATGGCAGTTTTTCTATTTTCCAAACAAATCGTTGTTTTCGTTTTCAGTTCATGAAACTCTTTTGTCTTGTGTAAAACAAAGAGAGAATAACTTGGGCTTCATTCACAGCAATAAACAGCGGTTCAAACCTTGCCAGCCACCCCGACCCCATTCCTTGACCAAGGACAATACGTTTTCCATGTTTTCCCAGTCTCTCTGGGGCAGAAAAAAATTCAATATGAGAAATACTTCCCCTTTCTTCATGACCCCAACTGACATCCCTGCATCTAGATGCATAGCGATTTCTCAATATATTTTTTTTTTCATTCCTCAAATGTCTATTCTAATGAGTGTGTTGTGGTGACAGGCTGGAGGTGGGCTGCACCGCACGGAGCCCGTGATGCGCCACCCGGAGCGCATACAGACGCTCTGCTCCATCACGCTGCACTACTTCGGCTCGCGCCTCAACCTGGTTTACGAGCGACTGGATCCACGTGACGAGGTGGTGGTGGAACAGCAGCACTGCGGGGGCAACACGCTCACCGTCTTCAGGGAGAAGATCCTCCCAGAGAGTAAGAATTCCTCTTTGATACCCTATTTTATATAATGTCTTCAGTGTGTGTTTCCTTGGGTGTTGGATTTATTGTGTAGGTCTTCTCTGCAGTGCTAAAGAAGCCCCAAACCGAGCAGTGTTTTTTTTTTGTTTTCTTTTAAAGATGCACTGTTAACATCGGCAGGTTAAGGTTTTTGGATCTAGCAGTTGCTTGTGATTTGGTGCTGCGAAATAAGGGATGTTTGACTTCAAGCAATATGCAGTAGAATAGAATAATATTTCATTCATATTGCAATATTCATATTGTGTGGTGGTCGGTTCTCTGCATCTCCTTTGGGGATGTGGGTGGAACTTGCATCCATGTAGAAAAAAAGTAGAGCCCACTGAGAGGAACACCTCGCTGATGAAAGCTGCAAGTTTATTTCAAGAAGTAGCAACTAGATAGTTTCTTTTATTTTATACAACGCCACTGCTAAACACGTACCTGGTTAACCCCTCTGTGTTGGAGATGACTTTGTATGAGTAATAAAGTTAACCACTCAGTGTTGGAGGTGACTTTGTATGAGTAATAAAGTTAACCACTCTGTGTTGGAGGTGACTTTGTATGAGTAATAAAGTTAACCACTCAGTGTTGGAGGTGACCTTGTATAAGTAATAAAGTTAACCACTCAGTGTTGGAGGTGACTTTGTATGAGTAATAAAGTTAACCACTCAGTGTTGGAGGTGACTTTGTATAAGTAATAAAGTTAACTACTCAGTGTTGGAGATGACTTTGTATGAGTAATAAAATTAACCACTCAGTATTGGAGGTGACTTTGTATGAGTAATAAAGTTAACCACTCAGTGTTGGAGGTGACTTTGTATGAGTAATAAAGTTAACCACTCAGTGTTGGAGGTGACTTTGTATGAGTAATAAAGTTAACCACTCTGTGTTGGAGGTGACTTTGTATGAGTAATAAAGTTAACCACTCAGTGTTGGAGGTGACCTTGTATAAGTAATAAAGTTAACCACTCAGTGTTGGAGGTGACTTTGTATGAGTAATAAAGTTAACCACTCAGTGTTGGAGGTGACTTTGTATAAGTAATAAAGTTAACTACTCAGTGTTGGAGATGACTTTGTATGAGTAATAAAATTAACCACTCAGTATTGGAGGTGACTTTGTATGAGTAATAAAGTTAACCACCCTGTGTTGCAGGTGACTTTACCTTCGTGTCACGTCGTCATCGTGGCTATCCATTCAGTCTAACCATCTACATCGAGGGCAAGGTGGACTGCCGACTCAGCACCTGCTGTGAGTACAAACACGGCCGCGGCTCCAGGCTCGGCGGCCGCCATGGCCACTTCGGCGTCTTTCACATCGACGGCGCTTCTCCCTGTTACAGGTACGTCACACTACTTTACAGCTGAAATGGTGGTGACTTTTTCTGGTAACTTTCCCTCTATGTTTCCTCTGTAATATAATGTAGATCTGATATATACACAATCAATTATGTTCGAAGACACTGGTTTGGTTTATCATGTACTATTATAAGGGGCGTGGTACACCAGGCTGAAGACTCCACTGTGCATGTATCAAACATGCTTATAGTGTACAGACCCATCGGCCCTGCCACTACCGGCAGCTGCTGGCTGGGGACCGCGAAATCTAATTCATTCGGATTTGCTGGTTCATTGCTATGTGCCAATAATATAACATATTGGACGTTTAACTACCCAAACAACAGCAACAACAATTTACCCCATGAGCCCCAACCTTGGACTCCACAGGGGGCTATGTGGCCCCCGAAATCTGGGCACTATCTTCAGATTTTTATTTGTATTTCCTAATTCCTGCCTGCATTATCTTAACAGTTTCTATTGATAACGCTGTGATAACCATCTTCACCTTCATAAACCCACTCGTCATGTATTACACAGCTATTTCATATCTAATGACGTTTCCAGATGCCAGGTGAACGAGCGTCTAAAGAAACAGGAGGAGAAGAAGCGTCGCAAGGAGCAGGAGGCGACCTCTAAAGGACAGGAAGAGAAGAAGGAGGAGGAGAAGAAGAAGGAAGAGGAGGATGAGGCCGAGTACTCGGACGACTCGGACCAGGACGACGACGGCTCCAGCACGGGGTCGAGCAGCCAGGCGGACACCCCGCATTTAGAGACGTCTCGTGAAGTACGCGGCTACGCGGACAACGAGGACGAGCACGAGCACAGCTCCAGCCAAGGCTCCGACGGTGAGTTTGTGTAGTGTTTGTCCGTCCTTCCTGATGACTCCCCATATTTGGCGGTGTGTAAGGCTAATTTAAGCCTTTGATCCACCAAGTGAAAGTTAGGGCCGGACGACGTCCGTGCAGATGGAATGTGGACGTCGGCCGCTCCCGCCTCTTGTCGGTTCAAGCTGGTTGGGACAATCGCCTTGGTGGATCAGCAAATTATGCTAACTCGGCTAGGGCCGGCCGCACCCGCCTCTCGCCGGTCCTAGTCGCCTCTCCAAATCCCCGTAGTCCGTAGCCGTTTGGTCCCCGTCCTGTAGCCGCCCGGGCGTTGCCTCTGGCCGACCGGCCCAAAAATGTAAATTATTTGCTGGTCCACCGACCCAGCCAGCCAAATATACTTCTTCCGTTGCACCTATTGCGTACATCGCCTGTAAGGGGCCATCCATAATTACGATGACAAAATGCCATCAGTTACCATATCAAAATACATGTACTGAAACTGAGGGACATTGTTGAGTCTGGGTTGAAGGTGCCTGTGGTAGGAGGAGTGTTACTGTAGGCACTGATGTGTCAGGGAATTGTCTGCTGGAGGGAAATGGTTAAAAGATTCATACGTATTCAAGCATGTAAATGATATTTTCTACTAACTCCTTTTATAGAGGTATCTCTGAATCCCCGACTTAATTAATTCATTGTAATGACAACAGAAAAGGTAGAAATCCCGGTGCCTGTGGAAGAGGAGGAGGAGAAGAAGACTGACAAAGACAAGAAAGGTGATATGAGGGAATGGATATTTCTGCATGCGCAATGTTCCCCAGCAGCTCAAACTGATTCGCTTTCATCACCTGCTTGGCCCTTGCATCTCCACGAGCAGAAACTTTGTCATGGAGAAATGATTAGAATAGAAACCTTTAAAATGATCTTTTGAATGTTATTTGATTTGCTCTTATTTGTCAAATTAAATTAAATTTAAATTCCAGCATGAAAGATCACACCCAGATAACCCAAGATTTTTCATATTGTGGATTGGCTTTTGCACACACGAAATGATTTATCATATTTTAGAATGTTTAATCTGTTTTATTGATTTTATTATTTTATTTGATATTTTCATCTAAATATTCTCACTCTCCTGCGTCCTGCATGACGAAGACCCTTCATCACCTCCATCGATACCTCAAACAACATTTTGTGATTCATTTATGCAATTTATCCATATCACTTTAAAATTGACCTCTCTTAATCATATACAAAATATATCTGTTTGGTATAAGGAAATCAATTTGTTTATCATCTACTATAAGAGTGTTAGGATTATTTTTGTTGAAAAAAAATAATGTTTCATATTGTCTACTATAAGACTCCTTTGTAGTAGTGATCTATGGGTGTCATGGTTAATATTTGTTCCATTAGGAAAGTAAACAGATTCAAGTATAAACATTTAACCATTATCATAATTAGTTGAAGATTTGCTATCCACTCGAGGCCTGTTGAAGCCACCGTAGTTTTACCCTTCTCGTCTTGTGCCCAGTAACTTAGATAAACCAAGGACCTGCAAACATTCTATTTAATTACAGACCGAATATTTTATTCGAAATCGTTGGAGAATAATTACTTGATAAACTGAGACTTCGTCAATTCAAATTCTGATCCTGGAAAATATATCTATATAACTCATGAAAAATAATTGTGCTATTTTTAAGAGACAATGAATGATTGAACATTTATATACATGCAGAACTGATGTAGAGTTCTCTAGCTATACATACATTGAAGACAGGTTGAGGTGTAGGTATTCTACACATCTATACTTATAGATCTGGTCATAGGCTGTTGATAACAAGAATCCCTTTCTCCCGCTGTACACACTCAGACGCCGCCATTGATGAAGAAATCAACGATGAGGAAGACGGTGAGCTGGAAGCATTGCCATGGAAATCTGGCACCGTGCCAGAGGAGTCGCAAAAAGGCAGGGATTATCAATGCTTGGCCTTGCTTATAACCCCACGACACAAACTGCCCATCCTCTCACCTCTAGCCTCTTGTATCATTCCTGCCTGGTGCTTGAAAGGCAGGATGTCACAGTAAAGGCTTGATTCTATTTACCCGAATTATGTCCCGAACCTGCTTGGCCCATGTTCGGTCCCTATTTGGATCAGGGCTAAAACAGTGCCCGAATAGTGAGTGAGTTGAGATCTGCACCAGCTGCATGGAGTTGTCCCCCTGCATTAACTGCCATATAAGGAATAGAGTAGACCCAGTAGCCAATGACTGCATTCGGAGCAAACCACGACCTTCACCCTGACCTCCTTACATGATATTTATAGCGCCTTGGAACGGTTCTACGGTCCATAGTTGACCTAAAATCTAGTGGGCCACAACCACCTTCCCGGATTCGGCTAAATAGAATCAAGCTTTAATGGGAGCTCCACTCACCTGCACGTTTACCAAAACATACATGGAGCCAGAAGATGGAGATAATTTGGGTATCTCAGAATATTATTTAGAATGCTACGTGTGGTTCTTTCTTTTGGTATGCAGTACCAGGAATATATATCTAGTTTATGTTTCTGGTTATGCTGATTATTATCACATGCCTGATGCGCATTTGAATCTTTGTTTTGTTTGCGTTTCTCTTTCAGACCTTAAGCAAGTGAATCTGGGTTTGGTTCATTTCTTTACAGGCACAAGTTCTCATCTTCTACTGCTGCTGGTTGGGAAAAGGGCATAGATTCTAGTTCCAAGCTTTGCGCATCTTCTGAATTTAGCTTCTGTCCTTTCTTTACATTTAGGTCCGACCTGAATGTGTGGGTTGGAAATTTAGAGCTTATGACTCTTGGTTTGAGAAGCTGCCCTTCTGTATGTTTGTTTATACTACAACCAAGTTGTTTAATAAAACTGAGACAATGTCAGCCGTGGAACTGGCTTGTTGATTTGTAACCTATGACCATGCTCGGCAGGCGCCTGGCGATGTCGAAATCCGGCGTGCTTGGTGGAACACCTAGACCTATATTATAAATCACAACACAGACACGATATTTTCATCATTAATGCTTTTTGATAATGATAAAAGGATGCCCAAATTCCAAGAAATTCCTAATATATGCAATTTCCAGATTTTCATCTACAATCATAAAAATTCCGTAATATCTGAAGGGTGACCGCACTCGGCCATCCGCCCACTACATGGCGACCAAACCCTACAGAAATGGGTACATCCCTGTGCCGATATTTTGATATCATAAAGGGTTTGTCTTTAATATGGATATATATTCACACATCCCACAGCTCCCGGCATCTTTCTTTGCCCAGTCATGTCCCCTGCAGATCTTTCCTCTAACCATGATTTGTATCACTCTTTCAAGTTATTCAGTTATTCCATGAGCACGAGGATATGCCCAGTCTGTTCACCGAGGACGCTTGGAAAGAAAGTGTTATGTTGACACATTTTTCTTTTGATAACTTGCATGTTTATAACTAATATTGATCACAGAAACCTCGTTTTATAGAGCAAGATGGCATGCATGGCTACTAGGACATCTACCTTCTGCTTGTAGGAATGCCAGGTTTAGTTTATGTGTACTTGATAAGGATACTTCTCTAAATTTGATCTTCTTTTGTTTATTCAGATGATTACTCTTCTGATGAAGACGTTGACGATAAGGTAATGTGTTTCTTTTTTAAATATGATATTCAATAGATATTTCATGCATTCTTGTACTATAGAATATGAATTTCAAGCAGCTTTAAACTCTTTAATACCTGGTAAATCAATGTGTCAACCGAAATGCAGACTCTTACTTTGTGTCCATATCAAATCCAATGATTCTCGTATATTGAATTAATTTCAGGCAGATTCCTTGTATTAGCAAGATGTTAGAAATTCACATTTCTTCTCACATGTTAATAATTATTGGTACTGAAAGAATTATTTTACGTTAATCTGTTTTTCATTCAGCTGTTTACAACAAGTGGTAGCCGTCCCTCACCATCCTAATAAAACTATCATTGAGTCCTGCGTAACTTCATTTCTGAACTGATTTTATGAGTTTACATCAGTAAATCTGTTCTAAGGTTAGGTTCAATCTAAGACTATACTTGTATTCTTGATCATCATGCACTTACGTTTCACATCTTATGTGTATGTCCTCCAACGAAAAGAAAACATTCCTTTTTTGTTGAGTAGGGGATGGGTGGGGGGGGGGGGGGGGGCTTGTATAAGAAAAATAATAAGTACCCGATTACTTACTTTTTTTTAAAGTATGAAAGACACCCAGTCTTGTTAGAACATTAATTTTTTATGTTTTTTTTAAGTTTATAAATCTTTATTCACTTCCATATGCTAATACAGAAATGATTAAAGATTCATAAACTAAAAAAAAGATGTTCTAACGAGCCTGAGTGCCCAAGGAATATAGCGTTTTAAGATGCACAAGAAAATATGATTATGCAGTACCCTTTGTTGAGGGACCTTTCGTGTTGAATGTATTGGATATGAACTTCGTTAGGGAGTGTGTCGTGTGTTGACTGTCTCTGTTCCGCTGACAGCCGTATTACCCGGCCTGCTGTGTCTTCCCGCCCTGGCTCGTCGAGGTTCTGCCCACGTGGGTCACGCTGCAGGCGCCACCTGACGACAACGATGTATACTGTTATATATAAATATGCTTATAATAGTGTACCGACTACATTGCCTCGTTAGTGTGAGCCACCCACACACCATGGAGATGGACTATTGAGTTCAAGCCTTTCTAAAACATTCATATCCTTTAAACTCTGTTAAGAAATCCATTCCAAAAAAAGTTATAACTGTTTTTAATGTAACCGGGGTACATGGTTGGTCCTACAGTTATCACCATTAAAGTTTGTGAAGACTCAACCAGTCGGGCCAAAACTACGTTCACAGCAACACAAATACTATTGGCTTATTCATTCCGTCCAAGAAGTAATGCTTCGATATGGGATGTTATTTACTATTTGATTACAGATATTTCGGGAGTTTGGGATTTTTTTGTATCTTTTTGCCTGTCTGCGGGGAGGGGGTAACACATGTAATGGGAATGGGAACTCACACTGACTCGCTTTCCAGAAACCCCTGTATTTTTCCCCAAACACACAAATGCACATTACAATGTACTTATACTTTAAGAAAATATCTAATATATCGATGGTACCTATTCGGTATTATGCTATTCGGGCATAAAATTATTCAGTGCAAGATAACCAAGCTGGAAGAACCGAATTCAACAAACCTGCGATGTATAATCAGTACTATTTCACATTTAGAACAATGCTGCAAATAGTCTGAATAAATCATTTGATCATTTTGAAATTCCAGAGAGCAGTGAAGTGTGTGAATATAGATCTGTTCAGCTGCTAGTACATGAAAAAAACTGTGCGTTTGTGTGAACCTGAAATCCCTCAGTGATTTGTTATACAGCTGTTTCACCAGTCAGACGTTTCATGAGGCGCGGAAACTGACCGATTCAACTCTGGTCACTGCTGTGCAATAAATAAATCTCTCAATTTCCAGGGATGGCAGCCCTTTACCTTTTTATGAAAATCCACGTTTTCATTTCCATTGTATAAAATTTGTTTCCTTGCATAAAACAAAACAAAAATACAAAAATAAGTTTAATTGAGCCTCATTCATGTTGATAAAACGGTGGCTTGAACCTCACCACAGACCCTCAGCCCCACAATCTGGCTGACACTGCCATGTTTCCCATGTTTTTTCTCTCTTTTTCTGAATTTGTATATTCCACAAGAAAAATATTTCTTACTCAACTCTTATCCCTCTGTTCTGTTTACCCAAACCATCAGAAATTTGCAGAGCTGTGACTATAGATTCTCTGAATGTGAAATGACCATGGTGAAATGGACGTATAGTGTACTCTGCGCTAATGAAATAGCTACGTTTATTTTAATTTTTTCCTATATTTTCATGAAACAAGTGATATATAGGGCATATCCTTTTTGTATTCAGAAACTAGAGCATCCTGATATAGGCAGACTTTGTTTTGGGGATATTTTTTTTCCGCACGGATTAACATAGAGGAGTCGAACTAGTCGTCCTTCTAAACAGTAGATATTTATTTGTTAATAGTGTAGGCCAATACTTATTGGCTTTTGATAGTTGTTGACGATCAAAATCCTGTCATTCATTCTGTAACAATGAAATTTGTGATTCCACTGATTGCCTCCAATTTAATTTTTTTTTAAACTTTGAACTCGCGGTTGACAAGATCATACCGGAAATCCTATTTTCCTAACTTTCGATTTTTTCTTCTTTTGGAATTCAACCTGTTATTGTCTCCTCTTTCTACCAACACTGACTTTCAACCCGGACCAAGTAAGGGAGAACTGGTCCCAAGTTACATTACACAATACCAATAAAAACATAAACGTCAAATGTCTGATTGGTACAAGATACTAATTTTGTTTTCCAGTTTCAGTATGTGCTTCCATGGCCAAATACCTGAACCATTACGCTCTACTTCAGATAACAGAATTTTACAGAGATTTAAAATATTTTCATTTCAGTCGTCTATTCAGGATGGCCGTGCCACTAGAGCTGGCGACCGGGGCCGTCCAAGGTCAGGGTCAGAGTCAAGCGTTTCTGAAAGGTCACGGTCGCGATCGAGCTCAAGGTCAAGGTCAAGGTCACCAGTGACCCCCAAGTCTCCACCTGTGGAGGAGTCACAGAAGGGTAAGCTTCCCCACATGTCTTATTCTGATCTTACCTACCTTTACTTCCCTCGACCTAAGCCTTCAATGGACATGTTGCCGTATAGATACGCTTTTATGTATATATATTATGAATATAACACAAAGGTGATAACTACTCAGCTTGGGGATTTGTGTACCAGGAAACGATAAGTATCTTTTTGAAGAGTGATAACCAAGAATATAATCAAAGTCCTGCTCTTGTGAAGTAAATATAGACATGCCAAGTTTTCGATTCATAACCTTTTCTAATATTGTTGTTGTATGAAACACAATAATTCAACAACCAATTTACGAAGTTCCTTTTCCCTGGTTCTTCCTACATAATAGTATTCTAATCTCTTGGCTAGTTGGTTCGTAGATGATATATCTTAGATTAAGATAGAAAATTAAGATTCCACCGTATATGCACAAAATGACATGCATTCTGAACTACTAATCAACGCTTGTCAGCAGTTCATCAAAAGACATGCTGGACAAGCCTAACTTCCTCTGTGTTTTAGTCTGCCTAGTTCACACTGAATACCTCCATCAGTAAAACAGTGCCACTGACGTCAGTTTGAAGTCGTCAATACTATGCCATATTATTCATTATATCTCTGACATCACAAACCTCTATGATAAAGTAATAACTATGAAGAGATAAAATTTCCCCACATCGTTAGTTTTAGTTCATTTCCAACACACATGCACGCCTCATCATTTATTTAAGGATTCGCGTATGAATGTATTACTTGTAGTTGTACGTATCGTCAGTTAGTTTCATTTCTAAAATAACGGTGGTATACGTCATTCCTTCGTGCTGTTTGCGGTGCATCTGCTCCAGATATCGTGGACAGCACTGGTAAATCAAATATTGAGGATTTTCTTTCTCTAATTTATTTTGCTGTATGTTTTTAAATGTATGAGGGAAAAATGTATTTTGGATTCACATCATTTATGTTCATTTGGTTTCCTTGTTCTTCGTGAACTATTTATTTGTCATTGTTTGGAGACTGGAGTTCTGGATTTTGTTCGTACTCATTTTAACATTTAGTATCTTGTACGCATTATTACCCGCCGTCCCAGACAAACTCCCATGTCCCATTTTACCAACATATCTTAACGGAAAATACTCCCCAATAAGACATTTCAAGTGGTCGGACAATTTACCTCATTAATGTCTTATTTTTGTGGTATGGGTAAGGTTATGTGTATTCTCTATTGCTAATAGCATGTACTCGTATAGACTTGGTTTAGTACAAGGATAGTTTCTAATTCATTCATTTCAACTCAATATAATTTGGTTACATTGGAGATTATCCCAGATATGAAAAATTATAATACATTTATTTAATTCTGAATGAAATATAAAAGGATATCCCCATTTTATCACTAGCTTCGTCATTCAACCCCTTCCGGTATTATTTATTATTTAGTTTAGTTGTACAAAAGAATGAATTAATGTGTTGTATAAATCATTTCGCCCCAATGTGGTACATGGGTAATTGGTACAGAATAAAGAGAACTATTTGGTCCCATTCTACATAAATACCACCCGCAATTAACACACTTACATATGTTCAATATGTTTAACAAACATTTCAAAAATAAAATTCTATCATATATGCAAATTTCAGAAACATATCAACTAAAACATTTTGAATGTTGGTAAGGCGAGGGAAAAACTCTTCTGAATACAGCCGAGGGGAAAATAGACCAGACCTTTGAATGTTGAACGCAACCAATAAAAAAGACACAACCCCCACCCACCCACCCCCCACCCACCATCTGAGATGGCAAGGTTTACCTATGAATACAAGATGGACAACTTTTGATTCTTTTTTTTTCTAAACGAGTGGACAGAAACTTCTTCGTCACATGTGCTTATGTCACAGCGGCATATTCTTTATCCTAACCGCCCTTGGTGTAATAATATGGCAAAGTATTAACTATGACTTAATGTTTCCTTTCGTTTCAGACTAGGGGCACCGGAGTGTCGACTTTAAAATCTAACTCTAATATAACACGTTCTCTACTAATTTTTTCACCTGATCTTTTTGTATCTGTAGGTTTGTCCTAATCCAACTAATGTAGCTGTGTTTATTTCTTTCGAAACTGAATTTTGAATATCTTTCTGTTGTAATCCGTTTTCATCCTCAAAGAGATGGCCATAATACTTAATCATCATTGCAATGACCTCAGTGTCTTAGAGTGTGAAATATCACAATCTTTGTTTATTTTTTTCCTTTGATAAGAATTTATTTTTAAAATATCATGTTGGGAAAATATTGTCAGATCACATCGGCATGGTTTGACTATTTTGAAACCCGAAATTCTTTATCATTCCATGATTGAAACAAAAGGTTACAATAAGTCGAAAATATTAGATGAAGTAAATCTTATGAGTGTAGCTTTGTGGAAACTTATGAGAAAGTAAAATTTTGAAAACACATTTGGATGAATCACCAGACAAATGATACTTCCATGAGTTTTTGATATTTCCGTTATAAGTATAGCCTGGTTTGGCCAACACTTTTATAGTAAAAATGACTCGTCACTGAGTTCATCTAAAGTCGGCATTTTCTTCTCCCTGCTGTAACTCTGATGTAGCTATGATTTGATTTTTTCCTCTGTTCTTAGCCAGTTCCTCTGGGGTTAAGCGACGGGCGGGTATGTACCGAGTACAATCTGTGTATAGTGTTTGTTAGCATTGAGGGCTGTCATTCAACTCTAGTCGGGTCTGTTTTCTTGTCCTATGAAAGTCTTCATCTTGTTGTAGCGTGGCTTGAGACATGAAATTCCGACACCATACTCGATAATGAATTTAAATCTGACTGGGCTTCGTCTCAGCCTAGCCTGTAACATGAATACATTTTAAAGAGATTAAAAGCTCATGCGTGTTTGAAATTCCTCTCTCAAGCTTCTGCTTCATGGATGTTGTTTGTAAGTTAATAATTATAGTTCTCACCATGTTCAATTGTGGACTGTGTATTTCAAACCACCATTTGGTGACCGTGCTATATACAAAGTACTTCTTTCGTGTATGAGCATTTCTTAATTAAGTCAGAGATGCCAGTTTCGAGGTAATTTCAGATTTGTTTTTATCTTAATGCCAAATTGAATTACCCTTATATTAAATGTTGGAGATCAGCAGAGTTAAATAATTTTGGTTAGCCTCCCAAAGACCTCACTGGCATCCCTGTGAAAATCATCTTTATGGATTTCTCCTCAATTACCCAGTATTTAGATTCTGTAATTACAGATCCTACACTTTGAACCTGGTGGGTCGGTGTTGAACTCTTTAATCATCTCTGAACTTAGGCTTAGCTTCCTTAGACAAAATTATTGTGCTAAACAAGCCTCTGGAAGGACACATTTTAAGCAAAGTGTCTGTCTTGCCTCAAAAGCCAAACTACAGGTGACTATTGTGGAAACCAAGAACGTTGCTGTAACAAGTGAAGATGAAAAGACACCTCGGTCAGCGAAATCTGACAGTAGCAGCGGCAGTAGCAGTAGCAGCAGCATTGGTAGCAACACCAGCCGCAGCCTGGCAACCTCTGACCAAGGAATGGACAGCGATCGAAAGAGGCCGCCGAAGAGTGTCATCGAGAACACAAACAATGCGAATAGCTCAGATAACGACAGGAAGCACAGTGCAGAAGACACACCACCAGCAAAGGTTATAGAGATAGCCCCAAAGGAAGAGGAGAAACCAAGGGAGGAGAAAGGAGACGTGGTGGTGAAGTCAATGGCACCTGAGTACAGTGAAGATAGCGAGTCCGAGTTAAATGTGACGCGCGCATCAGGACAAGGAGGAGAGGATACACTCAGAGCTTTGACTGATGAGATGGCCAAGGTGTTAGAAAGTAAAGGTAGGTATTCGCATCGTTTACAGAAGGGGGTAACAATAGATTGCCAATGCTTTATGCCTACTAATTACATTCTGTTTTAAAGAGTATGTTTAATTACTGATATTCCTGGTATCTCCAATAGAATCACTCTTTGTAATGTAGTCATTCTGTTTTATTTCCTAAGTAGTTGTCAAACGTAACGAAAATAGTCAACTTTTTAAAAATGAATATAGACTTAAAGACATCAAACCCACACATTTTCCAGTTGACAAATTTGTATTGTGTTCTGTTCTGTAACAGATCAGACCATAAAGGGTATGTCTCCCTGTGTTATAGTTAATTCAGAATATATCTCACTTTCATTACTGTATGCACATTGTAGTGCATTACTACCCCTTCTCTGTAAGTGGCTCTCCGTTCCACTAACATCTAAATCTCAGTAAGAATAAGTAGTGGTGCTGCCAATTTTCCCATACTGTGAAGACCTTAAGATAGCAATGTTAATTGCTGTATATAGTGCTTTTGGTGTTGTCAATTAATTATGTCAAAGATTTTCATTCCATAACAGCTGGGAGGCAGCTACACTTTGTTGTCAATTTTCCAACCATATTTATATTGTGTCATGGTTTCTGTAGATGTAACGCACAGTACAAAAAGTCCATGAATCACATCTCCTTTATGTTCATCCCCTAAGTTTTCTTTATGAAAGGTATTAAACTTTCATGACTGTGTCTTGCAGAGGTATTTAATGGTATCACATGAATTTAATTGTTTAAAGGTGATATGGATGTAAGGGTTATGTATCACTAATATGGCTACATGGGCATGGAGGTATGATTTCGACATGCCCTAAAGAGGTATGTCGCCATAGGGGATATATAACAGTATCTGAGAATGAGTATACTACTGTATATCGTACATGTATCTTACATAGGTATTTAACAAAACTTAGTATTTAACTGTTTTCTGTCTTACATAGATAATGATATTTTCATATTATCCATAGGTAAATAGCATTATTATAAGTATTGAAAATCATAATGGCTACATGTCATACATGGGTAATTAACACTGTTACGAGTGGATTTTTTTTTTGTTATGAGTGATTAAAAGTATATGGCTATATGTCATACATAGGTAATTAGTATCATTACGAGTGTTTATCAATGGAATGGTTACCGGTGTGCATAGGTAGTTCGAAGTATTATAAGCTTTCAATGGTATGATGACTACATGTATTGCAGAGGAATCTCCAGTTGAGAAAAGTGATTCTTCAGATTCTTCGTCCGACTCCTCCTCAGACAGCGACGCGTCCGACTCTGAATCCGACGACGCCAACCAAGAAAAGACAAGTATGCAGACTTTATTTTTACTTTAATCAAGGAAACTACACATTCATTAAAGGATGGGTAACCTTAGAAGAATTTCTAGTTAAAGCTCTGGACTAGTGATCACAAGGTCGTAGCTTCTAGTCTCACTACAAACTTTTCTCCATTATCTCCAGCAGTTGTGGACTTACTGCTCTGTCAAAGGCGGGTCCTTTGTAGGGGTGAGATATTCTGTCACCTCCACGGCCTGTAGCATAAATCCAGCGCGAAAACCTCAACCATGAGATAGTTCATTAATACACTCAGAGCCCCCTGGGGCGTTAAACAAACAAACAAACAACAATAATCTCACTTTGATAACAACTGTTGCCTGTTTTTTATAGAGGGACGTATTCAGCAATCTACAACAGACCCGGAAACCAGTGACTTTGCAGGAGGTGAGTTTAGTTTTTCATTGAATCTCAACAAGTCTTGTAGCATAAGATCCAATTGTTAATATTCTTATATGACCGTAGCTTTTTAGTCCAGTTAAATTACGACAAAACTAAAACGGTTATGGTTGTTTCTGGGATTCTATATTTTTATGCTAAATTTTAGTGGCATTTCTGTATTTTGAATGCTTAATCCCACCTTTAGTAAAGAAATAAATATCATAAACTCTGGATGTTGCAGGTAATGACCCTGACCATGTTGCAAGCGACTCGAGCACACCAGCAGCACTGACGCGAATCGGCGTCACTCCAGGCCCCAAGCACGAGGGCAGCATTCGACCCCTCGTACAGGGCAAGAGGGACGTGGAGTTGACAAGTCTCTCCCTGTCTCAAGAACAGGTAAGTCAATCACAAGCTGAAGGTTTTCTCGCATTTTCTGTTTTTTTACCATTCCATGGGGCATTCTTAAGATCAATATTAAGGCTTGATTCCATTGCGCCAATTTCACTCCCGGTGTGGTCCAGATGTACTCCAGTTTCAGTCCTGGCGCCAAAACTTGCCAATGTCCGGAGGCCAACGGCACAATGGAATACGGTATGTGGGCATCAGTACCAAAACTGGAGTAGATCTGGACCACATCGGGAGCGAAATCGGCGCAATGGAATCAAGCTTTTAGTCGGAGTAGAAAATTCCTTTTGGGTAGGTGGTGGGGTTTAAGATGAAAACATGGTGAGTCATATTTGCGCACTTCTGACCATTCAAGCTCTAAGCCGAGGCCAGGAATTCACTTTGAAGAGCTAAAAATTCAGGAGCTTCCGGGTGCTAACCCCCCACAGAATCTCAGCCCCATATTGTGGGTGTCACTGTCATGTTGTACATGTTTTCTTTGTATCTCTGAGGCACACAATGAAAATGAAGTCCACTGTTTTTACTGACTTAATCTATCAATATGCAGTGAAACCCCTCTTATTAAGGGGTCACCCTTCCTTCCGAGCAAGATGCCCCTTAAGCGGGGTGTCCCCTAAAGCAGGGTTAAAATAAACTAAATACAAATTTCTGTTCTGAGCAAACTGTCCCCATAAGCAGGGTTTCCCCTTTATGCGAGGTGTCCCGGAAGTGGGTTTTACTGTAACAGCTAACCCCTGTACTCGTTGTAATTGCAGGTTTCGGAACTGGGCGATGTGCTGAAGGACTCTCAAGTGGAGTCTCTCGTGCTGCGTAACAGCGGCATCACGGACAGCGGCCTGAGGGAGCTCAACAAAGGTCTCATCAACGCCAACTCACTCAAGGTTAACTCATTTCTATGAATATATTTTCACCAGTTTCGTTTCCTGGTCTTACTGAATCTTCCTAGTCTCTGTTTTAATTTCCTTTATTCCTCTGTGTAAGTATTATGAATAACACCACCTATCACGGCCTGATCTATTTTGTAAACCTTTCATTGAATATTTCACGACCAAATCTTTAACGATCACATTGATTTCTCGTCTGTTGTGGGAAAGTTTAAGAAATATATCATAACAGAGTAAAAAAAAACAGAAGAAAAAACCTGTCAATTGTTTCAGTTATCACACTTTATGTTGCCATCCCATTACTATCTCATTACTTAATGTCTACTTTGGATATAATGTATTTAAAATGTATTAATACTTGTATGATGAATCATGAATAACTGAGTTATTTCCCCCTGTCTTTCTTCTCTATGGCCAAGTCGAATATAACTAATAATTCCTTCATTTCTTATGAGTGTTCAATAACAATTTAAGACACTAACATGTCATGTAACCCTCTGTGGTTTAGTGTACATTACTATCTACGGCACGATCTTTATTATCATATTTTATGAAAGCAGTAGAGTTCAGAGAGCTTGGCCAGAGAATCCCAAATCAGATAGGGGAAAAATCCTGTTCAATTACTTTTTTTCAAGATATTTTTCTGTCGTTCTATCGTCGTTAGCAGAAAAGTATCAGGGGACAAAACCTGCGATTCGGTACTTGATGGTGTGATATAGAAAGGCGTTTTATGATTTTTTCAGTTGGTGAACCTGAACTGTAACAAGCTCACTGATGCAGAAGCCATCAGCGAGCTCCTTCTCTACCCGAAAACGGTGGAGATTCTCTTGTAAGTGATTAATTCTTCAAGCCTCTGAATGTGTATTTTCTTAGATGTTCACCAGTTTGTCCAGCACTAGGCAAAGAGTGGGTTGGGAAATGTTACTGTAAAACCTCTCAGTATCAATACCAGACTTGTCTTATAAGAATGAAGGGAAGTTTGGTCCGAAATAATTATATTTAGATTGTTTTAATCTGCCTCAACCCTTGCGGTGATGGATACCCCGGAGTGTAACTGACTTTAGACAAGTTATTGATCCATACTAACTATATTAAGCTTTTAAAAATCTCTCCCTCTTACCCTGATAGATAAGAAAATGTATAAACCCTTTCCATTTCTAAAATGAGTTTTCGGAGTGCAAGTATCATTTTGCATCTTGAGGTGTATTATATTCTGAAGTCTATAACTGAAAACTGAGTAGTTCAATAAATCTTTAGTAATAAATATTAGTGATTCTGAATTTGGGGTGACATTAACAAAATTGAATATATATTACAGAAGTTTACAGAAGTTTGCTTTTCCTAAAAACTTTATAATCTGGGAAACAAAAATACACTGGTGTATGGCATTTTCCCCATTAAGGAAAAACACGTTTACTCTCCTTACATTCACACCCTGTATGAGAATATGTAAAATAAATGATGAAAATGTAATCCTTGGGTTTTATTTTTGTCGTTCACATGATCGCTCGAGGGATCGCGATTTAAAAAAATCGCGGTTTCGAGCAAAAAAAATCGCGCTTTTGAAATTTCTTTTTACCGATCTAAAAATGTCATCCTGTTTCAGGATTCATGGTAACCCGCTGAAGGACGCGGGCATCAAGCAGCTCTGTGAGTCCCTCATCAGTCTGCACCGCTCGGCCGCCAGCGACGAGCAGATGGTGGAGGTGCGACGCAGAGCCAAGCAGGTGGTGGCCGACGTGATGTACGAGGCGCTGCACTCCAGCTCGCTCGAGTCCATCGTCACGCAGGGCTCGAGCAGCACGGGCACGGACGGCGGGGTCGCCAGACTGCTGGCCGAGTCGGAGCGACTCACGGCCGCCAATCTGTCGGGACTGTGCCTGAAGCAGCTGGACGTGGGCGACTGCCAGATGACGAGTGCAGGCGCCAAGTGCATCGCCGAGCTGATCGCGCACAACCTGCCCATTGAGAACCTCAGCCTCACGGGCAACAAGGCCGTTACCATCGACGGCTGGGACTCGGTGGCCGAGGCGCTGAGGGTGAACAGCAACATGAAGACGTTGAGCCTGGACTATAATAATCTCGGCGACGGCGGCGCCTCGCTCATCGCCGACGCGCTCGCCGAGAATAAGTCCCTCCGCAGCATCGACCTGGAGGGAAACAAGATCGGCGAGCAAGGCGCCAGGGAGATTCTGGAGGCTGTGAAGCGGTCAAACATTCAGGATATCACTCTGATGCCCGGGAATAACATCTCCCCGAGCCTGCTGCAGGAGATCAAAGATGCGCTGTCGGCGAGTGACCGCAGATAGGAGGGTGTTGGGGGCGGGGGGCGGCCAAGTGGGAAATACTCATGTTAAGGGGGAAGAGAGCTAAGGAAACGTGATGAGCTGTCAAGAGCAAGCTGTGCTATATCCATTCTGGTCTCATATCTCAACAGGGATGCAAGAATTTCCTTAAATTACTGATATCCATTATTTCGAGGTTTTCATGTATAAAGAGCAACCATACTCCTACCGGACCTGGTTGAACCAAGGCGGCACCATATGCCCAATAGGTCAGGCCACCGAAGTGTGCCTATTCTTTTCACCTTTTTTTTTCAGGAAGTGACAGGGTCTCCTTAAATGATTTATATATACGTACATCCTACAGCTCTGAGCAACTTGGAGCAACAGGGCCCAGCCATTTCCCCCTCTAGATTGTATTTCGGATTTTGTTACTAAACCTGACTTGCATCCCTGTTGAAAAGCTGAGATTGTGTTTACGCTGTTGGTGAGGTTTATGTTGCCAGAGAGCTTTGAAGTCTATGACTAAGTGCAGCGCTTTTCTTTGAATATTTATTACTTATTCACAGACCGAAATGTATAAGCAAAGCTAATCATATCATTATTACATCATGAGAAAGATACTGTTATAAATTGATCTGAATTTTTATCAAGATGAATTAAATATTTGGATAAGGTAGTTCTGAGACTTTTATGTGAAAGATAGAACCACGTTGTTTCAAGTTCATTTCATATATATGTGATACTGTAACAATTGTTAAAATCTATATAACTATGTTTTATATTATGACACATTGTATCTGTGATATGTCTTGTGATGGTTATAAATCTTTTGTAAAACGTTATTATAAAGAAATGTAGATGTATCTATGTACATGTACATTAAATGTAGATATAAATCTTTACATAGCAAAGCAGTCAGTTACAGCTATTTTACTGAATATTCATTAAGTAGGATATTCTAACGTAATTTCTTTTTATGTATAAAGCAGCGTTTATTGAGCTAAAGATACATCGAAACTTCTTGTTGATAAAGACAATATCTCTGTTGACATTTTTGAAACTGATAAAGTCATTACATCAGGATTCTTTCCTGGTGTGTATAGTAGCGTTGTCTTCGTATCAAAAAGGCAAGTATGAATACTGCTTGTTTTTTTGGTTTTTTTTTCTTCTTTTTTTTGGGGGGGGGGGGGGGGGCGGACAGTAGGTCCTTTTAGATATATGCTACTTAAGTTTGATCCTTTATCATGTACAAGTTTTCGATATTGGCTCCTATAAAAAGATATAGCAAAAATATGTGGATACAGTAGTTAGGATCATGTATACGTTAATTTTAATATCACTATATTACTGTTGGCAAAGCAAATGTGATGGTGTCAGTGAAGTGTATTATCTCGTAGCAATTTTATAATATATACAATATATGAATTATTGTGAGGGGGGGATGTTTATTGTGATTAAATCAGTTGTATTGTATATCCTAAAATCTGCTGGTTACGGAAAGTAGTATGAAGCAGTGGAGGGGCGGAAAGACAAACATATTACAGGGTTTGTGTACAAAAGGGCTGGGCATGCCCCATAATATTATTCATGTATTTTACCCATACATATACCTTATATAATGATCTCCATTGCTGAATAGTTTTGTGGGAACTAGGTCTCTAAAAGTTTCTGATTTCAGCATTATTACCCTACAGTTAGATATTAATGGTGTTACTAGCTATGTGAGGTCTTTGAATGATACCTGTGATAGGAAGTTTTAACTTAGAAATATTCATCTTCAACGCAATTTACGATGCCTTGTCTCTAACGTTAAAGGTGCCGGTGGAATGTATCAAAAATATTGTAATATGATATTCCACAGCAAAACCTTCCAGTCCAGAATCACAATGAATCTTCTTACATTCATATGCCAGCAATTAATTATCATGATACTGTGAACAAGTACTCTTCTGAATATTCAGATGAAAAAAAAACCCGGATTAAACAGCGATTAAAGAGTTAATGCTGATGATTTTAGTGTTACTGCAAGGGCGTGGACGCAACATATTATGGTGAGTTTCCATCGGCCTCAAAAAGAGGACTGATAAAGGCTTTGTTAGATATATTATTAATAAAGACATATTACCCATAAATGACGTGGCTTGGTTCTTTTTGTAATTTGTTAGTTGCCTACTTGATCCCTGAAATGAGTTATCAAATATGCAACTAGAGAAACTAGAGGATACAGAAAGATGCTAAAGTGAATGTAAGCTGTGCAGCGAGGCCGTGCTGTTGTATTTCCCGCCTGTCCCTCATTCCCATGACAACGCCCCATGATGCCCATGGAGAAAGATGTAACACCCATGTAGTAAACCATGATGCCCATGGAGAAAAATGTGATGCCCATAAAGAAAAACCTCACCAAGGCCAAAAGCCTTGATGCCCTTGGAGAAAAAACGTGACGTCCACGGACAAATACGTGGCACCCAAGCAGGGGGATTACACATCTAAGGCTAACTTGGAATATTGACAGAGGTCTAGCAGCAAAACTGCTCCCTAGAGGGGAAAGGTCCCAAGATGACTGGAAACGTTACCAACGAATGGAATGCAAACCTTGATTGCTGCAGTCGATCTTCAGAGGTGTGCCCCCCCCCCCCCCCCCATACGGAACACCATCCTTCGGTGTTCCGTGGTGTTGTCAGAGGGTATGATGAGATATTATAGAGGAAACCTATGAAAGTTTAGGGTCAGAGCTCATATCCCATCGAGTTTGAATCGCGTAGTAGTGAATTACGTAGCGATTCAAATTAGATTGGATCGAGCTCTGATCCTAAATTTGAATAGGTTTCTGAATTTATCTCACCATTCACATTAACTTATGGGCTAATAGTTGTGACATTATCCCCCATTGGCTATTTTCCTAAATATCTCATGGGCGTCGGATACGAGTTCCCAATGTTAAGTCTATGGAGAAAAAATACCAGGGGTGAGATAAATGTAAAATACCTTCACATTGTTCACTTGATTTGGAAAACTCCAATATATTCCCGACATGGTGTAAAATTCCATCTTTCTAATGCGCCTGGTAAGCATGCTGTACTAAAATGTAAAGCTGAGGTTTATATCCGCACACAAAATAGAAAATTCAACGATGTATAAAATGGAGTCCATTTAACAAATAAATCCTAAAGGGAATACTTGATGTAATAGCATGCGGTATAACAGTACCGCTGGTGTAGAAATAGATGGTTTACATGGACATTAACGTGATGGGGTGCAAAACCATTACAAATGACAAAATGAGTGGTAGTTGTCGTGAACATCCACTAGAGGTCGCGTTGATCTGGCGGTGACGTTGTTTCCAGCTCTTCCCTTCCAAGACGCCATGACGTCGTGATGACGTATACTCGTGACGGGATGACGTAGTTAGGTCAGTCTGTGATTGTGCATCTAAAGTGGAGTGTTCTGTGTGAAGGAAAAGCAGGAGGACAACGTCAGATCTTGCCTGACGTATAAAGCTATGGATACTTGCATGTCACATACCATTCTACCCAAGATTACATCACGTCCAGAGTAATCTTTTAGATCATGAAACCATTCTCACATTACATGCTGATGCTCTTTTATCATACCATTGACGACTTTTTTCATTCAACACTATCCCCTATTGACTACTACCGGAACCCCAACACACCCTTATGCTTCACAGATTTAGAAGACATCTTCCACTTAAGGTAAGAGAATCAGAAACATGGAAATTATTATGTCTCCCATATTATTACATACCTATGGCCGAATGTCTATAAAATACTAGCCGCTGCTAGGAGTACAGTATAAATAATGTTCGGGCGCACTGCGCCCGTAGTAAATATTCGGGCGCACTGTGACCATTGGGTCAAATGGTACATTTGATAAGTATATAAAAGGCGCTTATTTTTATATTTAGGTATGTAATAATAAGAAAACGTAGTGACTGAGCCCGAAGGGATGCCATTCTCGGCCTTTTTATACCATAAATACGTCCCTCCGCCTGCGGCGTCGGGACGTATTTATAGTATAAAAAGACCTCGAACGGCCATCCCTTCGGGCTCAGTAACCACGTTTTCTCTTATTCCTCCCTGCATAAGATCCACTTCCGGTGAAATTCTATATCTCACTAAGTCTCTCTGAATATTCAAGGTAGCATGGATCCATGAAATATTATGCGTCATCTCAAGGGAATTGTATTTCTATGACCGTGAATTCTTGTACCCATTTGTGTAATTATGAACCGCATTCAACCCCAAGGTAATCTCAATAAACGCTGCTATTAAACAAACTGCATAATTTCATAATACTTCTTTTTTTCTTATTCAACCAGCAGTCCAAGATATCATGGTATAATTTGTACTTTCTATCAGATCTGAGGAATGCTCTGAGCTTCATCTGTTGCTTTACCTGTGAAGGTCAGGCTGTGGGTCTCGGGGGAGAGGTTGTTCATCAGCCGCTCATTCCAGTACCTGTTCCCATAAGTCTGTTGTTTGTCTGTTTTCTCCACGCCCGAGTCTTCTCTGAAAGTGTTCACAGTACATCCGATAACAGTTCTAAACTCATTCTTTCAGTGTCAGAATGGGACAAGATGCAAACTGAAAACATCAGGCTGATATTTTAGAGAGGCAGTGATTGGGTTTATCTAAATATGATGACCAATCGAACTGGATTGTAAGGACAACGGGAATGTATCATTGTCATCTAAATAAGGTGTGACGATAAAGTGTACCTTGATTGTAAAACTGTCTTGCCAATTCAAACCAGCACATGCTGAAAGCTATGCAGTCTAAATACAGTGAATATAAGATAGTCTATAGTCCTGCAAGTTTTTCGGTGTAATTTCTATGAGTACAATAGAGAAAGAGTATTCCTAACATGGGTAATAAATGCCTTTTATTTTCAATTTCCATATTCATACAGTGGCCTAGAATGTAAAATATTTCGTTTGGTATCGTCTTTTGGGTTAGTTTTTATGCAATTGCATTTCAATGCATGTCAATGTATGTCCCTAGATATAGCGTCAATTTTTGTGTTTTGTCCTTGCAATCATATATTTGTACAGAACGTAAGCAACGATTTACATACATTGAGTAACGGGTTTTATCTCACCCCTGGTATTTTCCCCCATGGATTTTTCATTGTGAAGTCGTACTCAAGGCCCATGGAGTATTGTAAAAAAAAATCTCAATAGGGGATAATGTCACACATTTTAACCACTTATAGTCAGCGATAGGGGTGGGATAAAATATAAACTGCACTCGATCCATAGCCACTGATAATATGGAATTTATTTTGGTTTGCTACATAATTCGGCTTTGCCTCATGAGATTAATCGCATTAATCAGCATTATAGTCACATAACAACCTTCATGCGGTGGAAATAAAATGATTTGAAACAGATAACAATGAGATGAATATTGAAGGTGAAGGTGGTCTAGGAAGTAGAATGGACATACGAGTGCGAACCAGTCATCCTTTTAGTCAGTTTAACAATCATTTAGACTACATAGCGTGTGAGCAGCTGGAGTAGGAAGCACTGGTCATTGTAATCAACTGTCAATTAGCTACATTTACACGCAATGAGAGCATCTATCCAACATAGTTCAACGTTAACGACCGTAGGTCAGAGGTTTAATGCATTTACAGTGATATCGCTCTTGTGAGCATTGCATATCATATCTAATTTAATAAACCAACATTCCTTCATGAAATTTATCAAAGAGCCCAATTAAGTGAAGAATGGGGGGCTGCATTTGTGGCTAAATTTGTATCGATTGTTGTGAATCACAAAACCATCTGCAAAAGGTTCCCTCCAGTCTCTACTCGTATCTCGTACAAGGAAAGAAAATGTTTCCATCAGTTCCCAGGAACCAGCAGATCATGAATTCCATGGTAAACCTGACACAGGCAGCCAGTCAAAAGCCTCTTGATATATTACATATGCATACATTTTCTTGTACTTAGACATTTTTTCTGACCATTGGACTATTGCGCTTCCAAATTTCATAGTTGCTACAGTACTGTGCATGTGCAAATTGACCAAATGCAGCAAGTGAAAATCCAAGATGTAAACTTAAATGGGTTTCTGAATCTATCTCATCCATCACATTGACCAATGGGCTAACATTTGTGACATAATCCCCCATTGGATATTTTTCCTAAATATCTCATGGGCGTTGGATATGAGTTCCCAGTGTTAAGTGTATGGAGAGAAAAAAGATAACCGGGATGAGAAAAACTGAGGTAGTAATTGGTATTGTAATGCATCAGGCTCAGTCAAGAGTTGATCTTAAACGTCTGAACACCAAAAGCACTCAGGTTGGTTAATCAGCAAATGTTGCACTAGTGTTTGTAAGAATACTATAGAAGTAAATCAGGCAATAACTATATGTAGGAAAAACTGGCACCCAGGCAACCAGCCAGTTCTACATCTGCCTGTGTATAGTCCAGTGAGCACTAGTGGGTCTATGAGGTACATTGTACTTGTGATTAGACATGGTCGGCTGGGCAATCCTGTAAAATGCTCTAAGATATTGGGTCTTTGCACCATTACCAATCCTATAGAGGTGACCAGAAGAGATTAAACGTAGATAGATCTACATTTATATAGCCTCTCCCTAAAAAACTATGCACCATATATGAATGTGCCCCACGCTAAATTAAAAGGTGATGAGAGAGACGGAAATAAAAGGAGATTTAAGTCAGCAGAAGATGATGAGAATGACTGAGGAGGATAGAGGGATGTTAGGAAGGAGGGACAGGGCTTGAAGGATCATGATTATCCTCCAGTTCCGCACAGCGTGTTGATATTCAATAAAAAAAGGTTATGTGTGATAAATGTCACGTGTAATGAACACTTACTGTTGTTGTGGAGTCTCCTCCATATAGAGTCCTTTCTCAAGCAGCACAAAGGGATCCTCCTCTATGTACTGCCCACGACAGGTCGGTACCCAGCTGACCAACGCCGTTAGAGACAAAACACTAGTAACCAGCGTGAAGGAGACCGCCATATGTGACAAAATCAGATTGGATTATTAACAAATATTGCAGTTTGTCTTTGGTATTGATGGTAATCCTACTGAATGTTACCGAGGTATTTCAATATCAAGATATGCTGTACAGATATGGTATACCATTGCCCGCTATGGACCGTTCGTTTTACTGATACTGTGTCTGTGTTTCAGTCAGGTAAATGACCACAGTGCAGCCTTAAGGTAAGAGAGCGCGCAAAATTAAATGTTCTACCTTCATATGGAGTGCGAAGTGTCAATGCTACATATCCCAGGAAATACAACATCAGAGGTGGGACCATACAACGCCAGTCGTAGAATAATTATGTATGAAATGGGGGCCCATATTCCGGCCGAGAGAAAATGCAACGCTATTTATTATGTATTTCGTTATTTGTGTTACCAGAACACAACACATGTGCAATCCATTAGAGGAATAGTACATGGGGCACAAGGCATATTTGATGTACTATTTATTATCTATTTAGAGCTGCCTTAAATCTTGATGCGGTTTATAAAATTGTTGGAGTAAGGGGATGATGGAAATCCTACATCAAAACATGACAACCAGTAAATACCGATCTCTGGATTGTGAACGCAATATACAACAATCAAAACCTCCGTTCCTTCTATCTCTAGGGCATAGAAATACGAATATAGTAAACGTTTGTATTTTCATTCTGTCATGTCATTCCTCACTAAACCAAGACTGGCCTCGGTCCCGGTGTCCTTCCTTCGCCCTCGCCTTTTCTCCTGCCGCTGAGCTTCTTCTCTAGCCCACCCTCTACACTGCACGTACTGAAAAGCAGTTTTATTTTATAATGGAAGTCCATTAGTCTTGAGGAAGTCTACCCGACAAACTGCCGGCCCACACTGGCCAACAGGAACGAGGAATAGGGTCCACTAAACATCGCCTGCTAACCCATCACAGACAGGCTAGAAATCTTGTTTTAGATGAGAGCCAATGAAGAGCCTCCCCTGCACCGTGGCGGGAAGTGGCGGTAGATGGGATCCATTTCGGGGCTCTAATTTCTGATCTGTAGTCGTGAGTTATTTTCACTGCGCGCCGCATTCTGAGGTTATTATTTGTCAGTTCGCGCCGACTGCTGGCCACGGGGTTGGTGTAGTAGCACGTGATGACAGTCTAACTGCGTGACAGGAAACCTGGTTTATTAATAGACTTTATGGTGAGACTTTTCTATCCATAGGAGTAACCCTAGAGAGGTGGTTGATTCATGTAACACTATATTATCTTCAATGAAAGTACTTAGTAGGAAGGCGGAAATAGTCAAATTTCAATTTTCTTAGCCTATTTTCGAGCACCATGTTCTTGAAGTACAGTTGCTGGCTCCCATGTGCGGCCTTGACGAATGCGGACTCCATCTCCAGGGTTTAACTCAGTCAGAACTTTGGTACCTCGATTATAGTACCACTCCTGTTTTCGCTGATGGTTCTCCAGTTGGTGCTTTGCAGCGACAACAGTTCCTCCTTCACTGGTAATGTCCCCTTCAGTCGCCTGCTCATCAAGAGTTGTGATGGTGAGCATTTCATCCCAGCCACAGGTGAGGTAGGTAGTCCAATAAAGCACGATGTGGACTCTTACCTTCCTCATGAGCCTTTCTCAGTAGCTATTTCACCGTTTGAACATAGCGCTCACTAAGTCCATTACACCTTGGATAAGTCAGACTGGATGTGACAAGTTCATAACCCCAGTCTGTGGCAAACTGTTTCATTTCTATTAGAAATCTATCTATTCGGAATGAACAGTTTTTCTCACACAAATACACAAATTTATTACCGTAAAAGTGAAAAAAAGATCAGGCTTAAGACTCAGATAAATGTTTTATTAACATTCCACACCACACATCGTGGCTCTTATCACGAAAACATCCCATATCTCCTAAGACTAATCTGGAATGGTATCGCCTTTCCCTTTATATCAAACCAACAAATATCTGGATAAAACTGGGATAGAGCTGAAAAGAATCAATATATAGAAACATATTTCGAATCGGGTAGAGTATCCGTCATCATAGCCATCTTTAATACATTGAATTACTACACGATCTTGCACTGTTGAAATTACCCCGCAACTAACAGCGCAGATATATCGCTGTAAAAATGTGTTTGTTATTGTGTTATGACAGGCAATAATTGTTTGTCACAATAGATATTAGTTATAACACCTTTTGTAAGTCAATGGCTTTATTAGTCATTTATTTCTCCAGTTTCACCTCACCACAAAACAGTGTTCAAGATGATCAGTTAAGAAGATTGTAAGCAAATTATATGAAAATTATTGTCTTGTTGTATATCATAGATGTTCTGATATCATTTAAACACTATTATTTGTAACTTATTTCTCTGAATTTTTGATAGACAATAGTGTGTTTTTCTACGACATTCACTGATGTCAAACCTTATGTTTGACTACCTTTAAATAGCCCTCTCCTTTGAAAATGCCTACGTTTACATAGTTTGATGAATATTCCTTTGAATTTAGATATCTTCATAAAATACCTGCCAAAATCTAATCATTGGTCTATAGATATTCATAACCTTAAATCGCTGCTACCTTATTATTACCTAAAAAATTATAACTAGTTATTTGTCAATAGATCTCTCTTTTTCTGAACCACAAACTTTGTTGCTCAATAAAAACAGAAGATTAATCATTTTCATCAATCTTTCAATCTCATATAAATCATTCTTTTACTCAATGAAAGACAACAATTCTGGAGAATTAAATTCTGTACAAGAGTGCGATACAAGTATTCATTCTCCTCCAAATATGCAGTATTCTATATGTGAGAAAGGATGTTTTTAAGCCGATTAAGATTCTCCTCATATTATTCTATTGTTCGTCTTCCTTCTCAGTAGTTAATTTGGGAAGTTTCAGTAATGAATGACTAGACACTTAAATAGTTTGAGACAAATTGACAAGCCAAGAAGGAAACCTATATTCTTATGCATATTTAATCAAAATAAGAAACTATACATTTGAGTGGGAATTATCCAAAAGTGGGTTTTATCCAGTTTGTGGATCATTTGCTGCACTTCCTTGGCAACCAGTTGTTTGTACAGCTGACTTTGTAGGGTCCAAGTGCATGTGTGAAGTACAGGTGGGTCACTGGTACTGCAGTCTGTAGTGATTGGTCCTGGTCAGGTTAACACTCACCTCAGACACCAATATTCTGTCCCTCTGCACCCTGCCTATTTCACAGAATTGGGATGCAGATAGTGAAAAGGCGGTTTTTGAGCATCCTGAATGTCTCTATACATCTTCTCCCTTCCCTAAGCAATGTATCTGACAGTGTTTCCCATGCTCAATAATCTGTTTTCTTCTTGAAGAATACAAGTTTAGATGGAGAAGTAAATGATCTCTTTAAAAGGATATCTATTTATTGTTCGAGAGTGACCAACTTTTGTAATATTGTTGGCAATGATAAATGTTTAGATTTATTGATGACATTTGTAGGGATGCATCTCCTGATTACTAAAGATGTCAAATTCTTCAGAGTCCTTGGTGTACGGTGGAGATTGCGGAGTTCGTCTAAGATATCTAAGGGCTTGTTGGTACGCATGTGGTGATGGTGTATGGCTAAAGCGTTCCCTGTGTGGTGCATGAACCCGGCCTCATGCATTTTCAGCAGTAACTCATACTCCTCACTCTTACCAAGTGTTTCAAACAGAGCCTCAAGTTTCCTATGGCGAGGAGGCTCAGTAACAAGCTGGAACCCACCAAAGGCTGAGATAATCAGAGACAAGACAGTCCTGCAATTCTTGACAGATGTCCGTAGATGTACGCTGTCAGCTAGCACTGCACGAAACAGCACATCACTGACATCCACACCATGATTCCTGATGAGAACATCAGCAAACTTCAATCTGTCTTCTGAGAGGATACTAGACATTTTTATGAATACCTTCGTATTTTGCAAGTCTAAACGAAATGAGGAGTTAATCAAAGCTAACTCCAGGGGATCTGGCAAGTCTCCATGCCCCCTGTACAATTGATGTGTGCCTTTATACTTCAGCAGGTTGTTGAAGCATTGCCAGCAGTTATTCTTGATGGCAATTAGAATGGCATGATGATCAGCCTCAAAGTCTGCATCCCTAGAGGACATTTTTTCAAGAATGGACTGAACCAGAGAGCACCTGTTTTGATGTATGGCCCATGACAGGCAGCTCACAGCATTTGGCAGTCTATGGTTCAGTGACTCGCTATGCTCCACTATTAGCGAGGCAATCCTACCATCTCCAGTATTCAGACACATCGCCTGCACAAACACAGTCTTTCCGAAGGCATCAGGAATGTTTGGATTGGCTCCAGCTTCCAGGAGCATCTCCACAACCTGCTCACTCTCACTGCCCACGGACACAGCCAGCATGAGCGGGGATGTCACGCCATGAGCATTACATTGGGCTACATTCTCTACTGATGCACCATTCTCCAACAGCAGAGGCACAAAATGAGGCCTCCTCATGGCTATAGCTAGATGTAGCGGTGTCATGTACAGTGCATCTGTGACGTTCACACATGCACCATTAGTAAGTATGATTCTAGAGAGATCCAGCAGGTCCTCCTTGACAGCAAGATGAAGTGGGAAGTCACCATGTTTGTCAGGTGTTTCCAGGCCAAATTTGTGTTTGGCCAGGTGTGTAGCGGTATCCAGGTACTTTTCTCTGATTGCTATGCACAGTGGGGAGTCACCATCGGCAGTGTATCCTGCCTTCTCTTGATGCTCCCCAAATATGAGCTTCTGAATAAAGGTTCTCATACTTGGGGTTTCTGTAGTTCAAATTTGGTTGATTTTCTGAAAAAGTGAGGAAGTACTTATCAAAGCGGCATTTATTACAGTTCTGGAGGAAGATCTTGAGGAAGGTCCTGAGGGAGGTCCAACGGGAGATCTGGAAGTAGACCCAGAGGGAGGTCAGTAGGGAGGTTGGGTGGGAGCTCAGGAGGGAGGTCAGGAGGTCAGTCTAGAGGGAAGTCCGGAGGTCAGGAGGGAGATCTGGACGGAGGTCTGGACCGAAGGGAAGGAGGTATGGCGGGAGTCGGTCGAGAGGGAGGTTAGGAAGGAAGTCGGTAAGGAGGTCCAGATGGAAGATCTGGAGGGAAGGAGTTCAGGAGGGAAGTCCAGAGGGAGGGCAGGAGGGAGGTCCGGAGAGAGTACCTGAGGGAGGTCCGGAGGTCAGGAGGTCGATCTGGATGGAGGTCTGGATGGAGGTCTGGATGGAGGTCTGGACTGAAGGGAAGGAGGTTTGGAGGGAGGTCAGGAGTGAGGTCAGGAAGCCGGTCGAGAGGGAGGTCAGGAAGGAGTTCGGTAAGGAGGTCCAGATGGAAGATCTGTAGGGAAGGAGGTCCAGAGGGAGGTTCAGAGGGAGGGCAGGAGGGAGGTCTGGAGGGAGGTTTTGGAGGTTGGTCCGGAGGGAGGGAGGTCTTTAGGGAAGTGGGAAGAGAGGTCGGGTAACTACAGATTAACATATATGTTAATTTACACATTAATACAGAGGAAGACGAACAAAAGCCACTACTATAGTTTTCCTCGGGTAGGAGGACAAATCAAGATACTCTACATATATGCTGGGCACAGTGGCAATGGACACAAAGCCATAGCTAGTGGAATAGCATTATGTTTAATCAGACTTTTAACAGTCAACTGCCCGATGATGTCGTCCAATATGTGATTAGAAGAATTCATTTTCAGATGATTGCATATATATACATATATATATATATATATATATATATATATATATATATATATATATATATATATATATATACATACATATATATACATATATATATATATATATATATATATATATATATATATATATATATATATATATATATATACAGTGTATACGGTACTCCACGATGCCCTATCAAACCTATCTTCCATACAATGAACAAGAACCCTTATGCCTGCAATATCCCGGAAGAATCGAAACCACAAATCTAATCTGGTTTCCGTGAGTCTAGCCCCATAGAACAGAGGCCATCCCCCCTCCCAAACACTCACAAAATGCATCCACCCAAAAGATTGGAAAATCAACTTTACGTTCGGAGAAGACAGTCGTAGTAATATATCAGTAGGCCTCGTACATCAATCTAACACTAGTAACAGTACAATATTACTCTAATACCGACCTGTGTGAAAGCCTCCAGCCAGGTTGTCGTTCGCCTCTCAGTCTCTATACGGTTGTCAAACTGCGATCAGCTCCAAAGACACACTCTGTATCCTCCTGGTAATAAGGTGGTGAAATATTCGCCATTCAATGCTGTGTGTTTCAGCTGTACATTACTCGTACATACATCCAGTCTGATGTCTGACAGATTTCACAACACCATATAAACACCGGCCAGCCTACACTCTCCAATCACAGCCCTCTCTCACCGTACTGCACCGCTCGATCAATCTGCGAATTCACAGACTACTTCCCAAGCGGCGCAGTGACCCCCATACAGTGTATAGGCTTGGAGAGCGGAAGTTTGTTGGCAACGTCTCTCTGAGCAGAGGTTTAGACAGGTGTGGTGAGTGTTGCGCGGCAGACTGTGCTAGGAGAGCGTATGAGCACGTGGAGGAGGCCATGCTGGCAGTGGTGTCGTGTTTACGTTTACGCCACACGCCTATTACGTATCCGGGGGACACGTTAGGACATGTAACGTTTACTCAGAGATCATAGAACATGGAGATACATCTATCGAATATAGAAGGAAGATGGTCCCTGGGCCAAGACCCCAAATTTTCATTTCCGCTGCCCTCCTGGAAACATTTGTTTTATTGTTTTATCTTGTAGATCCATCCTTCTAGTTAAAGGCATATCCTACAATTCTCAGTGGCACCACCTGGTGATTTGAAAATATTGTCAATTATTAGTCAAAACTGGTTTCTTGGGATTCATTTTAATTCCCCATGAGTATATTTAACATTTTGTCCACTTTATCCAATCTTAATAGGTAAAATAGGCCCGTTTACTTCTGTTTGATTTACATAGGAAATGCACTGAAAAATATGGTTTTCTTCAATTCTCTCAAAATCAATGATGGTGACCTACGGTTTTTAAAACCTAAATAAGTAGTACTATATATATATATATATATATATATATATATATATATATATATATATACTATATTCTGTGAACGTTTGAGGAAATTGACATGGGTTTTACTGTGTGAAAAACAAACTTTTTAGAAATTCTTTATATTCTGATATAAAATTATGATAATATTGATCTATAAATCAAAAACTAGCATGGTGACCCCCGATTTTTAGGTTAGATATGTGTTCCATAACACTTGGAGATCATCATATTAAATTTTCAGAAAATTGACATGGGTTTTTTATTTTCAAGCCAAATTGTCTGTTATGCCTTTCAACATTTCTACTTGTTGTCACTCTGGCAAGTGGTCGGATTACCATGACAACAGCTGTTGAAGAGACCTACCATCAAAATGCCTGAATGCCTGTAATTCTGAGTGCTGAAATCATTACTTGGTTCTGTGTTCTTTTAAGTACCGGTATTACAATGGCTCATTAGATTAAAATTTGGTATTGGACTCCATATTCTGGTCCTTTGTATACTCAGTACAGCAACCAGAAACAAAATATGTCTTCTCAGTGGCCTACAGCAACCTTTTTCATATGTGTACTATTAATGTCCCCTTTACACATCTGTAATTTTTCATATGTGTGTTTCCTAAATAATTTAACGACTATAAAATCCTTTCATATGCAGTTTTTTTTCTATGTGGCCATAGTGTGGCATCACTTAGGAACATTTTGAGCTATTTTTAGTGTTTTGTGATATCAGGTTACAGGTATATTACCAATTTTGCTAACCCTGCCGCTCACATTGTTTGACATATCTGACAGCTAGTACTAAAGACATATAGATTATAAAGACTACAGAACCTTTTCATATGCAGGTTTTTGCTATGTTGCCATGTCCTTTAGACACATTTTAAGCTATTGTTTAGTGTTCTGTGATGTCAGGATCCAGTTATATAACCAATTGTTCTATCACTACCGCCACCGTCATTTTACATTTTCAACAGCCAGTTCCATTGATATAGTGCCTGAAGGCTATTGAATCTTTTCATAGGCAGATTTTTGCTATGTGGCCATACTGTAGCATCCCTTAGGAACATTTTGAACTATCTTTTGGGCTGGTTCCCAGTATATAGTCTACAGGGATGTCACATATGCTATTGCATAACACTTTAAGTGGAGGGGCAGCACATGACCTGGAGAAGGTGGGGGTAATAGAAGAAGGGGCACTATACTGTGATCTCAGTGCCTGCCCTTATCGCCATCTTGGAGGCATGTGCCCTATTTCCGACCAGAGCAAATGTTATGAAGGCCAACGCATTCTTTAAAAACTAACATGTTACTGATTTAACCACACAAATGATGGAATTTCTAGCTTTTTTTACATGAACTATGGAATATAGGCCTGATGATATTTTTCACCAAAATGAAACTTTCTTGTAGAATAAAAAGATTCATATACATATATTCTTTTGCATCATGCTTATAACCAACACCACCGCTTTCATCTAGCTATATGATCAAAAGGAAGACTCATAGTTTTATCATGCAATATCTTTTATTTGAAAATAATAGAAGGGCGTATTATCCAATCAACGGTATACACTATGAACTAATTACAGGAAATGTTCTTAACAGCAAGACTTTAAATTAAGGTAAGAAGTTATTGCAATTCGCATTATATTGCTTGGGGAAGTACTATATTAGGTTAAAAGCATTCTTGTTCCCGGATGTTAGTTACTGCTGTTTATTTTGCATAGAACTTGCTGGAAGCGGTGAATAGTTAAGGATGGAGTTACAAAGATTATATTCTACATGAACGTTCCCGATTTGACTATTCTCTAAACCCATCCACCATAGGTGTATTTGCGTAATCTGTCATCGTTGAGACACAGTGAAGGTGCGGCCCGGGCATGCTGTGGAGCTCATTTTGTCGGTGTGGCCCATTTACCGCAGTGATTGCACATGTCCTTGCAATCTACCATCACATTGCGGAATCTACAGTACCTGGGCGGGTAGTCGTACGGCGGCTCGCCACCACAGTAGTCGGGGTCGCCAGCGTACGTCGTACCTGCAATAGTGATGTACAGTTCAATAAATAGGAATGTACACTGTGCGTGAAAAGAATTTTGTACACAAATAATCTTGATTTCACTTCCGTTACATTCAATAGTTCTTCCAGTGAATCAATGGTCCTTACATAAGTGCAGCATAACAAATAATATATCAGAAAGAAGAAAATGACATATCAAGTTGACAGGACTTTTCAAGTTAGCAGGTGAGGAAAGGATGGAATTAATGTATGCATGCATAAGTGTACTGATCATTCAATACAAACATTTCTATGCTTTTCCCAGTGCAAACAAAAGTCAGATTTTAACCTATTTTTAGACTGTTGAAGGTATAATGGCAAGCAATTACAGAGTTTAGTTCCCCGATACATTGACGATCTGCATTAGGTAGCGCCTCTAAATTGTCTCTCTATGAATTCCACCTTTTTATTACTGTGAGTACCCCATGACTTTAAATCTTTATTGTTCCATGTCTTCATTTGCTTAGGTTATTTAATTACAGTGTATCCCTCTTTCACAAGTATGGATATATAGGGTAGATAGCTATGGAGGTGGCCATCATGTGCTCCTGACACAAAACAAAACACCAGGTAGCAGGTGTACTTTATCAATTGATTGTTTTTGTTGTTGTTTTCTTTCCAGCTGCCATTGAGGACTTTTAGCTTCATTTCACGATTATGAATAGATTACCGCAACTAATTACAGCGGTGCTTCCCTGTCTGCCTCCAGTGGTGCTATCTTACAATTACCTGACAGATGATGGCAGAACTAGCAATTAGTCTGTGCCTATATGGGCGTTTCATTAAAGATTAATATTTTCGGCATACCTCCCTGGACTATTATTGTAAATGAAATACTTACTACATCCGCAGTCAGGTCCCTCCCAGCCCTCCTTACAGATGCAATCACAATGACCATCGCCTACAGCTTTCAGGGTACCTCCGTTCTTACAGGCAATCCTATTGGTGCAGGAGGCTGGAAAGAGAATAGACATTGTTGTAGACGCTTTTGAGGTTGTAATCTGATTCCAAATACTCGTAGTCTAGAACCATATATGATGAGTCCAAACCTGTGTAGAAAAGAGTAATGTTATAAAAAAAAAACCCATGACATATGAATTGAGCTGTCAGTTTCATATCAGTTTCTTCTATTAACAAATGTAATTGTCTTACATACTTAGCATAGAATCAAAAAATGACATATTACATTGTCAATATAGAAGAAAAATGCGTTATCAATTAATTAAACTGAAACTATAAAGACAGTATTATCTTCAACTTTCAGTAATAGTTCAATAGGAGAGAGAGGAAAAGGCGGCTTTTTCCGAGATCTGAGGAATTTTTATTGGTATCCAGATAATTGAAAGGTCAGATAAAAGCCCTGTTCTCACGATGACAGTGGAAGCGGTCGCTAGGAGGCCGCATTATCTTTTACATTTGCTCTATGCTTATCTTTAAATCCTTGCAACAGCTCTGTTCTGTCTACGACAGATATTTATTTGCTTCTTGTACATTTTTCATAACAGGATGTATTATGGTATTACGGCATCAAGTGTATTCTGCGACTGGCACGTGCCCTTGGGGACCCCGTATCTATCAGCAACTGGTGACATAGATTGGGTCCAGTAATTGGAAAGGTAGGAATAGTACAGAGAAATTGACAGCGAGAAGAAAGAGAGGAGCTTATTTTATTATATGATATTTCCTTTGTTCGCCATTTATCATATAAACTTGGTTAGAAAACAGTCTTTTTGGTATGTTATGGTAGTTTCTGCTTTTTGATATCTTTGTTTATACTGGGCCATGACACCCAGCCTAGCTGACTCGTTTTACTGTGCTACCTGTTTGAATAGCTGTTGGTGGTATATATATATTTATATATATATATATATAGACTTATTTTCAGAGCTGTGTGATACAATATGGAGGCACTTTGTGTTTGAGGTCCTAACAAAATGTTTATAAGGACTATCTTATGGTCTGTTTGAGTATCATTTTGCTGCTTAGGTTTATAGAGTTCAATTTACTTCTAGTATCTGTGGTTTACTATGGTACTAGTATTCTGTCAAAGTTTGACCTAATTCATGCTGCATCTATGTACATATGAATTGCATATGTATGTATATTTCCTCATGTGACCCACCTCTGTAAGAACATATATTTACAATATTTCAAAATAGACCTAAGTAGTAATCAACAATCTTGCAGGTCGAGTTGATTATTTGTATCATTAGAAACAAAGTATGTGAGGACGTCCCAACAAGGTAAATACGTTTTACATGTATCGCATTAGAGATATGAAGGACACTACAGGAAAATTCAAAGTATGTTGCGATTTTTCTATCCCGGCACAGTATGCTGGGATGGATAAAACACCAAAACTAAGTCAAAGGTTGGTATCTATAGGATTTCCTGGCATAGGTATAATACAGATATTCAGTAATAACCCACCTCATCAATGAAGGCCACCAACAACTTGGACCTCGTGTTACCTATCTTTATCTCACCCCTATTATCTTCCCCCATAGACTTAGCATTGGGAACTCATACTCAGTGCCCATGGATTATCTAGAAAAAATACTCGATGGGGATTATGTTACTGTTAGCCAATTAGTAAGGGGCGAGAAAAATTCAGAAACAAATTCAAGTCTACGATCAGAGCTCGATCCCATCTCATTTGAATTGCTATATAATTCACGCAGCTTCTCGTTGTGAATTACTACGCTATTTAAACTTGATGGGATATATGCTCTGACCGTAAACTTGAATAGGTTTCCTCTATGGTAACTACTACACTACTGCCACATAGTGAATAAACATACACAAAGCTCATGGCCTCACATTATTAGATGGTGACAAAGGTGGGATTATCTCAAAACACAGCTCAACAAAGCACCCATAAACTTGACAGAACTTCTATGAGCAACTCTGGCACATAGGAAACCACCAAGAATGAGCTGCTCGAACAAAGCAGAACAGTGAAAATCAGGATAGCTTGGATTGCGCTCAACCAGGCCATGGAGAACAAAGGAAGGAGAGAGCACATGGCATGAAACCACCATTTCTGACTTAAGTAAACCTATTTATTATCCATCGTATACAAAGCCCCCATTGAAAATGTATGGGGACTCAGTAAACCACTACCCATTGTATAAAACCTGTCAGATACCATAACTGTGGTATACGGATTCAAACCTGTGGTATACGGCCTCAAAACCATGGTATACGGGAAAAATAGTCCCTTATGCTATAGAGCAAAGAAATAGTTCGTAGTATTATACCCATTAACATGGCAATTACTGGGTTTAATTTATTCGAAAAGATGGATAATAAATGCAACAAGCGATGATTTTGTGGACAGGCAGCTCTGTAAACCACTCGCGGTTGACGTCGTAATACACTCGCTAGCGCTCGTGTATTACTACGCGTCAACCTCTCGTGGTTTACGGCCGCCTGACCACAAAACCATCGATTATTGTCTATGTACACCTTATACTTTATCATATGCCGATTAGTTGAATATTGACATATCAACTGGTTTTATATGTAAATCTTTATATAAGCCAAAAACACAGTGCTTAACAAACCCCAGGTAAATTTCTGTATAAGTAGTATATGGAAACGGGCAATCTGCACTGGCTACAACTTCACGGTACATAAATGGACAGAACAACACTAAACGAATAGGCACAAAATGGCTACCTATTCACTTTTTCCTCCTTCACCATACTCATGACTGATGAAGGTGGTCTACGTAGACTCCATTTGTCCGAATTATGTCCAAGTCCTCATCGTGACATGTTTGGTCCCTATAGTGTCAGTTTTATCTACAATTTTGCCGTTGTCTGATGGGATGTCTGTGGGACAGTATCCCAATGTCTGCTTCATTATCAGGGCTGTGTATATAGGACACCACTGAGACCACGTCATACAGAGTTCTGGGATGTTGGGAAAGTTTTTGTCCTTCAGAACATGGGGCAAAAATGCCAATTATCCGTATCAGGCCAAAGCAGCTCCCAATTAGGGCTTAAGTGGTAATCAACACCAAAGCTGGCCAAATGGAATCCAGCTTAACATTCAGAGAATGTGGAGTGTTACGTACCGTTACATACGCCGCACATGATGGGGCATTCTGCGGGCACATTCACGTACTGCGAGCAGTGCTTTGGGAGAAAGCTGGTGTTACAGGCTGAGTTTTGGTCCACGAGCGGGCACTTGGCTGAATCACAAACAATACACGAGATGTTAAAACACGTTACAATTGTCTATAACTGTCTCTTCTTCACAAACAGTAAGCGAGATATTCACACATGTTATAATTGTCTATAACTGTCTCTTCATCACAAACAGTATGCGAGATATTCACACACGTTATAATTGTCTATAACTGTCTCTTCATCATAAACAGTAAACGAGCTATTCACACACGTTATAATTGTCTATAACTGTCTCTTCATCATAAACACTAAGCGAGATATTAACACACGTTATAATTGTCTGTGACTGTCTCTTCATCATAAACAGTAAACGAGATATTCACACACGTCAGAAAGTGATTATGGCTGTCTCTGTATCATAAACAGAACATCAGATATTGACACGTGTTATAATTGTCTATGGCTATGCTATTCACAAGCAGTGACTGCATCCTAGACAACTCAAAACTATCAGAACAGCAGAAGCATGATCATATACATTTCAAGTATGAAATATGGGATCGAATGTATTACAACCGCTTCTTATAAATATACACGAAGCACTGGTGCAACATTGCTAGTTGAGTTTGTAAACAGGAAACCCGACAATAAAAACATGAGAAAGCGATTCATAAAAAGGATAATCTTGTTGTCAGCTAACCACATCCACCTCTGCAGTTTACAAATGCTTGTATGTAGTTGAATTACTATTTTTCACATTATCACAGGGTTGGAACCTTAAAGCTACATTAGGCCAGTATATATATATATATATATATATATATATATATATATATATATATATATATATATATATATATATATATATATATATATATATAGTCAAAATTGTAATCTATACAAGACTACAAATAACGGTATAGTATGAAACTTATTGACAGAAACGGGAAAGTGGTAAACCGCATATGACTGTATGCGAACGGACCCAATGAAAAACCAAAATATTGTAACGATGACACTGCCTGTAGTGCATCAGGATTTTGTGTATTTGAACACTATTTTCTATCTTTTATTATGAATAGACGCTAGTGTATGCTTTAAGATGAACCTGGCTCTAGTGGCATATTTATCATATATGTGCATTTCTTTTCAGATTAGAAATCTGGATGTTTCAGACAGCCTTTAACAAAATGGGCTAATTTCATGGTGGCTACAGCGCTGACTTTTGTAGAAAGAGGGTCGCCAGATTCTAGATAGGAAATCAATATACCAATATCAATAGTAAATATAATGTCGTGCCTACGGACATCATAATTAATTTTGGGAGAGTTACAGTTTCATTTGATTGAAGTAGTTCCTTACTGCAGGTTTCTCCAGTGAAGCCGTTATGGCACTCGCATTCGCATGTCGTGTAGTTGATATACCCGCCATGCGCACATAACTTTGCCCCGCAATCTTAAAAAGAAAAAAGAAGGTCTTATGTACTTTGCCTGCTCCAATTTCATTTTGGGACGAAATACCTTTACTAGAAGGTTTTCTTCATGTATAAGCAAGCCTTATTTTATTCTTTGAAAATCAGTCGTCAAATTCCTATTGAAAATTACAATGAGATGTATCATCACATTCCAGACAAAACCATAGTTCTTACATTTAGGAAAATCGATATGATAGAAATTTTACTTCTCTTTCCATTTGATATTTCCACTGATCCTTTTATTTCATTTAAGTTAAGTCTAACCAGTCCCATCAGTCATCAGAATAAAAGCGATTGATAATCAAATGCAATGTTGTTAGAGTTCCCTAAGGACGTTCTGAGTCATGACAAAATGAGATGAAGAGGAGTCATACTGCCTCACCAACTTAATACTACTACACTAATAATATTATCTATGCTGTTGAGAAAAGATCTGCATAAATATTCACAATTATTTTGATTTTTATTCCAAATCTCTGATGATAATTTACATGTTGTTCCTTTAATGTCTGATATAGCCTTGGGAAGAATATTGGAAATATATGACAATGGAAATACATGTCTGAGATAACCGAATGTATATAGATAATATTGGAGGCTAAATACTGTAAAACACACATCAAGGAACTAAGGAAATGTCTAATGCATATACATGAATGAGGGCATTGGAAAAATGTATATTTATGGAAAGTTACGTAAGAGAGCAAAGCGCATTAGAATAAAACCAAACATAGTACGCATCAGCGGAATATTGTAGCTAGTAATACTGTTCTAACATAGGTTGGTGGCACAATATAATCTAGATAGAAAGAAGCATGTGGCTCACCACACAATCCATCAACACAATGGTCAGGGCAGGCTTCGCATGTATTACCAGCATCGTAGGGGTATTTGTAATTCATGTTCCTGCAAATGACAATGCGTCAGTATGAGTATGCATGATATTATTCTTACTATCGAAATGCATGTTTGTACTGAGGTTTACCGCTGCTGTATATAAAATGAAAATAAATTACGGCACAGGTATAGTGTAACGTACGGTTCGTTCACAGGCTTGTATGATAAATGACTAGGGTATGTATTCTGTATTTATCATATATAATTGAAATCAATAATATTTAAGAGTAAAGTGGTGTAGAAACCATTTTGAAGTAAATATCCAGACTCTAATGCTATCTCAATGTGTTCCGTATGATAAGAGTGTTCGACACCGTATTAGAAATGCAGGTCTGCACAGATTGAAGACCTTAAATCTATTAAAGATGCCACTAGGCTGATCGTCTAACAGTAACTCACGGGAAGGCGTAGTTGCAGTAGTAGGTCAAAGCGTAATTGAGGTTCTTACAGATTTTAGAACCACACCCAACCAGGTTGGACGGCGCCCGTATCTCCTGTGAATTGGAAACATGTTAAACAAGGCAGCGTTACAACTGTAGCGATGTCAAGCTTGATATGGCACAAGACTGAGGGCATATATATATTGAAGGCTACTGCAGGCTAGACTGAAAGTAAGCACATCTCTGTGCTTTTAATAGAATACATGTCACATTTGTGGAAATGGCTCTAAGGCCAGGAACGATTTCCTTTCTCTTGTTCTTTTAAAGAAAAATCCTTCTTTGCTTTTGATGTTTGTCATAGCTCTTCTAGGCAGAATAATAATCTGGTTTGGAACATGACAACATTATAATCTAGCATTTTGGGTAAATGTAGAAGTTTAGCTATAAATATTCAGTTTACGTTCTATAGTGACTGCTTGATATACATGTAACCAGAATATTGCTATTCTGGATCAATAAGATATTACTACTTTGAATACCATATCTAATCGACGAACATCAATTTCAAATATTCCATGGTTGATGCGTCATATAGGTTCTGCGATTTTCTAGATACAAATAGAAATCCTTTGGTTCGACATACCTGAGTATAGTGGCCGACTTGCATGTTGGAGCTGCTTGTACCGATCCCAAATACAAAAGCATCCTTTTCTGCGTACCAGGCCTTCACAGCGTTGGTCCATCCTGTGGTGTTCGAGCCGATTGCATAATTCTGCCCCACAGGTACTCCTAAATCTGTAACACACGGAGACCAAGATGCACTAATGCAATTTCAACTGGTTACATATTAAATGCATTTCCTTACATGAACCCTTTCCCTGCAGCACCCTATTCCCCTGCGCAGCATTACACCACAGGCAGCGCCTGGAGAAACAACCCTCCAACAACAGGCAACCTATTTCAGAAACAGCAATGTTAAGCCCCTTTTCCATTGGCCGACGAAGGATGCTTAGACTTTTTGAGTTACACAGAAAGTCTGTCGGTGGTGACTGACTGTGCATCGGTATAGAAAAATCGCTGAGGGTAGAAGATTTCACTTAGTGACTTAGTTTTCACTCAGTGGTGGGTGGTGCCACATTGCATAATCTAAGCAGAACAAGTCGACGGGCATTTCACGACCTTGGTTGTTTCCATTGACCAATATTGGGTCCACAGTGCCAAAAGTCCGTCGGTGGTTCCTGACTAGATCGGCCAATGGAAACGGGCCTTATGTGCGACGTTACTTGAATACTTTACCATGGTTACTGATAATAGTATGTTTTATCAAATAAAAGTCATATTTGCCTTTATTACTTTCTTTTGCGAACGGAATGAGGGTCTCAACAGTGACGAAGGTTTAGAAACTAGACTTTACTTTCTCCGTTATTGTTTAGGCTATTGGTGCTGCTATTGCGGTCTTACAATCGTCACAAGCCCGAATCTACTGAAACGGGTCCCTGGTCTAGAGAATACGGTTATGAACCCATATCGCTATAGGTATGACTCTAAATAGCTGAATTGAGAATATAAAAATGGTATTACTTGATTTGTTTTGACGTTCAGAGATAGTGTCGTGCTTATCAGTTGACCGACACTCGTTAGCCATGTCCTGGGCAGCACTGGCGAGGCGATTGTCCCAGTACTGTGCGGATAGAACTTCATGTTGTATAATCAAACATAACCCTAACAAAAATCCATCTAGTAACCTAAATTGCTGGAGTAATTCCTTTGCTATAGAAAATCTCAGCTACAGCTGGCACTCTGGTACAAAACGTGATTTGCCCGGTCCTTTTTTCTGAATATTTCTAGAAACTCTATTATGACTTCGGGTTTCTGGGCAAAACGTCTCTCGACAGTTAATTAGGAAATCTGAACAAATGCCAGTAATTATTAATATCAAACACCTCATTTTATTTTGATAATTCAAAAAGGATGTCCAGGGAAAACTATTCAGGGAAAACTCAGTTATGATAATCATACAAGGCATACCTCGCAACTGTTGTGATTATGTTTATTACCCATTAATATCTTTATCGTTTACAATCATATTATCATTGCCAGTATTTTTGTTGTTGTTTATCTTATTACATCTCTCATGCAGGTGGCTTTTCCAAATAAAATACCATGGCGCATTTCAGTTTATTAGACATTAGGTACAGAAATAAATCAAATCTCCTGTAGATAATCAGAACTACCCGTACCATGTTAAAATATTCCCCGTCGAATGAGAATCGTGGGGTCTACAGCGTTAACTCCACATTGATAGCGTCTGACTGATACTCACCATTTTAGCCATGTTTTTGGCGCTTGGCTTGACGAGTTTTCTGTATTGGTTGTGAGCGTCGACGATGATTTTCTGGTTGCTCAGACTGACTGTGCTCTGCGGCATGGCACTGCGCGCTCTCCGCATCTACAACATAGCCACAGGCGGCTCTGACATACAGCTCTCACATGCAGACGTGTAAGACCAAATAGGTCGTGCTCCAAAATGAATTTGGGTCTATGTATATCTATTAGGACATCAATGATGGCTCTAGGAATTTATTCTCCCACCTCCAACTCCTTCTTAACGATATAGTGCACACATTTATAACCCCTCATTGCCGAACTTTACTCCTGGGATTGTCATCGTCCATGCTTATGTCACCCTTCACTGGCCACCTTGCCCATTACATACCATAGGTATTCAGATAGATTAGATAACTGATGTCTAAAATGTCAAAAATTTCATTTATAATGATCAAAACTATCTTACATCTACGAGTCGACAGTCCCGGTGCTGAACCCTGAACACTGGCAGCTGAACCCCAACCAAACCCAGTGGTACACGTCCATATCCCGACGAAACTCAGCCTAAACCCCGACCCAACTCCAGCAGTACACAGACATGCCCTGGCCACACTCCAGGTGAACCCCAGGGGCACAAAGCCTTGCCTGGCCGCAAGAGGTTGATCCCTGAATGAACCCTACCTGTGTTGCACTTGGCTCGTCCCCTGAAGCGTTGTCCTCTGGAAGCATCTTCCCTACGGAAATGCCCTCCTCCACTGATATCTCTGGTGCTGAGTCGTTTTCCTCCTGAGACTGGGGGTGCTAGATAGAAGTGACAGAGAATATACATCTTACAGGATATTAAGACGATACTAAGCTGTCATACACTGTATTTCTTTCCCCCCTTTACCATTGGGTCATCGACTCTTCACAAAATGAAGCACTCTTGCATCGTACCCATATGACGGCACAAGTTGACAAATCTTACCACTCCAAAGGCTTAATTCTATTGGTGATCCTCCATATAAAATGCATCAAAGACAAGGCATGTACTTAGCATCATCACCAATTATTTGATAATACCGTTGGCCACCATTGACAGACATTTAGGGGATTTCAAAGGTATTAACAGCGTAAAGAGCGTGAAATGGTGGGTCAATTAAAGTATGTCTACTTATAAGCATGCAGGGGTCACGGGCGTCAAGTGGTGGTTTGTTCCATTGACACTAGAGGATGTGGCATGCCAGTCCCTTTTGTGTGGTGATTTGGGTAGGCCCATGCACGGAAGTGTAACGGGTTCAACATTATCATGTCACCTGGCTTGTATAAGAAGCTGGGTCTCTGGCAGGTAGACAGGTGACTTGTTCTGTACCCTGCTAGTGGCTATCTAACTGCCCATGTCGCTTCAACTTTCCCTAATCAGATTCATGTAAACTTGGAACTGTAAATAAAACCTTGTCAGGTTCTGGTGTCATTAGGGGCTACTCAAAATCAGAACCAACCTGTAGGTCAATACAACTGCAGGATAGCACCCCTAAATGCCGGAAGTATCAGTACAATCATCTGGTCTTAGACAAAATATAGCCGGTGACTGCTGGTGCTGTGACCAGGATATCCAATTGCTTTTGGTCTCAGTAATGCCCCAGCTATGTTTGAATCCATGATGTATCAAATGCTGCATGGTTTACAATATAAGAAATGTCTAGTTTATTGAGACGACAAAATCATCATTGAAAAAGCTTATGTTCAATATCTACATAATCTGAAAGTTACTTAAGCGGGTGTTCCACCAAATAGGCCAGGTGGCCAGACCGGCTGGCTGACCTAGTGCCAGGCTGGGAATGTGCAAAAACTGTATGAGTTTTATGGTAATTTTTTCGTTCACTTAAACATTCAATCTGTGATGACTGGTTGTTCAGTGTTGAAAAAAAAAGTATGTATCTAAATGGTGATGGATTACTACACAAAATATGTGCAGATGTATCCCATGAACAATCATAAGGCCGTAACATATGCCAAGGCTTTAGTGAATAACTGGCCGTTACCTTTTGTGACTTGGAGCGTTATCTACTCCGATCAGGTAAGGAAATTCTAATTTCTAATTTGACAGGAGATGTGTTAAGTGCATAATTCGATGGTATTGTAGAATGGTTCAATCGTACATTGATTTAATGTCTTTTGACATTGGTCAACGATGGCGAAAGAAATTGGGATGGATTAGTACCATTCATTGCACACACATTCAATGGAACTATCCATTCCAGCATCGGGTGTTCGCTGCACCATCGGCTTTATAAAATGGCATCTAGAACGTTTTGTTGAGGTTTACCATCTAACACCATGCAAACTACAGACCTTTGCCTTTTTGCAGCTTTCTAAAGCCGCAGAAAAGCAAAGGTCTGGGCATGGTATAAGAATTAAGCCAAGGGAATTTCAGAGTGACACCCCTTTGGTCAATGTTAAACCCTGAACAAGGATGGACCAGGAAGAATGGAGGATGAATGGAACAAAAGACACTTCAAATCACGCGGTTGAGGTTATGGCACTGTAAGCACAAACCTTCCAGTTTTGAAGAGCCACAATCTGTATCAAAGGATGTGGCCCTGTCTATGAGACCGGTCCACCATGTGGTGAAGTACAGGAAGTGATAAAAGGGTGAGATAATCGAGGTTCATGCTCCGACTAACAGAAACATGCACTCTAAGCATGGGTCCAAAGTCAGATTGAAAACAGAGAAAGACATCTCAACCTGCCACAGTCTTCGCATGAGGCACTTTCATGCAACTTCCATGGCTGAATAAGTGAGCCCTTCGTAGGAGTCGGCTAAACATAAGGCAATCCAGATAAAGCGCGCACCCAGCTCCTCCTAAAGGCAGCCCAAAAAGGATCTGTCGGGTGGGAAATCCTCAGCTAATAGGCTGATATTATACAGGCCACGAGAGTCAAACTCTAGTGTGTCATCCGTCACAGTAGGACAGTCTGGGGCTGGTCTAAAGTATTTAGTTCTATGAGTAGAAGCTGATGAGAGGTTTACTTCAAGTGGCCGAGCCAGAGGCGAAGGAGTCTGCATCACCAAGCCTAATATGTTTGTATTTTTGTGGGTTTTTTCAATTAAGAAAATGTCTATTCTTATTATTCAATGAAGAATTAATGTATTATTTACATACATATAATTGTTAGAAGTTCTGGATGCTATATAAGGGTGCACATTGATAATACTGTGGTTGGTTAGGCTACCGCCAACAGAATGGACACCTATTCTATATTCTTCCAAAAGAAGATATTTCAGGAAGGTTATGCACTTGGAACAGTCACACTGAGAAGCTGCAAGTTTATCACATCTAACTCATTTTATCCACTAACTATTATGCATCAGAGAACGGAGATAATTGAGCAGACATACCCTCTTCTACGTCAAAGATAAAATCACGACAGTATTTGAATGAATTATTACAGTATACTTGCCTTGTCTGCTTCGGGTTGTGGTCGCAGCACTTTGGCGAGGTCATCTCCTTCAGGAAAAGCTGTCAGCGCCTCTTCGACATTAATGTTGGCATCTTGATCTGTGTTGATAACACCTTTGTGTTTACCAGATTTCCCAATCACTCCAGTGCTGAACAGCACTATTCCCAGAACAAACTTGAGGAAGAGAGTCATCATTGCTAGTCTGAAAAGAAGAAGTTTTATACAAGAATCAGTCACAAAACCCAAATACATTTGGACAACCACCAGATCTCGTGATGAATATATGACACTAGAGAGAGCTGGACACTCGGCATATTTTCCAGGTGGTAGATGTAATTACAAACACGTTTTCCGCAAATGTATGATTTACTTATAGTTCAACACACTCCTAATTTAGTGGACCTCAAAGAACTGGCCAAATATTTGTCTCCAACTTTATCGAACTATTTCTACAAGAAGTATACAAGTACAATTTACACGGTATATCACAGACTGAACCAGATATCTCCTAAGAACAAATTTCTAGTGTTTGTTGATAGTGAGCTATACATAGATACTTTGCCTGAAACAAAACCAGTCTATGATGGATACAAATTGTTAATTCTAGTTCCATCATGCATAGCAAGTAAATTGCACATCTCAAGATCTATGTAACATAGAATCATACTCACCAGGAGGACAGATGTGACGTACAAGGTAAGTCGTCGTGACCAACAAACCGTACCGCTACGACCCTTCCTTTTATAGCCATATTTTCACGCACCTGTGCATCGCCATCCTGATTATGAAAATATTGTCTTTTTCAATGACCAATCAATTTTTTTGAAAACATTATTATTTTGACCTTGGTGGTGTTTAATCGCCTCGCGCCACCTGTCTGTGGTGCGTGTTTAGAAGGTAGGATTGTTGATTCAGCAGAGGATCAGTCTTTATTGGCGTGGCAGAACTGTGACGGGTTATTCAGGAGGTCCTCAGCTGGGCACACACAGTGGGACATTTATACTGATGACATATTGTATTCCCGCCACCAGAACCTCCATACAGTCAGCGGGTAATCGTTAGTTTTAATTTAAAGGATTAGTATCTATAAAGGAAAGGCATATCCCTATCACATCGTGATGTATATGGTGAACACGTGCCACCTGCTAGGAATTAAAAAAGAGAGTGAAAGTTGTTTACCATAGGAAATCACACACATCACATTTTCCAATTCCATGGTGCGCCGATTCTCATGAAATATTTACTCTTGGATCAACCATCTACATTGAAATATAATTTACTTGAATACGGCTCAACAACATATCTATTTCATATATCTCTCAGAGTTGGCGTTCCTAGATATGGAGGATCGCGATAAAGCATGCAATAATGTAAGAAATGAGGAAACGCATATGTTTGTTACATTCCTTTCGCGGCCATACATGACCCCAAGGTACAATGGTGCATGATATTTCAGGAACTTCTTTTAATTGGTCAGCAGGAGGCTAAATCTGCGACTCTAACTTTTCGAATCTTCTTGTACCTTTGTTTAGTCCGGGTACTTTACTATATATCGCTGATACTATTGCCTACCTCTGCAAATATCATCCTGACCCTAGACCTTCTTCACATACCCGTCTTTATAGCCAGTAGAAAGATTTATATATTAGATAGATTATCAATTTGCACCTCAAGCAATTTTATCCACGGGTTTCACTCCGTGTAAGTGAATCCGAGTTTATTAAAGAGGAAAAGAACAGAAATAGGTTTGCTAGGTGTTGTATGGTAAAATAAGACTTTCAATGATTCTATAATAATTTCGAACTAGAACATAAATCCATAAAAGTCCTTAAACCTTATTCATGCTGACCAAAGTTCAACGAATTACCAACTATGTACTATGTAGCCTGTCATGTCAACCCCCTGCTAAGGGTATAAAACCAAGACCCATTCCTGTCTATAAACAGTCAGTTAAGTTCTTGACTCATAGTAGTACATAGTACCTCTGGTTTGAGTTCATCTCTCTCTTCTTAAGGTCTATTTCTTACACAAGTAGGGTCCAAGACTTTACAAGATGGGCGGGTAAATGTTGCTTCTAAAGTGTCCAGTCGATGGGGTGGTAAGATTACCACTCCAGCATTATACGACATTCAGAATTAGCTTCAATTTCAGAACATCAAGTACCTTGGTAATTGTAAGCACTGCCTTTAGATTCAGCAATTCACATCATTAGATCTAATCCCTAACCCTATCCTTAACCCTAACCATAGGGCTTGTGTTGCTGTTCAGCTAATTCTCAATGGGATTAGGTCAAGTTGGCTATATTTACAGAATGTTATTGCAAATAGATGGCATAATTCTTATGTATTCCGTCTGCATCATCCTGATGGTTTCTTATTCCACCTCTATGAGAGCACACGCATATTATGCATTATCAATTATATTTTAAGTGTATTGGTCATTGTCGAGAACAGTCTTCTTTATTTTAAACTGGGGAAAGCCAAGATCCAAACCATTACCATATGAAACTGAGTTGCTAGACTCCCTTCCATATTGTTGCAGTTGCTGGCACTTTAATGTGCAACTCAGATATGATCACTATCTGTGTGCTATTCACTGAGATATTGGGAAAGGAGCAGGGTGCCAGTGTCTCATGGTCTTAGAAGCATAGCCAGCTGAGCATGACCAATCACTAGAGAACAGAATTCCGCATTGACCTACTGGCGCTTCATATGTTTGGATCCTAGACTCGGGTGGTAACAGAAATGGTAAGTTGAATGGGTGCAATTGGGTTACAGATAACCTTAGATTGAATGTAACAGAAACCTTTTATTGTTATTCATTTATAATTGCATGCTCATTCATCAATGATAAACATACTATTTGCTCCCAGTTATGCAATCCGTTGGTTGGGTGCCTTACTAGCTGTTTCCCCCAATCCCTACTACTACCCACAACTGTCAGATGGCAGTTCATGTGAACCTATTTGGGCATTTTAGATTTTCTGAATATAATTGTATCTAAATACCTGTATGTGTTGTAGGTATCTCTCAGAAAGTTGGTCCATGGATATCTATGGCTCAAAGCATGCGAGGTTTTGATATGAAAGTAGCAAGGAATACATGTTTTCATAATCATGATTCATCAAACATCACAATTCAAGCTCAAATAAACTTAACACGAAAGATGGTGGTTTAATGATATAAAAAAAAAATACAAGCACAACTCCATAACACTCCGGAGTCGGTTTTTAGTGATGCCTTTATTCAGAACAGTAGTTTCACAAAGTTTCGGTTTTTGTAGCAGCCTTTATCAAGCCTTTATGTGACGTTGCAATAATAGCGCAAATTATTTGCCGAAAAGTGGCTTAAGTACTGTCGTAGAATGGTTGCAGATCATAAAGTAATAATTCATCTGCTAAAGGGATTTCCAGTAAAACTACATGTAAAAATCAATGTGTTTAAAGCCTGCTATCGTAGAATTATATTTAAAAAATTATGAATGAAAGCAATCAAAGGCAATAGAAGAGTAACATATAATCAACATATAAATGTAGTATATTCAATAGGAGGTGTTTAATATCTGAAAAGGCTCTGTGACTGTCATATGACAGCCCTATGGCTGTTATAGGACGGTCCACGTGGATTGTCTCTTCAAAGGAGAAGGAGGGAGACTTGAAATGTTCAAAACTGTCATTGTCCCCAGTCCCCAGTCCTGAAAACTCCATTTGGAAGGAAATCCCAATAGGTGTCCTTTCTAAAGCTTGTGGCCTAATCAATCACTATATAATTCATGTACACGCTAGAGAAGTACCCTTCATATTCTCTAACAATTAGATCTACATAAGGAATTTATTCGCCCTTAAATGATAAGAATAGGAGTTTTTGATAGAAGAAAACACAACAAAACTGGGCTTGACCGGGGTTAAATCCAGAACGTTATGATTACCAATGTAATGAGACATCCCCATAAACACCGCGGCCAGACACATAGAAGAACCATTAACAGGATAGCTTGCATCATTAACTGTTCTTCCGAAAGATTTAGGAGAAAGACAATAAAATACGGACAATATATATTTAATGTGATTTTTTCCCTTCTCGTCACTTCGGGTACGACGCTGTCGTTTGTTTCAGAGTCAGCCGGCTTTTTATTTGCTGAGTAAATAACCAAATCGTGTGCATATTGTATGTATTGATACTGGTCTGATCCATTGCACATATTGTTAATAAACATAACAAAGAGCAGAGGCCCCAGGACAGAGCCCTGGGGCACACCGAAACACATAGAGGAGCTACTCGATGTATATCCATTAATGCACACACTTTGTTGCCTGTCACCTAGGTAATTAATGACCCAATTCACTATGGTATATGGTAAGTGGAATTCTTTTTCTAATTTTGCTACTAAGATGGGGTGGGGCACTGAGTCAAACGCCTTCTTCAGGTCTATATAGCAAGAAGCACAAGTTAAGCTACCATCACGGTAGTCAATTGATGCGATCACTCTCCTATTCTAGTCATTGTCCTCCCAGGAACTTTCCTATATCCTTCTCGCAGTCTCCAAATATCAAACGCCAACAGTCATAGTTTGGAAAGTGTTGGATGTTACAGAATGCCTGATTAACGGTGATTATCTCGCATGTTTTACGAATGAATAAGCTGGTGGCCTGCATTTATTTCAAGAGTTCAAAAAGAATTACAGTAAGGAGATGGTGGATGATCAAGTCATGGGTGCAATTTCAAAGCGCAGTGAATGCAATAACCTCGTAATTGCCGTTTATTGTTGCTCTAATCATAACGCGCATTGTCCCGCCTCGTCAATAGAGGGTATTACAGTTTGGAGGGAGTATTCATAATGGGCTTGAATTTGTCCTCTGGCAGGTCGTAGTCCCAGCTTCCTCTACTGATCATTCTGAATATAAAAAAGAAAGCGATGCCATTAATCAAAATCAATAAAAACGTGCAAAACTGAAAAACGCCTGCTTCTGAAAAAAAGACGGCTTTGCTTTATGTACATAAGTTCTTGTTTGTAAAAGAGGAACATTACTTAATTAAACACTGAATTTGAATCATAATAAATCGTAATTATCTGAAAACTACCAGAGCAATGTATATGCTTGACCCGTCAAATTGAAGTTGGAATCCCTGAGAATCCTAGGTAATTGCTAGTTCATATATATATTCGTTCTGAACATTATCTTTTCATAGACCACTGGGTCTCCACTGCTGACACCTGTAACCAACCCACAAATAACCAGTCAAACATAACTCCCGATTTCTGATAACGGTATATCGACCTCATTCTAACTCCATGCTCTGTAGCAGATCGGCAAAGTCTACAAGAATCTTAGAGAGAGTTATCTAAAATATCTAACCAAGGAGGGTTTCCAGCTGATACATGGGGTATGTAGATGTTAGGGCCCACCACCCGAAAGTCGGGACGTTAGGGCCCACTCATCGGGACGTTAGGGCCCGCCTAAAGCAAACCTGGCGGCCCAACGATTATAAGGTCAACATCCATCATTTAAATATCCATATTTGTCAAATCTTTAAAAATAAAAGATAAAGTATGAGAAAATCTTTAAACCATATTATTTCCGTAATGCCACACAGGTTAGGGATAGGGATAGGGTTAGGGATAGGATAAGGGTTAGGGTTAGGGATAGGGTTACTTGCTTATACTTACTACTAAATATAGTATTTATTCACAGTTGAGAAGTAGGGAAGATTTAAAAAGGTTCGAGTTCGTTACAGGTTGAGTTCTTAAAATGGGACGAGTTCGTTATAGGTCTAGGTGGGCCCTAACGTCTATTTATGCTATTTCTCCCTCCCGGCACCACAGGTGTGACCGCGGTATCGCGGTGCGGCCAAGGCGCGACTGCGGCTTTCTTACCCCCCGTGTAGGGTGGGCCCTAACGTCCCGACTTTAAGGTGGTGGGCCCTAACGTCCTGCAATCATACATAGAATACATATAGCTGTACCAATTGCGATAGTTCTGGTTTGATTTTCAATCTGGTCCCTCCTATATTGTGAACAATGTCATTATCTCCTTGCCATCAACGTTTTGTCAAATCTGTTGAAATAATCTACCTTGTACGTAAAGTATGCGCATTGGGAATTATCGTAAAACTGGATGAGGTTTAATCTTGGCCACCGTATTCCACGCCTGGAGTTTGGCATAGTGACTTCATGAGGCGAAGCCGAGTGAAGTCCGGAGCCAAAACTTCAGGAGTGGAATACGGTGGCCAAGATTAAAACGAATCAGGTTTTGATTTTATCCTGCCCTATCTCCTCGATTTTGGAATATTACGTGATAACAATGCTGTATGCCACTAGTGGCATATAAAACTCTGTATGCCAGTCAGCGTGGCATACGGAAACCCAATGTTAAGCCTATGGGATTTTATATTAGGGGTAGGATAAACAGCTGTAACACTAATAACTAAAATGATCGTTGTACCTACTCATGTGACTTGTGTTTAACATGATTAATGATACTCTTAATCTAAAACGGACATATTTGAATTGGGCGAGTTATATTGCTTCGTTATTTTTAGGTGTTGAATACTGGTTGATGCTAATGTCCTAACACATCTTGCATTGCTCTACTCGTTCCCCTGCTCACTCACTTTGCTGCCACATCAGAGACGATTGTCAACTGGTGTATTTGACTAAATCCGGCTTTTGACTACCCACCTGGCAGCTGCCCATCCTAATTCATCAGAAGACTTGCCGGCGAAACCACAGCCTCCCAGTACCACTCCAAATGACGGGTTCAGCATGGAGATGTACGGGCACAGGGTGGGCGTACGAACCGTACAGCAGTAATCAAAGTGGAAATTCTTCATCTTCAAATCTATAATTTGGGAGAGAATGCTAAATACAATAAATATATGTATACAGTATATTTACAGGTGACTTGATGGCTAGATTTATTGTTATACACACAGTATATATATTTTATTCAAGAACCCATGTCAGATGTAGTACTGTAATAGAGGAGTATGCATACTATGACACCAATAACTAAAATGATCGTTTTAGTTTCATATGCATAATATGACTAAAGAACTCCTTTATATAGTGTAGTCATTTGCAATCAATGAATGCACCATCTACTTCAGTAATCACCAGCATCGAGTAGTGGTGACGAACAACGAGAATCATATTTCTAAATTCATTTACAGCTTTAATTATTAAATGAATACTATAGTTGTTCTCACTATGATGATAATCATAAGATAAGAAAGCTTCATTTTGGGAATATTCAACCTGGGAAGAGATCCTTCACGATGAGAATCATTCGCTGTTCAATCTGCGGATCATTTCCGCCACAGAACCAGGAGTGTAATTCCTCTGGAGTAAGAATCTCAGGCTTAGGGACAGCCTTTGGCCCATGTCCAAGCTTCAGGTAGTATTTGCCTTTTAATCGTATAAAAAAGAAGACATGTTGTTTATGAGTTGTTCAAAATCAGGTCAATCAATTTTTGTTATACCATCCACTAGATATTTCAATGATAGATTGATTTATTAAATACTTATGACAATAGTTGATAAACCCATGAAAAGAATCATTTATATCCTAAAAACAACTCAGTTGCACACTATCGCCAGGAACTGGTTGTTAATTGTTCCGCTTACAACGGTGATTTAAGCAGCATTCACACACAGAGACAAGGTATCTGAGATGAGTGAACTTCACACCTTTCCCCTAGTTTTAAATAATTCTCCTTTGAAATAGGGTGTTGCTGCTAAGTGGTATACTTTGTAATAAGTTCCCATAATCCTCCTCTGCATGGGAGATTTTCCTTCTGGTTGTTAGCCATATGTATGTCAAGCAAATGTAAATGCCATCGATGAGTACAGGGTGTTATCTCACCCCAGTATTTTTCTCCATAGGCTTAACATTATGAACTCGTACTCCATGGCTGTGAAGTTCGTGCACCCAATACTCAATGGCTAATTGGGTGATTCATTTTATCAATAAATACTGTTATATGGGGTGAAATAAAATCAGAAACCCACTCAATGAAAATAACTTGGTCCCCACTCAACCTCGTTTGACCGCAGAGTGGAGCACGGAACAAGTTATTTCCTTCTTGTGGGTTTCCTTCTAAGAGGCCTATTCCATCAAAAAGTCCCTCAGCAGGCGGGTTTTTGCCCTCCAGCAGGCGTTTGCAGCCGGGGCCGGCCGTCCGGCCGCCCCTAAACCCCTAAATTCTAGGAGCTGTTCCACCAAAGCCCCACGAGGCGACCAACAGGCGTACACAAGGCACCCGGCGAGCGCCCGTAGAGCCGGCCGGACCCGACGCGGCAATACACTCGCAGCGGGTTCGCTATTGCCGTCTGGTGGACATTAGCGGCACTAACGCACAAGGCCGCGGTTCTCTATCGATCCGATAGGCGGCGCGGCGTGCGGCGATACACTACGACGCTCTGAACCCGCGAAAGTCGTGTATCGAGCGGAGCAGCGTGGCCGCACGTCGGGAATTGTACGGGAACGGTCAGAAAACGTCAAATAACCGCGGATTTACAGGTTAAATCGAACAATGAAGGTAAATAAAGATAAGGATTGATGTTATGAATGTGTATGGCACGCTATGGTGCTATAATTCTGCCAAAAGTGTCGGAATTTTCGATGTCCTTTCGCGGCTTCGGGTATCGCCGGTGTCGGCCGCGCAGTGTTGTCGGCTTTCCCTCGCCGCGGGTCCCGGCAGAGCCCGCGGCCGTGCTTCTTTCAGCGTAGCTCTTGACACGCCGGCCGGCCTGCCGGGGGCTTAAAATCAAATGAATCGGTTTTCCCCTGCCAGGGCTTGCGGGGAACGCTGCGCTCATAATGCCCGGCCGGCCGGCCGGCCTTCTCTGTGGTTATCACTATATTTTGGTGGAACACCTCCAAAATTGGCTATCGCACGAGAATTGTTCCCAGGCCGGCGGCCGGCGGCCACCAACAGGTCAGCCGATTCTGGCCGGCTACGGGGTTTTGGAGGCACGGTGGCCGGCAGGGTCCAGCCGTGTGGGGCCTTTGAGCTTAATGAGCTGTTCCACCAAGCAGATTATCGCCGCCGGTGGGAGGTTTGGGCCGGCTATTGCCGCCGATCACCAATAGGCGACCACAAGGGGCCCTGCCTGGGCTCGTGCCTCGTTGGTGGAATAGGCCTCTAATGGTCCATCAACTGGGCATCAAAAGGGTGCTAGGTTGGCCTCTCAGCAGAACCTCAGCATGGGCCGGCTCCTACTGTCCAGCCGGCCGAAAATGCCTTACGATACCCCACTCTTCCACTGACCCAACTTATTCTAGTTGGCCGATGACCACACAGGGCCCATACATGGCCCATACACCAACCTAGTGCAAGTTTCCACCAACCCAGGCGCCTGCCAGGTGCAGGCGAGTTGAGGGCACTGCCACGCTCTCTGGTGGATGTTGGCTGCATTAAAGTGGTAAGCTCGTTTTCTGTTTATTTGATCAGGGGTGCATCAAATACGGTCATGCACTGGGTGGAACGCACCCGTACTGTAGACTCTCATCAGTGATACATCATTGATTATAAGCTTGCATTGCATATTTCATGATATGCTTTAATGATAAAATATTTCATCTGGCAAAACTCACCATTAGGGTATTGAATTGGAGGTAGGATGTAACAGACGTAAGTAATTGTGGAATTATCATAGCGCCCCCCTTTGTAAATCACAGAGGGCATCTGTGAGAGCTTCTCCCGCTCCTCTTCATCCACCTCAACCTGAAATATCCATTCAAGTGTAAATATTTTGTTTCTTTTTTGGAAAGTCCCTCATTATATTCCATTTTAAAGAGGTCATTTCAAAAGCGTTCGAGTCCATGGAAGATATAGACGATAGAATAATTTGTTCTCTCATTGGTCATAAATATGAATCCAATATCGAGTAAAAGAAGTATCTTTATTCTTTAACTTTAATCTTAAAATACATCCTGTTCAATGATAACGTAGATGAACAAAATATTCGAAAGAATGAATGTTTATACAGAGAAACTCCTCAAGGTTGATCATTAATTACTATTTCACCAGAAAATGAAACACTACCAAAATCACAGTATTCCTATGAAGGTAGAGCTCAGGCAGTATACCATCTGGTGTCAACTCTCTGCAAAATGTGAACGCGCCCGTCGCCAGGATCACTTTCCTTGTCGTCACTCTCCCCCCTGAGGCAATCTGCACCACGTGACCCTTCTCTGAACCAATAGCCTCGATCTTGTCGACAAGAGCCTGTATGACGTCACACCCATACTTTCGGGCTAGTTTGATCTGGGCTTGGACCAGCGCCCTTGGGCTGATATACCCAGAATCCTTTGTAAAGAGAATGCCCTCGTCGGAGTGGTCAAATTTCATGTAGGAGAACAGTTTCTGGAGGGCTGTGTATGACAGATGCCTGTGCGGCTCTCCATGAACCTTAGCAGCCTGGATCAAGTCACCATCCTTCATGCCCACAGAGAGATAACCACATTCATTGTAGAAAGTTATTCCTGGTAAAATGATAATAACGGAAAAAAAGAAACATCACCATTGTGAGTTTAGGTATTATGCTAAGCAATTCTTCAATATCTTTGTGCAAATCCGTCTATGGGTGCCCCAGCTCTAACTAGTGGGACGCAGCTTATAGCTGAGGCATTAGCCATTGCTCCCAAGGATAGATTCAGGTTTAAAAAGGCAGGGTTTACATAGTACGGCAGCTCATGACGAGAAATAGCTCTACTTGTGGATGTTTTGTCAAATGATAGTTTCTTCTGTGCACATTCCTACACACTCCATCCCTGCATGTTATTGATATCTATGCTGTGTGATCAATACATCATGTAGCCCGTGCCGGAAGTCCAAAGTTATGTCTTCCTGATAAATCTATGCACATGTCATGCTCAGACACTGAATTTGATTGTAACATACATGTATCTGTATGACCTATGCTAGACATGATCTGGCCTAGATTGAAAACTAAATGTAGTGTTTGAGTAATAAACAACTAGAAAAGAAAATATATATAGAGATAAGACCTTTTATTGGCCTAGCTATACATTTAGTAAGTGACGAGATTGTAAAGAAGGCACTGCTAAATCCACAATCAGCAGGTTTCTGCCTCTGACTCACCTGACTCCTCTTCTATTTGCCTGTACCTTTGGATAGATCGCTTGGCCAGGACATTCCAGACAGGAGGTGGGTCCACGACTCTGACAATACGACCTTCATCGTGAAAAGACCCGTGAACATCTGTAGTCCTCCGGTCCTGAAATTGGGAGATGTTTGGAAAGACTGTCAGTTCAATGCATCTTCTTTGGAGTAGAAACACAGGCTTACAGAAGTAACCCCTGATTTGTATGTGTACCAACAGTTGTTGGGTTCCTGTGAAAAATAACATCTCTATCATAATGAAGAACCTTTTCTCCAAGTATTACAAAATGAATACCATTTTTCCAATTAGTGTACACTATCCATAACCCGTCTATTTGTATAAATAAACACTTTTATAGCAAGCTATACATCTTAACTGCATAAGTCTACCAATATTAGAAAACACTGATATGAATGAATAACCGTACTCTTCTGCTAATTTATCCAGCCTAAGTTTCAGACGTTCCTCCAACATTGCTTCATGTATCGCAGTTCATGAGAAGGATACGACCGTTTATTGATAAGGCTATAGCCTTGAAAATTGTTAAACAAATGATAGTCCCCAAAGCAGAGTATGTCAGTTTTGTACTTAGTAGCACAAGTCTTGCAAACAGAAATAAACTACAAACCTGTATTAATAATTGTCTACGTACAGCCCTGGCCGTAAAACGACCATATGATCTGCGAGTGGACGAACTACATGAAATGGTTAAAATGCGACCGCTATATTACCGAAGGGGGGTACAACTTTTGATGACCATTCACTGGTGGGCGGAGGAGCCAGATCACATAGTGATGAGCGAAGACCAAACTTATAGGACTAGAGCAGGGGAGAAGAGAGTATTGAAAGTGAAACGACCAAGAACAGAACGTTACAAACACTAGCCACTATATGCTGGTAATAACATCTGGAAATGTCTGAAATATTCCACACAACAACTTAGATCGAGAAAGGACTTCAAAGGAGAAATAAAGTTAGCCTTCTGAAACCGGATTTGTATGAAAAACTCCAAAATATTTAAGGTAACCCTGGAGTCATATGACCTGGGGCTTATCCTACCTACATTTAACTAAACATATACCTATTACACAATACTCCACTATCATTGCCTCGTTACAAAGAACCATTCTCTACTCACAAAATCATAAATGTAACTCACCCTGTATAACACATATCATTGTAGGTTTACAAAGCAACGTGGGTTAGTACCAGACCTGTGGGGCAACACACATACCCTGTCACGTCAATATATGTTTGTTTGTCCATGTACTTATTGTTGTTTCTGTCTATTGTAATGTCCTGTGCTGAGTGTATGTATTCGTTCCGGACAACGCAAGGAAGAACGCTCTGTAAAGGGTGATTGTACCGTTTGTTTTCATGAAAATAAAACAAATGAAAAAAATGTAGCACAGGTAAAATGCATGCAGAACCTCTAAACTTGCAACATTCTCATAAAACATGTACATCTACCCACACACATGGTTTTAAACTGTCTATAGTTTAAATACACGCGGCCTGTTGGGTGGTGGTAGACAGAAAGACGACATAAAAAATGAAAAGAGCAAATTCGGAAGAAGGAATAGAACAGGGCAATGTGTCCACCACCACCGAAAGACCCACCAAGTGATGACCCCACATCTCTACTACATGAAGCAAATGGTTTTAGAAATACCACGGGCCTCAACACTCAAGCCTGAACAACAGCCTTTAAAAGGTTTCAGACGTTCCTCATGACATACACTATCCCTGCCTTTGGCAAAGTTGCAACAACACAAAACCAGACCTCATTATAAACTAAGGTAAAACAATATTTTATTGAATTACCTTTCTAACAACAGAGAAAGCTATAGGCTTCTGTTTACGGTTGTTACAAGAGTACCCTGACCCTGGAATGTCAGGTAAGGCCAGGGGAATAAGTCTGCAATCCGAAGCAAGCTGCCTTAAGGTACGTAATCCAGGCACAACTGTGGCACTTGCGTGCAAGGGCTCACCCGTATAACCACAAAGCAGGGATCCGCACCTGCATCCTCTAGCGAAGAGCGCACACACCACCACTCAACTGACCCGACCCCTACAATAGTAACAATGCAGTACATAAAGAGATATCAAAAAGACAATAAACACAACGGTGTAATCCCCCAATACTCTTTGCGTTTTCCTTCCATCATAGGAGATATGTAAGGGACTGGTCAACAACCCATTTGAGACTTACACGATCTATTCTCCACTCGTAATATGCTTGAAATAATCCAATAGATACATGAACAAAGTGTAGAGGACAATGAATCAGTATTATTATTACCAAGCCATTAGTTCTGTTAGTTTCTTTTTCATTACTTTGCTTTCGAAAGATAAGTACTACTGTTTCTATTTTCTATGCTGCCCATGTTCAAAGTGCCCCTCGCTGTTGGTTTCATAAACTACTGGAACGCAAGACCAACAACGAACGGAATAACAGTTATTGAAATTCCAGCTATATCTGCCCCACTAATATTTGCCATGTTATATTTGATGGACTAGCAGAGGTGACCTTAATTGTGTCTGATTCGGGAGGAATGATAAATAATTTCTTGAATTTTATAGATGTCATGGTATTATATCTCCATGGCAACTGACCCTCGAAAGTTAGAAACCACACCAAATGGTTTGTAGACCTTAAAAAAAAATGGTATTGCAACATTTCATAGGTCGAAATCTGATTGATTTATTGCACATCAAGGTTTTTGGTGGCCATATCGGGGGTCATCTGAGATTTCTCAAAACCCTCGATATTTACTGTTTTGAGCTTGTTTTCAAACAGACGAAACACATTTCTTACACATTTCCCACTCTCACCTGTCCATTCAATTCGTTCCACTCTGTCAGTTGAGCTTACCTCAAAAGTAGAACTTTCACATCTTTAAATTAGAGAATTAACTTACCTTTTCCTCCTTTGGGCCTATAAGAGCCACTCGCAGCCTCTTATTGTTCTTCGCGGTGTACTTAGCCGTAGCAGTGCCAATTAGACCGGCTCCTACTACGACGACATCGTAATCGTAATCGTCCTTCATTGTTCCTTTACACGCCAGAAGAACTTCTTAATCGGTGGCGAAATGATACAAACTTTGGTTAGAATTAAAACCAGCTAACCAGTTATAACCATTTTATATCATTTATCAAACAAAAAGTATACAGATAATGCCTTATGTTCCATTTACATGGCCATACAGTCTGCAGTCAATATATCCTTGATAGTTGAAAATCAAGTACATCAAGTGCATGATTATTTAAATTAAATTGAACTACCATGCCCTTATGAAAATACATAAGAAGGAGCATCTAATTATCCGTCATAGACGGTAGAGCACAAAAGGGAAAAAACAGGTTTGGTATATTTGCACTGAATGTGATTATGTATGATATGGGGTGCATCCGTTGGCACCAAAATTATTCATGTATTCGGCTATTTCCGCTAGATCTAGTCTCATGTTATAAAGGGTGAGATAAAATCAGAAACCCACTCGATGAAAATAACTTGGTCCGCACTAGTAGGTATGGGCACTAGTCCAGCCACTACCTTTTAGTAGCACTCCTGCTGATCTCAATGCAGTCAGTTTGATATGAAGTCCACCAAACATGATGGAAAACTTGTCCTCTCCATACAAAGGCGACTTCCATTGGATGTGTTTTTCCAGGGGGGTAGAGTGGTTAGCCATCTGTTGTGATAGGGATCTGCCCTGGGTTTAGGAAGTCCACTATACCTTCTCCATGGGAAGAAGAGATGCTGACTTCAAATTGTTGACCCCTTTTCTGTGATACGTAATAAGCAGCCCAATAATACTGACTGTTTTATCCACAGTCTCTGTGACGTTTACCTCTTCTAGCTAGGCATACTCTTGCTTTATGTGTAACTGGATTGATCTAGAGGATGGAAATGACTTGATTCCTACTGCTGGAGGATTGGGTTTCTTTATGAAGTAAGCTGGTCTGATGTCGGTGTAAATCACAGGATATTCTGTATTAGTGCAAAGTTCCAGTCTATACATCCCTATCATGACCAATCATATTGATTTCTATGCGGAGAGATTAAGTCATCTAAATTGCCTGTATCTATTAGTACCAAAATGATTGCATTTGGACAGTCGCCATTTCCTAGTAGCTGTTCTATGTCTTGATGTTGACCATATGGCAGCCATGTAGTGAATGGCATATATATACCCTCAATATCGCTCACTCTAGTTCCTGGTCTGGCCACATGGGGACAGGGCACTCTGACATGACACTGACACATGAGTTTTTAGTTACATGAGTCCTTCTCAATTGCCAGCGGGTGATGTTTGTTTGTTTGTTTGTTTGGGTAGTTTAACGTCCAATTTGTTCAATTTGACTTTCTTTGGATTTGACAGAATCTATGAGATGAATGTAGGAAGAAATCCCACCCCTACACATTTACCGAGGTGAGAGTTCTTCTACTTCCCACACCACATAGACATGGTATGAGAAGGATTGGCCTTTGATATAGCAGTAAATCTACCACGGCTGGGGGGGGGGGGAGTGAAGGAGAAAAGTGGCTGCAGTGGGACCCGAATCAACAGTCCTGTGCTCTTTACCACTGAGCTAACTCCCCACCCACCCCGGTCGCTTGTGTGCAAGCATATCCGGTCTGCACCACGAGAAGGCGAGGCGACCAAGAGAGTGAACAGATTGGTAATTTCTGTCCACCCCACAGACCAGAGGGTGATGAGCTTAGAGCTTACGGATGTGGTGAAGCAGCTGCTCCTTCAGTTGGGTAGCATGTACATCTGATGATTCCACACCTAGCTGCTCAAGTCTCTTCTTGTATATTGAGGAGATCTTTGCAAGTCTGAAGTGGATCAGGGTCAATTACAGTTTCCATCTCACTGATATGTTCAGAGTTAAGAGAAGACAATTGGAAATGCTTCTGACCTTTCATCAAATTTTTGTGTTTTTTTACGCTATGTTTATTTCTATACTACTGGCCCTTTAGGGATTGCATGAATGTGGCTAATGTCTCGAGATTCTGTACATCTGCATCTAGGTTATTCCAGACCTTAATGCCTCTGTACATAGGTGATTTCTTTTTATCTTGTTGTATTGTGATACCAAATTATAAATCTAATCTTTGTAGATGCCTTAGTGCCAGGCAGACATTGGTCCAACAGATCAGCATTCCGAGACAATGTGTACATAGTTTGGGCAAGTTAGATATGCAAACGCCTTTCAAGTGTTTCCACTTCTAGGCTCTCATGCAACTCATCTATGGTTTGCATTCGCTAAAAGTATCCCTGTACCACCCTTCAGCCCCCTGTTTTGAGCCCGTTGTAGCACAAGAGCTGATGGTGTTGGTCTGATACAATCACAATATATCTGTTACAACACATTCCTAGAGATAGATCTATTTGATTTTTCAAGTCTGTATATTCTATTATAGAATGATTTTAGAAATTGCGTTGTGTGAGATCCAAAGTCCAGGTTATTGTCTATGGATATGCTGAGATATCTGTATACAGATTTCTCTAGTGCTCAGCCTGCAATTACCACACTCAATGTCCAAGTCAGGCACATATCTATCTCTCCCTTGTATTGGCCACAAACCAACAATTACTTGTTATAGACACATTCAGTCGAAGTCCACACCAGTTATGAATAACATCCACTGCAGAGACAAGTGTTTGCTTGGCAATACAGGGATTGAGGTCACTGGTACACATCACAAGTTTGTACGAAACTAATATTTACAACAGATTTACAGACATCATTTATAAATTCCTAAAATAGGTCTGAGCACTACCCCTGTGGGACCCCCGAGCATACTGCTTTCTCATCAGACCGTTCACCGCAGTTTGCTGTCATCTATTCACGAAGTAGTCCACCAGCCAACTCATGTAGTTAATAGGTATGAGTGCTAACCTTTCAAGTTTTGTAAGGAGGACACTGTGTGGTACTGAGCCAGATGCTTTTCGTATATCAAAAGAAACAAATTGCCGTGGCATGTGCGTTGTCCCTTGCAATGTATAGGTCATATGAAATTGAAAATTGCATCTTCAGATTCGAAACCTGGCCGAAAACCACATTGAGTGTCGACTAGAACATTTTGCTCAGTCAACCAAGAATAAAAATGAGCATGTATAATTTTTTTCGATAGTTTTTGCCAGTATTGGCAAAAGGGATATAGGCCTCCAGTTAGCAATATTAGTCTCCCCCCCCCCCTTTCAGTATTGCGACAACAACGCCTATTTTCCAAGCCTCCAGGATGAGTAATGCATTAAACGTGGTCCGCAGAACATGAGCACTTCAAGGTGAGCTTGTTCTGCAATATACTAGAAATAAAAAACTTTGCTGTTCTCGCGGTCCCGGTGGATGTGGAAGACTGCGTTTGTTCGGCAATTTTTGTTAATTATTTTTGCATTATCCAGTGCAACCAAACAACTCCTGGTGCAACTATATGTCCAGCACTCATTTTAGCAAGTAGCTTTTTATCACCCAGATTCTTTGCACTTTCCTTTATTCTGTCATTTATTTTCATTGCCATTGCTTCTTTTCAGTGACCCTCTTTCTTCCTTCTCACATTAGAACCACTCTGCCATTTTCAGATCTATAACTTTCCTTGTTATTGTCCTGCTGCTGCACTCCTCTCAGGAATGAGATATTTTTCTTTTTCCATTCGCCCAGGTAATACACAACATTCACTCTGATTTAAAGCCTTCTAGGAATATGCAGGTCATTGCTGTTGACGTAATACACTATCAACAATTTGGAGCTAGGGATATCTGTCATCACACACAGACTCTGTGCACTACCCTCTCCTAGTTTAGGCCAGGAATCAATGTGGTGCACCCTGTTGTGGCCGATGCTTAGACTGGCCTCAGTCCCTGTGTCCTACCCCTCCACCTCTACTGAGTGACACAGGGACTGGTCTCATCCGTAATCGGCCGTGTAGACTAGCGTGATTTTGCGCCACACTCCCCAAGCAGTCAGGATATCTGCTGGGAATCTCAATCGAGACGTAGTCAGGAGTAGGCGAAATATATTGCTATAACAAGGAGGGGGAGGGGTAGAGAGAGGTATAGGGTTACAGGGAGTGGCTTGGGGTAATAAACAGAAGATTCTAGTCAGAGTGGACAAGTATTTGATTCATGGGACAGTCAGAGAAGGACGCATGCTATAATGAATTGTATTCCGATTTTCTTTAATCATTTGATGAATTTTCATAATCAAAGACTTGAGCAAGTCTAGCCGATGCTGTGCAGAAACAACTTCTCTGAGCCATAGGTATGAGTTGTGCCACAGTAAGGATGAGTGCAAGTAGTCCATTTGAATAATGTGGTTCACTGCTGAAACAGAACTGATACGTCTACCACCAAATCCTACACCCCAATAGTAAGAAGGCATGTATGGTAATACAATTCAACAAAATCAAATGAAAATGACTAAATTTTGATAAATGATACCAAAGAGAATTACTGTACCAAATTTGGTACTTTATCACCATTTGCATGATTTTTATGTTATCTGCTCGACTAAAACTAAAAGGTTCTGGTTAAGTCCACATAATGTAAGCGGCCGTTTCAGTTTTCCCTTATTATCACTGAATAGATCAGGCCCATGATTTTTCTGTTAGAGAATTTATTGATTATGTAAAAGTAATTTTAGATAATACTGCTCTGCAAACAAAGAGTACTGGATAATAGGTGACATGAATGTGAATCTTCTTCTACTAGATATAATACGTAAACGTTCCTTCTTTGGTCATTTAGACTTCAACTGATTATTGTATTCAATTTGCTATAGGGCAGGTAAATTTCCAGATTATTTGCGTGAACTAAACAACTGACCTACCTGCTGCTTCACCCAACCAGACATCATCTAAACTAACGGTAGCAAGAACTCTAACTATTATTAGTATCACTTATTTATGTAACACAACTTATCATCTTCATTATTTAAAAAAGTGAAGTGTTTATTCAAATGCTAAGGGGACCCTCCCACCTACTTCTATGGACTACGCCGTGCTAAATTTACATAAACCTACATAAATTTATGCAAACGTTCGACAGATATAACTAAAAGTTTCTGGTTGTAAGTAAATCTTAACATTTCTACTTTCCTTCTATGTAAAAATATGATTATACAGCCTACACCCAATCAGAGCAGAACCAATTGTCGACACTTGTTTGCTGACCTCCTTATAAATACAAAACCACATTCCAATCTTACCATGACTGATAAAACTAAATACAAAATTGATAATCGGTCACCCAGCCTTAACAGAGTCATGAATGGGGGCCATCCATAAAGAACATACACCGCAAAGGGGTGAGGCGTTAGATCTAATGCGTACAAAAGCGTACAGGGGGGGTAGGGGGTGTTGAAGGCAAATTTTTCATATGCATGCATACACAATATCAATGAAAATGTCTTGTTTATGTATGTGTGTGTAGGTGTAAGTGTGTGTGTGTGTGTGTGTGTGTGTGTGTGTGTGTGTGTGTGTGTGTGTGTGTGTGTGTGTGTGTGTGTGTGTGTGTGTGTGTGTAGGTGTGTGTGTGTGTTTATATACCAACAGTGTTGTTGGGCAGGCAGCCAGCGAGATAGGTAGGTTGATGGGGAGGGGGGCAGGGTAGGTTTGTGGATATCCAATATTGGATTGGCATATCATCTGTAGTTTGGTAGGAACTAGCAGCAGCGTGATGGATAGGTAGATCGGGGAATAGGGAGGTTGGAAGATGAGAAGGTTGTGCAGAGGCCAAAATCTATGATGCCCATGGAGAAAGCCATTACCCAGGCCAAAATCTGTGATGTCCATGGAGAATGGAGAAAACCAATCAACTAGACCAAAACTATGATGCCCATGGAGAAAACCATCACCAAGGCCAAATATCATGATGACCAATGAGAGAACCATCACCAAAGTATATGTCATAATATTACCCTTGAACCATACTGCCTATCTATTCTAGGTGCCAAACCCCTAACCCTGTCCCTATCTCTAACCCAAACAACAAACTTATCCGTATCCCTTACCTAGACCCTATCTCTCCACCATGCTAGCCCTGAACCATACTGCCCTTCCACCATACTGCCCCTGAATCATATTGCTCCTCGCCATACTGCCTCTGAACATACTGGCTCTCAATTTAGTGTCTCTCAAAGAAACTGTCCCTCAACCATACTGCTCCTGCACCAAACCATACTGCCCCTACTATACTGTCCCTCACTATACTGCCCCTCAACCATACTACCCCTCAAACACACAGTCGTTCAGCCATACTGCCCCTAACTCTGCTGCCTCTCATCCATACCACCCCTCAACCATGCTGCTCCTCAACATACTTTCCATCACCAAAAATGCTCCTGAAAGATACTGCTCCTCCACAGCCCTGCCCCTCTACCATACTGCCCCGTAATGATACTGTCCCTCAACCATACTGCCCCTCAACCATACTGCCGTTAAACCATACTGCTCCTCACCATGATACCCCTCTACCATACTGTACCTCACTATAGTACCCCAATGATGGGTAGTATGGTTTAAGGGTAGTATGAATTAAGGGCAGTATGGTTGAGAGGCAGTTTTACTGAGGGTCTGTATGGTGGTTGAGGGAAAGTATTGGTGAGGGGCAGTACGGTTGAGAGGCAGCATGGTAGAGGAGCAGTATAGTGTAAGGCCAGTATGATTGAAAGGCAGTATTGCTGAGGGACAGTATGGTGGTTGAGGGGCAGTATGGGTGAGGGGCGCTACTGTTGAGGGGCAGTATGGTTGAGGGGCAGTAGGGGTGAGGAGCAGTATTGGGATAGGCGGTACAGTTAGGAGCATTATGGTTGAGAGGCAGTATAGTTTAAAGCTGATATCTAGAAATTATTCTAGATGATAATTTCATTAAAAATATAGACCAGTCCCTCACACAGTCAGAGAATGGGCTGGCGTGTGTATCAGTGGTCGTGACCAGTCAGGTGGGCAAGACCAGTCAGTGGGGGTATATATAAGACAGGTGGGAGGGTGGCCTACAGCTCATTTACATGCAGGGATCAAAACAAGTCAGAGAATGGCAGAGAGAATGGTAGAAAACATTTATTCCCTGTGAGTGTACCTTTTTGATTTAGTGTGAAACATGGTGAGACATAAACAAGATCAGACAGACAGGCAATGATACAGAGATACATATACAGATATATAGATACATATTACACACAGAGTTTCATACATACCTCCCCACACACACACTAGTACAACCTTGATCCCACCTGTCATGCCTCAGTGCCCCACCACCTTTCTCTCACCTGGCCTTGTAAATTCATTAGAAAAAATGCAGATACAGGTACAGAGACTACAGATACAGAGACACAGAGACACAGATACACATAGAAATACATAGAATTGGTGTTTATAGTGTATTAGTTACTGTAACAGAACAGGTTTTGGGGAGGGAATTTAAGATGGTAGCTGCCGAAATAAGTCTAGAATAGTTTAGACAATGGTTTGGGTTCTGAGCCTGTTCTGTACAGAGGAAACAGAGGAACAAACACATGGATATATTAATATAGATCTCTGTATTCAAGTGACAATACAAGCAGTGATAATAGGTCAACTATAGCAATGATAATGGAACCAATGTGAACTAATGCACCTGTATAAGACACTTCCTCGATCACCCCACAACAAGGCAACAGACAGACAACTAGGAAGTCTTTGAGGCCACACAGCACCCATGATGATGGTGCAAGAATGTTGATGAACTTGTCCAGAAGAACCTCAGTTAGCACACAGGTCAACTGGGGTGCAGGATACACATGATGATGGTGCAGTACATCGTATCGCTGTAGGCTGTGGTCATGTTCACTGGGATGACTGCTTATCGACTGACAGCACTGAAGATAGTTATTGTACAGGTCTGTTGGAGTGTAGAGTGTGCATGACGATGGTGTAGGACATCCCTTCTTCTGCAAGCTGAGGTCAGGACTACTCTGATGAACTGCCTAATCCACCAAGACAAATGATGAACCGGTTTTCCAACTGGTCCAGCAGAGCCCCACAAGCCCAGGTCCTCTCAAACTTCCAGCCAGGCCAGTGCCAGCAGGGAAGACAAAAGTTCTGCAATCATTGTGAAAAGAAGAGGAGGGGGCAAGAGGTTCTGCTAGAGACTATGTTGGCATGACTTGTCAAGGCAGGCCAGACGGATGTGTAGTCACTGGGAGGCACATGACACTTCCTGAAGGTGTAGTCACAGGAAAGACTGCAGGTCCTAATGGCATCACACACTCACCGCTCTGTCCATAGTAGTCTGCAGCTGATTATACTGGTGCTGCAGGAAGAAGTGAGTCTCTCCGATAGCATCACAGTTCAAAATACACCAGGTACTGGTAGGTCATATTGTTACTATCTGTGTGACTAGTAAACTAAATGAGTGACTCCAAGGCTTCGTCCCGTTACAAGCTTTATTGCAGATGGTGTTACGATGCGCTCTCTGACCGGACTGACTCGAGTATCTCGAGATCAGGATTATATGCTGCGTCTCAGCCGCGTGGGGGCAACCCGTATTGATCGTAACCAAGGGGGATTACCTCACGCGGCGTGACACGCAGCCGGCTTGATCCATAAGGCCGAGGGATATAATCTGTATGTTTAACATACCGATATTTTGGATCGTGACAATATGACAAGTATGCTGTACCATGCACAAAAATTGCCAAAATTAGTTGACAGCTGACACAATGCTGTGGGGAAACAGGGGATACTAAACTAATGAACTAAACATTTGCAATATGTTCTCAGAACACAGCTAAATATGATATAATTGATATGTCAAGTAACTAACTATGAAAATAAGCTTTTTTTTTAAGTCATACTAATTCTTGAGAACATGAGTAGTTATATTTCCATACAAATATTCTTCATGAATGTCTTGAGTCACACTTGTTTGTCATCCTTGTCTGCATTACAACTAGTCATAATTTGACTCAGTCTAGATGCATCAGGGTATCAGCATATCTTTGTATCAATTTATCAGTTAGTATTCCTATTTAAGATGAAGATCATAGTACATAATATATATTCCTATCTACAATACAGTAAACCATAAGATATAATATCTATTTCTATTCATTATAAGGTAAACCATAAGATATAATGTCAAACACCTGTCTAAAATAGTAGACTGCAAAATATGGTATCTACTCCTATCTAGGATAAATAAAACTATTAATATCAAAAGAATAAGCAGTTTAAGCTAGGGTAATATAAGGTACATAATAAAGTATATTAAGCATTGTTCCCATTAGGAGCTAGATACTGAATGATTAGACAATTGTTAGCTTTGCACTAGCAACTGAAATTCATGATACTCTATGAGTATTCTGAAATAAAATGTGGTCAATTAGTGTGTTGCTCAAGGGTGTTCTCAAGTTCTGGGCTCGCCTTGAGCATAGCGTCTGCCCAGGTGGTATCTATCTCTCCCTTAAAATTAAAAGGAGGTGTATCAGTGAATGTACACTTGACCTGTTCTCCATAGCAAATATGGGGAGGTGCTTATCCCCAATATCCCAATCATTCTGTGCTGATTTGCTAGTTGACATAGCATTTGGAGAATAGGTCTGTTCATCCTCTCCTCTCGTGCTGCCTCCATGGATGTGGGGATGGAGACCTGCCTTGGATGTATGATGTCTCTAGGCAGTCATGCTGAAAATGACCGGAACTTCCACAAGTGTGGTATTTTCTGTTATTTGGGCTTGAGGTCATGTGTTGGGAGCACTCTCGACGAAAGTGATCAACATCCCCACGGTGGTAGCAAACTTCTTTTGCCCTGGGGTTTGGGGTTCTGGTCTTATTCTGGGCCTTGTCTCCACTTCCCACACACTGGACTCTATCTTTCTTTGATACTCTCTCTGGGAGTGAATCAAGGCTAGTGCTCCTTGATCTGATTTTTGGCACTGCTTTCATTTCAATCGGTTTCAATGGGGATGTGGGTCTCACACCAGGTGAACTGGGATGAGAAGAAGTTGTTTTTGGTGATGGGCATGACACTGGGGATGGTGACCTTTATCATAACCAATAATGGATGCTGGGTGTTTGACCTGATGGTGATTGATATCTTTGCTCATAGATGCTGTAGTTTGTGACCTCTGTTTAGGTGATTGCCTTCGGTCTAGGTTTTGAAATGGGGAATGATGTAGACTACTGGGTGCCTCTCATTCGCAATAATCCCCCTAATGTTTGGTATTGTAGAGAGGGTGATCGATAATGGGAGGATCGATGTTGTGCAGGGTATGAGGCTGGTGAGAATTCAGACATATCTCTGCTTGGCAAGATATATCTGGCATGCTCTCGTTCCATCTGGCAGTCATGATAGTGCTTACCAGTTTTCTCAACTTGACTTGATCTTTCATCTTTGGGGACTTGTTGGCAGTATATCCCCCTGGATACTATACCTTTCTGGTGCTTGTCTGCTGATGTCAATTTGCAAGTACAATCAAGCACCCTTGGTTCATCTTCATTTGATGTGCCATGTTGTCTGGCAAGCACTTGAAGTGCCTCCAGCATCTGTTGAAGCAATGCCATTTCAATATCCTCCCAGCAATCCCCATGGATAGGGGTGTCAGCCAGTGCAGTTGTAAGTTGTTGAATCTTCCGACTATGATAGTCACTGCCATGACTAAATACACCCTGCTTATCATCACTTTTTGCTTATCCATTTATTATTAGTTTGATATGTATGTCTGCTTATGTTAGACATCTGATTGACTTATTACTGATTTGGGCAACATTAGAAAGCTATAGTGAAAGACATTTTCTAAATGTCCATCTATCAGGCCAAAATAAATGATTAAATAATCAGGCCAGGGATAACAATGATATTTAGAGGCCAAATGATGAATCAATATATCATATAGCAATAAAGCTGTGACAAATGCTGAGTTAATCAATAATCCAGTAATGTACTGGAAGGAACTTACAAAGTAATTTCTTTTGTGATTCTTAATTATGAAAGTATTTAAGAGGTAAGATGTTGGTCCAACCATCAAAGCAAAGAATTATCGCTCCCTGTGAATTCTGTGGCAACCACTATGATGATATAGCATTAAAATGAAAAATTTCAATGTAAGGATGTTTTGACAAGTTGGAACCAAAATCCATACAAATGCTAATTGGTTAATGCTAATACCAGGATGACAGGTACCCCTCCTCTACTTAAAGAAAGGTATGGGGGACCAAGTGTAAATTAGTGTAAGTTGCCACAATATACCAGTCTCTAAATGAATACAGAGATCCCAAGAGCATGCAATAAAGAATTAATGTATAATGCATCGATTATCCCGAATATTGAGTGAAAAGAATATCAAAAGTCCACACACTCCATACATCTACAGGTTAACCATGTAAAAGCAATACTATAATGCAATATGATGAATATGAGCGTGGATGGGTATAACCAACACTGGAAGGTTGAAAGTTCACTACGCAGCTTATACTAGAGTGGACACCCAACAAATTCCATTCCCAAATTAGAGAATCTCATTAGATTTTGATTTCAGGCATGTTTAAAATTCATAGGGGCATTTTTTTTTTTAATAGAGCACAGCATTTATTTTCCAGTTTACAGCATACAGTACATTGCATTATTTCCTTGTTGTCTTGTTCTCATATCTATCTGACTGTACACTTGTAGCAGTCTCTTACACACATCTTTCGTCTTGCTCCCTTTTTTGATATTTTAACTTTATAATTACATGGTTACCTGGTATACCTCTACCCCTTACTGGACTACAACCTTCAGTTCTTCCTATTCTAGATTGCCACCATTTTTCCAATCTACTACACTGCTGATTCTCCATATATTTATCAGTCATTCAATATTTGATTTTCAGGAATATTCTATCTGTTCTCGTTAGTCTCCTTCTCCTTGGGTGACATCGTCTGTTTTCCTCTTCATCATGCTTTTCCACCTCCTGCTCTCTTCAATATAGGCAGTTTATTCCATAGATTATCTCAATTCTTGTCAGTCCCTTTCCTCTGGTTCTTAGATACTACGTCACACAATCAAGTAGTCCAACCACCCGTCTCATTTCTGGAGGTAACATATATACAAAGAATTATTCATAACAATTACCATACTAACTGAGTGCTTTCCCAAACCATTACCTTCATAAGCACAACCCTTACACCAAGAAAAAAAACCAATAGACAAACAGGACCAATAACAAGGACATAACACTTGGAGAGCCTTTTAGCAGCACCAGATTACAAACTCTTCCATATATGAGAAAGATGATGAAATTTATACATTTTGTTTTCCATTTGGTGAGACAGATGTACCTATTCCATAAGAATCCAATCTGCTATTTTTGTGGGGAAAGTCAAAATGTGCTCCCTGCTGCTAGATTTCTGTACTGGTGGAAACTAGCGTATGGTGTGCAACAGGGATGCGGGGTGGAGGTCAATTTTTTCAGGAAAATCTGCGTATGTACTTTATGGATGGCCCCCTGTAGTCATTTTCGCCATGAATGGGCTAAACAATATATGATTATACGGTGTGCGTCGCAGTATATTGCAGGCGAGCGGTCAACGTGGACCCCAGGAAAGATCACAGCGTCGCTCTCAGCTTATGCAAATTAGGTTGGGCCGACGGTCAAGGATGATGGTCTGTTGGCCAGAATGTTTGGTGGAGCAATAAAACAATGCTATTTAGAGCCAACAGGTGGGCGCCGACAACCAACAGACTAGTCGACGCTTGTCAGCGACGAGGCTTTGGAGACACGACAATCGACAATAACTGTTGTGACTGCTTTATTTGCTGATCCACCAAACAGATCATTGCTGGCGACAAGGGTTTTGGGGCCGACAACTGTCGCCAACTACCGTATGTCTACCACATGGCCATCGGTCGGCTTTAGCTGAGGCTTGGTGGATCAGCCGTTCACCCTCACCCCTCAACAAAAGTTCTTCTCAGAATTACATTGATCTAATGAATGACCATTGGCACGTAAAAAAATAGAGAATTTCTGAAATATCCAGGAAAGCCCCATGCTTGAGGATGTCTGGTTGTTCTGCTATATCAACAGAATTTAAGATGTAGCAAAAAGAAAATTGACAAACCCCTAAACACCTTAAGGTGGGTATCCACTGCTTCTAATACACTCTGACAAGGCTAGCGACACACTCCAACAAAGAAAATCTGTGTCGGAATGGCTCTGTCAGAGTGTGTCATAAAGCCTTGTTGGAGTGTATCACAAGGGGTTTGCCAGGAAAAGAAAAGTTGCCATGGTACCAACACACTGTGACACAACCAGCTCACTTGAGGGACTTTATTCATTATATTGGAAATATATACTGAGAACTATGATTTTCTTCAATTTATTTTAAAAAAACCAACTTTTTAAACCTTTAAGGGTGAAGGATGCCTTGAGGCATCAACCAGCCCAGGGTGAATGATGCCTTGAGACATAATTTTTCAAAAATATACAAATTCGTTTTAACAAGGAAATAATGGAGCAATATTAATTAAATTCTAACAGAATGTAGGTATAACACCGCAATTAGTATTTCTATTCAGAAAAAATAAAATATTTAAGATGTTTCGTATCACATGAATAAACACTCATATTATGGGTTTTGACAAATATATGTGCCCATCCCCTAGCGGGACAAACTGCCACTAGCGCCCGTCCTTAAAGGGTAACCTCGGCCGCAGTCACCCATCCTTAAAGGGTTAAAATAGAATTATAGGCCTTTGAAGGCCAAATTAGCAGGTCAAGCCAATATCTAGTGTTAAATAGTATTGCAAATAATTCTACAAACCAATATCATTTGACTGGGTTGTAGCAGCACCCATACTTAACCATGCCAGAACCGTGCTGCAGTCTGGTGGCTACTTTGTGTACTAACAGAATTGAACTCTGCTGCCACCTTGTGTATATTTGAGTACTAACAGTTAATCTCAAACCAAACACTTATCAAGTTTACCACCTTTTAAATAAGATATTGTGTTTATAAAACCTAAATGTAATATAATTTGATTTACACATGATATCACCATACAGATTAAGTTTATACTTATTGTTTTTATAATGTCCTAGTGGACTAACTATAATCTAGTAGAACTGAGGGTTCAAGACTAGCATCATGTGGATTGCACAACTGCAACACAGAAGTGGACAAAGTTCCTGAAGAAATCAGTCCAAATAGATGTCCAGATGTAACTTACAGAGGCCACAAGGTAAATTTAAGTTGACATTTACTTGTAGATTCACTGTACCTATGTGTGAGGTATGTGTATTGCACAGAAATACTGATTTTGTAGACATTTTAGTGGGAGCTACTCACAGTATTGACCTAGTTTCAGAATCCTTTGTTTGAGAGTGCCATGCTTTCAGGTTAGTGGTTGAATGTATGTACTATGTTTCTATTCATTTAGTGCATCTACTTACTTGTCTGATATGTGGAGTATTTCTAGTTGGTGTATGTGACTTTCTTAATGTGTTCATATTGATGTCTGTCCAATACTCACTGTATGACTAGTTTAACACTCAGTCACTGTATGACTAGTTTAGTACTGGTGTTTGAATATGTCAAGGAGACTCAGTCTTATGTGAGCCTAATGACTGCTATAGTTTTCCAAGGAACTTTAATGTGCTATGTTTCACATAAATGTATATCATTTCGTACTGTTTTATTAGTTGTATAACTATTTAATGTCAAGCAAGTGTCAAATCTGTAAACCTACGAGATATGAAATTGAACTGATTATCTGACCTTATATATATACCGATTGCAGATTTGACGATGTCTATGTCGATGTCTATGTCGAACGTACCGTATCATCTTAAACTGTCGTTATCATCTGGGGCATCTACATGGGTCTTGACTGATTCCTAGAACATACTCCCTAGGGTGTAAGCAACTGTCAGTGCCACATATGGAGATGGTAAATGTTACACCAATGCTCACATCTGTTTTAGTTTGCCCATTTCACCCCAAATCCTTCCCACTTTTAACAGATACTTGAATATCTCTGTAAATATAGAATCTACCTAGAAAATTCCCCTTCCTAGCACCCACTGTTTTTATTCTTTCAAATGAAGCATATTATATTATGAAATGTGGTCAGGGCACCTAGTGACTCTACAAGCAGGTGTACTACTGTGGGCTATAGCCATAACTTTACTTAAAGATCAACCGTCCACTCGCTAATAAAATGTCTTAATAGAATTGAGTCTGTAATGTTAAGCTGCAGGTTGTGAAATTGCCAATTTTCCAATTTTAAAGGAGAAATTCCAGGTTACATCTATAGAATTCAAAAATTCAATATATTTTTTTTTTTCAGATTTATCCCATTTTCCAGGATTTCCAGGTTCTGAGGGAACCCTGTTATAAGATATGAATATATGGATAACCCTGGAGCAAACAGAACTTGGCTTCTCTTTCCTTTCAGTTTTCATTTCATGAAGGATTCAAGTGAAAAAAATACTGGTTTCATAATGGAATAGTTCCATATTCAAAGATAAAGGTTCAGACCTGAAAATAAAAGCTTTTAAAGGCTCAACATCTGAAATAAAGTTTTTAAAGACTCAATTCCCAAAACAAAGATCTTAAAGGCTCCTGTACGACCCCTGAATTCATCGCAATCAAAATTTTCCATGTGGGAATTTATCACAAACCAAATTTCAGTAACCGAAAAATTACAATGAAAATCTCATGCCTGAAACATAGATCTGGAAATTTCAGTTTTTCATGACAAGAGTCAATTTTCCTTGATATTTTTTTTCAAAATACCAGTTTTCCCTGACAAATTATCAATTTAGTGACAATTTACTGACACTGAAAATATAAACTTTCCATAAGGTTTCTCTTTCATATGGCAAACCTGGAATCATATCATACAGATAGTTTTACTCAAATATACATGTATGTCCCCATTTAATTGCAATACACTCCGAATATGATGTGAAACTAATTTTGTGAAGAAAATTATTCCCACTTACTCGGCCATCGGCAGGATCCGGCTTTTATGTAACAAATTGATTGTAAGACATTTTTTACCGACATGTTTCCGACTGTTTTAGTCCTTTATCAGGGTGTATTTTATTGCATAAGAAAAGGTAGTTATATCGATTACAGAGCTGTTTACATTATCCTAGTTACAGTGATAGCCATAGCTACAAGGTCAAAAGTTCAATGACTTATGGTTGTAAATAAAGTTATTCGAATATTTTATCATATAATTCTGATACAGTAATTTAGAAAAAAAATTTGAAGCAATTATTATTTTTTCAATTCATCTTGCAATATCTTATAAAATCAACTTAATCATCAAATAAATTCAACTGACAATAAATGTGGCTCATGAGCATATTAATAGTTGGAGGTATAATATGAAATTTGCATATCAATTACATCCATAATTCATTAGTTAAATAGCTAATTAGTTGGTTTTTTTTACCATGAAAGCACATTTTAATTACCACATCATCCCCCCAATACATTTCCTAGCAAACGTTGAGCACTATAGAGATGCTTGAGGTCTGTAAAACTCAATAGTGTTTTGGAATATTGTCTGTTCATCACGGCTTATATCAAAGTGAATCTTGAAGCGATCTTCTTCACTTTCCCAACACTTGACCACAAGCTCCTGCCCTGCAAGGCTTTCCCCTTTAAAAGAAATATCCATCTTTTTAACTGGATACAAGAGAATGTCTGAAGTGAGCTCAGAGAAAAATCCGTTCGACACACCATCCATTGCTGCATCTAAGCAGAAGCGGATATAAGCTATATAGTTGGTGTGTTTATAGGCATCAATGTCATTCCAAGACACCTTCATTTGGTAGGAATAACATGCTCTGTCCTCTGGAATCTCGGTCAAACCTATAACCAACTTTTCATCTTCTATCACCTGGTTTCTATACTGGTCTTTCCACCAGTCTGGCAGAATAGACGGCCTCCGTGTTGTTTTATCCACTATGACTACCTGGTTGGTATTGGTGGCGTACACAAAGCCTGACTCGGTGTCCACTAGTTTGGCCACGCTGCTCAGCGAGGACCTCCCGACACACCCGAGGCAGAGTTTGATGGCGAGAGAGGGAAGCGACGGCTGGTCCGGGAGTGCGTAATAGGAGCGATCCACTTGGGTCCGTGTTGAGGCCATGAAGGTGTATTTGTCTTTGGTTAACTCATCATACTCCAAGAAGCTTTTGCCCGTATCTGGATTCGGTGAGTGATAGGCGTAAAAGCGTGCCATGGTTAGCAGACGCTGTAGACGCCATATTGACAGGTTACCTAAAAGAGAATAAATAATTCAATATGAAATTAAAAATATATTGTTCTTACAAATAAGAATTCATGAATAAACATCTTATAATCTAGGCTGAATTAGGGAATGAAGTCACTTTGAGCTTTTCTTGCCCCGAAACAAACTCACCCCGTCTGGGGGACTCGCCCTGTAACTAATTGTCCCCCTAATTAATTAACCCTTACCCTAATTTCTTGTTATCTCTGGGACACTCCTGGATTGCCAGACAACTCAACCCTAACCCTGGCCATAGCCCCTATCCTAAAGGCTAGCGACATACAATCGATTTATCTGACTTAGACACAGGTCCTTGGTGTGAGGAATATGGGATTATTTGTTTATTACAAGGATGTTAGTTGGGGTCTGAAAAAAACAAGGAAATATTTCTCCTGACAATACAGGGTTAGACATTAGAATTACATATACACTAACAAGACCTGAAATATAGTAGATGCAATTAACATTAAAATAATGAAAACACGGAATTCCGCGGAAACAAGGAAAACTGACATCCCTGGTTTAAGAGTACTAAAGGAAAAAGTATTACATGTACATCTGAAAAATTGGATTTCCATGAAAAAAAAGAAGGAAAGCTGCCATATCTGCCTCAGTACATGGCTAGGAAGATAGATCATGCGACAGCATCATTGAGCTATGTTTTGAAACATGAAGGCTCTCATTTTGATTCTAGCCTCACCATGGATGTTAGTTTCGGTTCCTGTAGATACAATAAAACATGGCGTGATTCTAGAGCATGGAGTCTTCATATGAAGTTGGATAAGATGAGAATAACAACATTAAAACATGGCGTCACGAGTGGTGTGATGTTGATATCTAAGAGCAGATTACCTGTTCGATCAAAGTCATCTGATGTCAAAGATGCTATACGAAGCTGCGCCTCTGTGCCAGATTTGTTGACAGTACTGGCCATGTTTAAAAGCCTGTAAAATATAAGAATTGAGAAGCTAGAACAATGCCTGTTTTATCAAATGGCTTAGGAAACCTACCTATCTGGTTGTGTAGCTTAGGTTTCTATTTATTTAGCCAACACTTTGCTGAAAATATACAAGGGGGTTCGAATGCCTTTGTTCTATGGCATACAAGTAACAAGATTGAGAAAGGTGGTGGGGGTCAACATTTTTAGATTTAGATTTAGGTCTACATGTTTGTGAGTGCCTAATGGACACTCAAAACTCTTATTGTCGCTCACATTTTCGGCAAAATTTCTTTTACAAGATTTCTTTTTTTTTAAATATGATCCTATAAGTTCGGTAGTAAACGTGTAGTAGATGTGTATCGTTGGGGTCTTTTGAGTACTATGCGCAATCCTCTGTAGTGCAAGCGGTCAAGCATAATTTGATCCTGCTTCCTAAAACTGTCTACTATAAATGCACAATACTCAAACAAAAGTAGGATGTTGGAAGTATAGCCTATGTATATGTATATGACTATGTATATTCATATATGCATTCACATCAACGGGGAAAAAAGCTGTGAATGCGTGCGCGGGTGCGCGAAAAAAAAGCGGGGGCCGGTAGCGCTCAGTGGCCGGTAACGCTCAGGGGCCGGTAGCAATCGGGGGCCGGTAACGCTCGGGAGCCGGAGCAGCTTTAATAGAGGCCGGTAAGACTAGGAATCGCGACAAATAGGCACGTGCATATTCAAACCTAGCCTGATTTAGTAAGAATACTGGACGTCCCGCTCGGTAGTCGACATGCTTTGGACGCCCAGCTTCGTAAATTGGACGCCCTGCTTGGTTTTCTGGAGCTGGCACTCTGGCACTTGCGGCGAACCACGTAACAAAGAATGACAAATAATCATTTCTATCGTGAATCAAAATATAAACTCACAAACTGTTTTTCGCACAGCTTTAGCTATTTATTGATGTTCATTGCAAGTTCCTACATCAATTATTGAAAAAGTTTTGACACAAATTTTTTTAAAAAGCGTTGTGTCCGTCCATGACCCGCTGAAAACTGAGGCGTGCAGGCTACGAAGCGGGGCGTCCAGATGAATACGAGTAATAATGGCCCGAGGTAATATCGGCCCACCCACTCGCCGGCACCTCCCCACCACGGACCCGGGAGAGAGGTGTCGGAGTGCGGGCTGTTGTCGGTCTCCCATCCCCAACAACGACTTGGCAAGTCATAACTCTGTGAATATTCGAATAAATAACCTAGAAGCGCCAGGTGAAGACTACTAAACTGCTAAAGACATGAGGAAAACGATCTGCAAGTTTATATTTAGATTCATGATGGGGAATATATGTTTATTTGCCGTTCCACGTTCCGCTGCGAATGTTGGGCCAATATTACTCCGGACCGTTTCTACCTGCTACCGTCCAGATACCATTTCGACACAGCCGGCCGGCCGGCCGGCCAGAGGTGACCACCGCACGGGTGCGGGCGACAGGGTTTTCAATGGGCGGGTCCGGCCGATTCCGGCCATTTGGTGATCAACCAGGCAGGTTGTCCCAGCCGATCTGAGCGGACGAGCGATTAGGGTGACCGACGTCCACAATTCCTCCACATGGTCATCGTCCGGCCCTTACTCACTCTTGGTGGATCACATGCTATATTTGTATTTTACTCTTATTATTATTTTACATTCAGATTTGCCGTAGGCACTTACCTAATTTTTAAGACTTAGTTCTATGCACTCTAGCTAGTGATCTATGGAAAGATCTTGCAAAACTTATTGATTTTGCTTATTGAATGAAGTCTTTATGCCAATTTAAAGCAAAGTTATGGCCATTCAAAGACCTGGAATTCAGCCTATTGTTCTGCCACAATTAACCATAGTTAAGAGTTTAATTGTGATCCAAATTTTGTGATCCACCAAGCTGGTATCAAGAGACATTTAATTACTTAAAATGCCTATTTCTCATGAACTAGTGAAGCTAGAAATTTTAAAAGTGGATTGAAGGTCATGACAATGCAGATGTGACCATGCATGAGATTACCTTTTCCAAGGTCAAGGTCATTTTAAGGTCAAAGGTCAATTTTGGTATATGGTATATGTGAGGATGTTGGGGCTGCTTATAAAATTAGTGGGCCCTGTCTAAATGGAAATGTTAAGGCATATTCTATACCATTTTTAACCATAGAGCATGTGCAAACTAGTTATTTTTATGTGCAACTTGATCTTCATACCATAAAATGCCTCTAAAGTTGGGCTTTAAATTCACTTGACCAAACCCTTATTTTTTTCTCAACCAATCATTGATAACCCATATGCATGTGATAGATCTCACCAATCCCGTTAATATGACATCCTAATTGTCTTGATATTTCAATAAATAGCTTCAGAATCGACTTTTGAAGATAGGTGAGATAAAAAGTGTCCCTCAAAAGGTTAATCACATTATGAGCGGCAGAGCCGCAAACGGGAGTTATGTAAGTGCCTAGATTTGGGGTGTTTTTCTCCCGTTTCTCTCGTGAACCCAAGTGAATATGGTAATACTAATAGTTGTATTTGTATTTAGTCTATGTAGATTTGAAAAGTAGGCCGGTGGCCGAAGCAAACACGAATGATTATGAGGTAGATGAGGGTATAATACCGACCTGATAAGCTTACTTGTTTGACGAGTAGTTTGCGCCATGGCATGTGTATTTATAAATTAGTATAATACAAATTTGCAAAAGTTGTCTATTGGCAGCTGGTTTACACGTCGTTACGACGTTAGTGTCAATCAAATGCCAAATGTCCAAATGAATGGCCTTCGTTGAAGTCTATATTTTAGCGTAAAAATCTAGAGTTGATGCCGGACACCGCCTGTCCCTTGACCTCTCAATCGATTGTGGTCCCCTTTTCTGACCTCTTTTCCATGAACCTTGCCCCACAAAGTTGACAAACCACAGGGTAGAGAGATGCAGCGCAGCGATTTATCTGCACTTGTTCTCATTGGAAATAAGCAAAGACACATAGATCAACCAGTAACAAGTTTGAGTTTCGTTCACCTTTTAAACACTAGAGGTCAGGTTTGAAGGTGACTCTTCCAGGCTCAGCTTCCTACACTTAGCATGACAGTTTGATTGAAAGCATCCCGATTTCTTTTTATCTTGAAGCTACAGTATATCAGATTTAATAGATGCAGGGTTATAACATTATATACCTCGGACTCAAGCGTCCCATGTGACGTTAATAAAGCACAAATATACGAGTTCTTAGGACAGTGACACCTATCGGATTTACTCGGAGTAAAAACTCTGTGGTGAAACACAGCTCCCAGAACCAGTTACAACGTAGCCTATGTTGTTTACCTCCGCTTTCTCTAGCACACACCCTGCGACCAGCTGAAATATGACAGATCTTGAGGATCTGCAAGCATGTTACGAAAGTGCAAAAAGAGAGCTATGTCTTGGAAACCAGAAAGAAGCTAAAAGCATCTTCTGTCGTATAATTGATGGATGTCGTTCAATGCTAACAGTAACAGAATCACACCGATCCGAAAATGACAGCAACGCACCGGCATCACAATTGTGCCTGGAGCATGAGGGGAACGAAGTGCAATTGGAAAACATGTGAGTGTGATGAACGAACTTTTAAAAGTATAACTTTTATTGATAATTGTCACAAGTACTTTACAATCATAGACTCTTGTGCAGTCTGTTATCACCAGGGCCAGGGCGCACATGCTCAAACTAAGACTTATGGGGTGCCATTTTATGTCAGGGATTCATGCCTCTGCTGGTACTAAGGCTATTAAAGCTCGCAAGAATTATTTGCCAGACAATAATCGCGTTTGTTGTATTTATTATCCATCTTCTCCAATGAATTAAACCCATGTATTGCCATAGTAAAAGCTATAACAATATGGACTATTTCTTTGCTCTATAGCACAAAGGGACTATTTTCCCCTTACCGGTATACCATAGTTTTGAGGCCGTATACCACAGCTTTTTAGAAGGAAACCCACTTGATGAAAATAGCTTGGTCCGTACTCCACCGAGTTCTTGTGAATTACTTTGCAGTCAAACGAGGTGGAGTGCGGACCAAGTTATTTTCATCAAGTGGGTTTCTTAATTTATCTCACCCTGTAACATTATTTATTGATAAAATGAATCACCCAATTATCCATTGAGTATTGGGTTCACAAACTTCACGGCCATGGAGTAGGAGATCCTAATGTTAAGCCTACAGAGAAAAATAACGAGGTGAGATAAGAATCTGTATACCACAGTTATGGTGTCTGACAGGTTTTATATAATGGGTCGTGGTTTACTGAGTCCCCATACATTTTCAATGGGGGCTTTGTATACGATCTATAATAATCTTCCTACGTCAATTATGTTTCAGGTGCTTCTGTGGAAGGGAAGGGTGTATTTTCATTGGAGGTGGGGACTTGTATTAGTATCTCTATTGGGGGGGGGGGGGGGGGAGGGGATCTGATTCTATTTCTACATGTGGTGCGTTTGAAAAAAAAGGGATGGTGTTAATATTTTCATTGAGGGGCTTTTCAAAAAGAAATTGGGGCGGGCAAATTTATCAAATGCATCTGTGGAAAGGGTGGTGATTTTTTTGTATTTTCCTGGGGATGGGGAGTTTTTTTTGTAACTCTGTGGGGAATTGATTTTATTCTTTCATGGGAGGGGGGGGGGGTTAAGAAAAATGACAGTGCTTTATTATCAAAATCATTGATAATGAATTGCGTACTAAATTTATCCAATCTTCACAATGTAGTGCCCTTAGAGTTAAGTGTAGCGACTTCGTAGTAAAGCTGCTCAATTTGGTCTTCTTTTTTTCCAGAAATAAACTATTGGCGCTAGCATACAACAATCGCGGTCATATCCGGTACCAGGAAGTAGATTTCGACGAGGCAGTAGAGGACTACACTACAGCACTAAGCTACGACAAAACGTTGTCTGTCGCCTACTACAACCGGGGACTGATTCATTACAGACTAGGTAAAACATTGAGTGTTATACAACGAAATACAATCGGGACCAAAAATATTTTATGGTATAGAAAGATAAAAGCTGTATTTTCAGATTTTTCATTATGAAACTAATGTCTGTCTCAAATCGTCAGAGTAGCCAGAATTGTAAATAAAACCATAGACCTCGAAGTCCTTTATGAAACTATCACTAGTGTACTTAATCACAAAGCACTCTGCTACGCAATTCCTTCTTCATTTCATTTTAAAACTCCACCGGATAATATGCAAGCCATATCACTCAATTTTGGTAATGTGAAAAAAAACTTTCAGTATCAGCTACTTTTTATTGTGCGATGCCACAAAGCAGCGTTTCCTCCTCGCCAAATATAGATACAGTAAAACCCCGGTAGTAGGGTATACCCCGTACAGAGGTCACTGCAAATTGGGCCAGTTTTACCCGGAATGGAACCCCCTATTTTAATAGTATTTTACTCTGATTGCTCTGACCACCATTACATATAGAATGTTTTGTTGATCTTTTTTAGTTGTGATTAGGAGTGTATATGTGCCTCGTATTCTTAACTACATTTAGAATGGAGGGCGGTTCGCATTGTGAGGGTCTACTGTATGTTCACTGACAAGTATCTCATTTCCATGACAGGTCGGTTCGCGGCCGCAGTGGCTGACCAGGAGGAAGCTCTGAGGTGGCAGCCTGACTTTCCGTCAGCGGAGACATGCCGGCAACAAGCGGAGGCCGAGCTACATAGAGCGAGCACCTCCTGACGGGCTGATCCGCTACGATGCGGCTTCTCAGCTCCTCCTCCCCACCGTGTGTCGCGCTACCACCCCACCCCATCCCAATCCCGCGCTCTCCTGTTGACTGAATTATTAACGTTCCCATACAACTAGCGCTCCCTTGTACATATACATATTCTATTCATGTAACTTTCTATTTTTAGAAGTGGCAATACTGTTAGACTCAGGTAAAGCACATCCCATAGTTTTCTCCAGAATCCTGTTAGTATCACTTTTAACACCATACTTCATCGTTTTATAGTGGAATTTTCCAAAAAGAATTCCAGGTTGACGGTTCTATTGAGCTACAGGTTTGATAATTTAAAAAAAAGAGCATTATACAAGATGTGTGTTGTTTGATGGTGTGTCTGTAAATTATCAATATGTAACTTAGATATGTTATATGGTATAAGTGTTGTGGATTGGAAATTGACTTATAGTACCTCTGATAGCTGCGAAACGATGGGACCGGGTTAGAAAAGGAGCCGGGTTTCCAACCACAGAGCTGGTTTGGAAATGGAGCAGCATTGATTGTTATTCACAGGTCATCAGCACAGCCATAATTGTATAGTAGAACCCCGTCTAAGGTACACCCTGTATAAGGGGACACCTCGTGTAAAGTATTTTCTTACCCCAACTTACATCCCTGACAGTAAACAACCACTGGCAGCTACTCCTGAGACACCATGTCCAAACAGTATTGTCCGGCGTACATTCCTGACATATTCGGTTTCCTGTTGAGAACCCTGGCAAGTCTTAGATGTAAGCGTGTTTATCTCACCCCTGGTATTTTTGTCCCATGGGCTTAACATTCGGAACTCGTTCTCCATACCCCTACGCGTATTGCAGTCCGTTCTCCATGGCCCATAACCTGTGTATCGTACATTCTGTTAGTGTCCAAAGGTGGTTTAAAGCCCGTCCCAACTCTAAACTCCCCGTAATGACCGATGTCCACTCCAAATTGTGACAATAAATACTTTTTTCCAACTGGTCGACCTTTTGGTGTGTCAGTGCCTTCTTCAGGACAGGAATGATATGTGTTGAAAAACGAGGTTACAACGCCTTTTATACTAGAATTTGGATCATCAAAACAGGGTGATCCTAGTAGGAATCAAACAATGGCATGCATTGTTTACATTGTTAGTGTGTACTTACTCGGTTGTCGCCACATTCGTATCACTCTACATGAAAGCCGTGGAGAATAACGACTTTGATTAAAACTTGTTGTCGACTTTGATTAAAACTTCATAGGCATTTGTCATGTTTTTATCATGTATTTTCAAATTAGTTAAAAAATAATATCAAATTTGCGAAAGTGTATTTTAATTTCTGGAAAGACCAAGATGGTGGACCCAAGAACTTTAGCCCAAATGGTCAGCTGTGTACTGAAGTGAAGAGAATCAATGTAGATGTGGCATTGGACCATTCCACTGGTTGTGGCTTAAGATCCATTAGCAGTATACATATATCTATAGATACAATAAATATATTGAGACTAAGTGACAAAATTAGTTAATACGTATATCAATGTCCTGACAACTGTAAAATCTAAGGTCTATTGTACTGTATAACTATTGTCTCCACCCTATTGTCTGTTGTGGTATATTCTATCTTTTACAAAGCCTACATCTCCATCCATGAATCTTTTACCTTTACCGGCTATAGGTATAAACAAATCCCATTATTTCTCAAGGAAATATTCATCGAAAACAATTGAATATTCATGTAATATAGTTCTATATTTTGTATGTCCTTCAGGATAGGTAAACACCTGATTGGAAAAAAAATGCAAATACCGGATACAATATTTACATGTTGATTGTTCATAACTAAGAATGTTATTGAATATTGTAGTAATTTCTACACAGATAACGAGAACGATGGAACTATGTTTAATAAATGGTATTGAATAAGCTTCGGTGTTGTCTCCTTGGTCTACTATAACTGCCAGCACTTCACAAGGTTAGCACTCCGTTGGTTAGTAACTTACGGAGGGTGCTGATCAGCGAGTCTTCCGGAAGTGATTTGGATTTTAGACAGACTGGTCTGAATAGGGAGCCAAATTGAACCCGATGCAACCACAGATAGCCGGTCAAAAATACTATTTCCGGGTATATGCGCTCAGTACTTTGACTATGTAGGTTCCAGATTATATATGTGTCATTCTTCAATCTTTTAGATCCAAATTTTTAATAAACTAAACAACTGTCATCATAGTATTGAAACAAAGTTATTCAGAGCCGATAGTTATAAACTTCACTTCAAAAGTAACAAACGGGACCAAAAACAAAAGTCTAGCCTCAAACCCCCATAGCTTTAGCACTAGGCCTCGTTCTTACTGGCCACCGGAAATGGTGTTTTGTAGGTGGGTATCTGTGGTTTCAGCGGTTTCACTTTGGCTCCCTATAGTCTGGTGGCTCCACGGAGGTTATACGTTAACTCACTCAATCTGAATGGACAGTAATTCAAGATGAAGATGTGGAGTAGCCTACCACAGTGAGAAAGATTTGTAGTAATTCAGTAGAGCAGACTAGATTTATGCTTGATCAAAAGTTCAGCACTGTGCAAGATTGGTTGGTTTAAAATGACAATTGCTACAGTATACTGTAAAGTATCAATAGCTTTTCAGTAGCTTTGTCAAAGATGCATATAGTAACTGTTATGTTATGCTGTCTTACATAAGAAAGAAAATGGGGGGGGGGGGGGGTGTTTCGGAAAGTGCGACATATTTCAGGGGGTGGTATGAAATCCATGATGAAGTGTGACAGGGGGGTGGGGAGTCCTAAAAAGCCCTTAAGAAGTGTGACATCATTTATGGACCGCCCCTCAATGAGATTCTTTAATAGCAAATCAAAGGATGTTTTTACACATCTATGGACAGCCGAGCTAATGTAATGTCAGCTGTCGAGAAATACTGCAAATATGTTCCGATATATCAAGTAATTATCCAAGAGTGAGAGTAGGTGGGATAATCGCGTCAAAAACATAGTGTACCGGTATTTGTCTGAATTTATTTCACTCATAAAACGCCTTAAAATGTCCAATCATATATGACTTTAAATATAATTATTTAGAAGGTATATATATAAACGGAGTTGAATATAATAAATTAGAACCTATATTTTCGGATTTAAAGGGACAGTCAAGTAGTGACCGTTTCTCTGCTAATCTCGCCGAGCTTAAGTCACTCTCCTGCCTTAGGAGCTTTAGCCTACTTTCAGTGGGTAGGGTGAGTAAGGAAATCAGGTTGGAGAGTGGGGTGACCTAGATACTGTCAGTGACTCACCACACACTCCCGGGAGCAGAGTGAGCACAGTGAGGGGTGTCAAACCAAAACAACACACACTGCAAACTCCTGGTTTTGAATGCAAGTAGTTGGCAACAAATACGTTTTCCAAAGCTTTTGAAGTGAATTAAGATAAGAAGTAAAGTGCTATCATATTCCTAATGTTTTATTGTGTAAAAGTATTGTTTAATTTATGAATGTCATTGCCTGGAAATTATGTAAACTACCAGTATTTCAGTTGACAGTTCAGTAATGTGAGGTGGTGTAATATCATATGGTGCATGGTATAATGTGAGGTGGTGCAGTGTGGTATAGGATGACATGGTTTAGTGTGGTGTAGCGTGACATGTTTTAGTGTAATATATATTGACAGGGGTAGAGTGGTTTAGAGTGACAGGGTGCAGTGTGGTGTAGTGTCTCATGGTGTAATGTGAGGTGGTGTAGTGTGATGTAGTATGAGATAGTGTAGTGTGGTGTATTATAAGATGATTTAGTATGGTATAGTGTGACATGGTGTAGTGTGGTGTAATATGAAGTAGTGTAGTGTATTATAGGATGGTAGAGTGACTAGTGTAATGTATTGTGACATGATTAGTGTTATATGGTGTAGTGTGACCTGGTGTAGTATGGTGTAATGTGAGATGTTGTAATATTTAGTATGAGGTGGTGTAATGAGATGGGGGGGGGGGTGCATTATGTGTAGTGCAGTATAATATGAGACAATGTAGTGCATGTGTGGTCTATTATGAGATGGTGTAGTGTGGTGTAATATGAGGTATTGCAGTGTGGCATAGTATGAGATGGTGTGGTGTATTATAAGGTGGTGTAATGTGGTGTGATGTGAGATGGTGCAGTGTGGTATAGTATGAGATGGTTAAGTATGAGATAGTGTAATGTGTTGTAATATGAAATGGTGTAGTGTGGTATAGTATAACATCATGTAATGTGAATTGGCACCTGGAGTATGAGATGGTGTAATAAGAGATGGTGTTGTGCGGTGCAGTATGCTATGGTTAGCTACCATATATAAACAAGGAGCAGATAGATTATCAACATTTAACCATACTGCCCCTTAATCACATTGTCCCTCCACCATATAGCCCCTCACCCATACTGTCCCTCACCCATACTGTCCCTCACCCATACTGCCCCTTAACCATACTTCCTCTCAACTGTACTGCCCCTCAATCATACTGCCTCTCACCCATTCTGTCCCTGAACCATACTGCCCCACACCCGTACTGCCAGTCAACCTTACTGCCCTCACCATATTGACCCTGAACCATACTTTCCCTCACCTTACTGCCCTTCAACCACACTGCCCCCTAACCATAATGCCTCTAAATCATATTGCCCCCTAGATCATACTGCCCCTAGATCATATTGCCCTGCCACCGTACAGCCTCTTCACCATACTACCCCTAACCATACTGCCCCTCAACTATGCTGCCCCTCAACTATACTGCCCCTCAACCATACTGCCCCTCATCCATACTGTCAGTAAACTATATTTTTTTCAGACCAAAAGCATTCACAGATCCCGCCAGATCACGTAACACACACGAGAGAGAAAAAAATTTACCCAGTAAACCACACTGCCTCTCAAACTTACCACCCCTCAACCATACTGCCAGTAAACCATACTGCCCCTCATCTATACTACCCCTAAACCATACTGTCCCTCAAACATACTGCCTCTCATTATGCTGCCCCTCAACCTTTATGCTGCTAAACCATACTACCCTTCAAATATAATGTCTTTCAACTATACTTTTCTGTTTTGTTTATTTATACTGCATTAAACTATACTACCTCTCAATCATACCACCCCTTAACCATGCTCCCCCTCACAACAATGCTCCTCAACCATACTGCCCCTCATGATATTGCCCCTCCACCATACTATCCTTACATCGATCAACATACTGGCCCTGAACCATACTTTCTCTAACCGCTCCCTAACCATACTGGCTCAACTCAATCAGTCTGACCTAACCTGCCTGACCTAACCCTGACCCAGCCAACCAGACCCAACTTGCCTAATCCTACTGCCTGACCCCAAGAGTGCAACCCAACCAGCCTCACCTATCGACCAGATCCAACTGTCCTAACCCCACTGGCCTGATCCGACTTGCCTGGCCCAACTGGCCTTTCCCAGACCAAACTGACCTAACACAACTGCCCTGACCCAACTGGCCTGATCCAACCTACCCATCAACCTGCCTACCCATCAACCTATCTGCCCACCAACCTAACTATCCAGAAACCTACCAACCTATCCTTCAACTTGCCCACCTACCCAGCAACCCACCCACATATCATGTAACCTAACCCCTACCTATCAACCTACATCCCCATCAACCTACCCACCAACATACCCGCTTACCCAACAATGTATCTACTCAGCAACAATTATACTATAATATATACTGTTGTTCAACTATACTGCTCCTAACTATACTGCCTCTTACCCATACCACCCCTTGACCATCCTGCTCCTCACGATACTATCCCTTAACCATACTACCTCTCACCAAAAATGCACCTGAATCATGTTGCCCCTCCACCATACTGCCTCTCCACCATACTTCCCCTCCACCATACTTCCCCTCTACCAATATGCCCCTCTACAATACTGTCCCTCCACCATACTTCCCCTCCACCGTACTGGCCCTCCACCATACTGCCCCTCCACCATACTGCCCCCCCCCCTCCCACCATACTGCCCCTCTGCAATACTGTCTCTCTACCATAGTGCCCTTCCACCATACTGCCCCTCTACATACACAATATTGACTGGTTTCAGATACAAACGGCCGTATGCTCCGAGGAGTTGATCCGTAGTAATATCTGAGCGTGAGCGAGGATATTGCATAGAGTCAACTCCGAGGAGCATACAACCGCTTTTATCTGAAACAAGTCTATTTCTATTTATTATCCACCTTTTCGGGGCAAGTCGATATCAGTTCATTTAAATTATGCATTATTTTTCCATACTCACTATTTTTCCGTATGCGCCAGCTGGAGCATACAACATATCCGTATGGGCCGTGTATGTTCATACAAACTCCCTATGTGTTTTCCATGGACACTTTGTATTAGGTGGATAATAAAATATTGTCCCTCCACCATACTGCCCCTCCATCCTACTGCCCCTCCACCATACTACCCCTCTACAATACTGTCCCTCTACCATACTATCCCTCCACCATACTGCCACTCCTGAATACTACCCCTCCACAATACTGCCCCTTTACCATACTGCCTCTTTACCATACTGTCCCTCTACAATACTGCCCCTCCACCATACTGGCCCTCAACCATACTACCCCTCCACCATACTCCCCTCCACAATACTGCCCCTCTACCATACTGCCCCATCACATACTGCCCCTAAATGACTGCTCCTCAACCGTCCTGCTCCTCACACATACTGCCCCTCAACCATACTACTCCTCAACCATTCTGCCCCTCACACATACTGCTTCTCACCCATACTGCCCTTTCACTATACTCCTACTTTACCATACTGCTGCTCAATCATATTCCCCTTAATCCATACTGCATCTCTACCATGATGTCCTTGATCTATACTGCCCTTCGACCATACTCCCCCTCAATCTTACTGCCCTGAACTATAATGGCCCTAAACTATACTGCCCCTCATAGGGGTATTATGGTGAGGGATATTGTGATTTAGGGGCAACATGGTTGAGGGGCAGTGTGGTTGAGGAGTACTATGGTGAGGAGCAGTATGTTTTATGGGCAGTATGGATCGAGGGCAGTATGGTATTGGGCAATATGGTTAAGGGGCAGTATTGTTGATGGATAGTATCATTTAGGGGCAGTATGCTGAGGGACACTATCGTTTAAGGGCAGTATGGTGGAGGGGCAGTACGGTAGAGGGGCAGTATGGTAAAGGGGCAATATGATTCAGGAGCAATTTTTGTGAGAGGCAGTATGGTTAAGGGACAGTGTGGTGAGAAGCAGCATGGACAAGGGTGAGTGAGGACTGGTGAGTGAGGACTGGTGAGTGAAGACTGGTGAGTGAGGACTGGTTAGTGAGGACTGGTGAGTGGGGACTGGTGAGGGAGTACTGGTGAGTGAGTACTGGTGAGTGAGGAGTGGTGAGTGAGGACTGGTGAGTGAGGAGTGGTGAGTGAGGACTGGTGAGTAAGGACTGGTGATTGAGGACTGGTGAGTGAGGACTGGTGATTGAGGACTGGTGAGTGAGTACTGGTGAGTGAGTACTGGTGAGTGAGTACCGGTGAGTGGGGAGTGGGGAGTGAGGACTGGTGAGTGAAGGCTGGTGAGGGAGGGCTGTTCAATTAGGACTGGTGAGTGAAGACTGGTGAGTAAGGACTGGTGAGTGAGTACTGTTGAGTGAGGACTGGTGAGTGAGGACTGGTGAGTGAGGACTGGTGAGTGAGGAGTGGTTAGTGACGACTGGTGAGGGAGGACTGTTGAATTAGGACTGGCGAGTGAGTGCTGTTGAGTGAGTACTGTTGAGTAAGGACTGGTGAGTGAGTACTGTTGAGTGAAGACTTGTGAGTGATGACTGGTGAGTGAGGACTGTTGATTAGTACTGTTGAGTGAGGACTGGTGAGTGAGGACTGGTGAGTGAGGAGTGGTGAGTGAGGACTGGTGAGTAAGGACTGGTGATTGAGGACTGGTGAGTGAGGACTGGTGAGGGAGGACTGGTGAGTGAGGACTAGTGAGTGAGTACTGGTAAGTGAGTACTAGTGAGTGAGTACCGGTGAGTGGGGAGTGGGGAGTGAGGACTGGTGAGTGAGGAGTGGTGAGGGAGGGCTGTTCAATTAGGACTGGTGAGTGAGGACTGGTGAGTGAAGACTGGTGATTAAGGACTGGTGAGTGAGTACTGTTGAGTGAGGACTGGTGAGTGAGGACTGGTGAGTGAGGACTGGTGAGTGAGGAGTGGTCAGTGACGACTGGTGAGGGAGGACTGTTGAATTAGGACTGGCGAGTGAGTGCTGTTGAGTGAAGACTTGTGAGTGATGACTGGTGAGTGAGGACTGGTGAGTGGGGACTGGTGAGTGAGGACTGGTGAGGGAGGACTGGTGAGTGAGGACTGGTGTGTGAGGACTGGCGAGTGAGTACTTATATAGAACGTCCTGACCATGCTGTACAAGCTACAAAACAAGATGATAATTCACGGTTTAAGGAGTAAGGACTGGCGAGTGAGTACTGTTGAGTGAATACTGGTGAGTGAATACTGTTGAGTGAGGACTGTTGAGTGAGGACTAGTGATTGAGGACTGGTGAGTGACGACTAGTGAGTGAGTACTGGTGAGTGAGTACTGGTGAGTGAGTACTGGTGAGTGGTGAGTGGTGAGTGAGGACTGGTGAGTGAGTACTGGTGAGTGGTGAGTGAGGACTGGTGAGTGGGGAGTGGTGAGTGAGGACTGGTGAGTGAAGGCTGGTGAGTGAGTACTGTTTCAAGTGAAGACTGGTGAGTGAGTACTGTTGAGTGAAGACTGGTGAGTAAGGACTGGTGAGTGAGGAGTGGTGACTGGGGACTGGTGAGTATTAAGGACTGGTGAGTGAGTAGGCCTACTGTTTGAGTCAATTAGTATAATCATTTTGTAAACATCTAGGCATCTGCTCTCTGTTTTTGTTTTGACAGCTCAAGTTTAATCCTCTGACTTAGCTGTAAAATGCCATTGTTGTAATTACCTATATGACTAGTTACACTAATTCAATACCAGAGAACACAATGCTGACATTTATTTTGTCCTATGATAAACCAATAAGCTGTATTTTTCTTCGTCAAATAACACCAATCTTGACCCATTTCCGCGCTAATGTGACCCAGAAACGGCCGCCGGGTATGCTGAGCAGGTCCCCACTCCTCCCTGCCATGACCCAGATACATAACCAAGAGGTCATGTGACTGTAGTTACAACTTATTCCACAAGGGAGCAGTGCAGGCCATTGTGGCCGTTTTACCACAAGTTGACTGTCCCTTTAAACCATCGTAGGCCTCCACCTTGCACAACCACAAGATCCTAAGGCGGCCACGAAAGGATGCTTGAGGGACGCCGTCTGGTGTGAGTTGATCGTACTACAAGCGCACTCCATCGGCACTCTCCAAGCAGAGTCCTTGCAGTCCTTGTAGTGTTTTGGCCGTCGCTGCTTGAAGAGCGAACCGGTCTCGAGTTGTACGAGAAGTGGTGAGAGTACACTGGCTTCCTGCACCATGTCACCTCATACTCGTTCAAAGCAACGCGGAGATAGCACAAGGTACGCAAACCGCGAGACTCGTTTTATTCCTGGGTCACACAGATTATCACATGACACTTCGCTGCTACATGGTGAAAACATGGTATGTATTCTGTAGTTTTGTTTCCTCTGTGATGTTGTGAGAGTGTCATCACAACAAATTAAAAGATCATGGATTTCGCTCTGAGCTGACTACCACAAGACAATACTAACAAAGAAACAAGACTGACTGATGAGCGGATGTATCTGAAATCCTTTAGCATCACAATCCCTAGGAATGTGTCGAGATGATACTATGGTACTGATAGTAGGCTTTTGTCGTCCAGTGTAGATTAGTGCAGAGTTGTCAAACAATGTTTACTGAGTTTCCGCTTAAATATACAAAGGTCCAAACGAATTTTGAAACAGGTCGCTTTAGATTTTATTGGTCAATTTGCCGATAGGAGGAACAATCATTTAAAAGATTATAATTCAAATAAAAACACGGACTGTCATCAAAATCCGTGATATACTAGATCTAGATCTAGATCTAGATCTACACTTTAATAAATCCATGGACAGTGTATCTCTAGAGTTGTATGTCCATGATAAATCAATTAGTAATTTCTGAATTAGATCTAGATCTAGAGAAATACTTACCAAAAGTTTGTCATGAAATACGGTATCCGACATTTCTTTTTTATCATGGACAGTGAGTTGTATGTCCATGTTATTATCATTTTTATGATTGATGCATTTTCCATTACATTTGTATTGTAAGCAGTGTACTAGTACAAGATCTAGATTTATCTAGATCTGTACCGTAATAAGTTTGAGCTAGATCTTTTGTGAAAATCAAATCACAATAGCTCTTTCAGTAATGTCCCTCTAAAACAAGGAGCAGATTTTTTTTATAGCCTGCTATAAATGTCCATTGGCTTAACATTAGCAACTCGTTCAGAACAGGCATATATGAGTACGGTACCAGGTAACCCATACTCAATGTGTAATAAACAGATGACTATACCGTATCCAGACTAAGATAATATCGAAAACATATTCGTATTTGGTCTGTGTCCTGATACTAGTGATAGACATCTTATTTGAAGTGCTTCAGAATAGGCCTACTTACTCCGCTGTCACTTCGTTCATATTCCTGAGCACTCCAAACTCTGTGGCATATGGAGACATACCCCCGGTAGTCAGACGTACTGTGACTCTTTTCGTTCCTCACTAGAGTCAGACTTCATGTCATAGGCAAAGTTTGAGACTGACATGATTGCTGGTAACCAGCTCAATTCAAAATTCAAGGATTGAAAATGGCGGATGGTTGATTAAGGGGATTGAGGGGTTGATTGAGGGATTCTGGGATTTAAAGGAGAATTTGATAAAGAAAAAGATAACATCAGATGCTCATATGATGTGAGAGTGAAGATTGTGATGTAAGTTATTGAATTCAACTGTTTTTTATTTCATGACACTTCCTTTACAATGGTTATTGTGCGAACCAGTTTGGTTACCAAAGAATCTCAAAGTTTGCATATGTCTGTAAGTACAACGTCTATAGGGAGTGAAAATGGACACAGCATTCTACCACATATAACTAATGGGGACACAAACCAAACACTCATCAGTTTCTTTTTTAATTAGTCATAGACATATAAGGTGCAGCATAAGTGCTGATTCCTCCAACACACAAGATATATATAGAGAGACATGTAGTCATGATTTGGGTAGCATGTTAAGTGTTGATATTATACGGTAAGATATTATACGGAAACTGGCTTACTGTCTTTGTACATCAAAAATATGCGGTGAAATTATTGATCAGATACATCCCGATTCCGAAGGCAGAGGGATGTATCTGATTGCTAATTTTAACAAGTATTTTGACGTACGAAGACAGTCAGCCTATTTTCGTATTATTATATACCTAAAAATGGCGAAATTATAGCTAGTCCCGTGATCACATACCCCGTACGTCACAGTGTGACGTACGGCTATACATACGTCATGGGTAGCAGCGGGCAGTATGTGTGGTTCATACGGCCCTAGGTATATAATAATACAAGATATACCAAGATATATCACGACAAATCCATCGTTTTGGTGGAATCAGCCCTTTAACTATGTCTTGCTAGGTTTTGAATAATTGTGTGCATATTTGCTTCGGTGCATCTTGAGGTGTTGCATTGCTGGAACACCAAAGTATGCACAACATTTCATGAAAAAGTATGCATACCATTGCACATGACGTATTGCAACAAAGGAGGTACGACATATGACAACACTGTAAGATATAACAGGAGATACCATGGCAAATCCATCATGTTGGCGCAACCAGCCCATTACACTTCTAACCTATATTCAGGGAGGCAAGTTTTCCTACAAATGACAGAATTTCGACATTTCATCATATACACCGACAAAACTCGAGTATATATGCATGTATATCTATTCATCTTCATTCTGTTTCAAAATGATGTTACACATAATTTTTTTTTTACAGGCATATTAAATGGTGGCAGGGTGGGGTCGGGGTCGGGGGAGGGTGATGGAATCGGCGTCCTAGATGTTAGTCAGGCTCTCTGTCTTGGGTTCGCCAGGAATTCATCTCATTGATTTGAGCACAGTCCCGGTGGCATACAGCCAGGGGAAAAAAAAGCAAAACCTTGGGATAGTCCCTTTATAGACCCTCTAGGGTTACATGGGACGTTAAATAAACCAACACGCCAAACCTATGTAATTCGTTAGCTGTGGCTCGCCCTTGTACATGTATGTTTATATAGTTGGTACCTGCCGTAAAGCGTCATTGTATAACAGGAAATGATTATAATGTCTGTAATCATATGTAATAATGCAGGTACATGTGACAGGAGAGTTCTGTGTGAACATCTGATATGGCCTCACCTGACAGCTTATCGAGAATCACACCCTTAATGCTGACCACTGCCACTCCACAGGGTTATTTAACTCCCCCCCCCCCCCCCCCCACCACTAGACTTCTTCCCTCCCGAGAGCGCGAAGACCTCTATAGATACATGTTCACAGTTACCAGTCCACTACATCTTTTTCCATGACCCCAACTGACATCACTGAATGTGCCCGAGTTTACAGGCTTTCATCTTTCAGTTGATTTTCAACATTATGCTCGTGGAAAGACCATGTCTTTAACATTTCACTGAAATGGCAGTTTCCACTTATGTAAATTTTAATTGTCCCAGTTTGTAAAATTATTTGTTCTTGTATAGAACTAATATAGTATAAACTGAGCCTTATTTGGAGTAATGAAACAGTGGTTTGAACCTCTCCACAGATCCCCACGAAAAGTATTTCCACTTTTTCCCTGACCCCAACTGACATCCGTGACTACTAGAGCATGACGGATGGTGTTCCCAGACGTTGCTCAGAGAAAGACACCGTCTTCGTTCGCCATGGCACAGTCCCTGAACCCCAATGGGGTCCGAGGCGGCCTACAAGCCCACTACCGATTTCTCCGGATTTAAAAAAAAATTCCAAATGCCATGCCCGCTAAACTAACCATATATATTCATGCTTTCCAGTCGTATGATGATGACGACGCATACCCAGGCAGTCATGGCATGCATGTTGGTTCCTTCCCCAAAGACTTCGGCTACGGTCCGGACGAGTACGACACAGAGGGGCAAGGAGCGTCAGCATCTGACTCCAAACCCCGTATTCTCCTCATAGGCCTCCGCAGGTACGTATTACATCTTACGGCACAGTACGCCGAACTTAACGTAAACCACTATGGGTATAGCAAGTTGCTTCACAACCTTAGGTAGTCATGGATTCGGCGGAATACTAGGCGTACAGCTTGAGCGACTGCTGGTAAGTCAACGGAGTAATGGTAGTAATGGATTGGGACTTGGACGCTAGTGCTTGTGATATATTATAAATGTAAAATTATGTTTTAAAGTTCATTAGGCTGACCAATCAGAATCCAATACTAACTCACTAATGAACATTCCGGTTCGGTGAATGTGCAGACTACTATGCCACTACCATGTGGGCGTATATAGAACTACATATGTTGTATTTAAAAGCACAATATATATATATATATATATTTACAGTATTGTCCATATACATATGTAAGTACTACACGATATAAACATTTAGTATTTAAGACAGAGTCCGAACTTTGCAGTGTGATCTTTAAGAAAGGCTGCAAACAGGCCTGAAACACGTTGAAATATAAACACTCAACGTTTTACTTAAAGATTGGTGACCAGTTTAGAGGGAATATTTTATACTTTATTTTTATGGTAACTTGCTTGTTTAGTTATCGCCACTGAATTAAACAGTAAATTTGTTTTGCTTTTATAATATTAAACTTGTTATCCATTTAGGATAAGTAGTTATCAATATCGGGCTACTAGAATTGGTACTCATTAGTGTCAATAACACAGTAACCATGGACAATGTACAGTGTGCATGCTGGTATATACAGTGTATTTGTAAACACAGAAAGCGTTAACAGAAGTAGTTTTATTTATTTACTTTTTCACGATTGAATTTGACAGATATCAATACAGTTCGTATAACTCGTGTGTTAACGCGTTTTTTATTGTTGGAAGGAGCGGAAAATCGTCGATCCAAAAAGTAGTTTTCCACAAGATGTCACCAAATGAAACCCTTTTCCTCGAGAGCACAAATAAAATCATCAAAGATGGTGAGTAACCTTAGAGCATTTAGATTAGTTTATATTCTTTTACGATTAAGTATTTAAGAACCACCCAGATTAAAATGTAGTTAAATCCCTTCAAAATACATAAAATAAAACACAATTTGTAGTGACCATAGGTATGAAATGTCATATAAAGAACTGGTCCATGTTAAGAGAAAAATGTCAGAAAGCGTGTGTCTGTGGCTATCGACACTTAGTACACAGTCTAAGTGGTTCTGCCAGGCAATCATTTAGATCGATTACAAAATAGAATTTTGTTGTTGTTTCAATGAATAGTAAACCAAATCCCTCCAACCTGTGTAATATACAGACACATCTCTGTAACCCAAGGGCACTCAGTGGTGCCCCTTGGCTCGTTAGAACATCATTAACCCCTTCATACTTCTACCAATATAAAATCTGAGTAATTACATATTTGAAAACTAATATCTTAATTGGATGAAATATCTAAATTCCCATTACTTTCTATGAAGGATTTGTACAGGTAGACTCCAAGTGACCCCATCCTTAGCTCAGCTAGTAAGATTTCCCTCTGGCTTGAAAACGAAAACAACATTTGCGTATATAACAGGAAAAATGTAACGTAGGAACGCTTATGATTCTGATATTTAATTCGCTACAACTCCACTACTTGACAATGCTCTCTTTTATTACAGACATATCCAACTGCTCTTTTGTACAATTCCAAATCTGGGACTTCCCCGGTCAGATTGACTTCTTCGACCCGGCCTTCGACTCAGACATGATATTCGGAGCATGCGGAGCCTTGATATTCGTGATAGATGCGCAGGTAAACGCCTTAAAACTGACTCGTAGTAGCGTTTAACAGACTGCATATTTGTACAACAGTTAAACAGTGGATCGAATTTCCACCTAAAACCTCACCCCCATGCTTTTTGCTGGCACTGACATACTTCCCACGTTCTCTCTCTGTGGCAGCAAGTTCAACAACTTTTCCACGTTTGTTCTGACCAAACTGGAATTGACTAACTGACTGTTTCTTAATCATTAGTACTCATTCATATGTTTAAGGACAAAAGCTCATTTGCCTTCACAAAGTGACCTTTTTTCATCTGCAAGTCTGTGGAAAAAGATCTAATATTATTGGCAACAAATAGGATTTCACTAAACAGATATATACGATGTCTCTATAGTGTTGTTCAAAATTCGTATAATGTTACTTAGTTCTAACAGTTCCAATTTGGAAACATGTCATGTGGCTTTGATTTATCTTAGAAATACGATTATAATAATATTGAGGTTATGTGAAAGATATGATATAAATGTATATATGAATAAGATTATGATTATGAATTGATATTTGTTCTTTTTATCACTACAGTAAATCTTAATAAACATTTTAATAGGTGGCAAAATACTATTCCATACACACACACATTTTCTTTTAAAAAAAGTGAGAATATTGTATATTTCCCTATGCAAATGTGACTAATTCTTAAAGTCTTATACTGGTCTTGCAACCTATTCTTTTGTATTTCTGTTGTTTAGGGATATCACATTTGTCCAGGAGATTGGTCATAGTTTATAATAAATATCTTTATGCTTCCAACTTGATATTTCCCAGTGTTTTATCTGTGTTAGATTTTATAGCCTATGTGGTAGGTCTGTCATACACTTGTAGATCCGTATAGCTCCCGAGAATAGCCTACTCGACAACAATATTTTAACAAAAAATCATTTTTTGTCTGACGTGTTTGTGTAGGACGACTACATGGACGCGCTGGCCAAGCTGCACATGACTGTGTCGCGCGCCTACAAGGTGAACCCGGCCATCCGCTTCGAGGTCTTCATTCACAAAGTGGACGGTTTGTCGGACGACCAGAAAATCGAGACTCAGCGCGACATTCACCAACGTGCCAACGACCATCTGTCTGACGCCGGGCTCGAGAACCTCGACCTCAGGTAACCACGGCAGGCCCTGATGGGTCTTTCCAGTTTAGAAAAATATATATCATATGAGATGACGGATTTCCACTTTTACTTGGAAATCCTCGTTTAGATTTTTAGTTGGCCTATATGAAATTTTAAATTCTAAAACGAAGATAATATGAATCAAGCCACATTCAAACCAATACAACCTCTCCACATACCCTGAGTCCAATTTGGTAGCCGATGATTACATGTTTTATATTTTCCGGGTCCCTCAGAGGCAGGAAATTCCACATGGAAAATATTCACTCTTTTAAAAAAAAATTCTGACACCAACTGACTTCCCCGCTTTTTTAATCGTGTATGGCATTTCCCTAGAGTTTTCATAATTCCAGACCCCCTTCACGTTAACCGGATTCTGTTATTTCCGAATCCAGTGTCTATTTAATGTTAATGACCCTTTTCACTTTGTAAATATGTCATATGTGAGATCATTGTAAATCCGAGAAGAAAATATATTTTAGGATGGTTGAGGGTTTAAAATGAGAACCATGAAGATGGTTAGTGGTATTGGCACTTTAGCTATATGGTAAATCTTTGCTGTTCAACAAATGTCAGTCCGATTCCGTGTGATTTTGACGTATTATTTGTCTTGTTTCAGCTTCTATCTGACAAGTATTTATGACCACTCCATATTTGAGGCCTTCAGCAAAGTGATTCAGAAACTCATTCCCCAACTCCCTACACTAGAAAACCTGCTCAACATATTCATATCAGTAAGTAAAACTCTTATTGAATCATGCATCTTGATAGCTTAAATTTTCTCAATTAAATTTACAGTGGTATGACTCCCTTATAGATGATATGTTGTTTGCTTAATCTCAGTGCCGTGGATATTTTCTATAAATTTCAGAACTATACATATTAAGAATAACTTGAATTTCAGAACTATACATATTAGGAATAGTTAACACTATGTGGTTTAAAAGAGGAATCTTACCAACCAAGTCAAGGCAATCATAACGGTTTGTGCCAGAAGGGATGAGATAATTTGTAAATATAATGTGTTAGCTCACATATCTTGTAGCTGTCTATTAAGGCGCTTAGGGTATTATGTTTATATTTCTTTTTTAAAATATCAAAATCGTCTGCATCTTACTTATTTCTATTTTCTGTAGGAAAGTCACTAGCCACTTCCGTGCCGTGCAGTTTCGTATTTCTATTTTTGGTCTTCGATCTTTTAAATGTATTCACCCATGATTTTGATCTCTTTCGTTTTCAGAATTCCGGCATTGAAAAGGCATTTTTGTTCGACGTAGTCAGCAAAATCTACATTGCTACAGATAACTCGCCCGTGGACATGCTGTCGTACGAGTTGTGCTGCGACATGATCGACGTCGTCATAGACGTCTCCTGTATTTACGGGTGGGTCATTTGCTCTTGGTTCCCTGTATATGGAATGGCTCTAGTCTATTGACTCTGGACTATTAGCCTCCATTTCCCTCTGGGACTGTTGCTCCTGGACTCTTGGCATCTAGGATTATTCCCCAGACTTTTCCTAGGACTATTGCCCGCACATGTGTTTCCCTAGCACGACTTCCTCCAGTAATCATGACGTAGTCTGTATTCATAATTAATTGGTGATCGTTTATTAATCCAATTACTCTTCATGAGTGGGGGATATTACCGTATATAGAACTTGCCTTTGTCATTTGCTGAAATAGCTGAATTTTAGATTGTTAGTAAGTTACATTGGGTGGCAATTGACCTTGTGATAGTCACCCTAGAGGATAATCTAGGGAGCAAATGTTTGAGGGCAAACGTCCGTGTGACAACATTAGCGCAGCATACCTGTATAATGTGTTAACGGCAAATAATTCAGTCTATGGAATATTCGTTCTCTTGTAAACTAAATATGATATCAATTGAGTCTAATGTATGCCAATAAAACTCTAGTTTGACACTCTTAAAGTCTAGCTCTGACTAACAATAACATGATTTCCACGTTTTCTCGGTCACTCTAAGCCATGGAAATTTCCATATAAAAAATATTTCCTTTTTTTCTGACCCCGGCTGACATCTCTTCATGTGCACGAGATTTACATAGGCCTGCACACCAGGTCAATATATATATATATATATATATATATCTAAGAATACAACACAATTACTCTGCACATAGATCTGCGAGCCATGAAGGCAAGGAGGACGGGGAGAGCAGCGCCTTTGACAGCCAGTCTTCATCTGTCATCAAGCTGAACAATGCTACCATCCTGTACCTTCGTGAAGTGAACCGCTACCTGGCCCTCGTGTGCATCCTGAGAGAGGATGGCTTCGAGCGACACGGTAAGACTACGCACCCATCAGTAACTTGTCAAGGGTAATTAATGAGATCAGTGTAAATCCGAGGAGACTTTTTTTTGGGGGGGGGGGGGGGGGGCTTTTTCAAAATTTTAGCAATTCTGGCCATCTTAGCACCCTCAGCTGAGATCAAAAGTTCATTCGGCTTTATCCCCTGGGTGCTGTTCCGGATCCGGTTGGAAGTCGAGAATACCCAAAAACTTTCTGCCGAATTTTCCTGATTTCTTTGCAATTTCCCAAACCCATGCCTGATCAGTAAAAGAAGATATCTACTGAATATTTTGCCTCTTATAATAAAAATGCTACATCTCAATTTTAACTTCTTAATGTTTGGTAGCGTCTCAATTTTATATTTCATGTTGTCAAGAACTTCAGAATAGGATATTTTCCTTTTAAGCCATATCTACACAAAGATCCCTACACATGTTTACTATACAACCCACACAGTAACAGTCATGCACATCTCAGCAGGTTTAACAACACGTTGATGTTTTGGTTTATTTTCATTCACAGGATTGATAGACTACAACTTCCACTGCTTTCGCAAGGCTATCCAAGAGGTGTTTGAAATTAGGAACAAACAAACTGGCACGCCATCTGGCGTCATGGCGACGAACTCTACAGATCTACCCGCGCATGGACAAAATGGCGTTCCTTCCGGTTCCGCCACAGCGACAGTGGTGGCGTCCTGAGGGCTGCTGGAGCGACCCCGCGCGACTGATGGTAGAACTAGAGATGTACAAAGTTTCTGTGTATAAATATCTGTATGACCTGAATGACCTTACAAAGTTGTGCTTTGAGCATCATCAAAGCACACTCTCCGTGCACATATTCAGAGCTGGGAGTCAGGCTGAGGCGAACGTTGAGTGGAATACTTTTGGTGGCCCACATCAGAGTTTATTTGCCTCTGTGTTAAGATGTCTCAATATTATCATTTCATGTCAAACCTTAATGAAGATTTATTCATATTTTCATTGCAAGCATCAACATTTGCCAAAATTCCATTCTCCTACGTCTGTTCCCTTTGTAGACGGGATTTTGGAAGTGATGAATGATATTAATGTTTTTGAGCATTAATTATGACTTTCTCTTTGATTGTTGAAGTGGTTGTATGAACTTGATCAGCGTCGAAACTGTTTCAATTGTGAACTGAATCTTCTGCAAACGTATCTTCTCCAAGCAGAGTCCTTGGAAACATATCTCCTTATAAGCCATTATGAAGCCTTTCCTACCTGAGGTCATTTGGCAGAAACTGAAAATTGTGGGAAGTACAGTTTATTCCCGAGAAAATATGAACGAAAATAACATATTTTTAATCTCATTTTCAATTACAGTGATTTCTGGGGTTAGAGATAAGGGTTTGCATGGTCACGTTGGCAATAGACACAAATAGAACTCAGTGTATTGGTGGCTTAACAACTATAGCTCAAGCACCACTTACTGGGTTTTATGTATATTTGTATGATAGAAGTTTATATATTTATTACCCCAGGTTACGCAATCCCCATGATGCCTCGATGAGTGAAACTAATTTTCTAAAATAAGCTGCATTATGATAACATATACTAGACGCTTTAGTTTTATTCTTAGTAAGTCTCCCATAAGAGCAATATCTCTGTGGTCAGGATTTAGGTCACTAACGAGTGACCTACTTTTCATAGAAGGCCAGATGGCAGTTTAGTGTGATCTGTAACTAAAATCAGTGAAGCGTTACAATGATAGATCAGGCATAACTAAGACGGGGTATTATTATAAGCATTATATACCTGTGCACAAATGCCCCCCCCCCCCCCCCCCCCCCCCATTTACTGGTGGTCTGCAAGGATTTCATTCGTCACTGAGTGACCTACTATGAACATGATACTAGCCTCCGTACCACGTGACTTGTCATTCAAGGAGCGAAGAAAATAGTGGTCGATGTTTTATCTCAACGATTTCCAGGTATATAATAAGAAGGGGACACAGTGAGTATCCTAGCTCTATCTCCCTATAATCTTCAGCAATGAATGTGATTCACCTGATTGGTTATATAAAAAAAAAGAAGTAAATCTCTTCTCAAAATTCTGCTACTGGCTTGTAGCCTTCTCAGACAGGCACGCGATGGTCAGGAAGCTCACTGTCTGCTCAGAAATAGTCAACTAGGTTTGTATGTCTGAGATTATTATATATACCTATAGCCGAATGACTATGAAATACTACCCGCTGCTAGGGGTACCGTATGAATAATATTCGGGCTCAGTGACGTAATGAATCAGATTTGAATTGATGACTCAGTAAGTCAATAAAATTGCGTTTTCTCATCAATTTTAGGTATACATATAGAAGAAAACGTAGTGACTGAATCCATAGGGATGGTATTCCCGGCCTTTTGTACCATAAATACGGCTTCCGGACATATTTAATATGGTTCAACAGACCTCGAACGGCCATCCCTATGGGCTCAGCGATTACGTCTTCTGATATTACATACATATTAAAGAAGAAATCGGTATATTTGATTTAAGAATTTCTGGAGGAAAAGGCAATCGCCTCTGTTTAATGAGTACGCAGTGGTTGTGAATGACGATTGCTTCACTGTTGGATTCTGGTCGTGAATAGTACAGGATTTGAGTACATAAACATTGATAATCTGAAGAAGTGTAAGAACAACTCTGACCGATATAGAAAAAAACTCATCAAAGTCCTAGCTGTGTTTTTCTCGGGGTTTCTCAGCTTACTACATTCTTAAAATATCTGTTGGAGACAGAAATGCTATTCGCCACCTATCTTAAATCCACGTTCTTAAAGAATATGCTATACATAACAAAAAAGGCTGGTGTAACGCGCTTACCACAGATTGAAATAATCTAGCTCAGTTCTTTTTCACTGCTTACTTAATACTTTTACATTGCCTTAGTATTTATGTTTATTGTTTACTGAATCCCCTATTATCTAAAAAGTATGTATTGTAACTGCAGTCTGCATGTACATTTAACACCAGAGGGGCATTCTCTCGATCTGCCACCAGTGTGGGACGATGCAACCTTACAATAAGGTTATTCGCTATACATTATACAAAGTGCAATATCTTTAGATCACACGATACTAAGGAGGCGTTTCAATTTGGTTCTTCTGGCAATGTCCCTTTCATATTGGTATGAATATGCGCAAGTGATGCTATAGATTATTCAGTAACTTGCCCGTTTTTCGATTCCATTTTGTGTATTTACTTTGGCATGCGACACGAATTCCTATCAGCATTCAGGGTTTACATTCTTATCTTTCTGTGGATTTTCTACCTTTTCACCAATGACAAGGCAATGTTCAACAAATTTTGATTAGTATATAGCATATTAATGAAGTAACAATACTTAGGCAGATATTCTAGGAACGTTCATGTCACCTTGAACATCCATAAATTCACGTAGACTTGGTTGTTGATCCTCAGTAGAGACCTGCTCTGTTCAACCTAAACTCGAGGTTAATAGGTTGAGAATGTGCACATCTCAGCAAGTCCACTCATCACACTTGATATTCCCTTAGATGCTTACAATCATTGAATGCAAATCTATATATGTGCTGAGTATATCTACACCAAAGAGGGCAGTTTTTCTTGTAAATCCACTTGTTCATTCTCGGTTTATTATGATATTTTTTCGCGAGATATTTTCACGCTTTCATGGTGTATTTGAGGCAGCAAATTCGACATGAAAAATATTTGATCATTTTATTCTGAATCCAACTGGCATCCCTGAGACTGACATAGAAGATTCATACTAGTTCTAAGAGAATATCAGAGAAATTAACCAATTTCTTTTATTTCCTTTTAAAAAAACAGACAAGTCTGGATTTAATTAATGTCTAAATTAACTTCTAAAAATAGGCGAACCCAGGTTAATACTGAGTCTGGTATCGTGAATATGACCAGAATTCGATCTGATCTAATAGAAAATACGACAAAAGTCTCGGATCGAGGATGGCTGGTCATCAGGGGATGTAGGTATAAGATTCATGACATTCTCAAAATTCTCAATTTTAATGATCACAATTCCGCAATATCTGTAAATCGGTCGCATCCGGTCGTACCTCAACCATGCCACCGCAGACCCTCCTGGTCGACTGCTGCTATTTTGTGTATTTTGCTGTATAAGACTGCTGGACGAACATACCCTTTGGTTAAAGATATTCGAGGTTTTATTGAATATAAAAACACTGCTTCATGTTAGAGCGTGTTACGCGCGAGTCGCCTTCCGCAGAGTCAGAGACAAGTAATCAGCATATGGAGGATAAGGGAGGAAATAACGTGATCTCCAAGAAACATAAAACACGATATTCTTATTTCAAAGTCTACTCAGTAGCTAAACCTTTGTATCTCAGTGCCCCAGTTTATTCTATATCAGACCAGGTTGGCGATGAGTTGTCTGTTTTCTGGTCATTATCATACTCTTGAATATTTCAAGTTGAAACAGGTTTCTGTATACTCTATACTTGGAGTGTTGGCATAATGTAAGAAATGATGTGATGCAATAATTTGATGTTAATGCAAACTCACACACGCTCTGAATATATTATACATAAAACATACTAGCGGGAAAACTGATACTGATCACCTCAAATTGTATAAAACATTGATTATGTCAAAGAAATACAGTCTGTAGTGAACAAGTTGACTATGCTACGTTTAGACATAACTGGATTTCTGTGCCAGACTTATAGTTGGCCTAGACCCTGTACGCTTATATCAAACGTTGCACCATTACAGGGGTATTTGTTATACGGAGATGACCCAATTTGACTTGGACCATTAATCCCCTGATATTGTGTGTTCGACTTATTCACAGCTGTCAGGAGAGCTGAAGGGGCACAGTGGTGGTCATGACCTGCATGTCTAACAGTCTGTACGTGTACAGAATACGGACAAGAGGAAGCAGGGGCGTATGACCCCAGACAACCCATACTGCAAAATAAAACAATAGCAGATAACCCCAGACAGCTGCGATATAAGTGTACTGTAAGAGGAGACCAATCCAGTTAAATGTGAACTTCTTTTGTCCAGATATCAAATGTTTGACATCCACTCGCGACTCTGGGGCCCGTTGAATAATCTAGGATCGTATATGTAGGCCTTTTTCTGTATGCCCTAGAGACCCAGGGACGATGTGGGTCAACTTTAGTCAACACTCGTAGCTGACCTTATGGACGGCTAATACTGTCTTAGCGAACAGACTTGAATATTATCAAATGATAATCCTTGTACGAGGTACAGAAAATGGTCTTCATGTACGATCCTCCCCCCCCCCCCCATGTACGATCCTAGATTATTAAACGGCCCCCTGCACTCGAGCGTTCACTAGCAGTGTAAGATACAGATACTCGTCATTGACGGGAGCTTCCGTGTCAAGAGGTATCTGCGTACAGAAGTGTGAGATGTCTTCAGACTATGAGGACGTTACTGTTGGCCTTGTTCTCGCTGTATGCTCACAATCTTGTTAAGTAGGTCTTAGACAAAATCCATGATGTGATCCCGCAATGTATCACCTCTGTATCCTACCTCGAACTTGAACGATTCTATATAGCTTTTGGAAAATCAGTTTGCACACATCAAATCTATATTTTAAGAAGCTATAAATCGCCTATGTTAGGAAGTTCTTCACCACAACCGACACTTAAGTGATTTTCTAGCACTTTAGTTCAAACAAAGAGTGAGTTAGCCATCGTGGATACTTACCTGGTATGAAGAAGATATTTCTCGAGCCATCTTTAAGATGTATTTGGCAAGATCAAGGTGTTATAAACCTCAGGTTGCATAAAAATGTTGAGATTCACAAGAGAACCCAACAACCAAAATAAGCCAACCAACCTGCGTGTTCTATTGCAGAGACTTATAGTTGAGATCTCAGCCAAACACCTCAATGCCTGTGGGTTCGTGTCGTGTAGAAAGAGAAACAATCAAAAAGTTAAACGATGGCCACAGCAGAACACGGTCTGATCCAACTAAGGTGCACTGTTTAAAAGGATATGAATAATAAGAACACCTTTCTCCAGTCCAATGGTTGTCATGTCAGACCATAGTGTATTATAGTTGACGTTCACTGATTTTGTAAGGTTTTGTTCACTCATGAAGACAATTTGGTCACACTTGATTACTCCCACGAAGACCACATGGTCACACTTTGTTAGGATATGTAAAGCTTATACTCTTAGAACAGATTTGTCTCGCGCTTGTTGACATTGTTGGTGGTGGATTATGATCACGGGGACACACACTGTTGGACTTTAACTAGTCAAACTAAGATTTTATTATCATATGCCTGTGTGCGAATTTCTTTCAGAAACTACCCGCTGCTAGGGATGCAGTAATAATAATGTTCATGCCCGCTGTGACTGCGACTTAACAAGTCATTGAAATGGCGTTTTCTCATCGATTTGAGGTGAATGATAATAAGCAAACGTTCATATTTTGGATGTAACGATTCTCGTTCTCAGCCAGTCGTGAATTTCATTAAATCACACGACTGACCTTGTACGGGAACCGTTCCTAATATTACAATTCTTCTTTTCCGGTGATTAAGTGAGTTTACAAAATTACCCGATCTAACATTAAACAAAATGGTTGACGTTGTATGCATGATAGAGGTTATAAATATGCTGGGAGTTATTATCTGTGAGAAAATGTATCACCAAGGAAGACTTCTACTGTTGTGTGAAGAATATATTCCCGCGTGGATGGTTAGTAAGGACGAATGAAATGAGGTCAGATGCACAACTTTAACACAAATTTCACCTTTCACAGAGATCACATGTCTACAAGACGACTTGGTTATTTTCGTGCTTATTCTGTTGATATTCTGCTTCGTTGAAGAATTTGGGAGTCGAATGCTGGATGCAATTGTAGAAAGTTATGTACAGTGTTATTAACTGTAGCTCCAGCACGGAATAATATAGGACACTTTCCTTGCTCGTAGCCTCACAGTTTCAGCGTGTGACTCCATGTCACCTTGAGTTTGTTCTCGGCGTTGGGTCTATTGTCAGCGCAATGATATTGTTGATAAGTCATGTGCTGCACAGAAGTGTACAACTAGTATCTGTTTTGAGACTGGTGCTTTCCCCATAGTACAAAGGGTAATGTAAATACTGCATGATGGAAAAGTGAAACTACTTGGATGTAAAAAGTATTGACACGAGAAAATACAATAAAAATTACAAGATTTAGTGTGTATGAGTATGTTTTAATGTATTATTGCACTCTCGGTAATGACATGGATGTGTCATATTAGATAATCTAAAATGATATGAAGTAACGTGAAGCTGTATCCTCAGCTTTGATGAACTCGATGCAAAATTCATTGATACAGAAATGTGTACACGATCTATTACTATGCACAATATTATGAATTCTATAGCATTAACCGATTTGTATTCTAATTAGAAATGTTAGAATGTAAACTTTGAATCCGGGAATCATTATACAAAATCAATGATCCTAACAGGATGTTGCCAATAAACACAATATACATTACACATTATGATTACAATAGTTTATAAATACAGTACCTAACGTCATTAGAAGGACTACTAATAATATCATGTATGTGGAAACTCGACCAACGATATTCATATTAGATGTGCAGACAAGGCGGCTTCGCGACCAACGAGTAAGTGACTGTATCTTTAGGGTATCCCGAGGACGGGCGTTAATTAATTTTTCTCCCAACAATGTGAGCTAAAGTCTGACACCTAGACAGGGACTTACATTCTCTTTTTATTCCATTCCTCACAGGGAGGGAGTGAAAAAACAATGGAGAAAAGTTTTCTAACGATATTCATATTAGACCTCGTCATGTCCATCCATCTCCGGCTTTTCTCACAAGGGCACATCAATTTTGATACTCTTGTGATGTTATTCAATTTTCTTTCAAACTGAAAATAATTAAGTATAACCTTGCCAAACCAACAATTGACAATTATTTACCTGCATTCAGGCTCATATAACGGCAACAATATTAGATTGGCTCTATGACAGGATCTTGTTTCTATAGAGACAATGAGGCATTCGGGATGAAGAAATACAAAAGCATTTTCATTAAGGAGCTACCCATATTTATGTTATGGATTACCAGGATCCCCTTTGCATAAAAATGGATAGAAATAAGGCAATAAGCAAAGCTAGTTTAAAATTAGATCTAACAAAATGGTGAAAACAGAACTATATAGAGACATAGATAGTGTGACTGAATGGAATTTGTTCAGAGATATTTTGGTCGGAAATTCGAAGGTACTTTAATCATTGAGCCCCTTCAATGATGTAGAAGAAACAGGACTGGTTTTCTTAGATCTAAAGGAAATTTTTAACGGCATTGTTCTGAGACGAGGAATCAATGTTCTGAATCCATCAGCCATATCCGTTCTCGAGTTCTCACTGGATATATAGCGGACCATTCCTGTCAATGGAGACAGCCTCAGTAGATGGCAGCACTGAGTCATGACTGGATCATACCAATATCAGTTTGAGAGTTTCCTTGAGTGGATATATATATTCCAGGAGAAGCCTATGGAGCGGCGGAAGTGTGGTATCAGCTCTGAGGTATGACTCGACCCTCCCCCTATCATCCATACAGAGGTTCCGGGAAAAGAGGCTTGCTCATTATATCTTTTCGGAGGTGGAGTCAGAGTTATTATCGAGGAGCAGCAGAGCCTAAAGAGACCTGAAGGTCAGGACGGTTTTATTTGGAATATAGCAATACTCACGTGTGTAGATGACCGAAGTGCAAGGAGGAAAACAAATAAAAAAAACAGTAATTGTTCACAAAAATGACAGTCACTAAGCAACGGCGAACTGAGGAGAGATGAGTTGTAAAATTAGCCATTGACGTACGTTAAGTCAATTCAGACCTACAAAATTCACTTTTACTGAAATAGGATATACATGTACATGTATATGGATCTTCAGATCGATGATTCATACAACATGAAAATGAAATGTGGATGGTGATGTAGACACATGATCTATGTGAGTAAATAATTGATTAAAAGATGCACCACATCTTCTGCGATGCTTGCTACAGCTTGGGGTGCCCCTAGGTCTATATATTGCATTGGGGAATATGGCTGATAATGTTTGTTCCAGGTCTTTGCTGAGTCAGCATTATCGCCGAGGTCCAGCTCTACTCCTCTTCCTTCACTAATCCCGTCTTATCCTCCTCTTCCTGCCTGTTCTGACAGATTGTTACCTCAAGCAATGTGTAGCCAAGCAACAACAGCGCCTGGGAGGACATGGACGACAAATTATCAGTGACAAAGTGAAATATCCAAAGAGAAAAAGATAGTGTTCTAGTGAAGACGTAAGGCATAACAACCTGATAATCAATATGATAGAAATATTCTGGAGCATATATATATGAAATTTATAACGAGTATTAGAGATAAAGCGTACCGCACACATCAAACATCGATAAGTGATATATTGAATATATACAAGGAAACTGACTGGTTTGGTTTTATGTTACAACTCATAATATGAAAACGAAAGAATCGTTTAGTCATAGGATATTCCGTGTCACCCTGAGCAGTGGAATACTTACAGCCACAAATATACATCCTGCCACCATAGTTGATGCCCATGCAAATTTGTACCTCTGTAGAAGGAAGCCTCCGACGGTTGGACCAATCAGAGCCCTGGTTGAAGGACACAGAGAACGAAGAATAAAGTGGCGGTACAAACATAAAATATGGGAGATTACTGAGGCTGTAGAATAGAGGGTCCCATAAAATATGCATAAGAACTGACGCCACTATGATATTAGTTGTATGCGTTGAAATGGAGTTATTTTCTCCATTTCCTAGACGAATCGTGACAATAATCGTTCAAATAATATGCATCCATTTGAAATCATCTCCATTTCCCGAGAACCTTACAAATCATAAACCTGATTTTGCACTCTCCCTCCACATTTTAGATTTGATATGTATTCCTCTATGGTCATAGGATACGGAGGGAGATCTTGGACAGAGCCGCTGGAGCCGAAACTAATGCTTCTGGCTCTGACCACTGCTCCTTCATTTCTGGTCTTTATCTCACTCCTAGTATTTTTTGTCCCATATGCTTAACATTATGAATACGTTCTCCATGCCCCTACAAGTATTGAAATCCGTTTTCCAAGGTTCATATCCTGTGCATCATCAACTATTTTAGTGTGTGCAGGGGTGAGATACATACAGAAAGTAACTGGTTTTGGTCAAAGTCATTGTTCTCCAACTCATTTGAATGCTACCTGATATTCACTCAGCTGCTGCCTCGTTCAGATCATTTCTTATCAACCTCGTGGAGAATGAGGATTTTGGCCAAAACTTGTTGGTTTCTTCTTTAATACTTTAGGGAATAACATGTACACCACCTTTCACACTTACCCCAGCGAATTGAAGGCATTGAAAACTCCAGCAACAAGACCTTGTGTTTCCATGCTGTCTGGGAAACCTTTTTTACTGAAACAGATTTCATAGCAATAAATAAATGCCTTTCGCCTGATGTTCTCTATAAGGTCAATACAGTTTTGTTGGAATGTAATTGACACATTAATATGGATTGCGTCCCGTGTAATATCAAAATATCCCTACAACATATGGATCACCTAATGCCTCTAGCAATAGTAGATTATTAAATGCTGAACCCCCGCAAAAATTGTTAAGAGTCACAATTTCACATCATATTAAATGATATAGACTTAATTATCAGTATATTCATTACCGTATCTATCTTTTATATAAAGGTTTGTTATTACAATGATGAAGCAATAGTGTTATGGACAGCTAATGGGGAAATATTTCTAAAGGACATTTTTTTTCAGTTAAAGGGTAGGGACTTATGAGATCTAATCAAAAGCTGTTTCTATTTGAAGTCAAGGCCACAACTTACTGAGCAGCTTTTATGAAGACGGGAAAACAGACAACTGTGGAAGACCAGCCTACTCCAGCAACGACCAGTCCAACAATAACCAGCCACAATGTATGTCTGTGTACAAACAAAACACCATCAATGATACCCAGCTGCAGTGTATGTCAATACAAACAAAATGACCACATACTACACGCTGCTCATGTGTTTTTATAAACACTATATATTAAGTGGTTGATAGAAAAATGGGCCAAGCTTAGAATTTAACACAAGAAAGAATATATTTGAGAAAGGCTTCACTTACTCTGGAAGAAAGGCGAGCAGTGGCGAGGGGCCTAGAATCAGGATCCCTAAAGTAGCCACCATGCCTCCTACTATCATTAGGGGACGGACTGTGCCCTTAGATGAAGAAAATAAAAATCTTGATTGATAACAATAAGGATTGACGTGCCTATCAGGGATATGAGACATTTGCCACTACCTCAAAAGACTTGACGCAATTAGTTAATGTGAGTTATTTGGGTCTCTCACCAGAGCCTATTGGACCAAAACATGCTCCAAACTATCACTACTGCTAGCTAGATATGTCAGCTTTCAGGAAATAACTGAGTAACTTTTGTTTAGGTTATGACAGTTACCTATGAGCTTCACGTCTCTATGGGAACATTATAATAATAGTAAGGGATATAAAGAAACCTGGGTCATACTTTAGAAGGTTTAAGGAGTTTTGTGGATAGTAGAAAAGCGCAAGACTTACAGTGAACTTATCTGTGATCCAGCCAATAAGAGGAGCGAGAATCACTACGACCACCGGCGCGACGAGGAAGACAAGTCCAACTACTGCCTGATGAAGTTTAAACTGGGAGACGGAAAGAATTCATTGAGTGTTCAGAATCCACCGAGCAGTTATCAGACTGGCACATTGTAAAGTCTAAAGGCCCAGGCTAGCTAGGTGTAGGCCGAGTAAGTGAGTCAGAACTCGGTCACAGAAGGACAGGGTACAACTATAAGTCAAGGCAAGACTGATTTATTGACAGACTGGAGGAACTTACATACAATCAATAGGGGGCAGCTTGCTGCAGGATCAGTGTGTGCCCTCTGCACTATGATTGGCTGTTAAACCAACAGCCAATGAGGGATTACCAGCAGTCTCGTTCTTGTCTGCTGCAGATGCTAGTGACGGAGCTCTTGACACTAACATCTCAGAGTATCATTGTTAGAGCGCCCTGCCACCAGGAATTAGAGTGAGTGATAATGAGGGTAAATATGTCAATCACTACCTAGCGGTCATTTTATAAACATCAGGACAAGTGGGAGCTGCTACAAAAAGGTGACATCTCAAATTCAGTCATTTTTTACTGATAAATATGGACAATCTGATGAATAATCTCTTCATGTAAAAACCAATATGATTGGACATGAGAGGGATGTAGGGGCAAGACCTGTACATGTTATAATTACAATTTGATTTCACCATCACTTCTGGTTGAATGTGAGTATAATAAAATTTGGCACTTCTTGTTACAATTACAGTTTGATTTACAATCAGAATACAATCTGATATGATGGTTACATGATGGTAAGGGTAGTGATGCCCCTTTTCCCCCCATATGATTTAAGTTAGAAAACAGCATGAAACCCACTGAAAAGCATCACCAACCATTTCACAAACAGCATTAAGCCAACTAAGGAGATATCTGCAATCCAACCACATATCCATTCATATCCACCCTTACCCACTCATATCCATTCATATCCACCCTTACCCACTCACATCCATCCACACCCATCCTTACCTACTCCCACACTCACCTACCCACATCTACTCACACCCACCCTCACCTAGCAACACCCACTCATACCTACTCACACCTGCCCTCACCTACCAACACCTACTCACACCCACTCATACCCACCCTCACCCTCCTACACATATAGTCTGTATTTTTTCTGTATTACAAGTCTCAATTTAGTTTTATGCCTGAGCAAGTTTCAACATAGGTTGTTAGATACATCATTAGAAATGATATCTTTACATATACCACCAAGAGTACAAAAAAGAACTAGCTCAGATTAGGGTATATACATGAGAAAATTAGTGCTCATGAAAGAAATCCTCGGTATTGGATTTACTGAAGCTCACGACTACCCACGCCTAACATCACCCATCCATTTATTTCCGCAACCCTCACACCCTCACCCACATCCATCCATGCTCAACCACAACCACCCACATCCACCCATTTTGCACTCCTGCTTGGGATTATGAAAGATAGAGGGGGCTGCAGTACCTGCTGAAGGTGGATTGCCAAGGCAACGTCAATGAAGCCCATAGCGAGCTGTCCGACAGCCACCAGATACCCAACTATGAGGATCAACGGGATCTTCAACAGCGCCAGCTTAGACCCGCCATGAAGTTTAGGTTCCACTGTCAGAGAATGAAGAAGATGCATTTACATAGTAAAGCTCCCTGTGTCACAGATAGAAGGGGTTACATTAACCCTTTCAGGACGGGTGACTTCTGCCAAACTATCCCCGGAAGGACGAGTGCTTGTGTCGGTGTATACCTCGAGGGGATGGGCACGGATAATACAAGTCTTTAATCATATCATAAAATAAGTCATCCTTAGCATTTTATTTGTTTTAAATGAGAATTCCAATATGATATTAATATAGTTTAGCCGCGAAGCTAAGATAAATTTCTCTAGAAAAAGATGAAGACAGTTTGTTAATGTAGTTCAGCAATAAAGCTTTGGTTCAATTGTTACAAAGGGTTCAAAGTTTGACTTAGCATATGTTTCACTGCTGTAAGATGGGCAAAATGTCCTTATCGACCCAAAATTAACCCTCACTAAATACCGTAATAATGGATGACATAGGAAACCTACCTTTTTGTGGCGGAAGCATGAACAAGCTTACAATACCTCCCAACATGAAAAGGCCACCAGAGACAAAGAATGGAAGGTAGAATCCGCCAATCTTTAAGAGTGAACAATGCAACAAGCTTTAATAACGAGTCATTCCTGGGAATATAGAATTCCATCTATGATTAGATAAATCTGTAAATTGTTCAGTAAATATTGAAATTGGCAGTGCTAAAATTGTGTGGATTTTAATAAGTACTTTTTTTGGGGAGGGGGGGGGGGGGGGGCTAGGGAGCGGGCGGGGAAGGGGGTAGTGTATGTGAAATGCAAATGATGATCCAGTGGTGATGTATGAGGTGAAGTGGCGGTGGTAAGGAGGTATACATATGAATAAAGTGGTAGAAGATTGGTGGATTTCGTGAGGTGCGCGTCGCTACTACATGTAGGAGTCAATGAGCCATCTCTCCCACTATTCTTGCGGATTGTGATTGAATAAGCTCCCTGCGGAGCTAAAGTGGCACAGAGATGAATCCACGATACCAACTTTGAAAATAACCTCCTGTGACTGGTAAGAAGGAAGAAGTATGAGTCGTGAACGGTATTTGTCTTTCCAGAAGGCACACTTAAGCTCCCTTTTTAAACGATGGTTTCATACTTACACCAGTCCGTAACGTGATAGCTATCAAAATGAGGCACCCTCTGAGTTTAAAAAAATCCTCACATACTATCATATACCTATGCTGGTAAGTCACACATATACCAACCTCTGCTACGGTATAGGTACTATTGTCATACCGTACATTATGCTGGTATGGAAATCAATACACACATACGCAATCGATACAAACGAGTATACAGTGTATGGAACCATAAAATATCACCATAAAGATACCCAGACAATTAAAGTAAAATAAAGGAAGGATAATATCATCAAAACATATATTAGGAGAATCAAATTATCAAATACATTCTAATTTTAAGGGAGAAAATAAACATACATACTTAGAGTGACTTCTGCCATACCAACACATTCTGGATAGTGACTTGACTTAGTCATATTTTTGGTAAATATTCAAATATAGAATTATTTTAATTTGGAGGTACATGCATATAACAAAAGTAAACCATATAGACCTTGTTGGGACGTCCTCTCTTACATTGTTTCTTTTGACAAAAATATTAAACTCGCTCTATGAGCGAGTTTAATATTTTAATCGAAAGAAACACGGTATAAGAGGACATCCAAACAAGGTGAATATGTTTCACTAAAGAATATTCTTCAAAGATTTGCTGGGAATATGCTTTGAGGGCAGGCGATCGTTGCAGTTTAATGCCATTTTCAGGCTGTGAGGGGTGTTTAACAGAACTTACGGCATAGAGCGAGCCTCCTATAGGTGGTCCTACCATCAGGCCGATACACCCACATGCCTGCATGATGCCCTGCAAACAGATACCATATAGAATTAACATAATGACAAGTATGCATGATGCCCTGCAAATAGATACCATATAGAATTAACATAATGACAAGTATGCATGATACCCTAAACATAGAATCATACAACGGTAGGTATCTATAATATCGTATAAAACAAATACCAAATTGAATCATAGAAAAAACAGGCATACATAATGCTTTGTAAACCATAAACCGTGTAGACGTCCATAATGCCTTACAAACAACATACCATATTGAACAACACAACAATGGGCACACGTATTTTTGTGCACAAATAAAACCGTATAAGATTATATAACAGCAGGTTTATGATCCACTATATATACAAACATATAGGGGACAGAGCCATTGTTAGTCCATGAAGCAGTCACTAGGTGGTCGGGGGACAAAACCTGTATTCTGGCTCTTTGTTCTTACGAAATTCAGCTGCCTTTCAATGTTTTCCCAAGGTTCCTTTGACTCTCTACACTGATCCCAGAGAAAGGAAGATATAATGCTAAAACCCAGGACATGATGTTTTTTTTTTACATGGAACACTTTATTTACATATGTGAGCAAAGCAAGAAAAGTGACATTTCCCAATTATCACTCACTTCTTTTGCACCTCCATTAGTGAAGAACAGATACTTGTTCAACTCCTTTAGCGAAGAACACCTACTCGAGGGGCGTCATGGCGGCGCCCATGGATCATAGGCTATATGCCGTATACAGCTGCACCGCCAGCCTGTTTATCTTTTGCTCAATAATCGTCATTGATATGCATGGTAAGGACATCTTATTACTTCTCATTTTCTTTGGCCCCTTTTACGAAAAGGTCATAACATCCTGATCCTCATAACGTCCAATATTCATAAGTAGGCTATTCAAATATGAGAGTGCCAAAAATGACGCCAAAAGGCGAAAGACAATTAAATGTTTTCCCTTCCACCCGGAAGTTTTAGGATAGGAGCATCACAGTCCAAGTATCTTATAAGCCTGCCTTATTTGACTATGGAATAGTAATTGGATATATTTAACAAGGAAAAGATCCGGTGAAATATATCTATAGGTCTTTTGTTATAAAGAGTATACAAATATTCTATCCATGGTATTACACTATTCTCCCTCTTCCCTATGGGGATGGGGTTTGGGGATCGTTAGAGTATCGGTTTTCCGAAAAAAACCTGAAGCTATCGCTCGTCTACTTTTATTCCTCAACACCCGGAGGGTGCCAGCTGGTCAGGGTCCTGGACCTGCGGGAGTTTCTTGGATGTGGTTCGAGCCCACTCTTGCAGCGGACTGCCATTCGGAGGGTCTCCGAGGCTCTCAGAGACAATGAGCGTGGATCATGAAATAATGTAGTGGTCTTTGGGGACAGTTTTGTTTGTTGGTGATGTTGCCATCTCTCCCCCTAAGTGGGCTATTAATGGTGCTTGGCTGGTTTCTGTTAAACTGTCTTGTTTTCAGGATCCCAGGTACGATAGATCTTGAAAAAATACCTAAGAATTAAATAAAGAGAATTCCAGTAGAATACATCATACATCTGGGTTTTCCTCTCGAGAGTTTGCGTTTCTCAATAATTAGTCAATTGTTTACTGAAATCCATCTTTAGGATCCTTTAAGTTTACCATTTTGTACAAAAACTCTATTTGCCGGACACTCCACCAAATAGCCAGCTGTACTGTACAACGTTTACTCACAGTGTGTCCTTTGTTATGAGGATAACAACGAGCATTTGTTACACCTGTTGGACTTAACAATTACGAGTATCTCACTATGAGGTAGTTTATTTAATCCACATTAAATAGACAAAAGTCGCCAAGAGATGTTAATACGAGGAAAACATCTATCTCTGTTGTTCTCGATGGGAAAATACAATTGTATAGAAAATAATCGATGGTTTTGTGGACGGGCGGTCGTAAGCCACGAGAGGATGATACATAGTAATACACAACACACAAGAGCTACTTCTTCACAAAGCCGTTGTTTTTGTGTATACAATCAATCTTAACAAATAGATTGAAACCAGGAATTGCCATATCATAAGGTCTGTCCGTTGGGGCTATTAATTCTATCCATAATCAAAGGGACTACAGACTATTTTTGAATGTACATTTTCAGTAACCAATAGTTTTGAGGCTTATAATCAATGTACATGTATTTCAAATCTGTAATCAATGTGTAACATTCAGGTCTATACATTCCTATCATGATAACTATCATTGCCTTCCATGGAAAAAGGTAATCATCTAAATTGCCCGAATTTATTAGTAACAAAATGACTGAATTGGAACAGTCACCATCTTGGATTCTTCTCCTGCCACCCGGACGTCCACAGTTCAACTGTCATGCTTTGAATGGCGTGTTTCACCCCATTGAGCGGGATTCATGATGGGGTTAAAGTACAATGTGCTTCACGTACAGGGTGTTTTTTCTAAAGTATGAGAAATCCTGCTGAGATTCTCTGTTCGAACACAATCTCCTCCTCCAAATTGGAGGGTTCCATTACCCTGGGATATGTTTTCCCCTGTAATTGCTGGCAACTTTTACCCCTGAAAAGGAAAAGAATCTAATGGTTTTGAACCCTATGAGGTATATGCATCCCACCGTGTGAATTCCATTTTGTTGATAGTGTGCTGTGTGCCGCATGTGCCTAGGAATTCATGAATCAAGATTTCAATGTTATCATCTTTTGAAATATGGACGTTGAAACTACAGGAGGACTATAGTGTACAGGATTATAGATACATTAATTCCATGACATGATTACACAGGCAAATAACTCCTTGTGTGATATCGGCAATAAGATTATAACTAAGACATAAATATACAGTAAAACCCCGCTTAAGGGGACACCCTCCGTTCCGAGCTAAGTGTCGGAACGTCGGTTATTAGGTAAGGGGTTTATTGAATTACCAATTCTAAGCAAATACATGAAAACAAATACAAAATCAATTTTTAAAAGAAATAAGATAAATGAATAGATAAATATTCACAGCATCCAGCACAGTTCAATGAACAGTTTCACAGTACCAGGTAGGCATCCAGGTGAAGTCATGCTTTCACACCTCGCTTCCAAAAATGTCCGTTCCAAGCAAATTTCCCTTAAACGGGGTGCCCCCTTAAGCGGGGTGTCCCGGAACCGGGCTTTTACTGTACAAATGGGGACGTTACAGGATGAGGGATATGAATATTCTAGTCTGTAACGAAAAAATCCTATCATCTTTATGTCACCACAAAGAAGGAGCAAAAACACGTGAAGAGTGTGTCGTGTGAAGAATAAGGGAAAATAAAACCAGTCTAACAGAGGTGGGTTTTTTTCCTCGAAAGTGGATAAATGTCAACACATGTGTAAATCAGGTTAGAGGGTGATTTATAATAATGCTACACATTTTTGTCGGTGGTCATTTCTCACTTCCCTTGCCTCCACAGGGATTTCCCACTCACATACACGACTCTTCATGTCCAAGCAGGATCGGCTCTCTTGCTTTTTAGTATACCGTTCACATCTCATATCTGACTTTGTGTTTTTATTTATAGCTGTGGGCGAATGTCTCACAAATACCCTCTGTTGTATATCGTCTTTATCGAGTATGTGGGAGTACGGTAGCTCTCACGTTCGTCATACTGAGACGACCGTGACTTCCGATTACCAGACTTTAGCAAAACAGCCAATCAATGTATTGTGCCAGCCCATGGCGTGGTTGACGTCGCGCTAAATATCTATCGCTCGTGTATTACTACGCGTAAACTACTGAGAGGATACAGCCACACATTCATATAAATAGTTATTACGATTACACCTCATATGTAATATTGTATTAACTGTGTAAGCAGATCTATAAAAGGAGCACTGTATGTCCTGTCTAAATATACCGATATGTAATGCCATATACTTAATTGATATACAATAATATGATTACGGCATATGATAATGTATATACATACACACACCTTTTTCGTAAGGATCTGTATGAGTGATGTGTGGGTCTCAGTGTGTGGCTGGTGTGTAATTGTGTGTGTGTTCAGATATATGTTTATTACCCACCTAATACGGAGTCTCCATAGGAAATGTTTAGAGTGCCTGGAATCGGCTATCCGGAGATTCTGGCACGTCAGAATCTCCTGCAGGAGATTCCGGAAAAATAGTCCCATTCAAAATTAGATCAAATCATCACATACTTCAAAATACGTTCATCTAATATTCATTCAATATAAATTATTTAGAATCAGTTATGATAATCACATTTACCATCAGAACCCACTGTCATAAAAGGTTTTGCATGCTAAAAACACGGGAAAAGAGCAAACTGTGTACTGGTGTAAGTATACACCGAAGTACCACCATGCTTGACAGTGTTGAAGGGTTATGGCAGGATCTGGAAATACATGGCATGCAATAAACATTTTATTGCAATATACTTTGTATCAATCGCGAAGGTGGGTAATAAATACAATAAAGACTGGTTTTGTATACGAGTGACAGTAATCTCCTCGCAGTTGACAACAAAATATCCTCGCTGATCGCTCGAATATTACTACACGTCAACTACTCGGAGATTACGGCCACTCGTACACAAAACCAGTCATTATTGTGTATTGTAGGCGGTGTCTGTTGTCAGCGTGGATGTGAGAGCGTGCGTGTGCACGTGCCTGCGTGGGTGTGTCTGTGTGGTAGGCCCTGTCGTGGTAAGGTATTAGAATCAGGCGTAAACAAAGTCCATAAAGGTATCCGTTACACTTCCTAACTCTAAGAATTATTTATGCTCTTGATTAATGAGTAGATAATGTGGTCCGCATCACGCCTCGTGGCTCTGCTTCCCGGTTATACAGCGTGTAATGGCACGACGTGTACAACGTGTACAACGTGCTCCCGGTGCACCTCTTCAGCAGGGACGTGTTCCTCAAAATTGTCCTACAGAATCCTGATATAACAGTCTCAGTATATAATGAACCGCAACAGCTTGATTGAGTTCAGCAGTTATGATAAGAGCTGATTTGTTCTAAAAATAACTATTGCTGTGACTGAAAACAAGGTGGGTGCTTTGTCATATCACGAGGCCTATAAAACACTGAGTGTGAAGGGAAAAATATCGTCACGGTCGTCACTCTCAGTCCTTTCCGCCCTGACAATCATTTAGAACTTTATAGCAGAGACTTGCAGGAGGTTCTATAGATCCCTGCACCGGTTCCCATAATACCTGTGTGCGTTCAGTTTCCTGTTTTCATTTCTCAACTTTCTAGCAGGTTGGAATATCTGTGATCGCTATTAAAGTCGTAACTATTAAAGCACAACAGAATAGGGGTATGGACGCGGCGATATTCGCACACAGATGCCACAGAGCAGATGCCACTAGGATGTTTGGCCTCCTATTTCGTTTGGTTGGATCGCCACAGAAAGGCCTCTACAATTATTTCAATACTGATATGCTGAAGTAACGGTGTGTATACTTTTACATTTAATAATTCCAAGCATTCATTCCTCTCCACCGTCGTTTACACTTGACGACTGAAAACGAGACGATAGTAGATCGTGTTCCGAAAGATAGCGCGGAGGTATCCTCCAAGAACCGTCAACCCAAGAAGTGGTAGAAGCGTTTACACCTGACGCCTCATTGAATACTAAAGATATGTACGGTGTGTTTAAAAGTCAACAATAAAGAAATGATCTGAAAAAATGAATGATAAGTTCTCTTTTTTTTCATTTAGAACTCATTTTAGTTTGAATTCGATTACAAATCGCTTTTCCATACAAACGGGATAATATTGAGCAACAAAAGTCTCATGTCAATATAACAGTTCCATACTTGTACATATGGGATAGATCGAAGGTACATAAATCCCATGTTCTTCAGTAGATAGAGGAAAAACAAAAGAGTTTGTTTAGAATATGGTAAGATATTTGTGGACACCCAATTCATCATTTCAAAACACAGTAGAACCCCGCCCAACGGACACCCCGCGTAAGTGGGCACCCCGCGTTAGCGGACACCTTTGCTCGGAACGGATCCCCCTATTAGATGTCTACTTGAACCCCGCGTAAGCGGCCACTTTGGCCCGTAACGGAGGGTGCACGTTGGGTTCTACTGTAAATCATTTATTGTTATATAGAGGTCCCTTAGGTACTGTGACAACTGAAATTGTAGTCAATGCCTTAAGCCATGTTTTATCCAAGAGAAATGTGGCTGAAGGACATCCTCAGTCCAGGAACTACTGCGACCAAGCAACCTGCTCGCCTGGAAAGGGTTATAGGATAGGGCCAAGGCAAGGTGGACATGAACCGAACGAGGAGCGGGTGAGTTAGATAACAAACAAAGTAAAACGGGATTCACACGGTGGGATTCATGTACCTCACAGGCCGTTTGTCTGAGACAAATCCTGTTGAGATTCGGTACTAGAACACAATCTCCTCGTGTGAATGACAGGCTTTCATTTTGCTGAGACAACATTTTTCTCTTGCAATTGTCGGCGACAATCGCCCCTAACAAGGAACAGAATCTCATGAGATTTTGACTTTAAACAGGTTTAAAATTTAGAGGGACATTTTGGTGAGACAAATGTATTTCACACGTTCTCCCCCAATCTGTGGGTCTCAGCGGTCTCAAATAACACCTATTCACACGGGGAAGTACCCTGAGTTGGCGACTGTGTACCCTGTGTACCCTGTGTACCCTGTATAGGGGTGTAGGGGTGAGACTATGTACCTGTTAAATCTTCTCATGTGAATTGAATCCGCCATGTTCCCCTGAGACTGTAGAACACCCCAATCTGTGAAACTTTGTTCCCAGTTGGAAATAGTAGCCGACTGGCGCAAAGGTGTGAAGTACACCAGTCTCAGGTCCATTTGTCCCACCGTGTGAATCCCATTTTAGGCGAGATTAAAGTAGACATTAACATTATTCTAAAATAGACATTAGACAGGCTTATATGAATTTAATGTAGAGAGTAAACATGGTGGGGTGACGGCAAAATGTCAACAAACAGGACGAAGCTGAGGTATTGTACAACTTTCAGCGTGCGAGAGACAGCAACAAGTCTACCCTACATCGACTGTTAAGGGCACACGTAACATATTCTGCGTCTACCCAATGCTCAGACGGTGAACCACTATCTCTATGGGCCATTCTATTAGTGTGTTGTGACTATTGTTTAATGCTAATGATTCTCACGTCCTTCTGATTGTAGACTCGGGGGACCAGGGTGGATCTAAAATGTGGGAGGGGTATAAAGGGGGGCCAATCCCCTCCCCTCTCTACACACATCTTTTTCACGTCCCCTTGAAACAAAACTATGCCCTCCCTGATTCGCTGACTCTCCCATAGCCCGCCTTGAGTCAGAAATTTCCTATTATCTCTTCACTAATAATGAACGAGAATAATAATATATAAAAAACACACAAGACGAACCGGTTGTGTAAGTAGCAAATCCGTTATTCAATATAAAACACAGAACGTTGTTGATGTTATCTTCTTGTTTATGTTATATGTTCATTTTACTAGGACGACTGAAAAGTATGAAGGGTTATTATGAAAGATGGCGGATCTAATTTCTGTCTTACAGAGAAGTCAAGGAGCTGTCGGTCTAATTAGATTGCGCTAATAATTAGGAATAAGGACACACAGAGACGTCCCTGGTACCCCTGCAGATAACAGCAGATTCACACTTCTCCTGAGGACTGTACGGACCGCTGGGTACGGCAGGGTCGCCCACTCGCACTGTCTACAGCGAAGTTGATCTTTATGTATATACATTCAGGTCACTCATCTCACACACTCTGTTCTCAGCAAGGCACGGGGCTGGATGTACAGAGACGCGGATGGCAGACTAGAATGGATATTTGAGAGTCTCTGTTTGTCTACTTTGTGTAAAAGCAATCAAGATGAGGCAGCTAAACAACTACACCCACGAAAGGCATATGACTCGTGATGGGGTTAAGCGAACGGACGCGAACAGTCATCACCGTGATTACAATCAAGATATTAACATCACCGGTTATGACACCATCGACGAAAATCCGTACGTGAATACCGGATTCGAGCCAGATGAAAATTATGAAGATGTCGAGATCGACAGTACTGGACACGACACTGTGATCAGTAAACACGATATCATTAAACCTGTGGTTCTGCCGGTGGTTCGTGGATCGGAGGATATCTCTCTGCCTGTCAGCAAAGCCGTCGCATTGAAAACAAGGCTTGTGGACAGGCTCAATTCTATGCCCTGTAAGAACGTGCCTTGGTGGATTTGGGTGTTTGTCATTTTCGTTCTCTGTGTCCTGCTGATTGCTGTCGCAGCAACGAAGTTTGGTGAGCAAAGACTTGTCTACTTACTCTTGCTGAGAGAGAGAGAGAGAGAGAGAGAGAGAGAGAGAGAGAGAGAGAGAGAGAGAGAGAGAGGGAGAACAGAGAGAGAGAGAGAGAGAGAGAGAGGGATAACAGAGAGAGAGAGAGAGAGAGAGAGAGAGAGACAGAAAGAGAGAGAGAGAAAGAGAGAGAGAGAGAGAGAGAGAGAGAGAGCATAGAGTATGGGGATCATTTAGAGTAAACGGCGAAGAGACATTAACATAATGAGAATAAACCTGAACAAAATAGAAGGCGGAAATTAGAAGAGAGGGAAATTCTCTTTCGCACACTCTTATAAGCTAGTTATATTTCTAAATTCTCAATCTGCTTTAATATGGTTGTTCCGCAGGAAATGGTTTTCCTATCTGATGTATTGGGGCCATGAACCTACAGCTAGGATGAAAAAGCAGTGCATTAATTTACAGTTTTCCTGCAAGTTATGGCAGTTTTATCTCTTTTTATCAGATTAATCATAGCAAAATAGCTCGTTACCATGGAAACGGTAAATCCAATTCTTCTGAAACCCTTTCATTCAAAATTGCTGGACCCCAAAACATATGAATTGACCAAATTTTCATAGATCTGGAGTAGTAAATAATGGAAAAATGTGAGTTTTAGAAATTAAGTCCTTCAGGGCAGGCATCGAGGACGCATCTTGAATATTTGAAATTGCTCAAGGGTGAGAGCTCCACACCACCCTAGATCTCATTATATACATCCCAGAGGTGAATAATCAACAGAAAAAAAAACTATATCGGAGAAGTCGGGGTCAACCCCCATGGCAGCCAGACTAAATGTTTGTCCTGTAACTCTATGTATTGTAAGGTGTGCCATTCGCGTGGAAGATCGCTAGGGTGCTGGTGAACTTATACTTTGTCGTAAAATAAATTTGATCAAAAAGTAGATCGTTTACCTAAAAGACAAATGAAGTTACAGCAATTAAAAATTGATTTAGTGACAAGCTAAGCAATGCATTAACTCCTTCTGTGAAACATGCTGAGCAATATATAAATAGGCATTAAGTTAAATATGCTAAGCAATATCTTTAGCCATTAAGTTAAATATAGTTAGCAATGTCTTTAGGCCCTCTGTGAAATATAACCCCTAAGAAGATCCTGGGAAGGAGATACATTAGGGTAGCAAGTATCATAAAAAAACATCACTAATAAAAGGCCACCTGAATGATTGAAAAAAAAAGTGATTTCCGCACGGTGATCGGCGAACGCTGGGGAAGATTGTCGACATGAATGACACAGTGTTGTCTGATTTATGTTTAACCTATTTTCTTACTTGTGCTCTCCAGGTTCCGCGACAGGTGGCGGTTCTGACTCTGAGACACAATCCCAGCGGACAACACAACGAACAATGGCAACGATGACGACTACGATGAGGCCGACAACAAAGTCTACAACGCTGCGAATGATGATGTCTGGAATTACCGGCGATTGAATCATGTGATGAGACTGTTCATATGCCATACCTGTTCTGTCTCGCCTCCTATGGTTTGAATTCTAATTCTAAAGGTCATTGACCACCGATAATGTATCTATATCGACATCAGAGGAGTGAGAGGAAACAAGACGTGCAGAGATGTTTTTCTGCTCACTGATTATTTTGGCAAAAATGTAACGAGGCCGAGTTCCTGACAGACCAACAGAATCAAAACTATTTGATTTTGAAAGTGGTACTCAATGTTTCATTAGGAAAATTGAATGCTGATTGTCTTATAAAATGCAGTAGGAACAAGACAAACACTGCACTTTCACTAATTATTTGATTCCAATGTGCAGCCAGTTGCACCACTGACATATTTCCAGGGGAACCTAAAATATCGCTATTTACATTAGCCAATGGAAAATGGCCTTAAGACAGAATGTACCATTGATTATGACAGAGAACAGGAGATCTATATGATCCTTGAGGACCGGCATTCCCCTATGAATGTTATCAGTATTTAGCAGAATTAACGGATTTAAAAGAGACGAGGGACGAGGTATACGCTCAACTCCAATTTGAGCTTCAAAGACCAATGTTGGAATGTAGGAAACACAGCTTCTTCAATAGCGCCCCTCCACATTTGGTCTCCCAGCAAAGAACCGCCCACTCTCTGGTCCTCGCCAAAAGTGCATTCTGAGATATTCAGATTCATCTACTCAGTGGACAGATATGCACTGGTCCCGATAACATTTACCACTAGACGTCGGCAGCTGTTCAAGTATGAATATAGCTGTGGCGTGAAATTTGTTTTGGATGAATGATATAGAAGAGGATTAGCGTTGTACCTTATTTTCTATGGACTAAAACCAGATGGTGCAACTGAAAAATTGCAAGTGATAGCACGGATCTATATAGATCTATACAGAGTTCATCCAAGTCCGTGGTGATATCAACTTGATACGGACAACTCAGGTGAAATATTAAGTAATAATAACTTGGACTCAACACCTCGTCGCTGATCCTTGAAATATTTTGTAATAACCAGGAACGATGGCCAATGACCGTATACATACATTTAGGTACAAAGTCATATGTTGAACAACATTACAGTAGAATATGTTCATATTGGGAAGTAATTACGGGTGAAACAGTTTGCATTGTAAGCTATTCTAGCAGGGTATTTGGTTTTCCTCTTATCGTATATATACACCTCAAAATATCAACAAGTAGAAGTATATGGTTGCATACATCGCGGTCCTCAGAGGAACCTGTAAATAATCTGGACTCTAATTAGCCGAGAATATTGATTCGAAACAGATTTACTTAATCAGAGCACTTCATCTGTACATTGCATTTTCTGAGGAGACGTTTCAAACTGTTTTGGACGCAAGTTGTAATACGATTTGTGGATCAGTGGGCATACCGGTATAACAAATAACAATAGGAATATGAAAAACTATGGACTGGTGACTGTGCCGCATGGTTGGTGATACGAGATGGGCATGAGCAGCATGTAGAGAAGCATTTCTAGAACTTCCTGTTAGTGCAAGGCGGATGGCCGGGGACGTAGGGTGGGCTATGTGCCGTGTACTTTCTCAATACTTTCTCATAATCGTATTATGTTTTGTTAACCCTTAAACTACAGCATGATGCCTCCAGGAATTCCCCTAGCTAAGGCAGCATGATGCCTCCAAGCATTCCCCTGGCTACGACAGCATGATGCCTTCAGACATTTTGGAGGCATCAGTGATACTTATATGCAAAATTCAACAAATAAAAAAAGAGTGTTTGAATTAAGTGAAAACTTGAAATGGTATAAGGGGCATATTGGACTTGATTTGGTATAACAAAATATCATCAATTACTATGGTAAATTACTCAAAGCATGTGACACATCACATGACATTGCTATTTCCCAAATGAGGTGCCTGCTGTAGAAGGGCTGTTTCTGCAGGTAATGTCCACTGTGTAATGCTGTACAGGAGAACTGGGTGCTGCAGGGGAAGGGCTAATCAAGTCATCCCATTGTATATTACCTTTTAGGGGTTTCAGTGTGTGGACAGCTGACAACCGAGACGGATCTCTTGGATAGGAACTAACGGTAACTCTATTCAAGATATAGTTATGCAGCATCTATAGCCAAAATGAACGAAAACACACTTTTCCTAAAAGATATGCTTGGAGTGTGACCCCAAGATAGAGACAGAGTTACCTGAACCTAGGCTTTAAGATTAAATGCCGACTTATTGTTCAGTGGTAGACTCACACTGGTCACCAGCGCAAAGGACGCTTGCTGTACACATTACAGAGATAGGTCGGCGGCCGATGTTGGAAGCAGTCAGTTCAGAACCTACCGCCAATCGACAGAGCCTACCAGAGCAAACGCTTGCTACGCACATTGGCTCTGGTGGAGTACGATCTGCGGTCACCTTGACTCATTTCCCAGCTGATGCTCTTTCTACGATAATTAGAACCCTGCTAGAATAGTGAATTATATAGCTCTTGGGTTCCATGGGTCGGCGCCTGTTACATCGTCGTACGGTGGCCGCCATTCAGTGTGCGGCCTCCTCCACTGCATTTATTATTTCAACCACCTGACAAACGGTCTTTTCTAGTAATGCAGGTATTCCGATGGAACATCCCTTTTGGAAAAAAGAGGGACGGGTGTGGGGATGGACGACGACCGACTGCGGGTGCCAGACACCAAAGGGCAGAGCTCGTCTCTGATCGACCAAGAGTAGCACTGAACGGAAACATGATACCATAATTAATAACCTTATAATCATTATATTCACTTATTAATCCGGACTGGACTAGGAGACAAACATGTCTATTTATGTGTTTATCAACCTGCAGAAATGAGTCTTATGAACTATGAATTGTATAATATTGCTCCAAGCAGGTCAAGATTTTTAATAAACATCTCTTTTGAAATTATCCAGTTTGTTATTGTATGCGGTACGTTTAATGCAAATCACAGAATATGTTTGATTCGATACATTTTTATACTTCTGCTACTTGACCATGATAAGCCTGGTACATATCTGAAGTAGTGCCTTGCGGTACCTTTACACGTTATCAGTCTGATAACATTCAGGTTACAATCACAGTCTAAACAAGACAGTAGTTAATCACTTAAAAAAACACGATTTGATTTGATAATAACATACGCTGAGCTATTGCATCATTTGGTCGCCATCTTCATGCAATCAGAATTTCTATTACCTCTATTCCAACGTCACAACTTCCCCACTATATTACGCGCCGGATTACACATTGTGAAACTCGTGTTATTCTTCAAAACATCACAGAATAGTACATATGAGTAGTATTACACATTTAAGTACTCAAAACAATAGGTTACTATCTTTGTTTTTGAAGGAAGTACAGAAAATTATGTTTTCATTATATTCATTACATTTTATCTGAGGGTAAACTTGACAAAATTTATATTTCACTAACTTATTTGGACATTTATCTTTTGACAGGTTGCTATTACTTTATTTTGTATTATCGTTCATTATAAAAATGTATTAGTAAGTTATCTGGGGAACCTCGTGATGAAAATAGGTTGTGCCGGTTTTCCTTGCCACTGCAAATCAAAGTCGCTCACTCATAGCTCTAGCGGGGCGTTACCTGTCCCATTATTCATTGGGGCAGGGAACTAGTCAAGAATTATTATAGCTCATTCTCCCAGCAGATCTTTCGTCGAGCTTGGAGAGTGCAGTACTCTCGAAGCCCCTTATTCATTATTATTATTAAAATTTGTTCCAGTGTGACTGGTCCAGAAATCGCAGCAAGGCGGGGCAGGGTAGGCGGGGGGGGGGGGGGGGGGGGGCGCACAGGGACTGAAGCCAGCCTAACGACAGAGCAGCACACAGGCACTGACACCCTGCAAGCTGACACTGAAAAGAGCACCAGCCAGGAAAACGCGCCAATTTTAAGCACAGCACAACCGATCATAAGAAGAGGATTTGTTGCCCATGGCCTTTGGTCAGGGGTGGTTATTGCCCCCCCCCCCCCCCCCCTGGTGAAGCACCTATACACTAGCGCACCCCTACTCCGGCCTCCATCTTGTTTCATTCAGGGATTTGGGGTAATGAGTCACGTGACTCGACCAACCAACGGGTATAGAGCTGACCCATGTCTGAGACCTCCCACAAGTCAACAGCCAGTCACTTTTCGGCAGAAGCTGGAGCCATCCATGTCTTTTCACAGTTTTCAAATTGTTGTCTGTAAAGGTCTACCACCGGGCCCAGGGCCCAGCTAACACGGTCCCCACGGTTTACTTTCATGTCAATCGGGCCGCTGTATGAGGGTAGAAATCGACATGACCTTTACCGACTCATCCCGACTATCGGCTCGATAAAAATAGGTGAATGTGTGAATGTGTTATGGGCTTAAGGAAGGCAGAATGATTGCATAGACATACAGATACTTATCTTTATTTACATGTGGCAGAATGTTGTCATAGGCATATGATATAGTCATCTTCCCATTGGGAAGGCATAATGATGAGATAGACATGCAGGTACATGTTCCATACTGATGGGGAGGAAAAATGATGGCTTGCACATGTGATATTTTGTCATAGGGAATACAAAAATGGTACATAAACATGCAGGTATTTATTTGCAGTGCTACAGGGAAAGCAGTATAGTCATGCGAGTACAAGTTTACAAAGGCATGAACAAGTCAAAGGATAGCAAAGACATGTAAACACTCACTTTGTCACAAAAACGTCAAATGATGCCACAGATATGGCAGGGTACTTACCATGACGTAGGAGAGGCGGGTGGAAAAGGAGTGCGCAGCGATGGCCTGTGATGAAGTAGTTGTGGACGCTGCCCCTAGGGCCTCCACTGAGCGCACGGCAAGACACATGACGACGTAGATGGTACCTGGTGGACACCACTGCAACATCCTGCATTAGGATGGGAACACGTAAAAAGACAAGGACTAAATCACCTGACATTGACGTATTACACACACAGTTTATCTGCATCTAGATAAAAATACACAATAATCGATTATTTTATGGAAAGGCGGCCGTAAACCACAAGCGGTTGACACATAGTAATATACAAGCATTCGCGGGGGTATTTACGAAGTCAACCTTGAGTGGTTCACAGAGCCGCCCGTCCACAATTGTTGTCGTCTATTGTATCTGTTATCCTTAACCCTTTAACTGCAGCATGATGCCTCCAGGCATTCCCCTGGCTACAGCAGCATGATGCCTCCAGGCATTCCCCTGGCTATGAAATTCAATAAATAAAGAAATAATTATTTGAATGGACAGAAATTTTGACATAGTATAAACGCCATATTCACCTTTGATTTGGTATAACAAAATATCTGTAGCTACCAAGGTAAATTACTCAAACCACATGACACATCATGTGACATTGCTATTTTCAAGAAAAGGTGCCTGCTGTAGCAGGGTCGCTCATGCAGGCAATGCCTGCCGTGTAAGTATGGGAACTTTGTGCTGCACGGAAAGGGTTAATCTTGAATGAAATAAATCCAGTAAATGGCAGTATATCAGAAGGGGACTACATTGTGTATTTCCTTGTTCTCCAGTAGAGGGCGATTTTTTCCCGTAATCAATCACTTTAAAGCCTGTAATCAATGGATCTCAGACCCGTAATCCATGGTTTCTTACAACTTAGATACAATGGGTAGTGAATTACTATAGCCCCATAGATCTATTGGGGACGTTATAATCGATAGATGATAAAGTATATAATATCATTTACTGTAGTTAATCCTGGTATCGTTGCCAAAAAAAACTGTAATACCTTTCTCCTTCATTTTTCGACAGAACCTATCAACAATCCTTGCAAAACCCTTTGATTTTGCCCCGATCGGTTAACGGAGTAGTGTAGCATATGAAGAAACAACGCAAACTATAATAGTGTTGCCATATGTAGCTTCAACAAATAGCCTCAGAGAGACTTAAATTGATTTGGCCTTCGCCTTGATGTTGGTAAGGTTTATCGGTTAAAATAAAAAGTTCCAGTTCTTACCCAAATAGAATGACGCATGTGCTGGTTGCAAAAATTCCTGTGACGAACACAAATCTGGGCCCAAACGTGGTTAACTGTGGAATAACGGAATTTCCCAATTAACAAGATGATGATTAAGTATGGATCTATTATTGAACATTTGTAGGTATACTTAGAAGGTGATATCATAGATGTAGTGAACATAGAGAGTTGTAACTGTAAGTATGTGGTAAGTTTGTTTTTTTTATTCAATCACATATAAGCAAATAGACATATTATATTCGCTAAGCAGCGTTCTTCCATAAATGGGTATCGGGTGGGTGGATAGATGGCCTATCGAAGGACCAAAGCAGGGCAGTTCCAACCAAATGTTGTGAAAGATGAAAGGACTTACGTAAGATCCAAACAGTGGAGAGCTGAGAAACACAATAGCCTGGAAAACTCCGAGGATGATTCCAACTTCTGTATTAGTCGCCCCTTTGTTGCTAGCCTGGACAGTAAGTAATTCCATCTTTATTAGACAATATCTAAATACGTAATAGCGCGTACAGTATATGAAAGTCATATCCCTACACAATAAGTAGATAGATATGGTCTTTACACTAAATTACATGCGCGGAAGAAAGAATAATAAATTTTGAGTATAGAACAATTAAGATTAAATTATTTGGTGTTTCTATAAAGCCTATATACTATAGTCTCACATATTTATTTTGATTTTTAGAGAGAATAGTACAACTTCTTAAGGTCCGTTTTATATTAAGGTCCATATCTACAGGGCCGACTTTCCAGTTGTTCCATATTCTTTATCAAAGATACTTCACATCGTCTTTATCAAGGTTTTGAAAAAAATATACTTGTATCAAAGGTTCATTTCTATTCACCTCTGTCGGGAAAAATGGTGCGAGTAGGGAATAGAATGTGGCAGAGCAGATATTGGCAAAGCTGATTGCAAATAAAGTGAATTTCTGCGAGCGGGAGAACTTTTCTGGTGGATCTGTTGAAGGGTCAGATTTGTCTTCCTTATCTAGATTATCCTCAGCAGGGACAGTCTCTGGATGCTGGTCTGTGATTGGCCAGGTGTCCGCTGGGTGACAGGTGGTGGGCGTGGCTTGTGGCGTGGCTCGGTGGTGGCCTTTGATGATTTGTGTTCGGGAGGACTGCAGGCTATTTGCACGATCTTTTTCTAGTATTTCCTCCGGAACAAAGTTGGGTCCAAGCGGAGTAGGTATACGTCGAATAGGAGTCGGGAAATCCTGCAAGCAACATTCCAGATTTACCATTTCATCTCTAAAGAACACAAACCTCATGAGAACAATAAGAAAGTATATCATGAAAGCATAAATCCTTCAGAAATACAAGGTGCCGAGAGATTTGTAAAAAAAAAAAAAGAAGGAACCGATAAAAGAATACGCCATTTGTGCAATGTACATTAAAATAAAGGGAATAAACATAAACCCCTCTGATGGGGGAAATTCGGATACTGTCTTTTTTATTTAAGACTTTTATTGGAGCTTGCTTGCACAACCCATATATGGTGTCTAGGTTAGAGTGTTCAGATGATGGACTACCAGCTTGCTACAGAAAATATTCCTTTACTATTTGTGTGCCATTAACTGGGATATTGTGAAAGGAGCAGAAGGGCAATGTCTCAGGGTCTTAGAGGGGTGCCCAGCACACTATGACAAATCCCTCGAGACTGAAATACCTCATTGACCTACTGCTACTTGATATGTTTGGACCCTAGACTGAGCAGGCAGTTGCAGAAAGGGCAAGTTGCCTGGGAACAAGTGGGTTACAGAAAATGATCCATAGACTGAATATGTCCAAAACCTTTTGTTATTGATTCATAATTCCACACTCATTCATCAATGAGGAATATACCATTTGGTCCTAGTTTATCTTGGAGCTACACTTATTGAGCTTGGGAAATGTGCTCATATACGATGCATAAAGGTTAGAATTGTCACATAGAATTTCAGCTTACTTAAAAAAAACCAACAATTTAACTGTCCCCTATCCATGTGTCAACTATAAAGGCTTAGTAAAACGGTCAGGTGTTCAGTATCCCAGCCTGACCATATCCCCTGCCCCACTACTGACTTGGTTCCTAAAAATAGAACTTTTTTTATTGCGTATTTCACCATATCGATCCTGCCATTAGGTAATTAACACTTAGTTATGGATACTGTAATCTGCTACTAGAAAAGGAAACCATTACATGATAAGAATTACTAAATGTGGTATTTGCATTTTCAAATCTGAAGGGACAGACCTGATTTTATAGCATTATTTATATCAGTACTTCCACATCTGATGGGACAGACCATTCTCTATGGTATTCTTAGAAGGAAACCCACGAGATGAAAATAGCTTGGTCCATACTCCATCGAGTTTGACTGCAGAGTAATTCACGAAGCGAAGCTGAGTGAATTACTCTGTGGTCAAACGAGTGGAGTGCAGACCAAGGTATTTTCATCGAGTGGGTTTCTGATTTTATCTCACCCCGTATAACATTATTTATTGATGAAATGAATCACCAAATTAGCCATTGAGTATTGGGTACACGAACCTCACAGCCGTGGAGTACGAGTTCCTAATGTTAAGCCTATGGAGAAAAATACCGGGGTGAGATAAAAATTGATATATGATTTTTTTTTATTTTTTATATTTTTTTATTTAGTGACAATCTCTTTCACCCGTTAAGGGTGCTTTACAAAGCGATAGTCGCACGACTATATTACAACAATATTATTGGATTACTCAGCAGTTTTCACAGTATTTACTCACCCGATATAGTCAACCAGCTACTTTCTGATTACTATTATAAAACACAGTCGTTTGTTCTCAATCTATAGTGAGGTATTAAAGTATATCATACATTTACATTCACAGTAATGGGCAAGTACTATACCCTAACAGGTCAATTAACATGATGATTGTCTAAGTTGGTCGCTCGACCTGTAACTTGCAACTCTCTCAAGTATCCAACAGGAGTTATAATAATAGCTCAAACAGTCATCTTCTTTAATGACTTTAATAATTTTATAATTCTCACCATTTTTACGAGTAGTAATTTTTCAGTCGACATCTTTCCAATCATGTTAACATAAGTACATAAAGACAACACACCAAAATACCACAAACAGTAACACAACCACTAAACTCATTTATGATTTTACAGTTTATAAATATCTTCATATACACACACCATATCCATAGCCTAATAATTTAACAGTGTTTTAAATCGTTTCAATTTTCTCCTAGACCAGTTTTAGATTACCTTTCACAATATATTCCTTTATTTCTGTCTTAAACATTTCTCTGTTAGTGATTTCTCTAATACCATGGGGTAGCTTACTCCACAAAATACCGCCCCTATATAATGGACTTTTTTTAGGACAGTTATCCATAAATCATTCAAACCATATCTATTCTAGAGATAGGGAAAGAGATCCATACATAATTAGCTTCTCCAAATTGTGTTAGTTGGACATACAGACTAATAGATAGACAAGGAATGACAGACCCAGAATTTTGATTGACAGACAGAGACAAAGAGACGTAAGTAATGAGTTTCCATATGTTCACACTTGTAAATTTCTATATATCTTGATTAATATCTCTGTTGATCATACTTGAGAACAACTATCGAATCGATTCTCTTGGTTTATTGAAACATTCTTGATACTTTCAAATACAAATGGCTTACTGATTAATAATTTCTAATGATATTCCCATACTTTTATTTGATTAAATACTTCAGGCGTACCACGCTCTTCCATTATAAATGGGAATAACATTAGATCCTTGTTGATGGTATGACCCTATATACCTATAGATATAGCTGACAATACAAAGTTAATTCATGCATGATAACGTATGTTAGATTATAGATTTATAGATCAACTCGTGTAAAATACTGGTAGAAACTGCTTCAAAAAATGAAATCTAGACCAAGCGTGGAGCTTATTAACAATGATCAATGGTATTTACTGTTAACTAGTATCCAGGGAGGTCACAGTATAAACAACAACCTTCACATCATTCATTACCCAGAGTCAATATGACTCATTAGCCTAACCTTACTAAGAAGGTTTATCTCTCCTAGTATGAATTTACCATGGCCAATCGTCATCATTGAGCATAGCGCCAGAAATAATTCAGTTGCCTGACATCCTCTTTGCTTCACCTGCATAGTTTACATTCTTAGCTGGGCGATAATAGATTAATAGATGAAAACAGGTCGACAGTAACCTATCACCTTACCCCGCTGTCACTCGGACTGGCCATGGTGATACTTCCTGTGGCTGGTCTTGGCGGGGTCGCGAGGTAGTCAAGAGGGCTTCACATGCAGCCTCAGAAAATGGCCATATTTCTCGCGTCTCGAGGCACACAGGGAAACCACTCCAGGAGATGTATTTGAGGGTAGTTGTCTGGTAGAGAGGCGGGCTGTTTAGTAAATTGTAGTTAATACATTCTGGTCGATGGTTATCAGTAGTGTGAGGAGATAAAGACCTCCTCATGGCTTACACGGTACAACGTCCGCACTAAGCCCCACACCGGTCACAGCCCCTCCCCTTCACACACACACTCACTCAGTATCAACACGAGACCTCAGAACTGGTCTGAATTTCACGGAAAAGGGGGTGAATTTTGTGACTGTTCATTATCCGTGAAATCAGAAAAGATGTACGTTTTTCCCAAAAGGATTCTATGAAATTGTAATAAATGGTACTTTAGAGGAGACATTGATGACGAACAAGTAATATGAAGTTTGAGAATACATGTATTTGTTTGAAAGCCCCTTTTTTATATTTGATAGTACCCGGTATTTTTGTTTTTAAGAATTACTTGATATGCTCAAAACTTAGAAATTTAGATCGAGATCTTAACTTGTACTTCAAAAAGGGTCATTTTGAATAAAACATTATGAGTATGTGGTATTTTTTGTGAGATTTGTCCGTGTTCTTGCATAAAGTTGGGGGGGGGGGGGGGAGAGGGCTAACACTGCACATCTTTGCAAAAAAATGATCAAACTTCCTGGAACTAAAGAAGAAATCAACAAGTCTTACTCAAAGGATATGATAACATATTGACCATGGAGAATGGACTGTAATAGTCGTTGGGGCATGGGGAATGAGTTACCAGTGTTTTCATTTATGTGCATGCTCCCTCTCCGGAGGAGGCAGCTGAGTTGCCACAGCTGGCCTAGCAAAACTTCAGGCACTCCAAAACCATGCCTTTAAAATAATCTTGGGGGTACTACCCAGAACTAGTACAATCATCATGGAGCGGAGCACTCAGCTCCCTCTCCTGGAGGAAAGGTGAAAGCATCATATTTTGACCTATATGTATTATATGCAAATGAACCCAGCAATGGTAAAGGTGCCTTCAAGTGAGGAGGCTAACCAGACTCCACTTCCTCGCACAGACCGACTTAGGTGCGCCACTTATAAAAAGATACTATTTTGGAGCGCTAGAACTATAGAACTATTAAAAAGCACATAACGATATACCGAGGAGCTCCATGAAATAGGCTGATATAACACGGTGAATCTGTCAAAATCACCAATGACGTATCTATGGTAATTTAAGTCACTATGGCACAATTATGAATTTAGATATAATTCTTTATATATAAGTTCAACTTTATGTAGCTGCTATCAATACATTACATTGTTATTCTAGTCTTACCCAATGCTGCTGACTGTACCAGACTACCAGTCATGTGGACTGATGTATATATCAGGATAAAATAAACGGATTAAAAAAAGTTACACCAATGACATGTACAAGTGGGACACTGTATGCCTCGTCTCTATCTCATCTCTATTATTAGTGGACATCTACATTACTGCTGACATCTGTCAACCCCCTCACACCAGACTGAAGTACTAGAGTATCGGCGAATCTATATAAACCTACCTTATGGTGTATGGTCATTGAGTTTTGTCGTCAAACTCACATTCACAGTGTGCATTGGATAGATTTATAGTCTTTCCAAAAGGTCATGATCAAAACTAGAAAATTGTGTCACTTCCTGTTAAGGCGCATACGCTCTCACAGAGACGCCACAGACCAGTTAATCATAGTCCACGTTTCTGTTAATATATCCATCATTACAAACAACACGAACTAGCTGGATTGGCATCTTGGATTTCCAGCTGGTAGTGGACGAACCATAATACTGCAGCTCGGCGTTAGAGGATCGTCGCCCACACTTAATCAAATATATCCCCCACTGAAAGATCCTGTTTGATATTCATTGCTGGCTTGTTGATCTTGTTGGAAATATAAAATGAAATATACCTGATGTGATAATACATACAATTTAAACTTGTTGATTTTGATAAGTTATACACATAACATTATGTTCATATTATAATGTGAAAAAATTTGTTTAATAAATGGAATATTTGTGTATTTTATTTCTTGTGTACTGCACAGTCCTATTTTTTTAAATATAGAATATACACGGAACGGTACCCTGTAATACGGGAAAACGTATGTCTTTAAAGTAAAATGTAAAAAAACGGATAACTCTACTTAAAATGTAAATAGGGCAATAGAATGCAACGAAATGATAGTACACTGAAAAGAAAGGTCAATATTGGTGAATCAGGACAGTTTGGACAGATCCGATGACTCAGTGAGTGAAGCAGATCTGTTTTTTATACCATGATTTACCAGAGTGTAACACTTTCAAGCTGAATGAATACATCAAACCAATATACTCGTTGATCAAACCGAACAACGGGGACAAGGGAAATCCCACTGTATTTTTCTATATTAGTGCCATACTTCAATTAATGGTATTGTTATTGGGATATTTTTTGGTAAAAGGGTAAATTACTAGGCAATGTCAATGCAAATTTAAAGTGTACAGGTATCTGAGTGCACAAAAATCTAAATGACAAAACTCAACGGATCCTGGACAAACACAGCTGTCCATTGATTGGTGAAAATCGACGTGTGCCTACCACGTGACCTACTCTGCCAGCTGTGACCTGTGATGTAACGCCGACGTCACGCCCCCTATTGGCGTCCACTGCGCCATCTGTAGATTTACTGTTATTGGGGGCACATTCCTTCCGGCCGCGTTCTGAACAGTGGAACTGCTAGCGATACGCGTGAGTAAGCAGGTGTTGATCTCTCAACATGGTGCCGCCATGTTGTAAATCATTCACGCCTGAAAACGGGATATGGAAATGCAAATACAGGACTCTGCCGTGAACACATCGAAGAGCAATGCGCATGATATAGGACAATGTCCAAGAGAATCCATGGACATACTCAAATCTAAAATGGTACACTATACTACAATATGCAGAGGATATAACACCATCTACACCTATATTGGTTGAGGAGGTTGGATTCTATCTTGTATGTGAGTTTATGAAATCCACAGCTATGAGAGATGAGAGTAACCTGTGGACTTTATTTTTATTAGTCAAAGATCTCACAGCGACACAAGGAAACCCTCAGTATGGAGCTGAGTATCGCCATAGTCTGGATTACTCTCTCAGTCCTAGCCACGGCTCTCTCCATCTTTTTCTGGATCACCATTTCTCGAACCACTTCCCGGAAAAACGGCTTCCATGCTTTTGTGGCGTCACTGCTGACGTCACGCGTCATATTCTGCCTGGGTGTGACGTCACTCTTCGCCTTCCATGTCTTCTTAAATGCTGATTGGACAGTTTTGGCATGTCATGCTCTCTACTGGATATGGACAGTGACATGGATGAGCGATATTATAGCGGTTTGCGCTATGATTATATGGGGGATAATAAAATTAAGACACTTGCGCTCAGCGTTCCGGTTGGGCGCCACCATTGCCATTGCTGGCATTTGGCTGCTTGCCACGACCTCTGCCGGTACTCTAGCATACTTCAATAAAAGAATCAAAGACGCAGACCACTTAGCGAAAAACGGATGTGACGTCATGCCAAACCTGAATGAGTCCGCTCTTGCCATTGGTGTATTTTCCTTTCTTGTCCTTAGCCTAGTAACGTCAATGGCGTTCATGGTGGCATTTGTAGTGAACCTAAGGAATTCCCTGCGGGCCGCCCATGATGAGGCAAATAGCACCAGTCACATTTCGGTAAATGCGCAGACTGTGCATGGAGAGCTGAGAGGGCAGGTTATACGGGTTCCCAGTCGGCTCGAGGATATAGAGGAGTACCATGTCAGACGGGGGACACGCTCGCAGGCCGCCATCGTCGACGCAGCCGAGGAGCAGAAACTGGTTGACTGGAGGAACGCCATGTTGGCTGCCCTCGTTCTGATGTTCCTGCTTAATGCACTGCCCCACCTGGTGAGCTTGTCTGAGACTATTCTTGACTTACGACATCCAAGTCTATATCTACGTCATTTTGTGTCATGGCCAAACTTAGATTTGGTGACTATACTTCAATCACAACTTTTATACCTCATATTTCTTATACGTTAAAGTGTAAAAAAGTAGTTGATGGTGTATGCAAAATATGTAACTTTGTAACCACAAGAGGGTTAATGGGAGCCTAAAATCAATCATTGGTGAGTGCGATAAGTGTCATAACATTGAACTATAGCAGGGAATGGAGAAGCCCACCATCAGCAGGGAGTTGGTCCAAACGGTTTAAGTCTGAAGTATAAATAAAACCGGTTTGTAACACGAAGTACCGGTACAGATAGTAACACAATTACAATTTCTCCAACTAATGAAGTCTTTTTCTGGGAAATAAGTAGATTTGTAGTTCATAGCTCGACAGCTAGCCCGCACTCAACTGTTTGGGCCCAAACCACTTTTCCCTAGATGATTGGTATGGCATATTAAACAAAGGCATATATCTCGGCTTTTGTTTCGGGAGGGGCGGGGCGAGGGCAGGCACAACAGCGACGACCTCAAAGAATAGCCGGCGATGTATCGGCGGAGGCCCCCGGGGGTAGGGACCTACCTGAGACTACCAGTAACCCACCGAGTAAGTGCCTCCAGTGCCCCCTCATTGAATAGGCTTTGTGGACGTTGATATTATTCCCTCGTGAAAGTGGCCGTCTAGCATATATCATCATAACTTCTTAAGTCTATCAATGATAGAAACAAAATCTAGAAAAAAAATTGTTGACAGATATTGTCCTTTGCTAAATTGTCCTTGGCAGAATTACCCCGTCCTAAATACGTCCCTATAATGATTGTCCTTAATGTGAACTACATCTTCTATGGGCTAATGGTGTGCGTATGAGAACTGTTGAAGCTTTGAACTGCACAAGATTAAATGGCATTATCAGTCTTTACAGAGTCTAACCTTACAGAGCTCAGTTTACATGAGACTTGTGTTAATATTCGGCCTGCTCCCAATTGATACAAGTAGCTTTCTCCGTTATCACATGAGAGGTATTATAGCATTAATGATACATAACTGATAATATCGGTTTACAGGTGCTGCTCTGCTTCCACATACTTCGCCGCGAGTCTGTCCCAAACGGCAATACCATCCTCATCACCTGTCACCTGGTTTACAGCATCCTTCTCCCTGTTGTCATGATTAACGTATCCAAGGAATACAAGGAGGCAGCCCGGGGTATTCTCTTTGGAAGGACGCATCAGAAAAAAGGTATTCATTAGTTTATGTGTACACAGAATCAAGAAAAACAACAGTAACTCCTTTTGAAATGAACAGCGAGAATACTCAATTTCTGTATATCACTTTCATTGAGTGCTAAAGATTATGCTATATCATTCTATAAGGATATCGGACAATTCCTGGAATGCTAAAACCCATGTCAATTTCCTGGAAACAGAATAGGATGGTATCAAAGTGTTGCAGAATACATAGCTAATTTAAAAAGTGGGGATCAACGTGCTAGTTATTGATTTAGAGGTCAATATTGTGATAATATCATAATAAGATATACATCAATTCTGAAAATCGTTATATTTCACTAATTAGGTATTAGGATAAGTAAGGCTAAGGTTTAAAAGTAACTCATGCCCGAAAGCTGGAAACGGGATAAACGTACCTTATGCCTGAAAGCAGGAAACCGGTCAAAAGTACCTAATGTCCGAAAGCAATCAAGCCTCAGGAGCTCATTTCTATATAAAACACAATATTTTTGAACCCCTAAGAATCGACCTGCCATAAATAGAAAGGATAGAATACAATTCAGGCAATACTGAATCTTGGATTTTAGAATCATTGACAAGATATTTTTCATGTCTTAATGGATATATATGTACCAACAACATCAAGAAATTCTCAGACACAAACCATCTTAGCAGTATTAGAGAATTTATAGATCAATTTAGCTCAAGGAAATGCCTTCAATAATATTTTTATCTGTTTTGTTTTTTCACTTTGAATCATCAACAATCTGTAAAGTGTGTCAGGCTCTGGAGTATCACTGCTGTTTTCCTGACGTTTGACTAATTCGTGCTTTAAACCATATCTCTATGATAAAACTCTTTAAACAAAGTATACGGTAATCCTCACAATTCAAGCCATATTCCTATTTTCACAAATGGATAGAAGTTGAAATATTGTAATTAGAAATTCGCCTTTTATTTACTCAGCAATGTAAAATCTGAACCTCTTTGTTTGCATGATGAACATATGATATATTTGAAATCATCAGTAGATTAGATGATAGGGGTCGGGTGCAAGAACAACCATGCCTTCTGTATCCAATGAAAATAAGTTAAGAATGATAAAAGCAGCATCCCTGCTTACACCACACTCACCCATTGCCAATGACTTTATCACTTTAGCACAGAGAATTATGTTTGAATGTACATATTTAAACTCATTGACTTTTAATCAGCAGGAAATAACGAAATATAAGATACAAATATATGAAAATGGTGTAGAACTTAAGGCAAGGTCATTGTATGATGATCGCAGAAGTCATATAAGGTAATGCTTCGATATCAATGTATTGAAGAGACATCTTAATAATGGTTAAGAAGTGGGTGTAAATTGCACAGCTGTTAACAAAATTATGATAATTGTACAAAAAAAGGATGGCCATCCTGTTTTAGAACAATGTGGGTAATTAACCATAACTGGCCACTATAGTAACACTATAGGAAAAAGATGCATACTGCTATAGGGAAAAAACATATAGGAGAGCATTGCTCATTTAAAAAGAGGATGGGAAAGTTGCACACCAAGAGTATTAACTTTGAGACTGATTCTTGTTGACCTTTGACCTTTCTTATCACTTCACAGACTCTCGCGTCACGATTCAGCGCTCAAACGCTTTATCTCGCGGGCGTCAGGTGACTGGAAACAAGACTGCTGTCACTTCTGCTGCAAACACGTCCAAGTCCAACGGGCACCAGACACTGTCACAGTCTGCTGCCACAGACGAGTTGACATCTGACATCAACCAGTTGCCGAAAATCTGCAGGTCCGGATCCAAGCTGTCACGGCTCGAGTGGAAGGAACACATGCTGAAATCAGCCAAACTTCCAGTCCACATGCCGCCAGAAACACAAGTGGAGGTGCAGGTTGAGAGGAAGGTTCAGCAGGACAGCTCTGATACTGACAGTGATGGTGTCAGTGATGGTGTCAGTGGAAGATTTAGTGAATCTGACATTGAGCGAGTGCTGGGCACGCCCTCTCCCCCAAGGATTGTGGTCAATGATGAAACAGCAAGCATACCATCAGATATTAACCAGCAGATAGCTGTCAGCATGGAGCAGCCAGCTCAGCCAGGCACTGTCAGTAACGGCTCAGCTGTTAACCCAGTGACAGTACCCGAACGTGAGGATTCTCCTGACAGTGACAGTAAGAGGAGAAAACGGGATCAGAAGCGAGAGAAGCGTGCACGAGGTATATACCAAACCATCAGCCGTGCTCTTGGCATGGATGAGGACCTTGTGGCCAACGCACAACACCCTCGTCCTGTCAGTCGGTCAGACATGGTCTACTCCCCAACCAACCCCTTCATTAGGCCTCTCCAGGAGGAGGTGGACGTAGACACGGAGTCGGAGAGGTCAGTGGAGGCTGAGATCGTAGCCATCACCATCCGAGGTCGTGGCACCTTCAAGAGAAAGCTGAGGAGAAAGGGTCTGCTTCCTGGGCAAACCTACCTCACAAATCATACTAATATCACTGAAAACTCTTCTATACATATCGATAGAGCATATAGTAACTTAATGCAGAACACTCGGGGTGAAAATGGTCCCGAGAGTCGCCCGGTGAGTACGAATCCGTTTATCACAGGCATAGATGAGAGTGAGAGACAAACTCCACAGTCCTACACAAGAGACTGGGTGGAGAACAGGCAGGGTTTCCACGCGTATGACCTAGCCTCCCACCGGCCCAATCCCTTCCTCAATTACGGCTTTGTAGCAGATAACAATGAGGAGATCAAGAGACGCTGGTCCAGTAACCCTTTCCTACAGGACATTGGGAGTGAGGATCAGCTCCCACTGGACCACGTGCCAGACACAGAGATCACCAGGGATGAGTTTGTGACCAGGTCAGCCCCGACGAGTCCCACTCTGGACCGGAGAAGGTCCATGAAGCCAGCTGCACTGGCAGTGTCTGTCGTGGAACTGCTCAATTCGAAGAGCGAAAACCTGGCTACGTATGACCTGGGGCAGACTCCTGTCATTATGAAACCAGCCCATAGTGAGGGCAGTGTCACACATGATGTATATGTGACTGAGTATCTATAGTACATGTGTAGTATTAAACAATGTTGACTTGCTGCTCTAATGTTCTATCCAACATGTGTAATATTCAAATTCGTACATACCAAGGCTGGTTGATAAGCACTGAGCCTCAATGCCTTGCTAATCCTCATCATAGCTTACATCGGACTACGAAGTGCCTGTTTGATGTAACCTATGAAGTCATATAAGCAATGTCATAGCAACATCATAGCAACCCATAAGTAGTATTTTATGTAGTATGTATAAGAAACACTTGGGTTGGTCACATCATTCTAGTCATATCCAAGAGTGAAGATGTTTTATTATCTTATAATCAAGTCCATGTATGTCCATGTTTTATGGCAGTCGATTTGAAGCTTTTTGTTATGCAAGGTTCACACATGACACAGCATCGAATACATGTCTATTATCAAAAAATATGTGTGTAATATATATTATTTTACTGACAAATATACAGTATATAATTGAGTATATGAAAGCTTGGATACTTATGTTCCAATAAGTTAACATATCATAATGATATCATAGCAACCCGCACTTCATATATGACCACATCATATAATGCACATTTTCAACAATGGGACGACTTTATTTATAATGAGTAGAAATGAAAATTATACTTTGTACGATTTTTTAAGGTATGGCAGTAATCTAAAGTGACTAATCTACAAAATATTTCATAACTGCATATCATGTTATAGTATAGAAACCAGACAAGGCCTTGAGACCGTGGCAGTTTACCCGTAGTAGATATAGTGGTATAATGTGTAACATATTAGTGTAATAGAGTATCTATAAAACGCTGTATTATCGACCAATGTGAATAAATCTACTGACATATATGCATATATAACTTACAAATCTCCGTTCCTGTGACACTTGCTGCAGCTTGCCCGTAGAGGGGACATACAGCGTACCCTTCATGAAAGCTGCCATTTGTGTCCCGACGTAAAACATGCCCCCCCCCCCCCCCCTTATGATTTGGCGATGAATTGTTTAAACTGAATTAGCACATGCGTTTGATAACAGTTCAAAAGGTTTTGATCCGACAACATGCCCGAAAAGGTTTTTTAGAAAATACTATCTTCGTCTTCTAACTTGGTTAAAATGGATATATTCTCAGAATTAAAAAACCCAAAATGTAGTACTATTTAAGTACTCTATGAGCTTCCTCAAGGTCATGACCTCTACTTTCAGACATCAAATATTGCTAAAATTACGGTATTTTCAATTTGACTCTTTGTCATGATATGGGCAGAAATATTTCAACCTGTGATTTTTTGGCTTATGAAAAACTGAAGGGAACTAACTGAAAATCATAATTAAAATTTCTGCCTCCAATTTAAAGTCAAACCTATTTTTAAAGCCTCTAGCCCATGCACAGAGGAGGATATGGCCAAGATTATGCTACACTTTCATGGTATCGCTTTGCAAATCACATAAAGAACATGATAACACACATCTATGGCCGATCGTCTATGAAATACTACCCACTGCAATGGGTTCAGTATAAGTAATATTCGGCCTCACTGAGATGAAGTGATTGAGCTATGAATCGATCATTTAAAAAGAGAATAAAATGTGTTTTAGTGTCTTTTAGGTATATGAATCAGACAATGTAGTGACTGAGCTGAAGAGATGTGGTTCTCGACCTTTTGTAACATAAATATATCCCTCTGCATGAAAGGAGGTGGAGGTGAAGGGCTGTGTGGAAGCTATGGTAAGTAGATGAAAGGTTTATATTTGTGAACGAGCATGTGTGCGAAGAGGTTATGGTTGAAGAATGTAGTGCATGGTGTATAAGTGTATAGAAACATTCTTTTGCATGTTATGTGCTTGGCACCTTGCTACTATGAGACGTGGGTGAGGGGAATTTATATCATGTTACCATAGAGGTTATGCTCTTGTTGGCTAGACCTACACCAATTTACATTAGTGTAACCAATGTGTGTGCCATAGTGCACCTGCAATTTCTGTACCACCTTACCTTGACAACCTTTACTGTAGCGGGCTGAGAGAAGGTACGAGAAGAGCAAGGACGATTTTATAGGACGATTCATATAAGCTGATCCCTGTACCTCCCTGGGTAACTTTTTATGTCGGTAACATGGTTTAATGCAATTCTGTGCAAGTAGATAATTGCTTATTATGACATTCCATGTGTTTTTAGGTCAAACTCTTCAAAGCTATACTGCAATTTCCTTTCACCCGCAAACCTCCTATCAGCCACCCATACTTTCATCCACACGCCCTGTTGACCACACACCCCTGAACCCATGTGGGTTATGGAATATAAGGTGAGAACATGTAACAATTGTCTGCTATGAAAAGTAATGCAAGCAAGGAGCTCCTCCCCCAGTTGCTGATGAATGTACTTTCTAGTTGGAAAGGTGATAGAAGACAAAATCAAGCCTACTAGATGGATCTATATGATCTTGCCTTAATTTCCGCCATTCTTTCCAATATGAAGGTGTATAGTGTCCTTGTATTGAATAGCATCTAATGTCTAATGCTTATTGCCTACACTGTAAAATATTTCAGTAATATATGTATGATACTACCGTAAACATGGACGGTATATCACCGTAATCCTATCTACAATCTCATACCATATTTAAACGGTATTAAACTGTAATTGTACTTAGGACCATAATGCACCCAATCTGTATCAGTTTACAGTATGAAATTGTAAATATGGATATATTAGACACACTTAGAATAACTTAAATATTAGCAACAAAACAAAGTACTGAATTGAATATAGAAGTCAACTTCACGACAATGTGTAATAAGAGAAAACATGGTTACTGAGCCCGAAGGGATGTCCGTTCGAGTTCTTTTTATACCATAAATACGTCCCGACAACGCAGGCGGAGGGACGAATAGATCTATGGCATAAAAAGGCCGAGAATGGCATCCCTTCGGGCTCAGTCACTACATTTTCTTATTATCACATACCTAAATATAAAATACCCTGTCTTTCATGTACTTATCAAATGTACCAATTGACCCAATGCTCACAGTGCGCCCGAATATTCACTACGGGCTCAGTGCGCCCAAACATTTTTTATACTGCACCCCTAGCGGCGGGTAGTATTTCATAGACATTCGGCCATAGGTATGTAATAATAAATATTCATTTATCTCCTGTAAGGTTTCTGCCATTTATACCAAATTCATTCTCATGTTTTCATGACATCAATATTCTTCAGGGGATTAAACACCACTTTCATAGGACATTTCTTAAACATAAGTAGGATGGACTTATACTACCCAGATTGTCCAAACCATTGATTTACTTAAAAGAGATAGTATACAGGATATTGCTGTACTTGGGGATTTCAATATCAATATTTTAGAAGAAGGCTCACCTGGAGTAAAATTCTTATTGTCTGAAATGGAACAATGTATATATCAAAGATGTCACGAGGTACTCAGAAAGGGGCTTGATCATTGATCTGGTTTTTACTTATTTTATGGATGTATCATACAGTGGAGATTGAAAAAATGCGATTAGCGATCATCAGATTGTATTTGTCATTAAGAAAGCTAGCAGAATTAAAACAGAATCAACCAGAGTTTGGGGTCGGTCGTATAGAGGGTACTCGTGTGATCGTCTCACTGCTCATTTGAAGAACTGGAATTGGGCACATTATTGTGAGTCTAACGATAGTTCAGTTAAATGGGATATTATCAAAGAAGCAATTGAGGGATATCTCGATGTGGAATGTGCATTCCGTTTCTTCTCTGCCAAGGTCTCTAAGGAGCCTTGGATAACAACTGAAATCCTTGTGAGTATTAGAGAGAAGGATATACTTCTCAATAAGGCCAGGAGAACAGGTAAACGATCTGACTGGGAGAAAGCCAGGAAAGCACGTAATGATAACACTAAGCTAGTTAGATCTGCGAGACAGACATATGCTCTTGCCGAGCTGGAAAAGAATAAATCCGATAGTAAAAAGTTTTGGTACAACATCAATAAAATCATACCCGGCACCCAAGCGAAAGGTACTCCCGACTATATTAGAATAAAAATTGATGATGATGAATTAATTGCAAATGAGGAGGTCCCTAACTTTATCAACAACTACTTCACTGAAATTGGTACAAGATTATCTTCTGAAATGCAACTCCCATGGCAACCCTATATGGAGGAATCTCCCTGTTCTCTTGATTCTTTATCGACTTTAGTTGGTGAAATTCTTGATTTACTGAAAAAGATCAGTAAGGCAAACAATCAATGTTGCCCGGTATCTCCTCACAGGTTTTTGTAGATTCTGTGAAGGCCATCCCTGAAATTTTTATGGATCTTTATAATCTTTAGTACGGCAGTAATCCCTGTAAGTTGGAAAACAGCCACGGTCGTACCTATCCCCAAAGGAGGTGACCTATACAGAACCAACAACTATAGGCCTATCTCTTTGTGACCCGTAGTGCATTATGGAGAAAATAGTCTATAAACAATTAATAACCTTCATCAGAGACAACAGAATTTTATCAGAAGACCAATACAGCTTTAGGAGGGCTAGATCGACCATTGATGCTATTTCCAAATTGACTCTATTTTCACTGGTAGGAATATTGGTGTTTCAACCCTGGCTGTTTTTGTTGATCTTAGGAAGGCCTTTGATACGGTCAATCATAGTATTTTGTTAGACAAACTAAGCAGGATTGGCTTGAAGGGCAACGGTTCGTGAATTATCTGAGCCTAAGGGAACAGAAAGTCGAGGCTTATAATTTAATTTCTCACCCCAAAAAGATTTTACATGGTGTTCCCGAAGGTTCAATTCTTGGGCCCCTGCTGTTTCTGCTTTAGGTTAATGATGTATCACAGTGTTTGAAATCTAGTAAGTTATTATTATTTGCTGATGATACAGTTATCTACAAACAAGGTAACGATATCGACATTTTGTATGATGACATGCAAGCTGACCTAGACTGTTTTATTACTTGGTGCCTACAATATAAGTTAAGTGTCAATTTAGGTAAAACTAAACATATTTTATTTTCGGCAAAAAAGAAAAATCGCCCGGGAGGCCAGAACCAGCTTTTTGTCAATGACCAAGAGGTCAAGAAAGTGATTTCCTATAAGTATTTGGTATTTGTCCTCGACTCTAATTTGGACTTCCGACATCACTTTGCTTCCCTTAAGAAAAGTATCTCTTTTCGTCTATATCAGCTTACAAAAATGAGGGGCTACATATCTAAAAAAGCTGCTCTCAAGGTTTACAAGACAGCTATTCTTCCATATTTTGATTATGGTGACATTATTCTTGATGGGGCTCATGCCTATTTCACCGACTCCCTACAAATTTTACAGAATAATGCGCTTAGAATTTGCCTCAGAGCTACTGTTTATACCCCCATCAGGGATCTGCATCAGTATGCCGAAATTCCCATGCTTAAAGTAAGACGAGAGGTACACATCCTTAATTATATGTACAAACAGTCAAGAGATGTCACATTTGTTGATAAAACTATTAAAAACACAAGGGCCCATGATGCCCCCATCCTTTTTACTGGCAGACCGAACTGTGCCTCATATATGAGATCTCTCAAATACCACGGGGGTTCAGCTTGGAACAGTCTCACTCCCCAAATACGAAGGACAGAATCTTATGTCGGCTTTAAGTCACTGACTAAAAACAAGCTCAGAGCCAGTGTTTGGGAATTGTAACTCCTTGTAAACGCACAATTCTGCTAGATGTTGAACAAACTCCTCAAATTTGTCCCTGTACCTGATCTTTATCTTAAAACTTGGAGATGATTTTTGTTCTATAAAATTATGTCTGATTCTAGACACATTTTACTTGTTCTATGTTAGGGTACATGTCCTTGCTTGACAGCACACAAATTTGGCAAGGTGTTGAATTAACTTTACAGGTTTGTCCCTGTACCTAAGCTCTATCTTATAACCTGGAGACAACTTGGTGAGATGGGGATATTTTCAAAATCTTGATTTACCATGCCTCATTATCTAAAATTAAGGGAATTTTAGATAATGAGACATGTAAAATCAAGATTTTGAAATTTTTACCACCGCACCAAGCCTTAATAAACTATTTCATCAACGATTCCAACATACTTCCTAACTAGAACAGGAAAAATTATGTCCCTAGGTGTGTTGGGGGTTTCCCAAAAAATTGCAGATTTTGGGTCACTTTAGGTAGGGTTGGGACTCAGAGTTGACTCATTTTCAGGGTGTTGACATGGGAAATCAAGATTTTGAAATTATTTTCACCTCACCAGCCCTTAATAAACTATTTCATCAATGATTTCAGATATATACCTAAATGGGACAGTCAAGATTATGACTGTGAGTGTGCAGGGGGGCTCCAGACAATAGGCAGATTTTGTCTGACTTTGACTGGGGTCGGCAGGCAGATTTCCCCCATTTTCAGAAAATCTGACATGGAAAATAGTAGAATTTTGGGAGACTTACCTGGTAAGTTGAAGTAAAATTGAGATTTTACCGAGGACAACACGTAGTGTTGTAGGGGACAGATGAGATAAGGCGGGAAAGTATCACGTGACAGCAGAATTTATAAAAAACAGATCAAGGAAACTAACTCATACTCATTATCCCCACACACACCGATCATAATATACAACATCAACACATCATCTTAACATCTTTTCTTTCCTAGGGTGGTGCGGGTAGGGCATCTGTCCCCTACAACACTACGTGTTGTCCTCGGTAAAATCTCAATTTTACTTCAACTTACCAGGTAAGTCTCCCAAAATTCTACTATTTTACCTCGGCAACACTCGAGTGTTTCCGTGAACCGATGAGAGATTTATAGGTTATGTTTCCTTGAGGTGGAGGAAAAAACGCTCCCCTATATCAACAAACCAACAAGAACTCAACTTGTGAACACAAGGTATTATCGTATCGGGTTACTCACCCATACTATTGACGTAGGAGTGCCCCTTGGACACCCGCCGTTTCTCGGACGATCGGCTTGTTATAATGCCTCCTGAAGGCCTCCTCCGACCGCCAGCCAGCATGTATCATCAACGTATTGAGGTTTACACCACTGGCGGCTACAGCCGAAGCGGCTGCCCCCCTAGTGGAGTGGGATTTATACTTTCCAGTATCTATTCCAGCTTTCCCCAAAATCATCAGCGTCCACCTAGCCAACGTATCCCTAGATATCGCCTTGTGAGGCGGAATAAAACTAACGAGAAGCTGTTTCTCGTTTCCCCTTTTTTCTTTTGACTTCTTTATATAGACCAAAAGCGATCGTAGTGGGCAGATTTCCGGGCAGTCCGGAAACCTCCTCACTACGATCGTGTTGAGGGGGTCCCCCAACTTGTTTGTCTTTAACAATTTTGATAACATGAACATAAAGGAGTCAGACTCCTGAACGAGACCCTCCAACGACAGGGCCAAAATGGTCTGGCCTCTTTGGCCGGTGACCAACAATAATAAAACGGCGACCTTTAAGGTCAAAAACTTGAACGACAATTTCTCGTTCTTCCCCCATGACTTAAATAAGTCAAAAACTTTACCCACATCCCAAAACTCTGAATAACGGGGCCTCTGGGGGTTCCTGTTATATACTGCCCTCACGACTAAGCAAACATTCGGGTGTTGTCCGACAGAAACACCGTCATACAATGGTAAAATTGTTGATAAAGCAGAACGGGCTGTGTTAATAACACTGTACCCGACACCTTCCTTTGCCAAACACTTCAGGAAGCGACAAACCTGGGGTAAACGAGGTTTCAATAAAGGGGTCATAGTTTTGATACAATAAACAGCCCACTTACTTAGATAAGTACTATAGATCTTTTTTGTTGAGGCCCTCCACCCATCAGACATTAATCTGATGGTTTCGTCATCATAACCTTCTGACTTCAGTTTTTTGTGGAAAAAAGGTAGGCCTCCAATGGGGCACTGTTTACGATACGGTTTCTGGGTTTTCCCACCGGAATTAGATTTCCCCGTCGCTTCCTGAATGTTAGCTTTCTGTTGGACAGGCGTCTTAAGCTGGCATACCATGGTCTGTTTGGCCATGCGGGCACCACCAACACCCCCCTCCTTGGGACCTCCCGTAGTCGACGGAGGACCCTCGGTATCATGCTGAAAGGAGGAAATAAAAACAAAAATTCATTAGGCCATGGTATAGAGAACGCATCTGTCGCCCAGGCATCCGGATCCGGATGCCATGACACATATTTTGGCAATTTTGCATTTAGCCTGGATGCAAACATGTCAATGTCAGGTTTTCCGAAAACTGAGACAATCTTTTCAAATATCTCGGGGCTAAGTTCCCATTCCATTTCATCCTGGAATTTCCTACTCTTGTAGTCCGCTAGGACATTTTCAACCCCTGGTATGTGCTGTATTGTTATCCTCAATTTTCTGAGCTCACACCAACTCCATATCTCTCTAGCCATCCTATGGCATCCTTCGGACTGTATGCCCCCCCCATGTTTGACATACGCCAGTGCTGTAGTGTTATCTGTTAACACTTTGATATGAATATCTTCTTCCAGGATTAGAGACTTTAAACCAAATAGGATTGCTTTCAATTCCAGTACATTTATATGGTCCTGACTCTCCGACTCAGTCCATCTACCTCCCGTGGCTACCTCTCCACGGTGTGCTCCCCAACCCTCTAGTGAAGCATCGGTACAGATGGTTACCGAGGGTAAATCTATCTTGATGTTTTGTTTTGTCTCTGCCACATGTTCTAGCCACCATGTAACATCTTTTATCCCTTCTGACGCTAGGATCATTTTCTTGTCAAAATTTCCCCTATGTCTTTCTAGGGCCTGATTCTTCTCTCTTTCCAGCCCCTTAATATGGTTTGTCCCATATTCCACTGCCGGTGAGTAAGCTGTCATTAGCCCTACTATCCCCGCTACTGTTCTTATTGAAGGTGTATCTTTTTCCAATACCCCCAAAGCGGCTCTTCTAAACTTCTCCCTTTTTTCACTGGGCAAGGCCACCTCCATTTTGTCTGAGTCAATATTAAACCCTAGGAAAATTATTTGTTTCTGTGGTTCCATCATAGACTTTTCTAGATTTATTGTGAAACCAAGTCTGTCTAGCACCTCGGCTAACGCTAACACAGCTTTCCTGCATTCTTCCCTAGAATCAGCAATCACAAAGGAATCATCCAAGTATGGGAAACATTCATACCCTTCCTGTTGTAAGTACCCGAAAATCGGGGCCAGAATTTTTGTGAATATTCTAGGGGCACACGCCAATCCATTTGGCATCCCTACAAACTGCCACAATACACCCTTCCAGAAAAACCTGAAAAATTTTCTATATTCAGGATGAATCCTCACCGAAAAATATGCATCCTTGAGATCGACCGAGGCCATGTAGGCCTCCGGCCTGACCATATCTAAGGCAGTTTGGAGAGTTGTCATCTTGAAATGAACATGTGGAACCCACTTGTTAAATTCTGTCAAGTCCAGAATAAGTCTATGTTTACCATTAGGCTTTGGTCTGAGAAAAACATTTGATATGAATTCCCCCTCTGAGTGACCGGTCTGTTCTATAACTCCCTTCCGAGTCAAATCCTTTATCTGGACATCCATTATTTTACTTTCTTCAAAGGATAGTCTGAAAGGATACGGTACCCTAGCCTGTACTGGCTGTTCCCAGAAATCAACTTTGATCCCCGAGACCCTGTCCAAAATCCACGGATCCTTAACAATCTTTGACCACTCAGATACATGTAATGCGATATCTCCAGCTTTAAACTTTGAAACCAGGTTTTTAGGTTCAAAAGAGGTACTCACCCGGCTCACTTCCGAGACCCCTTCTTCCCGAAATCCTGGTCGCCAGGACTCGAGCTGGCTGACTGGCTCGGAGGAGCAGGCTGCCTGAAGTGTTGATTTTTCCCCGGAAAACGCTGGCCATAACCTTGATGCTGGTAGTATTGCTGGTATCCTTGATGGTAGGGAGCCCTTGGCCTGTGCTGGAACCTAGGGCCGAAACCCCCACGCTGCCCAAAGTATGGGTGGGCTCCATGGCCCCTCCTGTTTGATTTGTCTCCCCTCTGTGGGCCTGACGTCACCGACGCTTTCTTTTTCAGCTTTTCCTGTAGCTTAGCGGTGACCTCCACGTCCTTGACTTTCTCACTTAACTTTCCCCTGAAGAGGAAAGCCGGGTCCGCCTCGCCAGTCTCTAACGACAATGCCTTGGCATAGTTCGAGGGGACCACCTGCCTTAGGTTGTCCCTCCTTTTCACCGAGATCCCATTCGTGGCCATCGACAAGAGCTGCATCGCGTCGACCAAATTCTTTCCCAGAGGCTCTAACTCTGACTCCTCCCCTGCCTTTAACACTACATCAGCCACAGGAACTAAGGCCACCAAGGCCCCTACTATCCCCTTCTGGATGGTTTGTAGATTTATATCCACCTTCCTGGCATCCACACCTACTGCCCCAAATAATTCATTATCCAACTTGGGGGCCACCACCGTAGGCAAATTTTCAATTTGTGGATACTCTTTTGCCTTTTTCTGCAGTTCATCTGGCACAAACTTTTGTTTTATCTCTTCAGAAACAATCTTTGCCAAAACAGGGGTAACTGCCTCAGCCTTTTTCTCTGCTGCTGACAAGACATCATGCTTTTGTTTCAACAACGATAGCATTGAACTAGGTTTAAATACAGAGAAATCAATCTTTGAGTCCTTTCCTACCTCCGTTTCGGTCGCTTTTTCATCCTCCTTACGCACTAAGTCCGCCGTTAGCGACGGTGCCGTGTCCGGAGCGAGTTCGGAATGGTCGTCATATTCCGAAAACTCGTCCCAATCCGCCGGCGGGCCGTTCTGTAGCGAGTACGCATCTTCTCCGATATAACCACTGCCGTAGGGGCCGCCGTAGAACGTGCTCGGAGGCCCGTAAGGCTCCGGCCAACCTCCGAAACCCTGCCAGTTCCAAGATGGCGGCGGATGATGCGTCGCCCAATCCCGGCGTGCTCCGAGACGGCCTTCGGGCGCGCTCGGTTCGTGTTCGGCCGCTTCCGGTCTCTTTTTTCCCAGTTTTTTCGCAGAGGCCCCCGAATTCTCCGTAATTATCACCGAACCGCCAGGATTTGTCTTCTCTAGACCAGATTTCGACGTATCTTTCGATTCTTTGTCTTTCTTGCTGTTTTTGGTGGGTTTCTTTACCGACGCCGACGACGTCTCGTCGTCCGCCATCTTGGATTCTGAAAGCAGACAGACGATGTCACTAATCCGCTCAATCTTGAGAGAAAACTCCCAAACTAAGGTAAATAAACCATGAAATCGATGAATCTAACTTGAAATACACCTTCTGATACCAAAAAATATCGCGATGTATCAAATTACTTTCAAATTCGCTCAATCGAGAGCGAACGTCCGAAGCCACGGCTCCGCGGAAGCCAGCTCGGACGTAATTATTTGACAAACACCGTAAAATCAGGTAGAATTATCGTCCCTCGGCACGAATAATTTCTACCTACGGGCTAATTTCAACTTTAGCGACTAACTCGCCAAAGAATACACAAAAACATCCAATTCTTTGTAAAATACGTACCAAAACTGTCCACACGACGTGAAAACGTTTCAATCCAGTCCAAAACCGCCTTCGAACTGCTGTCACGTGATACTTTCCCACCTTATCTCATCGGTTCACGGAAACACTCGAGTGTTGCCGAGGTAAAACCAAAATTTTAAAAATATTCCCATCTCATCAGCCTTTAATAAACTATTTCATCAACGATTCCAACATACTTCCTAACTAGAACAGGAAATATTATGTCCCTAGGTGTGCAGGGGGGTTCCAAACAATTGGCAGAATTTGGATCACTTTGATTAGGGTCAGGACTCAGATTTCCATCATTTTCAAGGACTCCACATGGGAAATCAAGATTTTGAAATTATTTTCACCTCACCAGCCCTTAATAAACTATTTCATCAATGATTTCAGATATATACCTAAATGGGACAGTAAAGATTATGACTGTGAGTGTGCAGGGGGGCTCCAGACAATAGGCAGATTTTGTCTGACTTTGACTGGGGTCAGCAGGCAGATTTCCCCCATTTTCAGAAAATCTGACATGGAAAACCAAGATTTTAAAAATATTCCCATCTCACCAGCCTTTAATAAACTATTTCATCAACGATTCCAACATAGTTCCTAACTAGAACAGGAAATATTATGTCCCTTAGTGTGCTGGGGGTTCCAAACAATTGGCAGTTGTTGGGTCACTTTGGGTAGGGTTGGGACTCAGAATTGACTCATTTTCAGGGTGTTGACATGAGAAATCAAGATTTTGAAATTATTTTCACCTCACCAGCCCTTAATAAACTATTTCATCAACGATTTCAGATATGTTCCTAAATGGGACAGTAAAGATTATGACTGTAAGTATGCTGGGGGGTTCCAGACAAGTCTTATTTTGTCCTAATCTTATAAATATAAGTGTGTAGGTATTTGGTTCTATTAATATCAAAATCCCACTTCAAGCCAGGATCAGAACTATATTAAAGACATCACATCGGTATCATAAATGGAATTAATGTGCATTTTAGATCATGTTTCTTCTCTTTTTATTTACTGAGATATGGAATATTCATATATCATCATATCAAAATTTGTTTGGATTAAAAAAATTCCTGGTGGGTAGAACTGGAACTACAGTCTCCTGCTTCGCCCCCTATCCTTTTTACGGGGGATCGGCGATTTACCCGTGAAATCGGTCAAGCGTAGCCGAGACACTCATATCGTAGAACAAACACGGCTCTCGCCAGCGTGTCCCATCCATGTATATAGGTCCGTGGTACAACTTTCATCGTGGATGTGACTAATTATACTCAATAATGAATTTTCTCAACAAAATGTGCTCAGCAAGGAGGGTTGTAGGTCCCGAACCTCTGCACCTTCCTCAGAATGGTCAATTACTATGGTAGGTTCATTAAGGACTTGTCAACCATCCTAGCTCCCTTAAGTTACCCTTTAACTTTAAGGATGAATGATGCCTTGAGGCATCAACCAGTCCAAGCTGAGGCATCAACCGGCACAGGATGAATGATGCCTCAAGGTATAATTTCTCTTATATCTATGAAATTGTTTTTGACAAGGAAATGATTAATCAATATACATGAAATCTTCAGAAAATACAGGAATAACAATGAAAGAAGAATGGCTATCATGGCGGGTTAGCCGCGCTTATGATCGGCTCCGATCTAAACCTAGACCCGATATGTAAAGTATTATTGACCAACCAGATCGTCTCCACACCCCACATATATGTGCCAGCACGTAGATAAGGTACGTCACCAAGTACTAGAAAACCGTTACAAGGGCACGATAACATACGGTGTTCACTTCACCCCAAAAGGAATTGTGCTCATGAAGCATCCTCGTACCTGTAAACTCCTCTGGTGCCATGTCGTCTGCTTTCTGATTCGCGTGTCACATCTTATGACGCCACCTACCCACTCTCCTAGCAGAGATCCTACGTTCTACTTCCTGCGGCCGCTTATATTAGCAAGCGCTAGTGCCGCGAAAGATCTGGGAGGAGAGTGGCCACCTACCGTCAACTAAGTGAAATATTTGCTTAGTGTTGCTGACCTCCGCTAGAAGTGTAAATTCCACCTTGCGGACACTGGGAGCACTAATGTCTATTTACCCTCCGACGTTGTAGATATCCTTCCCTCGGGCACTTGGATTGTAAACCACCAACTAAAGATTCACACAACTGTTACACTAGGCCTACAGCCTTTCAGAAGGTGAGGTTTCGTATTAACACTCGCTTGTGAATATTATCCCAAGAATACTATAAAGTGCATCATGATATTTCATTGAAAATATTTCTCGTACTGCAGTGTGGCCGAGCGATAATACAAGCATATTGAGGGCAGTCCCAGATTTACTTAGTTAGTATAGGCCTGCTATATACAAGTTTATCTTTATGTACTATCTAAATTATTGAGAGGGAACGGATTTGTTAAGGGGTTCGGGTATGAACTCATTTAATTTCTTATCGAGACTAAACTTAAGAGAGTACTGTGCTGCTTTGTCAGTGACTCAGTGACTGTGACCAGAGCAGAGGAATATCCGAATAGACCACTTCTCATCTGTGACCAGAGTGCGCGTTGGCGGGGGGTGGGGGTATACCAACATTCATCCCCCGCATCCCGCTGGATCCCGCCACGAATATTTTGTACGTGTAACAACTAACATGTTGAAACCTGAACGTAGGGCTACAGCCAGGTAGAGATAACGTGGTTAGGGAAACTAACCACTGCAACAAGACCGCAAACTTATTCGAGCCAATTAATCAATTCATGGTTAAATTTTACCAGGTCTTTCATAACACCAGAGAACATTCTTTTGGGGTACAGTAATGGGCGAGATTCAAAATTGATGTATGGAAAAATTGATATATGGTAAATTGATGTATGATGTGTGGCAATATCCCACTGAATCACTTACCCCAAATATTTTAAATTGTCATGCCAAAGGTAGGAATTCAGTGGCAGGTTTAAGTAGATTTTCGTCTTTTTTCTGTACATAGCTGGCATCCCTTTTGAAATGATAACATACATTTGAATGTTTAAACATTTTTTGCACTCTTTCAGCGGAGACACTACAGCGTTGTTTCGGCAGCTATACAACAGTCTCAGCACTTCGAGAGATATCCCGCTGACAAGAAGGACCAAGTCTCTGCTTATTAGAATGAACACAAAGGCTCCATTAAAGACGGTCATCTAGGCCCAGGATAAAACATTGGTCTGCTGTTCGAAAGGTAGGTTTGGTCGCTGAAAAATCTCATCACAATGAAGATAATTTGGGCTCCCAAATAGGGATGTATTTGACCGTTGGTATTGAAATCACATCTACACATCAACCCTTCTTCTGCAAAGTGTCTCGCTTTGGTTCTCAGTCAATGTCAATAGTAACTGCCAATATACCAACACCACGCATTTTGCTAAAATGAATACCTGTTCGTCACATCCTTCAGCATTGTCTTAGCACCATCATATGACCATGAGGTGGTAAGTATTCTAGGGATTTCTGATTGCCAGAATATCGATATTTTCAAATAATGCACTGCCTATAGCCAATGAGAACGACACTGTGTACTTGCACCATGACCTGTCGATCACTTAACCCACCAGACTCACCTAATTTCTCACCGCTTAAATCCTGAGAATCCTAATAACACAGTAAAACAGTAGCCTACAGCCTGGGGAAAGAGGTGCACCAACACTGGTCAGTTTAGCGATACAAGTTTGCATCAATTCACGTACTGCTTCAGAACGGGAATCTCACTGCCATTCATAACTTGACATTGGCAGTTAAGTCAGAAATTGAAGACATTTGTATTGTTTCATTAAGAAAAGTATAGTAATGGAACTTATGGCAACCCAAGCTACACTTCGGTTAACCTTGTTAAAAATTTTCGTTCGAAAACGTTCACAGATCCCACCAGATCACGTAACGCACACAGGAGAGAAAAATTTACCTACACCTTGTTAAGCGCCTTTAGTGTTAACCTTTGCATACTGAATTATTATGAGTGGCATATATTTTGACTTACTCATTTAGATAAGACGTGATATATGTGCTCTCAGTGGCAGCCGACTGATTGTGCATCTCTTCTTTTGAGTCCATCATTTATCTAAACCTCGCCTTTTTTTTAATTTCATATTTTGCATCAGAGCTGGCGTTGACCCCATATGACACGCAAGACTGCTTCTCAGTCCACTCTCTCAGCAACTGGAAGATATCTGATTGAGGTCATTCTAAAAGGAATTATCAAGGACACTGATTAATACCCACATTGTGGTCCAGTGGCTGTGAGAATTGTTCATTGACAGGTGTCTACTGGTAATAAAAGCCATCATTAATCTCTATACCTGTTGTAGTATACATTTAAAGCATATTCCGCTTGAGCTTATCCATACCTTGAGACAAATGCTTCAGATACTGAAACTGGTGGGAATGCTTTTATTTGTGCACTTGCAATGAAAGATGAGAAAAGAGGACACAAATATTTTCATTGGCAAGAAATCCTGACCGCTGGTGCTTTCACGCTAGTGTAACTGACTGAAAAAGCTTCTATGCAGTATATCAGAAGGGAGATATGCTAAGAAGAAACCTTAAGCAGGTTGATAAATGTGGTCAAGATACTATAATTAAACACGGTTAAAGTGCAAAGCTCGAAACCAGAAACATGAGTACCAAACCAGCAGAGAAATATTACGCCTGCTCATACTGCTATATGAGATTCAATCGACGAAGATTACTTAGGGAACATTCCAAAACCCATGCCATGGCGGGGCCATTTTATTGTGCATACTGCCACAAGAAATTCATCTATTTTGGTTGTCTAACCAAACACTTGACCACCCACATAGGAAAGAAACCTTTCATGTGTTCTGAATGCGGTGAGGGATTTACCGTGAAAAGCGGCCTAAGAAGACACATAGAGATCCATAAAAGAAAATGTCCTTACTGTGAGAAACAATTCCTTCAGTTTGCTGATCTAGACAGACACATCAGTATCCATAGAAGCACTGAAACTGGAGGGAATCCTTACAGATGTCCTGTGTGTAGTACGGAATTTACTCAATCGAGCATTCTGAATGTACACATGAAAATGCATACAGCAGAAAATTCATACACATGTCTTCACTGTGACAAAGGATTCACTGCCTTGAAGACTCTCAAGATTCATATAAGGAGCAGTCATACAGGGGCAAGTCCGTACACATGTACACACAGTACAGTATTCGCGTATCCCCGCAGTCTAAAGGGACACCTCGGAACCCATACAGGAGACGAGCTTCAATGTTCAGTTTGTGGTCAACGTTATGGACTACTGAGCTCCCTCAGAAAACACATGTTGGTCCATACAGGAGAAAAGCTGCACTTGTGTTTTGCTTGTGGTAAGACGTTCAAGGCGTTATTTAGATTAAAACATCTAGTAACCCATACAGGAGAAAAACCTTACCCGTATTCTCACTGTGGTGAGGGGTTTGATAAGTTTAGCCAATTTTGGGTGCATAGAGGAATACATGCAGAAGAGAAAATTTTTATAAATCCCGATTGTGGAGAGGGATTTGCTGAAATAAGCGAGCAAACGATACACATGAATTTGCATTATCAAGAGAAGAAACGTACGTGTTCTACTTGTGGTACTATGTTTGGTGATTTATCCTCCCTGAAAGAACATCTCAAGACCCACATATCACCCATTCATTCTTGTTTGATTTGTAACAAAATGTTTGAGGACTCAGAAAGTCTGAAGATGCACATGACTTTTCATTCAGGACAGAAATATTTCAGCTGTGGTATGTGTGTGAAAGGATTTTCCCATGCATCTGCACTCCAGGATCATCTGGCCAAACATGTAATCTTACCAACTCTAGTTTTAGACTGATAGTTACATTGATAGGTGTGATCAGTGCATGCAAAGATGTAGATCACTGTGTTTTATTGTTATAGTTTAAATCACACTACTGTTAAGACAATGTATATCTTGACCTTGGATATTATATGCAGATTAGCAATACATAATGTATAATGTGCAATTTTTCTGGTACTTTTGGAATTTACATGTACATGTATTTAGTGTTTGAAAATAGTATCTTCCATTTGATCGAAAACTACCGGATTCCATGAGGAGTCTCCTAGTAGAAATCAACATCAGTCATGCTTTCTCATATGGTCACAATTTGCACCATTCAAAACTGTGCCAATTCACAATTTGATTAAATCTCTTATTGGAAGTGATTAAATTTGTCATCAATATTCAATAAAACATGTATACCAACGTTCATGTTCTATATCATCACCTGCAATAATAGGCAGATTCAGAGTGATCTGTTTTCAATGTCTAAAAAAATCTTAATTTCATTGTTATCATTTTCTTTATAGGCACGCTAAAAACAGACCACCCTGATTTTGACTGTGCACCTAAAAATTTAGAAATTATATGGAATATGCTTCTCAAACCAGACTGACAAAAATTAGTCCAAGTATGACTGCACAACTCCCTACATGCCTCGTATCACATTGTACTGACATAAATTTGTTTGATCAAAGGTAATTGATAGACCATTGACCGAATACCAGCTATGAGTAATCTGAGAGCTAAATTGATTTGTCTCATACAACAGACCCCGTCATGTTAATAGCATATCATTCTGACCTACACACCTGTTTGCTGATAATTCTTGCTTCCTAGCAACTAGACACTATCTTGAGAGCTCTATAATGCAGCAACTGTAGTCTACGCATGTTAACCACCATTGTAAACTGAAGAAAAAGTGGTAAATGTTTCATGAAGTTATGAGGGAATTTTGGTGGACAAGTTATGTTTTATTTATCTTTGATTTGATAAGTCCGATTTTCTCTCAATTTTGTTTCATTTATCAGTTTGTCTCCGGATGAACAGCAACTCAAATAAATATCTAGATACCAGAAATGATCGTTTCAAACTATGTTTTCATGACCTGCCCCTGTTTTCACTTTTCCCTTTCTCCGTATTTCTATCAATGAAATCACAGTTAATGATAATCTCAAATGAAATGACCACTTAAAAATGCCAATGTACGTGAGTATCGTCCAACAAGATTCAAGTAGCAACTTCATTGAGGTCAGTATGAAGTGGAGGATCTATTGTCAGTGTCCTTCAACGCCAATGCAGGACTCAGACCTCTTGATGCAACCTGATACCCATTCAATTAATTAAAATTGTGTATCATAGAGCATGTCGTAAGGCACGTTGGAAGCACGGTGGGTTCAGCCCTTTAAGCCAAGCTCCAACTGAGCTTCTGACATACTTCGACAAGCGTTCCGACATGTTCCCAACACAGAATCACCTTTTCTGTCGGAATGAATGCAGTGGACTAGGTATTCCGATATGCTCTGACACACTCCGACATGGTTCCGACAGAACGGCCATGTCACAGGCATTTTGAGAAAAATCGATCATGATCGGGCTTATTGTAGAAGCCAAACGGTGTCGGAATCTATTGGGACCATTCCCTTCTATGTATCCCACCTATTCAACCCCACAACACACACACACCGACACCTATATAGGTACCCAGATAAACAGAAGTCGTTTATCCTGCCAATCTATATATAGTGTGGTGAGCCTTCCGGAGGGGCGCCTCCGGTCCGGAGGCGCCTCCGGAGTTCCGGAGGGTTCGGAGGGGTTCCGGAGTGTTGCCTCGGTGACACCCCGCGGGCCCACCAGGGGTCGCCCTGGTCCCGGAAGTGACGTCGGGGGACATCCGGCCGACTTATTATATAAGTCTCCGGATGCCCTCCGGACGGGAGTCCGTCGTGAGACTGGGCCCGAACCACCTCCGGAAGGCTCCCTGCGAACCTCCTGTCTGGCACCCTCCACGGTTACTTACCTGGTCGGAGTACCTGAGAGTTCCCCCCTAAGTGGGTGATTACGTTGGTTACATATTACGCTTAACGTGCCGGAGGTACGTACCTGTCAAGCTTGTCTACCAGCCTCCGTTGAGAGTGCCTGTGAATAAACTATTGAACTGTACCTGTGCGTGTCCTAGTCGTTCTGTACTACATTGGTGGCAGCGGTGGGATTCTTTAATCAGTAAGGAGATGAACCCAACACAGAATGACTCCGGAGCCGCCTCCCTCCTAAGCGAGGGAGGAGCTGGGACAGGTGAGGGGCCTACCCTGCAGGAGACGCCGGGCACGCCTCAAAGTCATCGATCGGAGACCTCCGAAGGACCGGAGGGTCCGGAGAGTCCGGAGAGGCCGGAGGGGCGTCTTTCTTCCCTAGGGACGACCCCGCCTGCGGGGGAAGGAAAAGGGGGAACGGCTTGGCAGCCTCCTCCGGGCCTGTTCCCGGGGCTGGCCTGGGGACCGCGCGCCGGGATAGCCTCGTGGCCATGGATGCTGGCGCCGGAGGCTCGGGTGGCGGAAGCTGCCCCCGGCGTGCCCGAGGCTACCCGGGCGGCGTGGGCCCCGGGATCTAGGTTCACCAGCCCTGGGGGCCGGGTGAGGGAATGCGTGGATCGTGATATCTCCTGGAGGAGACGGGACTTAGAGAAAACCACGGGCGGAGTACTGGTAGGCGACGGGGTAAAAGCCGAGCTAGAGGGGGAATCGGGAGAGGCCGGACCGGAGGCCCCCGTTCGGCGCAGGAACCCCTATGTCGCCTCGCCCCCGCCGGAAGTAAAACCGCTACCCACAACCTTTTGGGCGCCCACCGTAACGGAAGGTCTAGCGTCGAAGGAAGGGCGCGACCCAGTGAGCGGGGGAGGCGACGGCACAGCGGCCAAGAAGGCCACTAAGCCCGTGGTAATGCCAGCTAAATTTGACGGGGCGTCCGACTTGGATGAATACCTGGCTCACTTTGACCTGTGCGCCAAGGTCAACGGGTGGCCTGCCCCGGAGGCCGGAATGTTTCTGGGACTCTCCCTGACCGGAGTGGCCCGACGATTGTTGGCGGGAGTCCGGCCAGATACCGAGGCCGGCTACCTTCGACTCCGGAGCGCACTCCAACAAAGGTTCGCCCCTCGTAACCAGACGGAAAGTTACAAGGCGGCCCTGCGTGTACGAAGCAGACAGGCCGGGGAGAGCCTACAAAGTCTGGCAGAGGAGGTCTGGAGGATGATACGGCTCGCCTACCCGGAGGCGGATGGCCAGACCCTAGACTCCATGGGGCGGGACAGGTTCCTCGATGCCATCGGGGACACGCAATTAAAACACTGGGTTTACCAAAGTAAGCCCCGGACACTGGAGGAGGCAGTCACCACGGCGGTAGAAGCCGAAGCCTACCTGTCAGTAGAGAGGGAAAACCCGGCACGGATTCGGGCGGCCGGACGGAGCATGGCGGAAGAATTGGAAACTGTTAACCGTAAACTGGCGGAACTAACATCTGCGGTACAACAACCACAGATACAGCAGCCCTCAGAACGAAGGTGTTTTCTATGTCACCAGGTAGGGCATTTCAAACGGGATTGTCCTCAACGAGGCCGGAGAGAGAGGAGTCCCAGGACCCCGGAACCGGCGGAAAACTAGAAGCGACCCCGGCTGCCGGTCGGGCAGGGGTCGCTCCGCAGACGGATCAGAGGCCGAAGTCAGGATTGATACGCGGGCAGCAGGAGGCGCAAGGGTCAGGGCTCGTGGTAACCGGGACAATATGGGGACAGACCATACAGCTGCTGGTGGACACTGGGGCTGGAATTAATATCCTATCTCAGAACTGGTGGAGGAAGCACCAGCAACCGGGGGAGGTGACTGCGTCCACGCAGCCCATCTACTGCGCGGACGGAAGGCCATTAGCGCTGGAAGGGAAGTTGCAAGTTCCGCTCCGACTAGGGGAAAGGGAGGTGACGATTGAAATGGCGTTAGCGGATGTAGACTCGGATGCCATTCTAGGAGCTGGATTCCTTCGGTCCCACGGGGTCTCCGTGGACCTGCGCCAGGGGCATCTGGAGTGGCCAGAGTCGCGAGAGCGATGTAGGGTAGTCTGCCGCCACACTACTCAGATCCGGGGGCAAGGAGAAGTGATAGTAGATGGAGAGGTGATAGGGGCCTGGAGAGACGGAGAGGCCGCTCTACTGGAGCCCCAGGCTACCAGTAACAACCCTTTTCGAGTAGGGAGGGCGGTATTCTTTCCTGAGGATGGACAGGTACCCATCAGGGTCTTGAACCCCGGGGCTGACACGCTGTCGGTATATCAAGGAACCACGTTGGGGCATGTGGAGGCCTTGGCCCCCGAAAGGGGCCCACCAGAGGCGGGTCAACAGTGCCGCCGACTCACCACGCTACCACCCGAGGTACTGGCGGAGCTGTTGACCGGAGTGGCCCTAGAAGATCAGGCCCCACTGACCACGGTCTTACAACGCCATGTGAATGCGTTCCAGCGAGACGGACAGGACATGGGACGAACGGACTTAGTGCAGCACTCTATCCCCACGGGGGAAGCCAGGCCGGTCAAGCAGCCGCCTCGGCGGTTAGCTCCCCATCGAAGGGACGTAGTGACCCAGCAGGTCCAGGACATGCTACGACAAGGCGTGATTGAGCCGGCCGAGAGCCCCTGGGCCTCCCCGGTCGTGCTGGTACGGAAGAAAGACGGTACCGCTAGGTTCTGTGTGGACTATCGTCGGGTGAACGCATGCACGGTCAAAGATGCATACCCCCTTCCCCGAATCGATGACTCCCTGGATTCAATGGCGGGGGCCCAATGGTTCAGCACCCTGGACCTGGCCTCTGGATATTGGCAGGTGGAGGTAGCGGCCGATGATCGAGCCAAGACCGCGTTCACAACACATCATGGGCTGTATCAGTTCCGCGTGATGCCTTTCGGATTGTGTAACGCACCAGGGACCTTCGAGAGATTGATGGAACTGGCTCTGAGGGGCCTGCAGTGGCAAACATGCCTGGTGTATTTGGACGACGTGATCGTGTTCGCACCGACAAGGGAGGAACACCTTGGCCGCCTGGACGAGGTCCTTCGGCGCCTGGAGGACGCCGGACTAAAATTGAAGGCTAAGAAGTGTCACCTGTTGCGTAGACAGGTGGAATTCTTGGGCCATGTCGTGTCGGGGGCCGGTATTGCCACCGACCCACAGAAAGTAGCCGCTGTGCGGGACTGGCCCGAGCCAGGGGATGTGCACGAAGTTCGCAGTTTCCTCGGGTTGGCCGGTTATTACAGGTCGTTCGTACCCAACTTCGCGACAGTGGCCAAGCCCCTAACTGCACTATCTGAGAAGGCGAAGGGCCCGTTTAAGTTCTCATCCGAGTGCCGAGAGGCGTTTCGAGCTCTCCGGGCGGCCCTCATCGACGCCCCAGTGCTGGCCTATCCTCAGGAGGACGGGGACCTGATCTTGGACACGGACGCTAGCGATGTCGGGTTGGGCGCGGTACTGTCCCAGCACTCGGAGGGGCGCGAACGGGTATTAGCGTATGCTAGCCGTACCCTAAACCGGGCCGAGCGGAACTATTGTGTCACCCGGAGGGAGTTCCTCGCCGTTATCTTTGGCCTTAAAAGATTCCGTCACTACTTAGTGGGCCGGCCTATCCGTATCAGGACAGACCATGCCGCCTTAAAGTGGGTCACCCAGTTTAAGGAACCGGAGGGGCAAGTAGCCCGATGGGTACAGGTTTTGGACACGTACGATTTTAAGATCGAGCACCGGCCGGGCAAGCAACACGGAAATGCGGACGGGTTGTCTAGGCGACCCTGTGGCCAGTGCGGTTGGGAGGCAGGGGGTTTCTGTCGACGCATTACCACCAGGCGACGGGCGGTAGTGGCTGGCGGCCCCCAGGGCCGCCCTCGGCCGGAGCAGCCACGAGGGCGGGGCTGGGGCCCGGCTCAGCAAGAAGACCCCGTCTTGCAGCAATTGATTGAGGGGATAAGGGCCGGTCGCCCCCCCCCCTTGGTGGAGGCGGACTCCCGCGAGGTCCGGGCCTGGAAGTCCCAGTTCGATCGCCTTCAACTGTGCGAGGGAGTTTTGGGCCGGCCCTGGGTGGAACCAGGGGGCGATACCCAGTTCCAGGTAGCGGTGCCTGTTGGGGACCGGCGGATGGTCCTCCATGAGCTTCACGGGTCCCACCTGTCGGGGCACTTCGGGACCGCGCGGACACTACGACGCTGTCAGGCTGCATATTATTGGCCTGGTTATAGGGCTGACGTGATAGACTGGTGTGCCTCGTGCCCCGCGTGTCTCCGGAGTAAGGACCCTCCACGGAAGCGCCGAGCCCCGATGGGACACGTTGGGGCCGGAGCCCCATTGGAGAGGGTGGCCCTGGACGTGATGGGCCCCCTGCCGGTCACGGAACGGGGCAACCGGTATATAGTGGTGATCGCGGATTATTTTACGCGGTGGTCGGAGGCGTTCGCGGTCCCCACTCAGGAGGCGGTAGTTATCGCCCGGGTGCTAGTATCGGAGTTTATTTGTCGGTATGGCTACCCGTTGGTGATTCACTCCGATCAGGGGCGGAATTTTGAGAGTAAGGTGTTTCAGGAGACCCTCCGCATACTGGGTATCACCAAGACCCGGACCTGCCCGTTTAACCCCCGGAGTGATGGGCTGGTGGAACGGATGAATCGGACCATCAAGGCCCTCCTGACCACGGTGGTGGACGAATCACAGGGGGACTGGGACCTCCATCTACCTCTGGTGATGGCAGCTTATCGGAGTTCGGTCCAGCGGTCCACGGACCAGACTCCGAATGCCCTGATGCTGGGTAGGGAGGTGGCCGGCCCCCTCGCAGTCTTATACCCGGAGTCTGACCCTCTCTCGGAGGATGAATATGTGGCCAGGCTACAGCGGCGGCTGGCACGGAGTCACGAATACGCGCGAGCCCATTCACTCGGATGCGTGCGGAGGCAGGCTCGTAGCTACGACGCCCGGGTAGCGGGTTCTCAGTTTGCCGAGGGGAGTGAAGTATATTTCTTTCACCCCCTCCGTAAACCAGGGCGGTGCCCGAAGATTCAGCAGTTCTGGACGGGCCCCTGGACAGTGATCACGCGCATCGGAGGGGTAGTATATCAGATTCGACAGGGGCGAAAAACGAGGATTGTGCATGGGGATCTGCTGAAGCCTGGCCCACGTCGGCCTCCGGACACCGTCGCCCCTGAATCTGCTCCCCCCGTAGGGGATCGCGTACGACGGCTGGCCCTGGGAGGGGGGCCAGGGGGGCTTCCCCCCCGCCCTTACGTGGGGCCGGCCGTCGGGGAGGCCGGTGTTCCACCGGCCACGGAGGGGGGAAGTGACTGCCGGCCCCCTCCCGGGGTCGATCTGGGGAGGGGGCGCCGCTCGGTCGGCCCCCAGGACTGTCCGCGCCCCTTAACGGGAGAGCAAGGCCTGCGGAGGCGGACAACACGGTGCCGTGCGATGCTACTGGGGGGGGCCTCCGGTGGCGGGAACAGCCGTGCTCTGCTCGGCTCTGGGGCCCAGGCAGCCGTTATTGGTCGTAGGGGGGCCGCTACTTGCCGGCGGCCATTACTGAAGACCGGCGGAGGGCTGAGGGGAGTGCCATTAACGCGTATCGGAGGCTGGAGAGGGCACAAGCGACTTAACAGAGCTTCTGCTCTCCACGCGACGCATCCGTCACAGGCCAGGGGGAGTAAGGGGGAACAGCCGGTCCGGAGCCTGTTCCCGGCACGACGCGCGCTGATTTGGTCAGGCGGGGGGGCCTCCGTAGAGCAGAACAGCCGCCACTTTCGTTCGAATCAAGGTGGTCGTCTGCACCAGGGAGAGCCTTGTGGCTTGCGAACCACGGTGTTACCCCCTGGGGATCAACGAGACGAAGTGCGGAGGCCTATCGGAGAGGTTAACCACCGTCACACGGAGAGGTTCGGCCGTAGGCACTCAGGGAAGGGTGGTCATGTTCGAGGAGGGAGGAGGCGGGAACAGCAGCGCTGCAGCTGGTTCCCGACGATTGGGCGCGTCACGGACCGGAGAGGGGTGGGCACCAGCGAATGTTTACATTCTGCTGGCAGTCCATCCACGATGCGGAGTGAGATAGCTAGGGTGATACGAGAGAGTGGAGGGGATGAGGGCCACGCCCTCGAAAGGGCCAAGTCAGCCAGGAGGGAGATGCTGGAGACCACCAGGGTAAGTGGGCGGTCGGATGCTGCTAAAAAGATTCGCAATCGGAGGCGTAACGAGAGGCGCTGGAGAGGGGGGGACCGGTGGGGGGGCTCTCGCCCTCGCTTCGGGGCAGCCCGTAGGGAAGCCACTGAGCGAGAGCGAGGTTACCCTCGTCATCGCGCTGCATTGCGCACGTCACCCCGGAGGAAGCCAGTCTCTCCAGGCACGCGTAACAGAGACGAGCTATCCAGGCAGCTATTTGGTACGCCATCGTCACCCTCCGACTGCGAGATGGGGAAGGATAGTAAAAGTTACACCTGTGCTCAATGTGAGATGACATTTTCGCGACGTGATAACATGCGGAGGCACCAGCGTTGCCACTCCGCCCGCACTACTCCAGGGTGGTCGTGTCCTGCGGAGGGATGTCGCCAAGTGTATGCGAAAGATAGAAAGCACGACCTGCAGATCCATCTGAGGGGGAAGCACCCAGAGCACCGGTGGCATACCCACCCGGCGGACATCCCCTCGCCACGGATGGTTACCCTGGAGGCCGGTGGTAGGGTGAAGAGCAAGGACCCCCCGGCGAGGAGCAAGGACCCCCCTTCATCGGTGGAGTCATCTCTAGGGACCCCCGGAGTGGTGCTGGGTGAGGACGAGGAACTGGTGGAAGCCGCGAGGAACCTAGAGGCGCTGTGCACCGAGGAGCCCCAGGCAGGGACGAGTGTCCGGCGTTCCCCCCGGGTCGCCGCACGCTCCGGAGAGTCCAGCCGCGCCAGGTCAGACCTCCCCCGACCCAAGATGAAGAAAGCCAGGACTGAGCGCCACCCGGCCAGCCCCACCCGGATCGTCCAGGCCAAAGACCTACCGGGGACGGAGGAGGACCCCCTCCAGGGCCCCTCCTGGGCAGGAGGTGACGGGCCGGAGGAAGTGGGCCCCCTCCTCCCCGAGCTTGCTGTTGTTACGGCCTTGAACTTTGATAAATCTGTGGTGATGCCGCCAGGAACCCCGGTGCCCCTGTTGGGCACACTCCGGGAGGATGGGGAGCTGTTCCTCCAGGCGTCCCCGGAGGGCCCCCAGGCCTTCCAGCGGGCGGGCCTCCGACAAGCCAACGTGGACCGGCCCCCGAGTCGGGCCAGCTCGCCGCCGGCAGCCAGCCGCACGGGTCAGGCGACCCAGCCGGGCAGCCGACCGGAGCCGCCTGCGGAGACAGCTCCCCTACGGAAGGGTAAGGGCAAGAGCAAGGGGAAGAAGTCAGCCGCCACTCCCCCTTCAACGCCGCCGCCACCACCGCCGCCGCCTGGCCCGGAGGCCGCGAGGGGGCCGACGCAGCCGCCACCCCCGCCTGGTCCGGAGCCGACACAGCCGCCCCCCCCCGCCTGGCCCGGAGGCCGCGAGGGGGCCAACCCAGCCAGCCACCCACCGCTGTGATGGGTACCCGGAAGGACCGGTGTGGGTGCCGTGGGCCCCGGGCCCCAATCCTGACCGCCTGGGCCGCTGGTCCACGTACCTCCAGGCCCCCGAGTTGGGCGCGGGCTACACCGCAGTCGGAGGCCACCGCGATTCCAGAGTAGAAATCGTGGGCGACGGCCTCTACAGGATGGTCACTACGACGGCGACGATCTACCGGAAGATGCCTCCTCCGGTGAGTACACACATTTTCCCTGATAGTTGACAGTTAGCCATGAACGCAGTCGATTTGCCTCTCGCAATTATGTGTTGGTTGATCTGTTGTGTCACTCGAGTAATCGGAGGGTGTTGGTTTCTCCTAGGCGACGGGAGGGCAGTGACGGGGGACTGGGCCGGACCAGAGGCGGAACTCCCGGAGGGCGGTGGGCCAGGCCGCCGGGTTAGTCGCAGAGGCCGGTGGACAGACGGGGACCGGAGTCAGGAGCTGCCGTTGCAGTACCAGGCGGTACCAGAGGACCGGGAGAGTCAAGCTCGTGACGGCGCGGGGAGGACGACGTCGCCAGGGAACCCCCCTAACAGCGAGAGAATAGCCGACCCAGCGCGACGAGCGGAGGATAGGGTCTCTCCGGACCCAGGGACCGCTGGGACACCGTTGTGTTACGTTGAACTTTTGGGCCTGAGGCCAGCGAGTGTTGTTATTAGTATACAGGTTAATCACGTGGACGTTGATGTTTGGGGGGGGGTTGTTTACCAAAGGGGTAGGTTTCGAGTCAACTTTTTCGAGTCAATTTTTCTGGTTTCAGAGCGGATGGGTGTCAGTCGGGGGGGGAGAGTGTGGTGAGCCTTCCGGAGGGGCGCCTCCGGTCCGGAGGCGCCTCCGGAGTTCCGGAGGGTTCGGAGGGGTTCCGGAGTGTTGCCTCGGTGACACCCCGCGGGCCCACCAGGGGTCGCCCTGGTCCCGGAAGTGACGTCGGGGGACATCCGGCCGACTTATTATATAAGTCTCCGGATGCCCTCCGGACGGGAGTCCGTCGTGAGACTGGGCCCGAACCACCTCCGGAAGGCTCCCTGCGAACCTCCTGTCTGGCACCCTCCACGGTTACTTACCTGGTCGGAGTACCTGAGAGTTCCCCCCTAAGTGGGTGATTACGTTGGTTACATATTACGCTTAACGTGCCGGAGGTACGTACCTGTCAAGCTTGTCTACCAGCCTCCGTTGAGAGTGCCTGTGAATAAACTATTGAACTGTACCTGTGCGTGTCCTAGTCGTTCTGTACTACAATATGTATTTGAGCATTAATTTTTTATATCTCGTTTTTTTTTTATATTACCAAGGGTCTTTGGTACATATCCAGGTCTAGATCCACAAGAAATATTTTACACGTGGAAATTTGTACCATGGCCATCTTTTTATTTCCGCTAGACCCGTTCCGATCACTACGACAGAGCTCTTCCAAGAGGGCTACGATTTGAAAATTTATATCGTAGCCATGTTTGAGTGTATCGGAAGCGGTTGGAGCCCGGTTTTAGGCTCAGGTCTTCCATCCAATCGCCTGATGCAATCCCACAACTCCACACAGTGGATATGTATACTCTCTTTGAGGTAGGGACTGAGTCCAGTTCATAAACTGAGGTAAGACATCTGCTGAAAGAGAGTTGTCCTGTTGATATCCAAACCACAAGATTCTCATAAGTATTAAGTTTTCTTGCAATTTTGCGAATTCTTGATGGATTTCGGTATTATAAACGTGGAAGCAGTTGGAAGACATTGGAGCAAAGTTAGTTAGTTAGTTCTTTTTATGGTGGAGTCCAGCTTCTATTTATATTAAGGCTGAATCAGAGGGAGTCACACATCATATAGAGCATTTGCTGAGAACAGGAGTGTATTTACGCTGAATGTTGCACTGCACGAAAACCATCATTTTACATATGAATGCGCCAGGCGTATATAAGTAAGTATTTTGCGCCTACAAGGTCGTCTTAATCCCCGTGTGTATACACCTCATCTTTGGGCGTATATAAGCATCCAGTGAACAGGGCTTCACTGAGAGCGGGTGGGGGGTGGGAGGTGGGGGGTGGGAGGGGGGGAGGGCTTCCTACTGAGGACACCTGTACTTCTACCAACACAAAGGGGCGGGGGCAGAGGGTATTTTCTCTCATATACGCCGGGTGTGAAATACAGCCAAGACGCGTCTGTCGTATATAAGGCCTGAGCGTATATAAATGAAAACAAGTAAATATTCAGCCAATACATGCACTTGCGTGATGGCGTATATATGAATAAAACGGTGGTTTTCATGCAGTGTTGTAAATATTGAAAAAGAAATTATCCTTTACTGGCTCAGGTCAGATAGACCTTGAGCCTAGTTGTAACTTTGTTACATACTTTAATCCATATATATATATTTATGTATATAATTAAATTCGAAAAAAGAAATCAAACGTTATTATTCCATTAACAGTCGGTCTTCCATACAAAGTTTAATTTGTATTGCATTGTCTCAATATACTGAATCGGTCCTTGTTATCACTCCTGATTCTCATCTAATTTACAGAAGCTGCACTCTGTTACCCTATATTCTATTTTAACATATTCAGAATTGAAGATTACAAAAAATGCAGACACATTCACTTTGTAGTAGGTTGTTGCTATTAAACCAAGTTATATAGTTGGTGTTACCGTACATTGGTGTATCAAGACTTATCACGACGTTTCGCTAATGTTATATTAGTTTATTTTAACATATTTTTAGAGTGTTGATTTTATCATCTGAAGTATATAGATCATTTACATGCATTGTTTCCCACGTGCTTCTTTCAATTATGCGTAGGTTTTAGGAAGCCAAATTTAGGTACATAGACCCAGGAGTCCGTATGCCAAAGTGAAGGGTATAGATTTTTATAATTAAGGATCGTACACGAAGACCCTTTTCTGTAACTCGTACCAAAGATTATCGCTTGGTAATATCTAAATCTGTTCGCTGAGACAATATCAACCATCCATAAGGTTGCCACAAGTGTTGAATAGTGTTGACACACACATAGTCTCTGGGTCTCAATGGCATACAGAAAAAGGTCTACATGAATGATCCTAGATTATTAAACGGGCCCCTTGACCGTGCGGCGGCTGGTGGTGGGAGGGCTCATAGCCCTATACACAGTCACTCTGCATGTGGGACACTTTTACTGGTTTTGTTGTTTCCTCCTCTATTGTTCCTTTCCCCTCTTTCACGCCTTACCTACGCCACACCTTCCAACTTGTCCCTCGGTAGCTAAATGAGTATTCCATCTATATATGGCAGTCACAGATGCATGCATACGATAATCCTTGACAGTGTCTCCACTCTGCTCATCTTGCTCTAAACTCGTTTATGGTGCAAATTGTGTTCAGAATATTGTTTCCATAGCTCCCATGTAAATTATGCTTTTTTCTTTCATTCTTCAACAGATCTGGCCTCTCCGGTAAATGATGCAGGAACTACTTCTCAATCAACTCCGAACAGCTGATAGAAATCTCGGGAGTATTCTGAAAAGAACTATCCTCTACAGCGGTTTTCAATGAAAGACAAAAGAAATATACCTGTATCTGCTCACAAAGACAATGAATTCTGTACATAATCTTCTCCGTGAATTAGTAATCTAGTCAACAAGAAAGAGAGCTGTAGAACATTCATCAGCCATACCATACAGAGATCTCCATTTTTGAAATTGTAGATTTATGAATATTGCATCTGAATGACGATATTCTTAAAAAAAAAAAGAAGGAAGCATCAGCCAGATATCTGATGTGTGCAAGTCATCCTAGGTAGAATATTTGCACAGAAACATACGGCAAGAAGATGAGTTCTCAGTCAAGAGCTAGATCTTTCAAATGCACTGAATGTGATGAAGTTTTCCATCATTTCTTCACATTCAATATGCACTTAAAGACTCATAACATACAGATGCTTCACAAATGCTCCTACTGTCACAAGAAGTTCAGACATTCTTTCGATCTAGCTACACACATTACTATCCATACGAGAAAAGTACACTCCAAATGCGTCATCTGTCATGAAGATTTCGGACAACGAAAGGACCTAAAAGAGCATATACAAATCCACGCAGAAGAGGACGGTTTCAGATGCCCTCACTGTGATAAAGTATTCCTCACTGTGAAGGGCATTCAAGTCCACGTCAGGAGACATACAGGAGAAAGTGATTATATATGCAAACACTGTGGTCAGGTATTTTCATATCCACAGAGCCTTAAGGGACACCTTAGAACCCATATAGGAGAGGAGCATAACTGTACAGTTTGTGGTAAACGATTTGGACTGATGCACAGTTTTAAAAGACATATGCTAGTCCATACAGAAAAGAAACCTCACGTATGTCCTGTCTGTGGTAAGGCATACAAGCAGGCATATCGCTTAAGATATCATCAAAGAAGCCATGCAGAGGAAAAGTCCTACAAATGTTCTGACTGTGGTGAAGAGTTTTGTAAAATAAGAGAGCTACAGGCACACGCAAAGGTATGCGGAGAGGGATTCAGCGAATCAAAACAAAAAAATGCATCCAAGAATTCTCATTCACAGGAGAAGATATTTCATGCATGTTTAGTGTGCAGAGATTTGTTTACTGACTTATCTATGCTGAATGAACATCTGAAAACCCATTTATTACCCACTCATTCTTGTTTACTTTGTAACAAAATATTTGAGAACTCTGAAAGTTTGAAGATACACATGTCTCTTCATTCAGGACAAGAATATTTCAGCTGTGGTATGTGTGTGAAGGGCTTTTCCGATGCATCTGCACTCCAGGATCATCTAGCCAGACATGTAATCTTACCAACTCTAGTTTTAGACTGATAGTTTTGTTAAAAAATTTAGTCAATGTGTGCAAAAATGTGAAACAATAGATTTTATTTTCATAGCATCTATCAGGCAAAATGTCATATGCTTAGGGTAATTTACAAGAAGATGACATCAGTAGTTGGATTAGTTAGGTTGGTAGGGTTCAGTCTATAATCACTGGGACTTCTCAGTCGTTTTTGTCAGCAATGAATTAAATCAGTTGCCAACTGAGACGCCAGCACTTGTATTTTCACGGAGAACTACTCGAAAATTAATTGTTTCCTCTCGTTGTATTAAAACATTAAATCTGTGATTGATTGACAAACAATTGATATCATCTAAGAATGTCATCATAAATCCCTACCCAAGGGACTTATAACTGCAGTCGCTTGTGAGAAGAATATTTTGTCATACGAAAATGGAGGCAAAATGTGTCCTTCAAATTCTTGGATTTGTAATTGTCTGTGAAGATATTCTGAAAACGTAGATATTGTCATTTTTCCATTCACTATGTTCTATTTTTAATGTAAATGTACACCTCACTACTGTCTGATGGTGTTGTCTATGAAGGTTTGAAATGACGGGTACCATATGTGGTAACATAAACCAATGAATTCAAATTGTTCAGAACAAAATCCCACATTTTATCTTTGTTTACCTAATAACGCGGGACCACTCACGTCCCAATCAGACAGTATTTTTAAATTTGAGGTTTCACTGTCTGTGGTCTCAGACTATCTCAGGTTTCGAAATATGTATAGGGAAAAATTATATTTATTCAAATGTATTCATTAGTAGTCGTCAATTATATGCCTCAGTACCATGAATTTCGCAGTGATCTATTGAAATTTCTTGTAGTTATCGTGTTGAATCCAGAGGTGACATCTGTCCACTTTTCCATGGAAATTCAGAGTTTCATTTTCAGTATAGAATTATTTCCACTTCTGTAAAACAAAGTTGACACTGGCTGTGCCCCATTCACAGCAATAAAACAATTGTTTGAACCTCCCCGTAGTCCTTTAATCTCATGCTTTGGCCGAGGCCGACATATATTCCATATTTGCTTGGTCTATCTGAGATAGCATATTCCACATGTAAAATATTTCCACTATTTTCTGGACCAAATTGACATCCCTGCAAAATGAATATATATGTGAAGGTAGTTGGATGTTGCTGGTTACTATATACTTTCATAGCTAGAACATTTTTGATTAGCTAAGGTATTGTTTTGATCAGCATCATTATCTGAATACCATGAACCTCTGTATTTCTAAAAAAAAAACAATTCAGTATTGTTTTCATCAGATTCATTATCACCATGTAAATGATGTCCTGGTTTTCGTTTTATTCGGTTACGTACTATAATATATTGAGACTTGGTTAGTGTGCCTGAATAGAATCTGTTCAGAGATATTTTGGTTGGAAGTATTCACCGAGTTCAACTCAGGTACACTAACTATGTCTCTTTTTTCTTATTTTCCTATAAATCATTAAAAGCGCCATTTTACAATATGTCAACTCACTTTTTTAGAGAATGAAAGTGATTATGTTGTACGGAAGGACGTATGAATATTCTTTCATCATCGGCCACGGGTATATGATAATAATATTTTTGCCTTATATTCTATGCTTTAAGTAGACCTTATTCTTATCCCTGTCAATACCATGTTGTGATATACTCCCGGATACATGACTCACATGATAGATGGGTTGTGAATTCTACAAAATTCCTCAGCCTTATTTAGGCATATGAGAAAACCTAAAAGCATTGTATGAGTCTGATATTCCCATCTGAAGTCAAGGAGAGGATGTTTATTTGGGAGCTACGAGTTGGAAAGTACTCATTATGTAAATGACGTTACAAGTTATTTAAGAATTTTAACTATCAGTGATAATTGTCATGGAGAAGGGAAATAATGGAGACTGCAACCACATGCTACAGCCACAAACGGGAACTTCTTTATGCTCGGACTGTAGGACCTGTAAGTGCAGGCTGAGATATAAGTAATAAAGAGAGGAATAAGCTTTATGTTTGCATGCTGGATATTTGCAGTTATTGTGCCATTGGGTACTGTATATTGCTTTTGATTATAATGGCATATCTACACCCGAAACCCAGTCACATCACCTTCATCTGTGTTCTGCATTAAAACCTTAAAATCTCCATCTACTTTTCGTGTAATTGGGGAACATTATTACCAGTTCATTTACAAATTGGTGGAAATCCCTCAAATATCCTAGATGCAAGAAATAAAGCTGTTAGATATTTGAATGAAGATATTGCCATTGTTTTTAACTTCTTATCAATTGACATATTTTCCGAAATAAAGATATCCTTTTGCAATTACATTTGTCTCTTCACAATTGGTTCTTTGATAATAGAGGCATCCAGTGAAATGGACCACCGATTGAGATATCTCGGGGTAGCTGTATGTGGGCCATTGTCTGATCTATATACTCCAGTCTACAGTTTATCCGGGGTGTCTACAATGTCAGAATGTAAACAACTCTTAAAAACTGAGATGTTGTTTGATATCAAAGAAAATCAGTGTAGTAGTCTGTATTTTCTATACAATGTGACATGGCGCCTGCACAATTTTCCATCCAAATGCGAAAGTGGTGCCGTCAAGTAGGTCCGTTTTTCGCTGGAATGTTTTGTGTACTAGTAAAATATCTAGCTCATCCTCATAGTAATAGACCTTCCTCCAGACAGCTCTCCTGCCCGCCCTGCTGCCCCCTGATCTCCCCCCTCCCCAAACCTCCTCCCCAAACCTCCTTCCCAACCTCCCTCCTGACCTCCGAGCTCCTGATCTCCAACCCAACCTGACCTCCCTACAAACCTCCCAACCTCCCTGCCAGCCTCCCTCCCTCTCCCCGAACCTCCCATTCAACTTCCCTGACTCTCGACCTGTTGTAACGCTAATATGGGTCTATTGGGAGACTGCTTTAGGGCTATTATGAGACGTGTAAGACTGTTGTGAGGCTGACATAAGACTGTTGCAAGGCTGATATGAAATTGGTTGTTAGGCTGTTGTAAGGCTAATATGAGACTGTTGTCAAGCTGATATGAGACATTTGTGAGGCTGTGACACAAGACTCTTGTAACCTCCCTTCCCTACCTGATATGTGCATATATACATATTTGATTTAACCTCTCGAAGCTATTGTAACGAACATTGTTATAAGATTATCAGCAAATAATTCAAGCTTCTGACCTCCCTCCCGACCTCCCTCCCTACCTACTTCTGACCTCTATCCTAACCTCCCGATCTCCCGTCCAACCTCCCTCCCGACCTCCTCCCAAATGCCCGACCTCCGTACCTCCCCCCCCCCTCCCCCCGACCACCCCAACTTCTGACCTATCTCGAAAACTCCCTCCCGACCTCCTCCCCAACCTCCTGACTTCCCTCCTGACCTCCTGACCCTCTACCGACCTCCAATTTAACCGCCATCCCAACCTCCCCACCGGCCTGCCTGCCTGCCTGCCTGCCTGCCTGCCTGCCTGCCTGCCTGCCTGCCTGCCTGCCTGCCTGCCTGCCTGCCTGCCTGCTTGCCTGCTTGCCTGCCTGCCTGCCTGCCTGCCTGCCTGCCTGCCTGCCTCCCTCCCAACCTCCCTCCCTCCCTCCCTCCCTCCTCCCTCCCTCCCTCCCTCCCTCCCTCCCTCCCTCCCTCCCTCCCTCCTAACCTCCCTCCCTCCCTCCCCCAACCTCCCTCCTGACCTCCCTACCTCCCTCCATAGGTGTGGGGGATTCTGAGTACTGATGGGTAGGGGGGCTGATGTTGGTGAATGTTGATGTTGGCAGGTGTGAGTTCTGGTGTTGGTGGGCATAGGTGTTATTGTTGGTGAGTGTCGGATGTTGGGTGTCAATGTTGTTGTTGATGGGTGTTGGGGCTAATGGGTGTGAGTGTTGGTGGGTGTTGTTCTTCTTTTTTTTTCTTAGTTTTAATAGAATCCTTCAAATTATTTATTGGTTGCCTCGCTTTGAAAGAAATTCCCTACAGATCCGGTTAACTTTAGATTGCTAATGAATATTGCTCAATAAGCCAACAAACAACGGACTTGTGTTTTCTATTGCTAATAAGTACTGTTGAAAACAATATTCTGTGGTTGTACCCACTTTGAGATTTCTAGGAGATCTATGTAAATGTACCATAAGTATACAAACTCTCAAATATATATGTATTTGCAAATGTAGAGAGTACGAATGGGGGTGGTGTAAGTAATTGGATATAGGCGTCCCAGAAGTGTAGTGCATAATGTTACTCAATCTTAGCATGGACCCTGTAAGTCCGTGATCTTAGAAGCTTTTTTTCGTTTTTACACAACAGCACGACCTATCATTTTGGTACTTTCCCCCTCCAATATACCTTAAGGGGGAAATCATATATATACCCCTTTCAAATACATATATATATATATAGATAGATTTAGCCATCCTTCCCATTTCTTGCGTTTCTCTCTGATCCACTCTAAGCTTTCTGTAAAAGCCGATTACCAAATCCTGGTCGGTACGTGTGGTGCTGGTACGTGCTCAAGCACCACCACCACCACCAGCCCGCCCCCCGCCACCACCATGTCGCTGAGCGCGTGCTGTGCAGGAAATGCTAAGACGGTGCGGCTGTAACAAGTTCTCCTTGTATTACAACTCAAAGCTGTAGGCGTTCAAACCTCGCTCCCTTCGCGGTGGTCAGGTCTCTGAGAACACTCCAGCTACTAGCACAATTGCCCGACTCAACAGCGTGGTAACAACACAGTCACTCATCATAAACACACCCACCTTGCCCTGTGTTTGACACAGGTTTCTGCTCCTGTGCCTATAGACTTCTGCTTCTTGGATTTATTATTTTTTATCACTTGTACCTGGAATATTATATTGACCGCAATCATGACTGCACCAAATCTCCCCAATTTTATGCTTGGGACCATTCGGAAAAGGTGAGTGTTTCGTTTTCGTTTGTCTTTAGATATGTTTTCAGTGGGACTTGGGTCATAAGGAAATAAGGGTGAGGGGAATACACAGAGGGACTAGCTGAGATTTGTAATTTTTACCGGACATAATCTAATATACCTGAACTATCTGGGGATATGAATATCCACATCCAGTATATTTTATGAATATGTAATGTACTCGTTCCGTTTACGATAACCGGAACTAACGAGTATTTGTTAATATGTATAATAATATTACCAGATCTTGCATATAGGCCACATAGCTAAATGGTTACCTTCATTACTAGGCATATCATGCCGTAGCTTTATGTGTTTTTATAAAGCTATATTATATATTTATTGTCTGGATTAATATTTCTTAAGTATCATAGTATCTATCTTGATAGACGTGACTCACGGGGTATGTGCCCATGATCCAGGTCGATTATGATGTTGTGGTTGGGCAATTCTTTCAATCTGCTCTATATTCTATATGTTAGATAATATCTTTTGGACATACGAGCTTATCATTGCCAACCTGATCAATAGACACATCTCAAATATTGGAACACTAGTCTTAAGGCGTAATACATATCTGTGTTAACATGATATGACGTAAGATTCTTATTGCTTATTGCTAGCAGACACCTAACCACTGACCGCTCAATCTATAAAGCAGACATGAATCTATAGATACTGGTCCGTACTTATAATGATGTTAATGTAGGAACATTCATATGGACATTTCTTAGAATATGTATACAGTATAAAGTGTATCCAGGCACAGCTGTTTCTTATTGCCATGACTGTGCATGTATTGTGTTTCGTGAGTAAGACACAGGATCTAAAGTCCCCAGACTGCCCTGCAGAATAATGGCGGCTACCCAGCTGTGGATTAGACCTACCTGTAACTCGGTAATCCCTTCCAACATACATCTGTGAGACTTTTTATTCATAAATTTTTACATACATCCACATCACTTTATTCTCGTACCTCACCTCTCCCACCAAAAATCATCCATGTGTAGATCTAAGTGTCCATATGTAACAACTGCATCATATTGTGGTTTGTTATCAAAGTGAATATGGTTTTTGTTTTTATGGTTGGTATTAATAAAATGCACTATTTATGCTTACTAGTCATGTGGTGGACAACTATTATGTGGGTTTGTCCATAAAGCAGCCACAGACACGAATTCACGTTTGCGTTTCTGCACCTGTAATACTAAAACTAACACTAGATACAAAACATTTCTTCTAGCGTCATACCTTCTTTGATTGAAACAGCTAGTGTTTAAAGAGTGTTGATCCATCTCTAATGCCTACACAATAATACGGATTTACTGTCTACTGAACACCAGGTAGGTCGCAATTTGGGATAAAGGTCACCTGGCCATAACCTCTCATTTTATTCTTTAAATTGAAGATGTATATTTTGAATACATCAGAGCAATGGCACACAGTATAGACATGAATAAATCACAGTTTGATTGCTGTTACGCATGACAGGTCTGGCTCAAAGGAGGAGAATGGGAAGTACAGATATTCATACATTTAGACTCCCTAATGAGATAGACGTGAATGACGTCAGATCATACTATTATCCATTTTTCTAAGACTTTTATTTTACTTGGAAGCTAGAGTAGGCAGATCAATTATGCCTAGCCAAACCCTGTCAATCCATGTATTTAATATATATTACTTTTCGGGACAGAATATCCCTACCATGAAAGAATCTAGACTGAGTCACGCTGGGTTAAGGGTATTCCCAAGACTGTTTTCAAGAGTGCGTACCAAGTATTTTACATGGCAATCATGTTACTTACAATGCTCTTCATTAATCTCAAATTTCATTTAGGATACCCATGAATGAAGTATTCTGAAAATGAACCCTATTTAGCCTTTACATCAGTTAAACTAATTCCATTGTATTGCATTTATATCTACCAACTCAATGAAGTATTCTTCTTAACATATGTATGTGGATGATATTTTGTATTTGTCTGAGACACCACAAAGGAAGACCATCCCTGTGATGATTTGTGTGTAATAAAAAAAAATTATAAGACTATTCATACCAAATTAGCGAGTCTCCTTGACCTTAGCATTATTTCATAGCCATAAAACAGCCTCTAGTCTACGACATAGATCGTTGACATTGTTTGCTGATTTGGACCTCCAAATGAGGCTTTATTTGCATGAACCAAGCTCATTGTATGCTCTATAGTAACCAGTGGCAGTGTTCCACCCCACATGGCACCTTACAGACGGGCGATAATTCACTCAGTGTTTGATCTCGACAAACACTCGTGCGTAACCACGTCTGATCAGAAGTCTCGCGAGAATTAGCGAGCCTTTATTGAATTACTGACACGGAGCTGTCAATAAGGGTTTCACACCCAGGCAGTCATATCTCGTGTAGGTATGCCTTTTCCCAACCATATTAATGTTCATAATGCTATGTACAAGTTATTTTCTTTCTTTACATATGGTACCTATCATTTCAATACCAAGTTAATTCAATTTTTCTCCCAAATTGGCTATTGGGCTACCTCCATTTATTGGAACAGTCTTGATTTAAGCATTTCATTTTTTAAAAACAATTTTAATACCAATGCATGCAATTCTTAGCAAGATCAGGTATTGGTATTTTATTTGTGCCTGTGCCAGTGCTTCAGCCAAAATAAATGAAAAATATATAATAATATAGAAATATTTATCAATGGAACCTTATACTTAATTCGGATGAAAAAAATGTACATGCGCACATGCATTCATACTCATACATGTATACAGACACACATACGATAGGATCTGCTATTAGAAGGGGAACCCTTGCCCAACACGTAGGCTAATTTAAGGGGGTACTTTGGTCCGGAACGGAGGGTATATACCTCTAACCAGCGTTTTAGTGTATATGTATGATGCATAAAACCGTGGATATGGGAGTGTATACAAGTCCGTGATGCAACCATCTAGATCTTCAGAGATAATACAACCACTCCCCGCCAGACCTGTTTCAAGCTGTTAGATTCAGGGTAAGGTGTGTCTCTATACACCATTGTGTGACAACCCTGTACTGAATACCTCTAAGGTGTAAAAGCTGGTGAGAATGCCACCACTGGAGCGCCACCTATGAACATTGATTGGCTGTATCCATGACGAGTTAAAACTTTCACGAAGACTGCTTGAAGAGCGATCACATAGAAGGACCATGGATGGACAATGCCCATGTTAAAACCCATGTCGTTTCCGTTAAATTTCCACAGAGTAAATAAATATGCAAAACTGAAACTACAGGTCACCATTCTTGTTTTTGTATGAATCAAAGGGGAATTTAGTTTTCAATCTATTTCCTATATAAATCAAGTAAATGCCAAAATGCCTATTTTACCTATTGGCTGAGAGCATCGGCACTAAAGATTTAATACCTCTACTCAGACAATATTTCCATATATTAAATTGTCCGATGCCTTTAATATATGAGAATGCCAGGTAAAGATTACAGAGAGATGTAAGGAGCTACCTTAATTTGAATTTTACCGCAGTCCCTATTATATAATGTTGCTGTTTTGTTGCCTGTAACTGTATCAGGCATTCTAATTGCACACGCTTCCGGTTAATCTCAAGTCACCCCTCCATGATTTATCCTACTTAACGAAGTTGTGTATTTATAATTCCCATTCCTATAGACCCTACCCACCCAGGGAGCACAGCCCTTATGGGTCGGTGCCCCACTCATAGATCAACCTTTCTAAGGATGTGACCGGCCAATCCTTCACCAAAGAACAGAGAGTAAATATCGCCTACGAAGTCAAACTTAAGGAGTGGACATTCGTCTCAAACCTCCTCACGGTGTCATGCTTCACACCTACACGATACCCCAACTGGTGATTAAAGACAGCGGTGAGGTTTCCCCCCTGCTTATTTCGTAGTGTAGCTCGGGTAGTTAGTCTCTGAGGCTTCGGCTGACCGGTCCCCTGGAATGACCACTAACGCTGATACTTTAGGATAATTTATACCCGTTCTTACGATATGCCGTGAGTATCTTTAATCTTGGTTATTTGATAGTGATTACGTTTCAATTGGGATATCAATTGGGGTCAGAAAAGATGTGGGAATATTTTTCACATGGGATTCGTTCCCTGAGAGACTACAAAATGTGGAAAACATGTTAGTGGCAGTCACGGCATGCGGCTGAGAGTTGGTGATCGTGAGATTTAAATCACTGTGATGTTGGCATATGTGAGGCTCAATGATGATCCTTGTTTTAGACAAGTAAAACTAATCATATAGGTTAGTGGAGAAGTCACCTCAAAACGAAAATGAATACAATAACCACATCATAGTATTTTGAATGTGAATTTATTCATGATTAGCACATGTGAAATTCAAGATCTATGTTTTTCGATCTGCGATTTCAAGGACATTGATCAATTTCTAAATTTAACAACAATTTGGGCATATTTTCAGTAAATATTCTCATACATAAATATTTGTAAATTTGTTCTACAAGTGGCAGCTTGTTTGTCATCTTTAATGAATTTGAACTGTCATCTCGTCTTTGTATTCTCAATATGCGACGTCAAATTCCAAGACAAAATCTATACATGATTTATCATAATTCTATAGGTCCAGGAAAAATATAAATACAACACTCTATTAGTCGACTATATGTAAATATATCTGCGTGAGTATACACCATGTACATTGAAAACCTAATCTGTATATCTTTGACAATAACATTCAATTTGATTGCACATTAAATAATTCTCAATGCAATAGCATTCTGCATGAACTAAAGCCATGATAGATATATCAACAACAATGAATATATTAGGAGGGCCCATATCTTCATTTTTGAGCCATGAAGATATAATTGAAGGGGTTAGGAATTGAACATCCTGGAAGTGCTAGGCTTATGCCAGAGCAGTAATTATGATATGCGATGATAACATTAGTCAGATTTATGATACAAATTGTGGATGTAAATTTAATTAGATTCATAGCAATGCCTGTGCGTATTTGTTGAATGGGTGGGTGGCATATCTACATTCATTAGAGTGATGCATTGTTCCGATGAATAATCAAAAGCTATTCCTGATCTGATATTTGAGAGTCACTGTGGCATTACTATAGTCGATGAGATATGATAAACGAGACTTTATAAGGTGATCCTGTTGACCACCTTCCTGCTCTGGGTGCACTCGGCGAGGTAGCGCATGACGATACTGCGTACCGGGCGGCATACCGGGTGTTCCGCTTCCTGTGTCAGCACCTCGCCTCGCGTGTGACGCTCCAGCCTCGTTACCAGATCCCCGAGTGTCTCCAGGTATCCCATGAGGCACTGCGCGGACGGGCGGGCCTCGGGGTCGGCCTGACCACACCACTTCACCACATACTCCAGCTGACGCACGCCGCAGCGCGTCGCTACCGTGCTCAGTACCTGCCCCAGACTGTAGATGTCGCTGGCGCGGGACGCTGCCTTGCCGCAGACGACTTCCGGGGCCGCGTTCTGAGCCGCCTTGTGGAAGTGGTGCCCTCTGGCGACGGTGGCGGCGGAGAGGTCCATGAGGAGGACCTTGGGGGCGGCGTTGACTGGGGGATGAGCGGCCGGGTCCTTCGAAACGGCCAGGTGGGAGAGGTGAAGGTCGTTCAGCACGATGTCGTGTTGGTGCACCAGGTAGAGCGCACGAGCAGCAGACTGGCAGATGGCGATGGCCTCAACGCTGTAATTCCAAACAAAAACTAGCTTTAAACAAGGAGTGAATTCAAATGACATGGCCTTGTTCTATGAGACCAGGGACATCAGGTTGGGTCATAAAAAAATATACGTGGGCATACTGTACATGTGGAATTGACTGCCTCAGAGAGAATGAGCAAACATGGAAACACATCGGACATCGTTGCCGCCCACGGCATGCGGGCTGGGTTTGTGGGGACGTCTGAACCACTGTTTATTGGTTTAAATAATCCTCAATTTGTACTACCTTTGTTTTACAAAAGGAAAGTCGAAAACTGTCATCTCTGTTATTAGACTATATCAAAGCCAACAAGTTTTGGCCCAATCGGTTAAGGTCAGACACATAACATACATAACAAATTTTGTGTCAAATTGTACTGATGACAGCACCTGAAGTGCCAACCAGGTTACGATTACATGATTCGGTTGGTTGAAAACAATCAGATGCTATTCAAGAGGAAGGAAATAATTATTAAACCGTCTATTTTTATTATATCGGGTTCCAGACGTGAGTTATAAGTGATATTAAAACATTCAGAGATGAATGATACAGGAGCATGTCTTACTTCATATACATGTAGTCTTTGCACTTTATTTTCTGTATTGATAAGGACCTTTTGGGATCCCCAGATAAGAATGTGATTTAACACATTCGGTCACCGATATCTTGATTATAGATCGAGCATCCATGCCCGTTGTCATAACTTTTATGTGACAGTTATGAAGTAAACTTATACACCTTCTCGTAGGGTGTAGGAATAAAGTAGTAGCCCCCTAGTGCGAACTGGCTGAACAACCCTGTTAGAAATCTTATGTGATACTTACAATGGAGGTTTGCTACTGAGGTAAGTTCCCAGCGGCACAGTGTTGGGCGGGCTTCGAAGCACCAGCGCAGCGGCGCCGAATGTGACGTCACTTCCTGGCAGCACACCAACCAGCGTCTGAGTGACCTCAAGGCCATTGAGCACACCCCGGATGTAAGCTTCGTGATCAATCACTTCCGGGTCACAGTTTTGGAATCGTTTGATAAGAACCTGAGGGAGCACATATATGGGAGATATTAGATGTGGTTTGATTTCATTGTGATGGAATCAAACGAAAGAGAATATGAATAGCTTGCTACTATAACATTTATGGTAAATGGCCGAAAAGACGGATATCTAAAAATATGAACTCCAAAATCACAGTCGAGATTACCTCTCATATCAAATTTCGTCCACCTATCTTTGGTTTTAGCGCACATCCCCAACATTTATATTTGCTTATAGGCCTGTGTATAGCTTTTGTAGTACAGCCATAAACAAAGGGACTGATGCTATGTGGAGAGTGTCTTTTCCTGTATGACCAAATGTACAGTTTATATATAATAGCTGTGCAGTTTTCCTGCACCCCTATATTGTCCATGGTCATATAAAAAAATATCTTCCCAGTTTTAACAAAAGGACAAAGAACAATCCAGAAATTATCCTAAAATATCCCACCTCCTGATCAGCATAGAGGCCACTGACGTAGTCCATATACTCGAAGCCATCCCCGGCCTTTTGTCCGCCGCTGACTTTCTTCATGTAGATGATCACACTGCCCGAGTCCAGCCAATGGCAGTGGGCTATTTCATGCGGGAATTTCGCATCCTCCTCGCTATTCTGGATGAAGATGCATCTCATATCCGAGCCAAGAGGACTTGAGAATAAAATCGACCGCAGCCACCTGTAGATCTCTTGGACTGCCATAGGAAGAAAAGAAATCAACGTCAAATATCGCTTCCATTTATGATTCACATGAAAAAGATATCTCATCGATGGCACTTATTGGGAGGGTGGTCTTTTGAAATAAGTAAATATCTCCAGTTCTTTGCAGACTTTCTGTCTGTTTACCTCGGAAATATATAAAACTGGTTTTTTTTCTGTCGAATCCGCTTGGAGACCCCCCGCCCCGACACACACACAGACCTAATGAAACCTATGTATGAAGAGTGAATTGCCACGAGAGTGAGATTCTCTTGTACAGATGAATTGAAATCTGCTGATCTTTTTGGCTGGTCTATACTGAGATGCACGTTTTCCCTTATGATTCATTCCTAGTGAAGCTATACTTCTCTGTCACATTCTGATAAAAAGTGAACATTATTCTTTTGAATGAAACAGATCACACATTCAAATTAAAAAAAGAATCAAAATGTTACGAGGGTTATGTACATATGAACATGGGGGAAACACCTAGACTCTAGAGGACCTCTTCCAGTAGAATCCAAGTTCTTTGGCTATTGGCCTAAAATCTAAAAATAATAATTTCGAGATCTTATGAGATACCCTCTAGAAGTATTACAATGAATAACACATGGCATATGCTTAAGATAGTAATTTAGCATTAAAAGAAACTCAGTGAGATGTCAGTTTTATGATAGCTCAAGGTGCTCGTGATAACGGGCGACCTCTTGGCTCTACGCCTTGGCGTACCTGATGGCCCGCGGATCTGCCAGAGCGTGCCTGGTTGCAGACTAGCCCCCGCAGCCTTGGAAATGACGTCACAGCCCTGAGCCAACACGCCAGGTGGTATAGTTGCCAGAGCGCATTTCTGTTAATAAGAGAAGACATATCATGAGCACATCCCAGAAATTGACGAATCCGTTTACACAGTCCGTGTAATTATGCTCGAGAAGGGGGTGGGGGCGGAGGGTGGGGAGGGGGTGGTAGTTCGATGTCCAACACGGCTCAAATAATCTGTAACTTACGGGCGTAAGTATAACGATCGAACTGTTTGTGTGTTTCCTGAGGCATACAACCTTTGAATGTCACCGACATTCAGCAATGTTACAGACATCTGTTACCTATATGAAGCCACTATCTAGCAGTATAGGAGTGAATAACTTAAGTAATTGTCCATTGATGCAAGCCTATCATTTCTCACACACTATCAAATCAGCCCCCCCCCTCCCCCAATTCCCGTCCCCCTGTTTTAAAAAAAAATACAACAACACAAAGCCAAGTGTGATTGTCGTGACAGAGCGTGAATTATTTCAGAGTGATAGGCAATATTGGCTTGTCACAGAAAGCGAATAAAAGGAAGATACGGTACCCAACAGCCTTATAAAGAAATGTGAATATATTTTGGGTAAAAAGATACTACATCCTATCTGTAGATTATAAGCGTATATTTTGGACACTTAGAAAATGTATGATAAACACTATTCAGGGTATGTATGCCATATATTGCATTTTGACACCCATTAATTTTGATACGGTCAAGGGTTACCCCCCCCCCCCCCCCCCCCCCGGCATTGGGAGGAGGCGGCGGCGGCGGCGTCGACTGGGGGTGGTTGCAACCTTTGATGGTTACATATTGTTGTTGTTGGGTACTCACTTCCATGCATATTTTGAGGCTATATCCATGTAGGCCTAAGCTAAAACAATTAGTTACTCTAAAGTGCTGCTGTCTAAAATTCAATATTAACAACTAGATCTAGTTGCCTCTGCGAAATTACACACCAAGATACACGGCTGTTTTTTTTTAATCATTACCGGGTATTGAATAAAAGAAATAAATCCATGTTTTGGTTTAAGGTTCTAACAGCTTTACATATCATTAACACTGTCCAATCAAAGTCTTGAATAAAAGTTATTCATGTTTTAGCCTAATGTACTTCTAGCTATGTTTTTACCCCAAAACGATTCTAGTCAGACAGTCACTGATAGACAATGGTAATAAGTTATAAAATGGAAAGAATCTATGGATTTTGATACAAATAGCACACCGTACCTCTACTACGTACATGTATGCTGTAAGCTTACTCGTAGAGGAGGGCGTATCTAATACTACTACTGCTTCTGTATCTACTGCTACTAGATCTAGTACTACCGTACTAGACTAAACTTAGTTTCATTGACGAGGAGTCTATCGTTATGGGGATACAATGACGAGTTCCTTGATCTAAGTCCTCACCCAAAGCACACATCTATTATAAAAGGAGCTGTCCATAAATGCTGTCACGCTATTTTAGACCCCCCCCCCCCCCCCAAGTCATGTTTTGTTTTGTCATACAATGCTAAATCGTGGTTGGTCATGGAGATTGGGATCTGCCCCCCCCCCCCCCCGCTATTTTTAAAAATTATTATTAAGTCATAGATTCAAACATTACATTTAGTTTTCAATCCAGGCCACATCACATCAAGAATATGTCAATTCAAAAGTGTTACAATCAAATTCAGGTTGAGAGAGTTACAAATCAATTTTAGTAACGCTTACAGTAACAGTGACATTGAAGTTATGGGTATTGCCGTGAACGGAGATGAGGTAAATGGATACATCATTCCCATTTATTTAAAGACGGCCCCAACGTGTTGTTAAATGTAACTCAATTAAAAAAGATTCGGTGTCAGACCAATGCTGAGCAAGAAACATAACTTAAATGTGAAACGGATAAGCGAATTAATATCATCGCTTGAAATTGAAGAGCCCATATGTGCTACAGCTAAGCCTGCTACATCATATTGATATTATTAGCCTAGAGTCTAGGCTAGACTAAATCTAGATCTAGATCTAGATCTAGAGCCTAGAGGCTAGAGAAGTGGCGCCCACTCGGACTGAAGTTGGTATCATCATAAATAGATGTACATCCCCCAACAGAGAGCTATAATGTAAATTTAAGGGTTGCTAAAGTAAAATCAATTTATATCTACCACAGTCTCAATCGCCGCTGATTCCATTGCTTTTTGCAAACCAACTGCAGCCGTGAGCATTTTCTTGCCTTTCGTTGCTGCAACCTGCTGTTGTTGATCTCAGAGTAAGCCTTGTAACTATGTGTCTTAGCAACACTTTCTTAGCAACACGTCACCAATTAGTATAAAGTATTTTCGTAAAAGAAATCTTTAGAAATTTAAGATTCATTCACTGCATTATACTAGTAGTATATGACATAAAACTAATAATTAGAATATAGACTACTGCATCAATAGATTTTCTTTCAAAGTTTGTATATGAGAAATCAGGACAGTAGCATTTACTTCCACCACCGCCAGGGAAATTTTTTAACCTAGCGGCGATGGCCAAGACTAAACGAAATATTCCCCGAGTTAATCCCACTACACCGCTCGAACAAACTACGGCAAACTCGTTTGCGATGCGATAAACTGGAGCGGTGCAGTGTGTGAGTTCTGAGTTAATCCCAGCAGAGGGAAGCACCCAAGTTGTGTCGGTCCAACTGTTGAGAACCCAAATAATTCTTCTCTTGGAATATAGGCTGGTCATTGATACCCGATTGCAATACAGACGTGGCATACTTATTCTATTCTATTTTCAAATCAAAAGTATTGAGTTCATCAAAATTTGATGACACGGCAAATTACAAAAAGATTTGGTTCCAGTGATCTGGATCTGATTTGTCTTCATGAATCTATTCAGGCACTAAAACGCGAATTTACCTTTACAATCCACTCATATTTCATGTAGCATTGTAGGCTAATCTCTACAATGTATGTCAAAATTTTAAACAGATGGCTCCCCATAGCGTCATTAAAGATAAGAGCGTCATAGCATCACGTGATACGTTTTGCTGAGGACAAAATGGCAGACGACAAGCTAGACTAGGAAGAAATGGACTCTCAAGACATTTAATCGGAAATTCACACTCCACCAAGGAATTCTGCCTCTCTGGATTAACACGCAAATCATATTTGTAAAGAAGGCGTCTCGAGAGTTTACATTTAAATACAGGAAACTGTTGATTTACACACACAAATACAATAGCAGATAAGTATTGACATTTAATTCAGGCAGCCGAAGTTCTCCGAAACTGGGCGAAAGCACTTTCCATTTCTATGAAGGGAAAAGTGTGACGGTTGGGTCTGCGCGAAATGATTTAAAAACATTCTCTGCTGTTTAAAACAGATTTAAAGAGATTGTTGACTTTTAGTTTGGGTCCTTAGCCTCCTCAAGGAAGGCTCCGGATCAGGGATTTATTTGCTTAAGTTTAGCGTTAATCTCAAGAGCTATTCATTTGTAAAATGGTGTCCCATGTTGGCTTGCTGTGCAAATGCTGAGAAAGGATTTATTCCACCGCTAACCACAGGAGTTAGCACAGGCTCATTTCCACACATTATTCCAAACCGAAGAAACGGGACATCAAGACAGGCAGTTTACAAAGTTGACATTCATCATTTACTTATTTCCTATGGAGTTGATATTTTTACAATGATCAATTAGAGTTGGACATGATGTACCATACTCAAGAGGAGACCAAGGACGCTATATTTATCTAATAACAAACCCAGTAATAAGACTAACCGCCTGCTATTCGTATCTCGGCGAATTGGCCTCCAAGATCTAGATAAGAGGTCTCTAACATGTTCACGACAGTGGTTCGTTACTAGACCCTAGGCTCATTGCTGATAAGTCACTGGATGTGGGATGATAAACCGGAGTTGGATTTGATAAGTACCCTGCCACCTTGACAACGGATATATTCACCCTCAGTACTACAATAAAAGGATTACATTGCCGACATTGATATCAGAACCTACTGCAGACATTTATGCCCAGCGGATTATTAGTATTTGATCAACGACCGAGTTCTCTAGCATTGCAAGTAAACTACATATGCCTGATGCCGTGATGGGAGGGACCTAATGCATTTTGCCTAGTACACCACGCAACACACTAATGACTCTGTTCCAGATAGTGTTGATTCTACGCCACGGACCCAACATCGATTCTCCATCTGTCACTGCGATATCCAGCAGTGACTCATTTACCTGGTGAATGTGGCAGACCAAATACTGCCTATATTATTAGGGTCTAGTATTGATTCTGCAGTAGTACTAACCGCCTTCTTGTCGCTACTAATCGTAACAGTAACAGCTTGTCTAAAGGAATCACACAAAAAATCCTAACTATGTCAGACAATCAACGAACAACTTCAGCTGGTTACAGATTTCCTGTTCGCTCTCGTCCTAAAACTAGTGAGCTACACAAGACCTGTGGGCCGACCAGTCGGAAGGTTGCTCCCGCCGCCGGTGGACACTCCAACGCCAAAGAGGGGGACTTCGCAAAATGTGACGTCGTTACCCAGGACGAGATATGGAAGCAGAGTGTCTCCAAAGAACGGAACGGGGCCAAGGCATGGTGAGAAAACATTTATCTTTTACATTATTTTATTCCCCCGTCCCCAGGAGTATCTATTTAGGGACCAACTTAAAATACACTATAGACAATGGTGTGTTGATGCAATGCTATCAGATAAGTCTAAGGCCAAGATTTTGCATAGAATCGTGTTGTTTGGTATTTTTCATAAGTACATCCACACACCATTCGTTTCTCAAATATCCTTCTTCTGATATGATATGTGCATTATGCACTAGCGCATCATTGAAAGTGAAATTCCCATAGAACAAATGTTAAATACATTTACCACTTTTCGTGGTTTACCTCAAAGGAAATCAATTTTAAATGGTAAAGGTTGTGTTAAGTGGAGGTTGTTGTTGCGGTTGGTTGTTGATTTGTTTTTACCTGAATACAAATAGTATTTTACGGCCTACACTCTAGCGTTTTTTTCTAAGCGAAATCAATAATCGAAGCAATACCTGTTAATTTTATTTTCAACATGTAGACCGTCTGTTGTCCTCTGTATGTGTATCATTTTGACATGAATTATGAACAAGGTCTGACCTTCATTTTCCCATAACTTTAATCATTGAACTACATGTAGTTGTAGAGAGCCCTGTTTGCCATGCACCTACCTGTGTCAAATCTACAAACTCTTTTACATTGTTCTGTCCTACACAGATCAATAAGTTTCAGCTACTGATCCTGCCAGAAATTCCACCTTGTCTCTACCATAGATGCATCAAACATCAGTACCCTTTATGTCCATGTGTTTATAAATGCATGTACTGGTTATTGGGCCGTGTTTCAGAAAAAGAGGAGAACTTTATCTAATCTGGCGGCTGCCTAAAGCGACCATTATTGATCAACACACGAGCCTCATGTTGACATGCCAAACACGGAATAGTGGGGACGTGCTATGAACCCCTGCCACTCACCACGAAGCCATGCGGCTGCACGTTGGCGTGGAGCCATGTATAACTAACAGGTTAACGCGGCTGACTTTAACTGCTAGCGTAACGCAGGCAGCACTCCGTCATGCAGCCACCTGACAGTCGTGCTCTGGGTGGCGAGTGGACCACTTTAAGTCCGGCTTCCCCAGAGGAGCGCATACACAGTGATCCACATTTAATCGCTACTCGTCAGAAGATAGATAAATGTTTAGTCTGGCGTAAGAGAGTACTACAAGTTAAACATATCCAAAGATGATGTATGATTTGTAGAATTATGGCCCTTGGTTTCAAGCTGAAATTCAACTATGTTTTCAGCATTGATTCCCATTGTGACCCAGTCACCTTTACCCGGTACAAAGGAAAGTAAATGCAATACAATAGCTGCATTTTAGTGATTATGCATCATATTTGTGTCATTATTATATGTAATACATCTTAATGCCATTCGCTTCAATATCTATCCCTTGAACAATAGAAAAAGTTCAAATTGATTGTTTTCATCGTACACACTTCCTAGCTTGTATTTGTGTTGTATTTAAATAATACATGGAGACATGGTTAGCATACCTGGTATACTCACTATGTTTCGTAATTATTACATACCTGAAAATAATCAAAAACGCAATTTTCAAGAGTCATGTGGTACGGAGGGACATATGAATATTATTTTGTCACTCAGTAATGATACTAATGGTCAGTTAAAGTGAGACATTCGCCCATAGGTATATAATAATATCAATTAGGCTAATAAATTTAATTTCCTCTGCAGTTTCTCTGTGTCAAAATTTATGCACGTTCAATATTAATTTATAACAACCCATTCAGACCTTTTCCTTCGCGTTGTGAATGGTATTTTCCTCTATTAACAGCGATAGAAATATTGTATATTGTCCTTCAGAGTTTTCTCGAGTGCCAAATACATGCATGACTCCGACATATGTAAGTGGGTGCAGTTACATGAAGTCTGAATGAGGCCTCTATAGAACTTCACCTGTTAATCCATTGCACTGTGCTCCCTATATAAATATTAGGGTATTTCGAGCAAGGTCCTATAAGCCAATCTTATAGACCACTATTATATGACAGGCCTTAAGGCATCTCAGAAAGGTTAACCCTTGAATTACAGCGGGCACTTGACTTTCGAAGTTTTTTCTTTGGTTTATTAATTGAAAAAAAATCAAAAACAGAAAGCGCATAGAGTTTGTGTACAATGATGGAAAATGTGGTATACTTTATTTCTGATTTACTTAATATTCACTAAAATACACCTTCCACCTCGTAAGGAACACATGACCTATCCTTTATAAGGAGTCAATACTCCCATGTTTTTTTTTGTTTTTCTTTACTATACATATTTTACTGATAGTGTATACTCATTTCCATTTATTTCCTAAACAAAATCCAGCAATGAGGTCAAATACGAATGAATGAACGGTAAATTACAGGTCTGAATATCTTAGACAAGTTTACAGCTCACAGTGTTCCACCACTGAACTTGGATACTGAGGACCGCTAAGAGTTAACAACTCAGCGGCCTCTAATTCTAGCCGCTCCAGTGATCTTTGACATGCGCACTTGAGTCATAGATACAAGGTGTAGCGTTGCTAGGACGTCGCTCCGATCTAAGCTAGCTGATCCTCTTGTCTTGTCCACTTTGAACACGCCGTGGCTGCAGGAGGTGGGAAAAACTATCATTCAGGATTAATAATGTCTTCAAATGGATTTATTACTGAGAAGAAATGAAGGATTGCTCAAAAGAAATACCGGAAATAACATGCCTGTGTGAGGTAAACGTGTCAGCATTTCTAGGGACCACATCCATACTGTTGCAATGATTTGTGATATTTCATATAGCATATGGCCAACACACTGTTGAACTGTTTATCTTGGAATCGATACCTTCTACCTCTGGACTTAATACCTGGCAAATCCACCCAGGTTCTACTGTGTAAAGTAATACGCAAGATTTGCTCATGGAAGTCTACCATTGAGTGTCTGAATTCTGATACTGTAGCAATTAAGTTTCACTAAATTTATAGGAATATAAAGCGATGCTGAACTATTATGAATATGCAGATCTTGTTCGGATTAAACAAGAGACAGAAAAGGAAGACACATCACAAAGGAATGAATCTGAGTGTTTGATAAAAAGGGATCAGAGATTGCCAAGTGGGCGCAAACATGGAAATACCATTCATACATTAACACCAATTCCTGAGTCCAGACATGAAGCTAGACTCAACAGAAGAAATTCACATCGAGAAAAAAGGTCGTCTGCTACTTCGCATGATAGGTCCTTAACTGTTACAGACACTTTACGAGTTAGCCATGGTCAAGCGGAGTCCAACGGACGGCAGAGTAGTTCTGAGAGGGAAACTGCGGGGGCTACTCCCAGTTCAGGTTCAGTTGTTGATGGGAACAAGGCTATATCTGTCAGTAGTAGGAGTTGCCCTAGTGTCACTAGGAGCTCTGAGGAGCAGCGTAACACCAGACCTAGGAGCTCCTCTAGGGTTATGACCATCCCGCTATCTACTGATCTTAATCCTGTCATGTTAGAAGTGTGTATCAATGTACTTAGCCCTGATACAAAAACAATCACAAATGCTGAAACTATGTCCACCAATGAGGATGATTATCATGGGGATACTGCTGCAGAAAGATATAGGGAAAGTAAATCACAAGATGGATCCTTGAGAAAAGTGGACAATTATTCACCGATCCCTAAACCAAGATTAGTTTTTGACACGGAGGTGGTAAGGAACTGTTCACAGGAATACACTGTCCGTCGACGCAAGATTTCACCCCATGCATGTTCACAGCCATCAGAAAATGGTGTAGCTATGAGCAGAGGTGGCCATCCAGAGGACCCACAGCCTAATCCCGTTGGGCAAAAAATATCCAGGGATAATGTGGGCTCCCTAGATCCGATACCCAGACCACTGGCGCCTGCCCCAGCTGAACCGATCGACATCGCTGAAAATGAACCTACTGCACAGCATCGGGCTCTCCAGCCGAAGTATACCCAGTATGCCATGGAGTTTCAAGACAGAAACAAATTCAGGATCAAGAGTGAACATCCTCAAGGGACTCCCACAGTAAAGATGGTTGTTGGCAAGTACAAAGCACCGATGATTTCTGTGAAAGACAGACCTGAAGCCCAGAATCTCCCTGCGCAGGTTTCTGCTCAGGATGGAAGTAAGGATCTAATGATATGTGATAAGAAAATAGTAAAAAATCCGGGGAATTATCGCTCCTCAACTGCCCTCAGGATTCGTATTCCTATGGAAAGTCAACGGTTGGGCAATGTGAGGCATGCAAGAAGTATGGAAGACATGAGGAATCCAGAAACATCCAAAGAAAAAGCCCAGAAGCCAATAAGCAAAGACCAGTCAGGCTCTTGCTTGCTGCAACGTTACGCAAGTGACCCAATGGTGAGCTCTTGTAAAGAACCTGAGGATTACATCGACACATACCAAGTCGAAATGGAAGTCATGCGAAAGAAGGGGGCAGGCAATCGCCTTGGTCGACAAAGAACAGCAGATGTAGATGAGGCAAGGACAGAGGTAGCAAAGATAGATGCAGAAAGAAAAAGGAAGCAGAGATTGCTGCATAATGCCATTAAGGGATGGGGCTCCACAACACTGGTGTTGAAACCTAAGACAGATAGGAAGCAGATAAAATACAACTCGCCCCTGACTATAACACCAATGGGCAGACCCTCTGTACCAACACAAGATCAGCAATGGTGTCAAAGCATGGAGAGAAGGGAGGAACAGGTACATGGGAAGACCTCAGAGAGTGTACAAAATGAAGACCAAGACAAATCCGCTGTGTGCCAACTGCAGATCCGTCTTCAAAAGAAAGCACGTCCGAAAACATCTGTCCAACGCAGCCAGGATGTCAGCAAAAGCCATCAGGCATCTCTCAGACCAAGAACAGCAACACATATCGAACCGCCTCCTGCCTCCTCCACACCGACCCATACACCATCTAATATCCAATTCGTGCCAGGATCTGCAATGGCCAGGAACTTTCGTCAGCAGCGTTACAATAGACCCAACACTGGCAGGTCCTTCAGAGCAACCAGCCCAGACAAGGGTCGTACTGTACTGGATAGACTGGTGATCTTTGGGAACCAGTTGAGGACTGATACACCAGCAGAGGGCTCTCTTTACCAGGAAGGATCTATGTATGGAGGACCAAGTCACGGGACCTGCACACATCCTGTTGGGTACCATAAGTGATGATAAGCAAACATAGTGTAGGTGCTTCCTAGGCAATCTGTTTGATAACTGTCCAATGGATAGTTTCATATGTGTGATATTCCTATGTTGATATAATCTTTAGATATTCATTTTATATTTCATGTATGTGCGATTCTCTTAAGGTGTAGGCAACCTACATCGATATTTTGTCATGGTATTCATGTTATTAATTGTTTCTGTTGGGATTTCTTGTTTAACTAAAGAATATCCTTATCTTCTGAACGATTCTTTGAAGATTTCACCTTTTTGCGTGCAACGGAAATTGTTTTCATAGACAACCAAGATATATCGATTTAATTAATATTCCTGAGAAAAACATCTCATAATCGTCAAGAAGTGGTGCTTTTAGTTGCTAGAATTAAGTAAACGTTTCCAATTTTTCCACTGTTGTTGCTTGAAACTGCTTTGAGCTGATCTGTAAATGCTAACTCCAGTTTCAGTACGGTCTGTTACGCTTGTATTCTGGCGGCCACTGAATGCAAACCAGCTTCTTTTTCTTTTTTATCTACCATTTCATTATTCTACATTACTGTTATCCGCTATCAAATATGGTGCTATTTTATGATCGCAATAGGAAACCCTAGACTTTTTTTTATCTTTTCACTGTAACAGGACCCATTGATGACTCTCACATTTGATAATAGCTGTGGCGTCATGCTTTTTTGTGACAGGTCCGAGAACTGGGGTTTTATGGCTGAGTTTGACGAGAAGGTAAGTCTAAGATATTTCCATGAAACAATTTTTTAGTGTATACTTATAATTTCAATAAAGGGGAGTTTTGGGTTAAAAATGGGATTTTTCTGGCTAATAATTTTGAATCTAGGAATCTGAATAGAACTAATAGATAGTAACTTTATTGTTGGAAATATGAGTATAAATAAACCCAAATTCACCATTCGATCTATGTATGGCGGCTGAGGTATTCTGAAAACTAGGAACAAATGGTATATTAATCATTGATGAATGAACGTGGAATTATGAATTAATATTCAACTGTCAAAAGGTTTGGGTTTTAAGCAGCTAGTAGGGCATTGCTGTAACCCACTTGGTACCAGCCAGCCTGCTATTTCCCAAACTGCCTTTTTTGGTCCAGATATATCAACCACCAGCGTTTCACTTGCGGTATAAGATCTCCACTGGTTAAGTTAATGGATGACAATGTTTATGAGTACTATATATGTGAGTCATTCTAAAACCTTGCACCCACTGCACTCCCGATACACGCCGATAGGCATTACGATTGACTTTTCGATTCAAATGCAAAAAATTGAGTCATTGGCTATAGTGTCAGTTTTTTCTAATCGTAGTATCTCGGGAGGTACAGTATATCGTGGTGAATGGGCAGCAGTGGATGTTTCATAAAATCGGATCAGGTGATTTGGCTAAACAGATGTGATATGTACGTTGTGGCCTCTAGGGACATCTGGATGTAATTAGATATAAGCAGGTTCCTTACCTGATCATTAAGATGCAATGTATTGAATGATCTCCTTTGAAAATATGAATTCGGGTGTATTTGACTGGTCTCTACTTCACCCCACTACTACCACTGTACCATTTCGAGCGAATGGCTCAAATATGTAGCCTATATGTGCATGGATATATTTAAAGACATTTAGATGTATTCCTTTAATGTACATTATACAAAACTACCGCTGAGCATTTTGCATTTGCCCCTATCTCAGTTACCTCAAAAACTTATCATTCCTTTACCTTGTCCCCGTACTCCACAACTCTGCGCCTACATAGAAAAGTATTAACCACAGCAGTCTGATAACAGTTGATTATGATTATCGGACGTTAAATCAACCAAACCAAACAAAAACCACAACTCTTCTAACCATAATTTCCCACGTGCTCTGCTACAGGGTCGACCAAAGACTCCCAAGGAGCTGCCGGACCACGTGACCATGTACTCGCCGAACGTGCCGAACACGAACGCAGGTAACTACGGGTCGCGTCTCAACTCCGACGTGGGCATGCTCATGCAGCAGATGGAGTTCTCCTTCAACTCCGAGCGACGCAAGAAGAAACTGGGCAACGATCTCATCTGCTACTAGTGAGATGTAGATCTGTGTTTAATAATAGGTGGAGGAGGCAGATGCAAGAATCTATGGAGCTGCAGGAAGGGAGGGGATAGGGATTCTGCCCACTATTGCCAATTCATTACAGAAAGTAAATTGCAGAATTGTTATTAATGGATACCTCAGTTGTTCTATTACAAAGAAGGCATAGTGCATCAGCCTATGGGGATGATGATAAAAACTGTTAGGTTGTTGGCAATAATATACACCCAGGAAAACTAAGCTGTTCTTTATCAACATTACATATATATATATATATATATATATATATATAAGAAGATAATTCGGCTATCTAAGATGATAATTTGTAAGCACGTGTTGACTTTTCTTGTGTGAGAAAAATAGGGGTTCCTCTGTATTGGTTAATAAGGTTTTGCATACTAGAAAATTAAGAATGTGAATATGATTCCTTTTAGCATCAACTGAATATTTCAAGAACGTGTTGGGTCAACTGAAATTTCAAAACTCTATTGGCTTTTCCTTAATTTACCTGATTATGACTTGTCCGAAGATCTATAAGCCATAGGGTGCATGTGATTATTATTTTTCAATATTTCTCGATTCATCTACCCCTTCCCTTCAAATATAACCATTTTTCAATATATTTTTTGTTGTTGTTACGTTTAGCTCGAGGACATTTTATGAATGCATATTATAGTCAAACAAGTTGTGTTATTGATTATGATGGGCTCTTTCTTAATAATCATGATACGTTTACAAGGTTTACATTTTGGATATTTTGTAGGTAGAAAAATGTAAATAAGTTATTGCTTCGGAGGTATTGCTGGCACGGCTAAAAGGCTTTTGTTAAACAAATTTAGTGGCGTTTCCATTAACCGACAAAAATGTCAACGATAATTTGCAGTATGTATAGAAATCGGTAGCTGGTGTACACAAATGCGGTATTGGTGCAATTATCGTTGAAAGCAAAGTCATTATTTTCCCACTCATTGGCAAATTTTTGCATATTGCGTAACTAATTCCTCATTCGTCATTTCAAAGCGTTTTGAAATTCTCAGTCAGTGGTGCCAGATTTTGCGCAACAATCGGTTAGTGTGTCTCTATGTTTTGGTTTCCTCTCACTGATATCCGGGGTACCGTTTTATCAGTTGGTGGTTCACGATAAAATCATCAGTGACAACAGTCAGTAAATGAAAACACCACTTTACAAATGAAGTCCAGAGTTTATAAGACGTGGCAAGACACAAAAGAAAACCATAATTTTTTTTACAAATGAAATCCATGGATGAATATTTTTATGCTCGACCTGGATCCTGTGCCAAAAAGGTGTTCTATGTATGAACATCACACAAGTTTGTATTTATTTCATATTCTATGCGGTCAGTGACACCAGTTAGTGCAATTTCACTCTGACCATATTTCTGGTTTTTACGTTTAGGATATTCTCTTTAATCTGTTTATTGTCAATCGAACTATGTTCTCTATAATATGGTCTCAACTGATATATTCTATAATTTCAACGAAAGAGGATTGTATATTTCTAAAGGCGTTAGACAGGAGACAGCTTATCATTATGATACCAAGAGAGGTTTTGTCGGAACAGGCGTATTATAAAAGTAGAAAATGTGACTACTGGGAACGCTAAGCATTTCGTGAAATAACATATTTATGCTGAATGTCGAAAAACATGATATCGTCATATTTTGATACAGGTACCTCCTTGTCAGCCATTTCTATAATGATAGGCAGAGTATACTACCTAGTTCAACATAGACGAAATTCATTTAGGGTGGCCTAACCAGTGTGATATTAACTCAAAGCATCGTAGAGTGTTTGACATTGTCTACTTTGTCCTTATTAAGTTATATGCTTTATATAAGTGGTTTATATATGATGGCCTAATATCATTTAAAAAAATAAAAATCCGTCCAGATCCTTTCAACTAATATTAATGTTCCTGATTTTTCAGATACTGTATGAACATGTCTTAAGCTCTTTATCAATTTATCAATCATTTGATATCAGGGTTCGCCGTACTTCAACAAGGCTGTGATATTGTATTGAAATTAGATATTTAGAGAAATTGCGATTTATTAAAACAAATGGCTTAGTGTACTACCAACTGAGTGATTGATCTACCTGTACGAGTGAGAGAGTGAGTCCAGGCTGATATGTATATTCTATATTCCCTGTAGAATTTCGGTACTTTTAAAGAGGTGGCGGTTCATATAATTTATGTGATAGCTTTGCGGTCTCAAAGTGCCATTGTCGGGTAAGCTGGACCGGTTAAAAGTGGAGGATTTTGAATTTACTGAACTAATTAATAAAGGGGTATAATAAAAGTTAATTGAATTTTACAACAATTGCATGTTAAAACGGTGAAAAGAACGTCGCTATGTTCCTGATATGTACCTGTCTCAAAATATCAAATTAAATAAGATTTTCAGTATCATGAGTTTTGAGTTTCGATAGGAACGATTTGTTAATGAAGCGGTTTAACGCTTTATATATTAGTGGCCTGTTCTTTGCTGAGTGATATGCTTCTTTCCAATGTTGCTAAAATTCATAAGAACTTTGTAAAGAATTTTAATAAACTCCATTGTTCCAATTAGGTTTTGATTTGATTATGCAGGATGCCACTTCTCATGTTATATGAGGTCTCTTTTGTTTTGGCTTGAAATGTATTTCATATACTCTATTGAATGCGCTCATTTTCAGTCCTTTATATTAACCATCATGTAATAAGGCAAATACATATACGATATTGAAAAAGGAGGAGACGAGCGTTGGGCTTCCAGGTCTGCCGGAGCACGTTGGTGGGATTTCCATTGGCGGACAACGAACCGCAAATAATAGTCTCTGTTCTATGTTTCTTTTCCTTTAAAAATTCTTGGTACATCCCCAAGTGATTTGAAGCTAGATAGCGCTGTTTTGCCTCTGACAACGACTTTAGATTCATTACCTACTTATTTAGAAACCATTTCATTAAAGAAAAAAACAAACAACTTGGGCTGTATTTGTGGGAGGCGTCTTGTCAGTCAGAGGGGCCAACGTCCCCATTTATGTTTCCCGGAATCAGTCGGGATGTCTGTGATTTTCTAGCTTCTATTGAGTTTGTTCCATTGACCATTACATTGTATAATGACAGTGGGAGCAAAAGTTTGCCAATAGAAACTCTACTAACGATCTTCCGTCACTCTTCCTCTTTTTGCTGTAAGGTCTGCAGCGAGGTTCTAGCGCCAGGGGGCTACATAAAGCAGGATCTCTGGGGAATAAGACTGGGGAACAATATCTAAATTTCAGCATGGTTTAATATGAAACTTGGCTCATAGACCGAATCATCACACATTTTCTTAAGTTTACTACACGTACAAAAATAACCTCTTTCCAGTGCACAATCTGTGTAGACTACATGCAGTGGGACTAGATGAATTATATAAAAGTAATATAGTGCATTCACGGACCTAACTAATAATAGGGACTAACATCCTGAAGTAGAAAGAGAAATTCTTTGATTTCCAGACACCAGTAACATGGGCTAGCATGCAGGTCTACCGTGACTAGTCAATCAGTCGATCTTTCCACAATAAGTCATACATGACATGAATCGACCTTTCAAAATGTTTTTCATCGATTGATATCGACTTTGAATGACACATGGGCATTGTTAGGGATTGTTAGAGTACAATCAATGCTATCATTAATCACAGAGGGAGACTCCCGAACGCGGAGGTCGCCATCTGATAGTTCTGAACGAACCTCGTTTCTTCACAAGATTTCTGTATAAATAAGCTTTGACACTTGCTTGATGACCTCCAGGTGTCCTATACCTATGCTGTAGGAAGGCTATTCATAGAAAAATGCCAGAAAGTTTAAAATTAAGCCCCATATATGCAGCGCATTTCCCCTATGGAATCAAAGTGTTCATTCCTTTTCGTGGACTTCCCAGTATTCCCGAAGAACATTTGGATGTACAGAACCATAGAATTTCCAAGGCCCAACATCTGGTTGGAATTGATTCAGCGTAAGGAGCTGGATGGTGGACTCTGGCAATGGGAGTTGGAAGATTGATGCCCATATAGAGAGACCTGGTCTAGCTTTTCTCAGCTGGCTCCGAATCGCACGTACACACACCATCTTCAGTGACTCAGGTTTGCTGAGAAAGTTGGTCAACCAGGTATAACCTGATGCATCTTCCTGTTTTTGTACCATGTTAATTACTTCATCAATGTCTCGAAGGATTAGCTGCAGTTCGTTTCCAGAGTAAAAGGCCACATTGCACGCTTTAGGTGTTAATTTTTGGTGCCGAGCCATTTGGTAAAGGAAAGATTTCCTTTGATGTTCATACTCATATGATGCTCCGTGCTGTAGTAACATGATGCATGGATCTTCGTCCGACAATGGTGGACGATAAAATTGCCACTCCTCTTTGTTGATGTGCATCATCAGGGGCGTGTCTCCATTTAAATCTTTGATATCAAGAGGACAGTTATAAGGTTCACTGACAAGTAGGTGAACAGTTAAAGAAAATGGCGAAGCTGCATGAAGAGCAAGTCTGCCTTTTCTTGTAACAGCCAACACATTGGCTCCAGCTTTTAACAGGTCTGGTATCATATCAGCACCAACCTTAGATGCAATATATAGTGGAGATCTCCATTCCACCACATTTTGGGATGGAATACCCAAAGCATCTAACTGATTCTTGATGTGTGTTGCAGCTCTGGTTGCGCCCTGCTCTGAAATTGTATCTGAATCCTGAAGGTTTATCTTTGCTCCTGCAGCAAGGAGCATTTTCATTCCATCTTCATTTCTATAGCGTGCTGCAACATGAACAAGGCTCTTCATAGGTGAGTCCGGATCTGAGGCATTTGGGTTAGCTCCACGCTCCAAAAGTACAGCAAGAGGTTCATTCAACCGAAGTTTAGCCATTTGAGCTAAACCTGAATAAAGTCCTGAATCATCTTTGATTATACTTGGATTGTTGTCCAATATCATCTTAATGATGGTTGTATCTGAAAAAGCATGATAGATGTACGATGATGTTGGAACCACACCATTTGCAAGTAGAAAACTAACAGCCTCAGTGTATTGACGTACCACTGGCTGGTAGAGAATCGCTCTGATCTGTGGATTAGCTCCTCTTTTAATTAAAAGCTTCATAATGTCGGTAAAATTCTCCCCAGCAGCTCTCATCAATGGCGTTTCATCAGCTTCGTCTTTCACATCAACTTCAGCCCCAGCATCCAATAGAAGCCTGACTCCCCCTACCTCCCCAGTTGTGTTGTAGTCGTAACACACATAATGTAAGGCTCTGTTCAAGCAACTCAGTGTATTGACTACTGCTCTGGATTCAAAGTCCTTGTTTCCGGGATAGTAGTCTTGTGGCGGTGGCCTGTAGGTTGACAGATTCACACTGAGGTCTGCTACACACCTTTGAGTTTGTTTACCAGCTATTAATCTTTTGATCATCTCTATATCTCCCCGTCTGGCAGCTTTGCAGAGGCACTCATCCGGTATTGCATCATCCATAATTGCCGAGCTATCACTGAAAGGGACAGAAACAACTTAATTGGCACCGTGGTTCTCATCTAACGTGTTTAAATCAGTCAGCACAATACCCACAGATTCATTTCTAATCTGCTCCAAACCTATTGGGATCGTTATGAACCATTTAATTTACATATAACATTATGTTAAAATAAGCTTGTTCGAATTTTCATGTATATCACGAGATTAGAAATTTCTTTCCTTCCATAAACCCCTATCCTGATCAGTTTCCCCACTCTACCGAGGATCTATCCAAGAGTTTGTTAAATATCAACGGTGGCTACATGTATAATTTGCCACGAATTTTCCTCAAATATATATGTGAATATACTAAGGTCGTTTTAGTTAGAACCAGTATAAATTCTTCTGCTAGTCAGATATTACTTTTATACAATGAGCGTGTTCAAAAAGAGTAATCTACACTGGGCTGTAAAACAATCAGTGTTCCATGCAAAGGATTGGCTTAAGCGAGGTAAAATAAAACATTCAATGTAGGGAGAAATGATTCAATTCGAATTTCTTGCAAAGTTGTTCTTTAATCGGGATTCTTCTGTCTTCATAATACATCATCATCATCTCTGTTGGTTCTTACACCCTTATTGTTATCTATGAAATAAACAAGCTTGAGAATCATTGCCTTGAGCTAATTTGTAACTGAATCACATCCCTAAAATCCATAGATCGATTTATGTTCCAAAATAGTGTTACAAATGTACAAGGTTTTTCCATCCCTGTGTAAACATTGTAAACATTTTTTTTCCAACCACAGCCCCATCTAGGGGCTAACGGAACGAAAAAAGTTATACCAAAATGATCCCCCAAGAACCCTGAAGTAAGTGAAGATTAGAACGACGTAACAATAGAGAGAACGAATCGACTATTTTTCCTTTAATTTAGGAAAAATAATGGAACTGCATACTCCGCTGCCAGAATGAAATTCTAGCAGAAAGACCACAGAAGAACACCTACCGCACCTTGCGTGATGAGACCGGTTAGTAGTCGAAACCAGGAGAATAAATATCCTTGCTACCTGCGGAGATATCCTCTATATGGTATGAAATACCATATAGAGCCAAACGACAGGATGGCGACAGATTGGAATGGGGCTGGCAGCACGAAAAAACCTGCCACTGGGACTGGAATCTCTCCCGGTACAAGATCTCTTGATAATAGTGATCTTATTCCAGTTGTGAAACATCTGGCTCCCCATAGAACCAACCAGCGACGGTCGGGTCGAAGCACTCGCACGCCGCACGGTTCTATTCACCGACGTGAGACCTGAAAATCAACATAAACAGCTCTCAGCCAATCAAAACGCCGCATTCGGGATATGCAGATAGACAGCGGCGTCCGCTGATCTATTTCCCGCTTCTCTCTATTCCGTGGTCGCAAAGCTTTGGGTGAAGAAGGGTACCACAAATTGTTACGCCTCGTCTACCTGCTAAACATTGTAAACATGTTTGAGAAGAAGAATAAGAAGAAGAAGAAGAAGAGTGTGTTGAATAACCCAGATTCATAGAGGATGATAGAAGTGATGAACTCTAGTGTGAGGGATACTAGTAGGTGGAACCCTAGTTCTTGCTGAAAGGCAAAATATTTAATCTTTCCTTCTTTTAATCATTCAAGGGATTCCGATCATTGGCTTGCATTAAACACAAATTCAAACTTGGTGGGGGACACTGAACAAGATATTCTAATCCACAGCTGGCATCATATCAAAAGTTAATGATCAATCACCTCAATAGAGAGACTTTATATGATTCTGGGATAAAATTTAGGACTGAAATAGGTATGAGCAGAGAGCTTACATTACATATGGGTACTTAGGTATGAGTATCTGGAGCTCGTGAGAAGATATTTTGCCACTTTTACACCAGAGGGTTATATAATCGATCCACCGGAAGTCCGGAGGATCTTGGAAGTTGGAGGCTCATTATACTAGTTATGCAGAAAAATAATGCAAAGTTAAATACGATATTGTATAATAACTGCATTCTGTGTTATATTGAAATGATTGTAAATGGTGCCGATATGCAACGATTCGTCATTGCCTTTAGTGAATATGCGCTGTTGAATGGATCAAGGGGCTTACAACAGACCTTCCTACAAGGAGGTTTACCTGACCGTCCAGTAGGTCTTTATTTGCACACATCATCGTGAATAATAAGGTTATCAATAAATAAATACCAACAGTACATATGATCAAAACACCATTATAGATCATATATGTACAGCAGACAATTTAATCAATACAAAGTTGCCCTGTTGTTCCCTATAGGCATGGGGGGGGGGGGGGGGGGGACATCCCAAACCTATGAATTACTCATAGGCTAGCCCAGAAACTCATAAAACCCAATGGTCACAATTAACCAAAAATACAATACATAAACTATTTACCACGACTAATACCCAATATTGGAGATGTACTGCAAGAGTAAGACCGATTGTAAAACACACAGCAGGCCCAGTTCCCAACAAATCCCCTGGGGGGCACATGCCTGTCCTACTTTGATGGGCCAGGAGGAATCTTCCGGTACATATATATGGGCATTTCGTGGGGCCTCAGTGACTCCCTTACCGTTTCTTTAACCTATGCGGCCATACCCAATTCGGAAATCAGTGGCGAGGGTGTGATGTTGCTCACGTACAGTGTTGTTCTGCTATATATTAACCTTACCGTGAGTGAATGGGATTCTTGCTGCTGTGGGCGGTGTCAACGGCTGCCGATGTCGATATAGGTCGGGCTATAATACCCTGACGCCGTCTGGTGCATTCATGATGAACCAGTTCCTTCTCCCTGCCTCTCTGTTGACTTGCTCAAGTCTTCGAATTTGAACTTATATGGGAAATCAAACTACTTTGCAATGTGTAGACTCTCCCTCGTGCCTGACAGACCCAGTAATAAATAGAATCATGGAGAGGAGAAGCAGGGTACCCGGTATGGGAACAGACAAGAAGGTGATATCCAAAGACATAGGAAAGTGGTAGACCGCGTCAATTGTACTACAAAATTACAGCATTAGAACAGGTATTTGGAGGAGTCGGCATAGGTCTTAAGGCCAATTCCAACTTAACAATTTCGGAAATGGATGTTCCTGCAACATGAGAATAGTACCTCACTTCAGAGGACACTTTTCTTGGAACAGAGGGTGTCTCCTTGAGCGGAGTTTTAATGTATATATATATATATATATGTGGATCATAAAGACTAGTCTTTATGGACATATAAAATAGTAGTCCAGTAAAATCTCACCAGGGGACCACGGTGCTCATGGACCAGGGACCAACAACTCAGAAACCTGACACCAGAGGGCATTGGATACCAGACCATAAAAGGACGGGCAGGACCAGGGATCGACCTCACTCTACAGGGATCCGTCACCGCCGGCCCACCACGCTTCAGATTTTTTTCTCGACTTTTCAGTGACTTTTGTCCGTTTTTGGTATACCTTTTGGTTACCATGCGCAAGTGTGACACTTGTGGCTTGGACTACGATGGTCGGTCACATAGAGAAGGCTGTCCTACCTGTAAATTCAAAGAGTTACAGCAGACTTCAACACAGAACACAGAGGAGGAATTGGGAGCGGTTGGAGATAGGGCAGAAAGCGGTGGCGGATCCCCGTGGCAAAAGCCCCCTTGGGTGAGTAACCTTTTGTTAGAACATAGCAAACTTAAGAAGGAGGTCTCCTCTATTAAGTCTGATATACAGGTATTATGTTCCAGTTTTCGAGACTTTGAGTTGAGAAATAGTACTGAGGAAGGTGCCGGCCAGTCTGAAAGGGTGCCACGTGGTAGCGATAGTGCAATGCCAAACGCATTCACCCATGAAATTGTCGGTCAAGCTTCATTACCTCGGGGGTTACAAACCAACCCTAGTTTAAGACCTGTTTATCCTAATGCAAGAATATTTCTTCCACCGCACGTGCAAGGAAATGCACCAAATTGCACAGGCACTCATGCCTGTACAGAGAAAGTAAAACGTAAGTCAAAATTCTTTTCACTTACTCCTTTTCTACCTCCTAGTTGCGATAATCCAACTTTTGACCAAATCCTCAGCGCAAATATGGGACCATTGAGAACTATTGTCCGTTGACTATTGAGAACTATATATATATATATATATATATATATAATATTGACCTTCATTACATAAATAAGTGAGACAAGGCAGTAGTTGGTGGAATTAATTACATAGTAATTAACAAATAACAGGCTTTATTCAAGTAAATATACAACGAGTATAAAACCCATAAACCTGCCACAATATAGTACATAAAAATGGGCTAACTCCCAACTATAATAAGATTTAAAATTTTTCTCAGCAAGTGAGAAACACAAGTGTGGTGGTCGGTCAGCAGAAGAGGAATGAGGAGATTACCGTTATGAGCTGCTCACCACCACGCGTAACGAATTATCACCGTGGATATCGCATTATCCACAGCAACTACCTGGATAACGGAAACGGAGTAACTCCGGAGTGAATAATAATGACCATTTCATTCGGTATTTATATATATATATTAATCATATATAATAATATAATATTGACCTTCATTACATAAATAAGTGAGACAAGGCAGTAGTTGGTGGAATTAATTACATAGTAATTAACAAATAACAGGCCAACCACCCGCCAACTACAAGGAGGAACTACTTCAAAATTTCATTGACGATTCCATCTGATCGTAGCAGAACAGAGGAATCGGGGTGTAAATATCGATTAACAATCGAAGACCTCCAGTTACCCCTACGTTTTATGGAGTCAATAGGGACTCCAAGAGACTCCATCAGAGAAGCTCCCCCATGACGAAGGGAGTGTGGCGTGATATTCTTATCACTCAAGCCTAAGGCTTTAATTTCCCTCTGGAGCTTATAATAAAAATAATTATAAGGCATGCAACAGTTACCCACCACCGATTCAACATTAAACAAGGGGTCTGATGGGGCCAGGGAAAAAACCCTAATAAGTCTGGACAACAATTCAACCAGACAAAAAACGGAACCCGGGATAACACCCAAAAACACTGAGAAGTTCTGGGTAGAAAATTGATCTGTTTTCGAACTACGAATATTAATTACCAAGTGATCTGACTCAAAAACCAAATCAGAAACCAACAGTGTATATGGAGAACTGGTATAATTTCCTCAAAAGGCGCCGGAATCCCAAAACGCAGGCTGACCAAAAAGATAAATCGTTTGGAACAGACAAATCCAGGTTCGACAGAATAGATTTCAAAATATCCACAGAAATGGGAAATTTAGGATCCGATTTCGGAGCAACTCTAAGTAAACCCTTGATCAACAATTTCAAACTGAAATCCTCTGAGAAATCCTTAAATCCCAGAACTTTTTGATGGTACCAAAGACCAGAGAGATAATTCCTTATCGAACTTGCTGATAAAAAACCCGATAAATACGAAGCATATATTCCTGCTTGAGATGCGGAGCATGGGAAGAGAACTAAGGAATATTTAACACAGAACTGACGATAATTCCGGAGCTGAAATTCTCTAACCTTCCTAGTATTAGAAGATACCCCGGAGTTAATAAGACCTTCCTTTATTCTAAGTAACTCAGACATTGGGGGGCCTGGAAGTAGAAAAGCAACACATATCCATGTCTTCAAGTAATTTAAAGCATTTCTTAGAGTAACCAGAGTATCCCAAACGGGATAAATAATCAGCCAGGGTGTTATCTTCAGATCTGATATAACTGGCATGAAGGTCGAGGTTGTTGATAAAGCAAAACCAAAAAATATCCCTCAACCAGCCCATACATACACTATTACAGCTTCGACCGGAATTAATCATAGCAAGAACCTGCATATTATCGGTGATAATATGCAGTCTAGAATTTCTAAGGGAAGGTCCCCAACGCCTGACACCAACAAAAACTGGCCAAAGTTCATAAACATTGATATTCGGATTATCAATTACCTCGGTGGGGCCTAACTCCAGGTGATCCTCGAGACCCGGGGCATTGAGACTGTTCTCCCAACTTCCATAAAAGAAATCTTTCCCAGCCCATGAACCAAAACCCAACATAGAGGAATCCGAGATCAATGGGATATTACACAAATCCTTTATGATTATCGCCCTATAATTAAAAACCTTGCAAAACCTTAGCCACCAATCGAAATCCTTCTGAGTTTCATCATCGATTCTTCTGGATTCGTACCTATTCAAACTGGCACTGAGGTTAAAGAGTCTTCTACTGAAAGTACGACCTCCCCTAACTATTTGACTATTGAAAGACATGAGACCACCTATTCTTTCAAGATCTTTCTTAGTAACACAACCTTTCTCCACAGCATTTGTTATAGCTTCCTCTAGATTTTTCACTTTTTTCTCCGGCAGGGTCAAAGACATATCCACACTATTTATCGTAATTCCCAGAAAAACACACTCTGTATTAGGTAGGGTCAACTTATTCATAGAGATTTCGAAACCCAATGATATTACTATATCAATAAACCTATCCCTTTTAGATAGGCAACTCTCGTAGCTATCGGAAATAATTAGAAAATCATCCAAATAATTAACGATACCATAAATACCTTCCTGTCGGGCAGAATCAACCAAAAAGTCAGATATTCTACTAAAAATATTCAGAGCACACCGGAGACCGAAACACAAGCGATTGTCAATAAAGAAATTGTCACCCCCCCCCCAGGTCCCACCTAAATCCTTGAAAACGAGTATCGGTGGGTGCAACGTTGACAGACCTATAGGCTGCTTTTAGGTCTACTAAGCACATGTATTCACCTCCAACAAGAGTATCGGCGGCTGTATATACTGAATTGTATTTAAACTCCTCGTAAGTAGTTTTCATGAAATTGTTTATGCTTTTTTCCTTAGGCATTGAACAATCAGTTATAGGTCTGAGCCTACCATCACTCTTTTGAACCGCGCCTAGGGCATGGATACACCTAGGCTTACACTTTACTTTAGTTATTTTACTGGATTTTAATTCACATTTAACATTATCATCCATTTCCGACTTAAACTGGTCAGAAAGAATACTAGAATAATTTTCACAATCGTAACTAGCATCACAATCTACATCAACTATATTAAAACCGTTGACCACGCCCTCAAAGATATAGGTTTTATCAGCCTTTGATAAAATCGAATTTTCGTTGCCGCTGAAAACATATCTTTTAAATTGACAAGGTTTTAACTGACTTCTTACATTACCCACATAATGAACGCAAGAACAGTCAGATTCACACCCACCGGAATTCTCAGGTAGAAATTCTCCAAACTCCGGAGAATCAAACGCAGGAACCGTTAAATCCAAGTCACTTTGCGACACGTCAAAATCTACATACGGGGCTTTGACCTCGTACCCTGATAACCCCGTGCATTCCGGAGTTGAAACAATGTAGCGATTTACAAAACCGCAACCTATTTCTGGCGTGTCGCTGCGGACTTTTCATTTGTTAGACTTGTTACTGACTTTGCAGTCATAAGCTACGTGAGACTTGGAGTTACAGTCGCTACAGACATGGCGGAATTTACAGTTTTGGAATCTGCATTCCCCTGAATCTGAATTAAATAGTTTACAAACTCCGGTAAGTTCAGATTTCTTTGTTAACGTCTGAGCTTTAGATTTCTTAGCACTTATAGTACCATCATAAGAGAGATATCGTACAATTTCTGACGGATCTATTTTAGCGAATTCTTCGAAACCCAGTTTTTCAACCCTCTCTTTCACTGCCTGATCATACCTCAAAAGAGCCTCCTGGGTGAACACTCTGGTATCGGCCTTTTCAGCGATTAAAGAAATGTGATCAACGAAACCAGTAATATCCTGGCTCTCAGCTAACATATATTTCAAGATTTTCATGTTAACCACAGTCAGTTTCTCTAAAGTGAATAGTTTCTCGTTCTCCTCAAGATATGATTTTGAGAGATATTTACCATCCTTTTGATTTTCTTTCTTAGTAGCTTTGCTTGTCTTTCGTGTAGTATCAGTATCGGCGATAGACTGGGCTCCAGCTTCACTTGCATCGCTTGAACTTTCATCTGATTTCTGTTTACACGCAGGGGAATCGCTCGTTTCGATGACCGGCCTTTTTCCTGGAAAAGTTCAATTCTAGGCGATCCATTCTCCTAGACATCTCAGCGCTATTGTCATCTTGAATCGTCCTATCGTCGAGGCCGACCGTATCGCACCCAGACGTGGCGGGTGAGGGAGACTGCTGTCTACCCATCTTCACACGGGACGACCTGGAAGTCCTCAATTCCTCCTCTTTTTTCCCAGAAAAATTCCGGGAAGTATCCTCAATGTCCGGAGACATTGCCCTAGGCTTGCTCCTCCGACCCATAATTTTCAAGAACCGTCTTGAAAAACGCCCAGATTAAAAATTTTTCTCAGCAAGTGAGAAACACAAGTGTGGTGGTCGGTGAGCAGAAGAGGAATGAGGAGATTACCGTTATGAGCTGCTCACCACCACGCGTAACGAATTATCACCGTGGATATCGCATTATCCACAGCAACTACCTGGACAACGGAAACGGAGTAACTCCGGAGTGAATAATAATGACCATTTCATTCGGTATTTATATATATATATTAATCATATATAATAATATATATATATATATATATATATATATATATATATATATATAAATATAGATATATGGGAAAGAATCGATTTAAGGCTATTGCCCTCGGGGGAGGGGGCAATGGATATCAGGATATTTGCCTTTGGGGCGCTTTATTTGGAGGTAATCTGGAGGGGAGGGGGGCTGCTTCATTTGGAGGTACTTGCCTGGAGGGGGGGGGGGGCATATTATTTGGAGGCATTCGCAAGAGGGTGTGCTTCATTTTCAGAATTCGCTGAACAAAACCCACACCCCCTCCCATTAATAATGAACGCTCCCTTAGTAACTATGTTTTTTCGTAGTAACCTACCATTTATTTCGAGCCATGCCAAAATAAAAGTTTAGAATTGTGGTTTTCTGGTTGTCTTTCTATGCATGAGAGAAAACAATGAGACCATAACCTTTCTCTGGTGTCATTGCATATCAGTGTGAATGCCGCTTACCAGCTGCAGTACCTGAGTAGCTGTTCATCCATTGTCACATCAAATAATACAGCCTATAAACACGTTACCTGGTAGCAGTCTTAAGGAACTTAAGGTGTTATATTTAGTAAGAACTGCCCCCAGAGAGGGCACCACCATTAGGGGCTTAAAGATGGCAGCCAGTGGAGGGAGGGGGGAACTAACCATCTATGAATTGACGAAGTCACTAGTATCTAAATGAATAAGGATAATTCTGAGATAGGTCAATTAACACCAGAGCACAGTTGTGCTCCTTCCAATATTACCGATTAATTTCCTATTTATTTGTGCCCTGATGATAAATAATTAGGTCTATTCCTTTATTGCGTCAAACAGGATTCATGTCTTCGTGAAAATTCGTTAAGACTCATGACCTTTTTCCTGGGTAACACATTCATTCAACAGTAATCTATACAAATATCAACGTTAAAATAAATTTACCATGAACACGTTCAGTTAATACGTTTAAGGGTCAAGGTTAAGGTATAGGTTTTTATTGAAACATTATTTGCACGGATTACACATATGTAAACAGGTGTTACTCCTGATGGAGTACTAGAAACACACTGTGTAGACAGATATGGCATCAGAGCCCGTCATACCTGCACTTTACTCGATGCACAGTCAGCACAAGTTAAACATTGAGAGCTAACAACGATTGAAACTTCAAATATGCACTCACTGCTTCGGTGTACTGTTAAACTCACTCACAGGAAAGGATGTAATCGACTCGAGCTTCCGATCCATAGACTGATACTCAACGCAAATAACTAACCTCATGGCGAACCTTAATAGAACTGCAGGGCATGGAGCGTACTTATGTTCCAAGGTAATCCGCCAGGAGAATGGGGGAGTTGCAGCGCGACCCGTGAAGACGGCGCCACTATATTCGGTACCAGCCGCTAGTGTTATTTTTCGGAGTAAAGTAAAGGATCAGCAATTTCGATGTTTAGTTATTTTTTTCAAGGTTTATAGAAGGCAAGAGCCTGATATGGAACTTTGTCACTGCTGCAGACCAACAGGAGAAGGATCAACTAGTCTTTTCTGATGACAATGAAGAGGTGAAAATTCCCGTGGATCATTTTTCAATATATCATTTTTGAAGTGATTTGCTGTTGAAATATATTGCGTAAGCTATCATGTTTGGCAATTCATATGCATTCTATTTCATTTATTTGTAAATTATTGTGATTGGTTATTTGATAAATGATGGAAATGGTGAGGATTGGGATTGCCTTTATCTGACACAAAACCAAAATTATGGATATACATTGACGTCCACAAATATTTGAAATGCTTCATTGAGGTCAATGAATATACAATGGGTCATTTGGCAATAAGAAGGGTTGGCTATCATTTGAACATAATGTAGAATTATCTTCACTGATAAAGATTCTAAGGCGTATGTACACAGGATGATAATAATGCGCACATAGATGTGCCTTACTACGCGCTCTACCACCTACAGTTGCAATGAATTGCTTGGGCGAAGTGGTGTATCGGAAGGTCTGAATTCCTGCGTTTGCGCCAGTGGGTTCCAGGCGTTACGAAAAGTGTTACGATTGAATAAGTTGATTAGCATATATCCAGATAAACAATAACAAATACATAAACTGAAACCCGTGTGGTGCTTAACTTTTTTCATGTTATAACAATTGAAGACAATAAAAGAGCACTGCTCATATTATGAAATTATATGTTTCTTTAAGTACCATATATGATACTAATTCTCTCTCAGCAGATGTCATTTAGAAAAGTGATCACCTCTCAACAGATATCATTCAGAAAATAAATCCCTCTGCATGGATACTATTCAAAATGTAGGGGTCAGGCTGGTCAAGTGGTAGTGCGTTCCTTCTACACTAGAGGACGTAGAGCACCAGTCCCTGCTGTGTGCTGGTTCAGGTGAGCCTGTGCACAGACGTACCATGGTAACTCAGCTTATAACTAGGAGCTAAAGATATTTCCATTTACAATGGATGAGCGCGGTACTTCTAAAGTACAATGTAGGGAATCTGTCCCATCAGTTTCTGATTGTTAGTAGAAGTAGTCAGTGAGTAGGTGTGGGGGTGGGAGTAGGCAGGCGGAGGGGGTTGGTCTGTGGTCACTAAAAGCACAAGGGTGAGTAACTGCTCAAACAGGTTTACTGGCTCCGTGCCATGTGGGGAATCTGTCCCATCAGTTTCTGATTTTTAGTAGAATAAGTCAGTGAGTAGGTCCCATCAGATTTGAACATGTATATATACCATATTTAGTCATTATTATCATCTAATAGTTTCCTTTTCTAGTAGCAGATGACAGTATCCATAACTAAGTGTGTGTTATTTAATGACAGAATTGATATAGTGAATATTTTCTCCCCAAAAAGACTATGAAATAAAAATTCTAATTTTAGGAACCAAGTCAGTATTGGGGCAGGGGTATGGTCAGACTGGGATACTGGACCCCTGCTCATTTAACCAGGCCTTTATAGTTGGGACATTGATAGCGAAGTGTTAGATTCTCTGCAGTAAGATGAAAGCCTGTGTGAGCATTCTAACCTCTAGATGACGTATATGAGCGCGATTTCCCGCGCTCAAAAAGCATAGTCTGCAGTGGGTCGACAGGCCATTTGCTATGTTCTTTCAGTGTGAGATGGAACCCTTGGGGCCTCACGTTGTTGCAGTGTTTCGGTAACTTTCGGTAGTTGAGCTCGGATCGTCAACTTCGGTTGACGGAATCCAGCTCCCTTGTGCTACTTAGCACTCTGGTACTAAGGGGATTTTTGTGTGATTTTATCAGGTTTGAGCTTCTCCTCCTCCGTGTACCGGTAGTTGCTCGTATCTATTAAAACTCGTTTTTATTTAATTGTCTGTGTCTGGCTTCTGTGAAAAGAAGTCACTCAGCCAATTGGCTTACTCCGAAAATGAACCAACCTACAGGTGTTACTTTCCCGTATGGTAGCCTAAACAAATTGACGGAGAATCATATGGTTATCTGAAGGTTAAAGAAGACCCGACCTGGCGACCGCTACAAAAGTATCAAGACAATTTCAATTATTTATCCTCTTTTTTTTATTTAAAAGAAACCATTGATAAAGACAATTCCCTCTCTAAAAGACCATTTATGATGCAAATACTTATTTTTGTAAATTCCATACAAAGTATTAATATTGTCGCTACAGATACACTTTAGAGTATTAATTCCCACCCTACACATTACATATGAAATACAAATTCCCTCGTTCCAGATTCCACCATTATATTACATCTCTTCCTCCAGACACCATTAAAAATATCAATTCCCTATTCATAATTCCCATTTGGAATACTAATTCACTTTCTAAGATCCCCTTAATATTAGGCTAATTTGCTTACCACCATGAAATAACCACAATGGAAAATAAGTAAATTCCTTGGCCTCATCGCTTCTCTGGTTGGTAGGACATTAAACCAACCCTGTACGGTCTTCACATGTGGTAAGGGCACTGCTTCAATAAATCATTGACTTGGCCACTTTCAGTCTCCTAACAGATCCTAACATATAAGGATTGCTTTGGCAAATGATAAAGACTCCGTCTGGGGAGTGAGCGCGTGCCATATGGGATTTATATATTTATATCTGCACGGTGAGCGCCGCGGGTGTGCACTTTACCAATAGCGCCCCGTGTGGTGCTCAGCGGAACTACAAGTGCAATTATAACGGTTCTAGCACTCTAAGCCCGGACATAGGCCAAGAATGATGTTTTTCAATTGTCTCACGGTCACGGGAATGCCGAGGGGAAAAAAAGGTGATAACAGAAATAATTCATGAACCACGCGTCATTTCTATGATAGCTTCCCCACAGAATGTGATACAGTCGACCTCGAATTCTATTTTTCGATCATCCAAATCAACGTTATAATTCTAGTTTACATACAGAATACTTTAAATGCGATGTACCTGATGTATTTCAGCTACGACAAAACCAGTTGATCACAAATTCAATAAAATACGAAGAAAATGGTAATAAAAATGGAATTGATACAAAAATTAATGGCTACATTTTCAGGGAAACGAAAAAATTATTTCAAAGAATAAAGCTGTATTTCTTCTGAGCTCATCTGTTCCCCCGGTTAAACATCTTCGATGGTTCAAAAGCAAAGTTAATTATAAATTTGATATTAGGTTGATAATATCAACCAGCCTCTTATAAATTCACCAAGGTAAATGGATAATACCGTGCGTGTTATAAGTACGTGGCGTGCACGTGTGCGGCGGGAGGGAGTGGCCGAGGCTAAGAGCCTGAATTGCCGTGACTGAGCTTCCTAAAGAGGATAAGTCAACACACCTGTGGATGTGGTGGCGACCGTGACGCCGGCCGCGTAAGGCGGGCCGTACGCCGACAACAGGCCGGTTAGTGCCGCCCAGGGACCCGGCGGCGCTCTATCAGCCTGTGTTGACTGACGGCCGTGAAGTTAGAGTGCCACACACTGGAGCTACATGCCTTACTGCCCGGAGGTGAACTTGCACTGGGCTTACCTTCCGCTGTGCTGCAACCTCACCGCCCGGAGCCAAACTTAAGGTAGGGATACTCTGCATGGTACTGTATCGTTAGATTCATATGATTTCTATATGGAAAACGTAGCCAATATATTGTGTAAGTTTACTTAGGTATGTCTGAATGTGTGAACTGCGTTGGATAAATACTTGTGTGATACCAATACACTGCGGTTTCTTCAGAGTGTGATTAAGAGAAGTATCTATGATTGTTAAGATGATGTCTATTGGATACATGAATCATTTGGTTGGTGTGGAGTATGTCTTTTATATTTTAGTTTGTATTCCATTATATGCATGTACCCGATACGTGAACATCAAAATGTATACAAATTTAACGCCTATAGTGATAGCGATCAATGGAGACACAAAAAAGAATTAGAGGGAATGTGACAGAGACAAGGCAGGTCCTAGATGGTGGAAACTATATATCCCCCATAACCATAATATTGTCTATACGACACGCATACTTAGTTCTACCCTCACTTACCATACATTTACATTTTAGATACATGCCATTTCATGTTCAAATGTACACATGGTGCTAAATTATGAATTAACCTACGTATTAGTCTGGCATACTGGCTTTGTGGCAGTAATTGTGATGCAAATAATATGAATTGCTACTTTGCACTGGTTGGTATTCATAGATGCCGTTCTACGTCTTTGCTTAGAAAATGTGACAAAAAAAATATAACAGGCAAATCTTGCACCTGATATGATTGTGGATTATCGCCATTGATTAATGGTAGTTGTCATACATATAAACTTTTCTACAGTGGTCTTTATCGAATCGATAAACATATCTACTAGTGATCATTGAATATCACAATGGTCTATGGTAGTAACTTCCTTCCATTGGACTGTGATCTATGTTTAGAAGAGAATTAATAGAAATGTTTGAGGTCAGAGCCTTTCACAACACGTCTGCAAGAGTTGTGGCCCTTTGATGACATCAACTCCTAATACCCGAGAATAGTAATAGATAGATAACGGTAACAATTGAGATACTAGTATAATTGTGAAACCCTCATAATTAGTAGCCAACTCTACTCTAGAATACAGAATATAAGTAATTCCGTTGGGAGTAGATCTGATGTCTTTTATCTATATACATTTGGTGCTCAGAACATGTATGCATCATCGTGTACATGATTATCAAAGAGAATATTACATACAGAGTCCAGAATAATTTAGACGTATTCTGAAACGGTCTGTTGTCTTCTAGATGCCCATTGCAAATATTCATCAACTTTGATTATCTATTACCTTTTAGGTCATATCTCTTAAGTTATTGCACTTGGGTGGTGGGTCTATTTCAATACGCGAGTTCTGTCGTATTGTATTGCCGTCCTTGTCAAGGTGCTTCGTTATTTGATACCAGTATATTACTTGGCTTTTCATTCAATCCGTCTAGAATCTTTCAATTCCGATATATTAGGCACCCCAGATAAAACGCAGTGTCAATGTAGCTTATTTTCTTGGAGAAATGCTGCGTGATATCTGTAAAAGGCGGCAGCAACTCAATGTAAACGCTAAAATAGTGAGAAACACTTCCATGTGCCCAACCATACTCTATTTCCTTATCATGAGATACCTATGAAAAATTTCAATCAAACAGCCGGGAGCCATTTTTGTTGACACTCTTGATGGATCAAGTCACGTGGTACACAAGGACATATATCTGCTTTCTCAGAGGGACGTTTTTTTTTATAGGTACACAGGTCCATCATAATAACATGATGATATGCGTGATGCATTGTGGGTGAATGGCATGACTCGCAGTCTAATTCACAGCAATAGGGCTACACCTAGCCGTGCGCTTACCATACCAGACTAATTCTGTCAAAGAAGCTTTGTTCAGTTCCACACCCGATTCCCCTTGAGCTTTCAGTATTTTCCAGATGAGAGATTTATACTGTAATACCGCATACTGCCGGTGAACAGTGAAATCGGGAACGCTAAGACGATTACAGAGCATGCGCAATGGATAGACCAATTGAATTGAGCAAGATCCAATAGCGCATGCATGAAAGCCAGTAGAAAATATTCGCGGTTTCCATGCAGGGAGTTATCTTATAATGGTTGTTACCAGAGAGCCTTTAAAGCAAACGTATAATAGTCCCCTGTTAAATCAATAAAATATGGAGAAACTGATTTGAGAGAAATAACCATCTTAGTGAAATAAGAAATTTAACGGTGCGGAATTTTCATTCAATATAGATTTCAACAATATTCATTCGTTTGTCATTCTACCAGTATATTTTAATATGGTTTCACACTTAAACACTGCAGATATATATATACATACATCGACGAGTCGTTTTAAGGAAGTTAATTGAAAATTAAAATTCATTGGCGCCATAAAAAAGAATGCATTCAGATGGTCTCTAAATCGCGCTCCTCTTTTATCATTCCATGGCCCATATATAGAGGCATACGCAGATAGATAGGTATATAGATATACATGTACATGTCTACATTATTGGAAATTAAAAATATGGTAATAAGACAAGACGACATCAGGATGTGCAGCTTGAATTTTAAGCTGCATTGTCTTATTAATTAATTATACACCATAGAACAAAAATATTCTACCATACTCTGACACGTTCACGGTTTGTTGACATCTATTTCTGCACAATCCGTGCAATACACGACAGTTACTGTACATGGGTGCAGTACACAATTTATACTGCAGGCCCCAGAACGTGAAGTAGCTTGTAGAAGTATGTTCCTGGATGTATGATAAAGTCTGGCGTCCACCAACTACGATAGAAGTTTAAAACCACCCGGTGCACAACAATGCACAATTTAAAAAATCATAGATAATCGGGAAACTCATTATCTTCCACACACGTCTAGACTAGGAACATCGGCATGCATCGTAATCGGGTTTTAGATAAATCGTAAGGCCTATTGTAGATGATATCAGCTCTTGGAAATTTTTTCCGCTCTTGGGATACACCTCCAGAAACACACACAAGGAGTGAGGAGACACTCCAAAAAAGAAACAAAAAAATCCAAACCTAAAGGTAGATACATAATGACTTGTGTGTCTAATGGTATTATCGATATAATTCTGGTACAATAGAACACAAAGATCCTATTTGCTATATTATGCCCCCGACCAGGCGCTAGCGGCCCAAGGGTGGTTATGGTCATAACCGGCAGATTTGGTGTGTCGCCGGCAATGATCTGTTTGGTGGAAGAGAGTTGAAGGTGGTGCCAGGCCACTGCCCCTGGCCAGCTGTGCTGGGTCCTTATTCCAGGTAGAATATACCACCGCTGGCAGTACGAGGAGTGCTGGCCTGTCCTAAGGCCCCCAAATCCCGCTCCTCCATGGAGCCGGCTGGCTGGCTGGCCAACCTGCCTAAAGTTATGAGCACCTGTCCACACTAAACTGTCCAATGCTGCTGCAAAGCATCGCTGGCCAAAGGTTTTTACAGCCTGGCCAGCTGGCCGGGTACACCGCTGCGAGCTTTACTGGTATCTGCATTGACTGCTCCCTGCCTATACCTCAATGGACGCAGTCAACGTGAACAGGCAGAACCCTTGGACCGCTAAACCACAAGCGGAGACTGGAACTTTGGACAGTTTCTGTAGTTTGGGCAGAATTTTAGTGCCATATTCATAACATCAGCAATTATCCTTATTTACCTTCATTATTCGGTTAAATGCAATATTCAGTGAAAATTGAGAAGCTGTCATCTTTCTCATACAAATCCCAATATGGCAACAAACTGCCTTGCTTGCACACCAGGTTTTGTGCATCCAGAGCTGCGCAGTGTGTACAGGAGTCTTTGAGGCACCCCCTCCTGAATGAACGGGGAACCACTGAAGCACGATAATGCCAGAACCATCACACTACCATCACACTACCAGCGCTGGTTGACCACCCGGCTTGGTGGAAGCAGTTCCGGGATGCCTGCCAGGTCCCATATGGGTCCTGTCTGGTCATCGGCCGGCTTGAATAAAGTGAGTTGGTGGAAGAGCTCAGAGATTTTGCACATTTCTAGTTGCTCAGCTGGCCAGGCCTGGCAGTGACCACCGGGAGAGCTATTTAAATGCTTGCAGAATGCACAGTTCGTGGAACACTCGCTTAAAGGTTTGAGATGTTGAAGTGATGAAATAGACTCTGAGCTTGCTACAAAAAATCCTAACTGCCATTTGAGCATCCAAGAGGAAAACACAGCGACCAGACATGATAAGGATTGTATGACAAAGTATGACATCATTTACGGACAGCCCCCCAGCAATTGGCATGATACTCCCCTTATAACTGATGTCTAAGCACAGAGACAAGTGCCTTTGCTTGGAGAACCTGGAGTGATTTTTGACAAATAAAAGATTCGGTGAGTGTCGAATCTACCTGGAAGCGCGGTTTGTGTTACGTCGGCCGAAACCGCAGCACTGCCGCTGAGTAACGGGGTGATGTGAAGCCAACACGGGCTCAAGTCTGTTTTACAAACAAGCATGGCTCACCTTAACCCACCGCCAGGGAAACATCCTAGTGTATCCCTCACCATGGAGTGATGCAACACCTCTCTAAGCATGCCCCAGATTGCCAGGGTAACCATGTCAAGTGTGTTAAACAGCATACACGGTAGATGGGGTATCTTGGCAAACATGTTGCTGCTGCTCTCTTGCGGCCGAAGCCACCATCGTATTGATAATGCTTGTAGTTCTAAGCCTATTAACCTTAATAGATGTGAACGAGGTAGACCCAATCAGGTTTATATGACGACTAGCATTAATATAGCACGTTTATAGGAAATGCATGTATGGATAGAGTGAGGCGGGTGTGTGTGTGAGTGTGTGTGTGTGGGTGGGGGGGGGGGGGGGGGGTGGGGGTGGGGTAGAGTGGAGCAGACTGTGTATTGATTGCTTTTTGGCTTTGGGGCTCTACTAATAATTCCTTAATTTTGCTTGTGGAGGCGAAATTCTCACATAGAGCGTTAGTAAATGAACTTATACCTATTCAATAAATACAGTAAATAAAAAATATAAGGGGAGTCCCTGTTCTTGCAGTACTTACACCTTCGTATACGTATGACCTTTATGTTAAAAGTAATTTTCGCCCCATCCCTGTACGCACTTTTGGGGTCATCTTTTGCCTTTGGAATGCCTTTACAGAGTAGCTGGGAGAGTGTCACCCCCACCTACACACATATACACCTATACACACACCCCTCTGCTCCTCCCACTGGGAGCCTTCCTATGTGTCTTTATCAGATCCTACATGCATAGTCCAATTCCTGGCAAGCTTTGTATACTTTTCTAAAGTGCGCTAATGACTGTACACATGTCCATACCACTGTCACTAGGCCTCTGTGTTATCTTCACAAACACCAACCTGTATCTTTAATATCAACCTGTTAACTCATCGGTGTATCACTTGATATCATAACACGGGATCACAATATTGATTCTCGACGAGAACACGTGACCCCTCTCGCACATGTGCGGTGCTTGTATTTGTTGACGTCTCTAGCGGCCATGGTGTTATTCTGGGGGTTAAAGGGCGCTCAGGCACAACAAGCACTGTGTAGGGGGAGGGGGCAGGTGGTAGTTCTGTAGGTAGGCATGGAGGACACAGGGCCTGTAAGTCAATGTTATCTCAGGGAATCACATCGATTAGTGTTATCCAGCGAAGATTATACACGGTGAATGTGCGCTAAGACGGTGCTTAACCCTTCAGGGACGAGTGGGTCTAATGAAACTTAACCCAGTCGGGATAAGCGATGTATGGATTAACCCTTAACTGGCGGGGGTTCGTGTCAGAGCCCAATGAGTAGGGACTGGTGATACTGTCAGATTATACCGCTAGGGGACGGGCTGATTTTCATCTAAGATCATATTCGATTGTTTCATCAGGTGATAAAATACTAAGCATTATGAATTTTTTTGTCAAATATCAAAGATAGTGTTCTGCCGATATTATGTGCATGTTTATTGGTCAATGCTTTCCTGATAAAAACAATACAAATGGTGTCTCGAGGAATTGACCGTACATGTGATTAGCACAAGGTTTTTTCTGCCACTTTCATGGTCCGTCTCTTGCATTATCTGCCTCAATGTATTATCCATAATCAATTGCATAGATACCCCTGTTAATTATGTATTATAACTGAACGGTTTCTAAGAAATGCCAAGGCTCAATGATATACAGAAAAGAAATTCTAACCATCTAGCAAACGTTGAGACACATTTGATTTTTTGTTGGACACCTGCAATGCTGTACTTTACAAGTGAACTGAAAAACCGCTATTTGTGGATGAATGACTCGTGTTATTCATGAGCGGGACAATGTATTCTGTATTTATCCTACCCCTAATATAAAATCCCATAGGCTTAACATTGGGTTTCCGTATGCCACGCTGACTGGCATACGGAGTTTTATATGCCACTAGTGGCATACAGCATTGTCATCACATAATATTCCAAAATCGAGGAGATCGGTTAGGATAAAAATCAAAACCTGATTCGTTTTAATCTTGGCCACCACATTTCACTCCTGAAGTTTTGGCTTCGGACTTCACTCGGCTTCGCCTCATGAAGTCACTTTACCAAACTCCAGTCGTGGAATACGGTGGACAAGAATAAACATCATCCAGTTTTACGATAATATACACACTATCCGTTCATTCCAGACCACCTGCAGACGTTGCACATCAGAAGATATTGTGCTTTTATGACCATCCAGGTGTTCATAACATCACCGAGCCTCGCCTTCGTATGGGTAGTCTCAGTCTTTTTCACGCCTTGAACCCGGTCCTGATTCGTTGGTTTAATCCCTGCTGGTACCTACAATATGAGGCCAACATCAGTCATTCCTTCTGGACTTTATAGGCGAAATAACTGCGCATTATATCAAGCATATATGTGGTCAAGCTGCAGCCAAAATGATCAACTCGTGTTAGTGTATGATAAGTAGCCTAATGCACTTAGTCTATATATGTGCATGTTAATATTTATCTGTGTATATATTTATCCAGATATGAGGCATACTATAGAAAGAAACCTATTAGGAATGGTTAGGGTTGATTAACACATCACGAAGACTGATTTCACGAGGCGAAGTCGAATGAAATAGTGATCAAACAAATGGCATATTAGTCAACCTTAACCACTCGAATTGGTGTCAGTTACTTCCATCCAACCCTTGAATTCCAGTAAAACGTTAATTGTATTACTAACACCAATTGCAATCACTGAAAACACTAACAGGATTCAATAAGTGATGATAAACAACGAAGATATAAACATGATATTCGCCTGTATCAGAAGGTTGCCACTTAGAGGGCCAAAATGTTGTGATTAGCGTGACAAATCGACAATTTCATATGTGCCATATGTTTCCCCCAGAATATCTCCCAATCCATACCCCTTGTTTGAACAGGTCGTTCATTGCAGTATTCCATAAGAGTAATTTAGACTTGATTGCAGTTTCATAGACCTACCATCAATTAGCATACTGTCTATATGCTATTGCTTTGCACTCACTGACCGTTTCGATCTGGCCTTATATCATTCTGAACTAGCACCATAACGATGTATTTTGTTGGAGCATATTGATTTCTCCTTTTCTTGCAACTTCCGGTAGCATTAGGTACTTCCGGCCCCAACATACGGTGTATTCGGCGTTCTGATGAGACTAATGGTCTGACTAGTGCCTATTAATAACTCTTAGAGGAAGTTATGCGATTCTATAACGACATTTCTTTAATAGGGTGGAGGTAGGGGGTAGGGGTAGAGGTAACATAGTAACATCACGAACAAAAGACGGGATGCCAGGCGGCATACTTAGCAGGGGGCGCGGTGGGCACATGCTGGTCAGGATGGTCAGTTCTACCTCAAAATTCTGTCAACATATTTTTGAAATTTGTTCTTATCAAAGATAGCTAATAGTTATGATGAAAAACAACAATGGGTAATTTTCAAAGGGAAAGTCCACAGTCCCAGACTAGCTAGTTGAAGACCTTAACAGTAATGGAGTAAGACCTCAGACATAAAAGTACAGGGTACAACTAGTTAAGAAAAGACTGGTTTTAATGACATATGAAGAAGTTTAATACAAACTACAGGGGGTGGGCACCTTGTTGCGACTTGGGCTTGCAAGCTCTGCAATGTGATTGTCTGTTAAACGAACAGCCAATGAGGGGTGGCCAGTCTTGTTCTGGTCTGCCACACAGGCCAGTGAGGGTTCTCACTAACAACTCAGAGTGTCTCCATTAGAGCACCCTGCTCTTATTTGGGCAGTCTGAGAACTAATACCTACATAGCTGCCATACTGTAAACTTTCCAACAGAAGGGAGTTACTACAAAATGGTGATTTTTCCAATTCAGTCATTTCTATTACTAATAGATATTGCCATATGGTTTACTTGTTGGTTGATCGGTGATCGAATCTTTAAGGTGAGTATGACAGACAAGCAGGAAATACTGTGGCACAGCTGAGCCACAAGCCCTGGATCATGCGCATCACAGTTTGAGCTGGCCCATCACCCTGGACAGGCTATTGAAATATAGGTAAACCAGTGAACATGTATACACCTATTAACAAAAGATATGTTCATCATTGATTATACATATATAGCAATAAAAGGGTTTGGCTTATATTCAGTCTATGGGTCATTTTCTCTAACCTTCTTGCACCCAGTCAACTTGCCATTCCTGCAAATGCCTGTCAAGGATCCAAATAAATCAAGCATCAGTGGGTTAATGAGGTAGTTTGGTCTATGGTGACTGGTCATGGTCAATGAGCACGTCTACCTCAAAATTCTGTCAACATATTTTTGAAATTTGTTCTTATCAAAGATAGCTAATAGTTATGATGAAAAACAACAATGGGTAATTTTCAAAGGGAAAGTCCACAGTCCCAGACTAGCTAGTTGAAGACCTTAACAGTAATGGAGTAAGACCTCAGACATAAAAGTACAGGGTACAACTAGTTAAGAAAAGACTGGTTTTAATGACATATGAAGAAGTTTAATACAAACTACAGGGGGTGGGCACCTTGTTGCGACTTGGGCTTGCAAGCTCTGCAATGTGATTGTCTGTTAAACGAACAGCCAATGAGGGGTGGCCAGTCTTGTTCTGGTCTGCCACACAGGCCAGTGAGGGTTCTCACTAACAACTCAGAGTGTCTCCGTTAGAGCACCCTGCTCTTATTTGGGCAGTCTGAGAACTAATACCTACATAGCTGCCATACTGTAAACTTTCAAACAGAAGGGAGTTACTACAAAATGGCGCTTTTTTCCAATTCAGTCATTTCTATTACTAATAGATATTGCCATATGGTTTACTTGTTGGTTGATCGGTGATCGAATCTTTAAGGTGAGTATGACAGACAAGCAGGAAATACTGTGGCACAGCTGAGCCACAAGCCCTGGATCATGCGCATCACAGTTTGAGCTGGCCCATCACCCTGGACAGGCTATTGAAATATAGGTAAACCAGTGAACATGTATACACCTATTAACAAAAGATATGTTCATCATTGATTATACATATATAGCAATAAAAGGGTTTGGCTTATATTCAGTCTATGGGTCATTTTCTCTAACCTTCTTGCACCCAGTCAACTTGCCATTCCTGCAAATGCCTGTCAAGGATCCAAATAAATCAAGCATCAGTGGGTTAATGAGGTAGTTTGGTCTATGATGACTGGTCATGGTCAATGAGCACGTCTCTAGCATACTGAGACACTGGGCCTTTGCTTCTCTCCAATGTTACAGCGTTAATAGGTAGTTAGTTTTTTCAGGGTTAGTTTTTTTTGCAGCAAGCTCAAACCTTTAGACAGAGTATATGAGCGTGTGGCCCACACTAAATCTCCCCAATGTCCATGATATAATCAGTTTGTTACTTGTATGTTACTTGAATGTATCTTGTCCATAAATGAACAGAACTTAAAACAAATATAAACACGGGCAAACGACGCAGAAAAAAAGATATCAATCACGACGCCAGATAACGGTGTTAATGTGACCCGGGATGAAGCGGATTAGTGGCTGATGCCAGATGGAGGCTGTGGCTTATCACACAACCAGATAGCTGGATCGCAGCACCGACAACAGCATAAAGATAGTGGACAGGGATAGAGATTGATAAAAGCGGCGAATGTCGTCTGTTACACATATAGTCGAGAGGCGCGGGAAGCGAAACGTTCCTCTGACGGTGAGTAAATATCACTTAATTATACAAACAATGATGGACATGTCTATTTTCACTTTTGATGCATCATTAGCATACCTGATTAGGCGGTATGCTTGAGGTTTTGATTGCCTTATCATTGAACAAGGGTCATGTTCGATATCCCAGATTGGTCAGTGATTACAAAAAACGATAGTTATTTCAGGATTGATAGTAATAATGGGTAAATGAGAGGAGGCGGGGAGCATACACCAAAATGTACATCTTTCAGCAGCATTGTGTTAATCAACAACGCCGGCAGATTATACAGCTGTTTTTCAGGTATCTATTGCATTATTCAACTTATTAATCAATGTCTTATCATAGATGCCTATTGATGAGGAGTTCTGGACCACTATTTGTAGATTTTTCCAAATGGACATGCCCACGTACTTTGATATAAGTGGTGATATATCAATTCTTACGACAACTACTAGTGTATGTACGTTTGCAAAGCTTGATTGTAGACTAGGAGCAAATAGAATGTTCATCATTGATTAATGAGCGTGCAAGTGTAAATGAATAACAATTAAAAGATTTGGGTTACATTCAGTCTATGGATCGCTTTCTGTAACCCACTTCAACTTGCCATTTCTGCAACTGCCTGAGTCGAGGATCCAAACATATCAAGCACCAGTGGGTCAATGAGGCCTCAGGTGATTGGTCTTGGTCAGCTGAGCATGCCTCTAAAACCCTGAGACACTGACCCCCTGCTCCTTTCCCACTATCACAGTGAATAGCACACAGATAGTAAAGGGATAGTTTTCTGGAAGCATGCTGAAAGTATATGTGACCACTCTTAGTGTTAGGCAATGTTTTTAGCGCATGCAAGCACGCTCTAAAAATAGTCATTTTCTCTTCGAGTTTTCTAAGAGTTAATGGATTTCATTTTACCTTGTGAATACCAATACAACTGAATAGCTACATGTGCAACTATGCTGTGAAAGGCCCCTTTAAAGTGTTAAATCTATTTTCCACTAGAATATAACTATTGGTTTAGAATAAGATCTATGCGGTCCTTTTGACACTAAACAGCAAAGTCCAATGATGAATATGCATTCTGACCCAGACGGTTTGGGAATACTAATTTGCTGGAGGTATGACAGAAGTAGATATAGTTTGGAAAACAGAAGATAATATGGAAAAATACGTTTGTACTTGCTAATTTTGCAATATATATATAATAACAAACGATCCTTTGTCATATATACAAGGTGCGTGTATCAGAAGCCTTGGCGAAAATCCAGTAAAGATAATATTTGTCTTACAGGATTTTTGCCAAAATTCTTTGTCAATCCTTTATAAATGACATTAAAAGAAGGTTCAGAAATTCCCAAACCACAACTATGTATAGAGTTGACAAGCTCAAATGTATTGAGCAAATTTTGCCCTTTATATAGAGCCAACGTGAGACCACTGAAACGGTAGATATCCGTGCTCAAAACATCTCCAGATGTTGGAAAGGACGGGGCTTAGTGGCTAAGCTTTAGGGGTTTGAGGCTACAATTTTCCCTTAAATCTCAAGTATACTTTACTAAAATCGTCCCTGAATGAGTTACGATGACAGTTTGTGAGTGTATTTACAAGAAGAATTTAAAACATTGGAGAATAAGGCATTTAATCTTGAATCGTATATAATCAAAGTACTGGACGCCGGCCGTTGTTATAGTGGTGTACTTCTACGCAGTAGCAAAAACCAGGATGGTATGCTTTGTTAGACCTGCATGCATATTGCATATCTCAAAGGTTTGGCGGAATACGGTGCAGCATATCGCTCACATTATATAACAAAATGATGTGCCAAACTCTAGTATTTAAAAAAAAAATTGAATTGGAAAAAATAATCATATTGTTAAGTACTAATGATATGTGCTATAGATAAACGAAAACTTTGATAGAGCCCAATAAGCTATTTTTCGTTTTGGCCTAAGCTTCTGAGGTGGCTGTCTATCCTCGCGCAATCCGCTTAGCTCGCGGTGCTTTAGTCTCGGTGCCTCGTTATTAATCTCTCTCAGCTGTAATAAGACCTGCGAGCATTTGTCCCAACGCCAAACCGATAGTCTGTGGTCTCCGTGCAAGGGCCACTGCTTCTTGGCATCGTTACTACGCACGACCTGATGACCTGGTGTAGGCATGTTTCCAGTGTCCGATTATATTGGCCAACGACTTGAAGGCAGGCACAAATACCGATTATCTGATACGGCCGACGCAAGATCGGCTAATAGGAACGACTGTCAGGAAAAAATGATGGAATATTTTTTGGTCTCCAATAATGCAATATGGCACAGCGCCAACTTCTTCGCCAACCAACAAAATCAGAATACATTGAATGGTGATGGTCAAGATCGGGCTCTGACAAAAATGTCGGTGTACACCCATGATATTCAGAAAAATCATACCACTTTCTACCATCCTCATCGATCATTTTGATACTGACTTGCAGTCAGTGGCCAACACTCACCAACTTTCGCACAACTAGTATAGTTAGTGCCATTTTCCCGGAAATGCCAGAAAAGGTCTATTTCTGTTGGCCGACGAAAGCAGCAGCCATCATTTGAGCTTTCCTGAAAGTTGATTGTTGATGGCCACCAAATGCCACTGAATAATTGATGAGGGCAATGCCTTTCCCTTACGGAACAATTATAAATGGGTCCGCACCAATGGATCTTGTCTACTGAATTCTTGACAATTACTAACAAAACCAAAGACTAACCTCGAGCAGTGATGAAGTCGCTGATTGGTTGCATAATCTATGGTAAATAATTATTGACTATATCTCCTTTCCATTCACCAATCTGGTGTCAGAAATTTCAAATAATCAGTCAGTGGTTCCCAGCTACCGATCGATGTCAAACAGTCGTTCTATGTTAACAAACCTTCATGGCAAGTTTTCATGTGTAGAGCGCCTAGATATAATAACCTGAACTTAACATAATTGCACGGAGTGATTACACGTCTCATAACCTTGAAGACTGTCTGATTTTTCTTTGTAAATCCTCAGAGGCTGAAGACTAATATGTGACAGGCCGTATGGAGCTAGCTGTATAATATAATATAATTACTATCTAATTCAAGCATAGTGTAATCTATATGTATTATCTCTATTCATTGTCTATGTTAGGTAGTGGGTTCGTTATGTTATACCGAAATGAATGGCGAGAATGTGCTGAATAGTAAATTCATTTACTATTTTTTACCTATTTATAGATATAACATGCCATTATGTAACATGGGAAGGTGGTAGACCACAACTGTAAAGTGAGCGAACCGACTCAATAAAAGAAAACAAAACAAAACATGTAGTTTGGGGCCAAAGTTAAATTGGCCACGTCTCTAACAGTCATCCAGTATTGTGGTTTGAAGTTCGCTGGTTTATTTCTGTTGAAACTCGCAGCTGGAGGTCAGGTTATCCGTGATATTCGCTAGTAGGATTAAGAATTCCTTCTGGATATAGTTATTATGTAAAATTGTATTGAGATCTACTAAAAGTACCTGTCGTGGCGATGTTGGCATTGACCGATTTATACACAAATTACGAAATTCAGAAAGACTACAGGAGAACTATGAGATGGTGGAAGGAAAGATACACCTGTCCTATATGTATACGAGGTAGTGGAGAAGCCATTTGGGCGTCACTTTTTGGCATTGAACATCATTCTCTGTGTTGTGCTTCGATGCAGAAACACTACGAGTCCTTCACCCTGGGGATGGTATATGTAAACCCAACAACCCACGAAGTGCATGAGCACTGCCAGGTCACCTGATGTATGCAGCCTTGATGTTGCATACGTAAGCTAGTGGTAACCATTATTTAGTGTTTTTTTCTGCTTGAGTTAACAGATCTGTCTATGGATCTAATGCATAAGGACAATACATGTACAAGTATTTCCATTGTAAATCCTGTCTGTGAGGGGCTCAGCCACCTAAGTAGCACAACCCTCCTAGATTTTGGCTAAAGCTTTCCAGTGACAATTAACCTATCTGTTATTTTACCTCTGAGTGTACGAGTTTCTCCTAGCTTCAAATGTGACACCTCATACTGTTTTTGATATTCCCTTTCGGAATATTGTTTACGAAACGAATAACCCCAGATTTCTTGCACTGTAATTTTGAAAACTTATTCAAAAGAAAAGTGTTCATTATAGAGCCTATTCAGAAACCCTTGAAGGTGCTTGGAGGGCATTATGTCACCATTAATTCCCATCCATTCCTCATTCCTATCCCTATTCATGGTGAGCTGACTTTACTCGTCCCAAGAAAGATTATATATCTATCGAAGTTGTATTCATCTCACCCAGTGATGGGGCTGAGATAAAGTCTGATCCACACACAATCCATAGCCACTGAAATTATGCCATTTCTTTCGGTTTGCTACGTTAATCGACCTTAGCTTTGCCTTGTGATTACCCCCCAACCAAAACTCATGGCATATTTTCAGCAGCAACAGATCTCGATGTAGCTCCTTCTTGATATACATACTCGGCCGATTTAACTGCAAAGTATATTTATATAGAACAACCCCACTATTCTCTACACGATGCAAAACGAGATGGGTATTTGAAGTTTATTTACAGAACTATGCGTGAAAACTAGCTCAGAGTCACTGTCCACACTCCGCCTACATTTATACTGAATTATATGGGTTAGGTCTCTTGACATTAAAAAAGTAGGAAGATGTTGGCCATTCTAAATTTATTCAAAACGTATGCATCGACGTGTACAGAATCGGGCTGTATAGCACCTTGCGGCCAATTTGTTCCGTACACTATTATAGAGAACCTTTGGCACCTTCAACATTTAGATTTCATATTAGGAAAAGGTGGGTGTTCACGGTGTATACGCGCATGTGTATATAATGAATATCAGGAAAGTAATACTCTTTTCTCCTCCTTTTACCATTCAGGCTTCACCATGAGATGACGCCATGCTGTATCACAACATCATCAAGATCAAATGGGACAGTCACCGAGTTCCTCTCATGGCATGACGCAAGAAGGTTCCCCTTCAGACACATGTGACTACAACAGAATAGACCCGTACGTCACGTGTAGCTACGTCATTTATAAGACGCTGACGTGACATCATGACGAAACCTGTACCGAAGCCCCAGTTCCGGTCTGCGGACTATTCTCTCCGCTACCAGGTACGAATGCCTGAATCCTATTCAATTGAGCTAGTTTACTTTCACAGATAAAATGTTATATAACTCGTCTAAGTATTTCACAAAATATAACAAGCGATAAAAGAAATTTTGCATACCATATGCACTTCATCATGAAATTTTCTTGTCTACCATACAAGCAATATTTCATATAATGTGACTGACAAAAATAAGGAAATGGGAATCGGTTAATCATAACATAACTTAAAGTTACTCCAACTATGAAAGTGAGGACCGATGCTACATAGAAATTTGGATCCTTTGAAGTCTTTAAACCATATAATTTTACCCCCCCCCTCGAAAAAACATTTTAAAAGATAGGGTCACACAAATTTTCCTTCCATCTGCGTGCTACTCAAAATTAGTAGCCTTTAATATACTTCATTAAACAGCTATGAATCAGGGTATAGTAATAATGCATAATTTTTTTATTAAGGACAAAATTAATTATAAGGAACAATCCCCCTCACTTGGGCGTTTTTCCTTGAGTCGTCTTGTGACATATATATATATACAGTAATGAATATACAAGACAGTATAAGACAATACGGGACAGGACATGAGAACACAATTTAATATGCCGCTCCTGGATCTGAAACAATCGCTCTGATAGCTTTATACTAACATCCTGCTAGACTTAGCTAATTTTTACACGGTTTATTACAATTACTTGATGGCATGTGTTGAAGTTGTTTTGGTGTTACCCAGACTGTGACGCTCCATTATGACATATGTGTTAAGAATTATAAGTGAACAATTTCCATTAACGGGTGTGAAATAATCAGAGAGAAATTAATTACATGGTAAGGCGTGCACGCCTGAGCTGTGTGGGAGGTGTGAAAACAGAACAAGCTGTGAAAAACATGGGAAAGCAAGCGACCGTAAGAAAGCTGAAGGCTTTAAACTACCTCGTCTAGCATCACATGCTAATGGTATTGATCCAAATATAACTAATTTACCAAATAAAAATGATTTTCATGTATGTCCAGGATCATGAGATTTTCATTAAAAGGACACACTTATTGAAATCCCTAGAATTTCCATAATCTAAAAAAACAACAACACACACACACGCACACACACATATCCATGGACAGCCTCAAACACTTTGGGGAACTCCTAAAATTTATTTCTCTCGAAAAGTGCTATATAAGACGATAAAAACGATTTCCTTATATTTGTGTATATTTTTTTTTATTAAGAATAAAGTGTCAATACCAGATCCCAACTTCCATCCCCAGAATTAGTATTATTTTGGGAAAAAGTGTTACTCAATTCTCCCAAAATAAGGGGAGCTCCTCTGAGTAAAAGCATAATGTGATTGGGAACCATATATATTATGCTGAACCTAGTTTTGTCAATGGATTTCAACATGAAGACAGTATTTGACACTATTTCTGTATTTAAGGTCATGCTGGACTCACTCAACTCCCAGCACACTCCGGGTGTCACCCCGTTACAACTGAATGTATCTCCACCTGGCGTCAACGACCTGAACCGCCCTATGTTGATTAACACCACCACCAGCAGGTGGCGCGAACTGGGGCTCGGCACGTCCATAACGAGGCCCAAGTACCAGCGGCGGCGCGCGCGGGAACCAGCCACCAGGGAGCATCTGGAGAGAGAGAAGAAAGCAGTCGAGAAAGAGGAGGAGCTTGCTGCGATGGGCCGCCTCTTACAGGAAGCACGAGTCGGGGACAAGGAGAACGTTCCTGGGAAGAGAAACGGGCTTGCGGATAAGAGCCAGCAGGTCAAGAGATCAAAGAGTGAACCTATGCATTTGCCGCCGATAGAAGAAGGTCAGACTCCTCCAGGGTTGCGGACCCTCACCACCCCGGCACAACCTCCGGGACGGCACCGGTTCGGAGGGTCTCCGGCGAACGGGGATGTACGGAGACAGCCGCGGAGCAACAGTAGGGCGGACAGCATGCACGCCCTCCCGACTCTCTCCAGGGTCAAGGATGAGAAGAGTCGGTACGTTGATAGCAGCTTTATTCGTGGGGTTCAGCGGCACACGGGCCGGCTGAACATGAACCTGGCCATGGGGAAGCCACCCCGTGCACCCCGGCACAGCTGGGAGGACGGACGGACGCGGATATCTACGGACAACCCACAGCATCATCCACATCCTCCTCCAGGTAATCCTGAACTCCGGAGAGAAGCACCGACCGAGGTACCAGTCCGTTTACGTGATATGGATTTAGGAGGAGTGTTCCCTGTTCACAACAAGATGGAAGGTGTGCGTCAATGGCATGAGGAACAGTTCCGCAAGCATCTAGAACAATGGAAGCACACTGCTACTAGTGAAACGGCGGATAATAAGCATGCGGAGGCATTGGAGCTTCTCGCCAAGTACAAACTGCGGGAGGGGAAGATCCCAGGTATTACGAGACCCGCAACTTGCAACGCTACCAGAGCGCAGGTAGCAACCGCAGAAGCTGGTGCCGAACAACAACGAGCTGATCTCAAAACAGCAGCCAGTGAACGAGCATTGAAAGCACAGAGACTGAACACGCCAGCGGCGGCATTAAATGTACAGGGTGTGGTACCTGGTAGCGCCCACTCCCACAGACCCCAACCTCCTGTGATACAAGGCACCACCCAGAACACCCAGAGTCCTCCGCGGTTAGGCCTGGATGTGGACTGGAGGCGGTCGAAGGCTGCGAAAGGGGCGAATTCGAAGGTGGTACAAGAGGACGATGAGTGTGTGTATAAAGACGCTAAGGAATATATTGAAGATAATAACCTGTTACCTCCGGAGAAATGCCGCCGCATTCAGGACTGGGTGAACCAGGTAGAACTCACCTCGGACTGCTCTGGGTTCTCCACCTCCTCCTCCTACAGCCTCACTTCTGATTGTAGTGAGTCTGACTCGGACCTCGAACTGGAGAAAGAGTTAGATAAGTTGGCACAGTAAGGAATCCTCATCAGTTGTCCCAACCACAACTTGGATTAGCAAGAATTTTGCTCTGACAGAGATTCTTTTCCAGTGAAATAAATTTTTTTTTTCTTCGCCCAGACATTGCAGAAGTACGATCATATGGACAGGATTCTATTACAATTAATCTTTGATTGCCCACGTATTTAAGAGAATTATAAGCCTCAATCTATGCCCTGAAACAGAATCCACCCTATACAATTGTAGACGTCGTTGGCACTCATGAGAGTGTATAAGCCAGTTTCCACTAGCCGACCAAAACTTCACCGATTAATTGAGGTCTTCTATAAGCCCGTTTCCATTGGCCGACTATTCACCACCGATCTGTAGTCGGGAACCACAACTCCAGATCAGTGAATGGAAACAGGCATGCAAAGCAGTACACTCCTATCAATTATGCATAGATTATACATTGAAGCCACTACCGAACGACTTCAGTCAGTATGGACCTATCAAATGCAGTAGAAACAAGGAATACACTGCACCCTCACCAATTTTTAGACACCGGCGTGCAAGTTCATGGCCACCGCCAACCGACTATTTAGAGAACTCAATTAACCGGTGCCGTTTTCGTTTGCCAAGGGAAACAGGCTTTTCAAGTCTGGCGTTGGTGCAACCGACTGTACATCGGTGTCAAATAATCGGTGAGGATGCAGCGTATACCTTTCCTCTCCTGTATTTCACATGCCCTTATCGATTTAATGTCCATTCTGAGACTTTGAGTATCGCGACGAAATCAAAACGATTTGATTCTGTCAGTCGTTGACCAAGTCGGTCGGTGCTGGCCTTATTTCATAATCGTTGCACAATTAATTGGTGACCTTTTAAATGCCAGGTTGTTTCCATTCACCGATCCTGCGCCGGTATACGCAAATAAACCAATCGATGGTTCTCTACTGCAGATCGGTGCCGAATTATTGGCCAATAGAAAATCTTATTATTTGATGTCATTTACAACTTAGATTTCCGACCATAAAAAAATCCGTATTCAAATTTCTAAATTTCGTTAATTTTTGATTCCATATTTTCAAGGGCTAATTTCCAGTGTTGCTGATATGTATTATCTGACCGAAATATATCCACATGTATATCAAGATGAACATGTCATCTGCTATAGTCTTCGGTAACTGTTATCACACACTATCAGTACTTCGAATGAAAGATACCAACTTACGAATGAAAAGCTGTATGTTTTATCTCGTCTATCTTGCTTCACAAAAGGTTTCTGAAACCTGATCGGTTTGAACTCTGCTTCTTTGATATCATACTTCAAATCTTTCAAATCATTTACTTTACTACTAAACAGTATTTACTGACCTAGTCCACTCTAGCCTTTCCATACGAGAAGGTTGTTGACCAGCAGTGGCTTCAGGTCCCAGAATACAATTAGGCAGTTTATCTCTGAGGACGAAAATGCCGTACGACATTTCTAGTAACCCTTGTCATAACACATAAACGGATTTCTAGATTTGCCAAGACTGCTTAAAAGGCATTTCCACTCCCCGCCGGCATACTGCCTAAAAGCAATCTTGTCAACCCCCTCATACACTGACATATTGCCTACAGGCATTCACCCCTCCCCCTTCTGACATACTGCATAGGCATTCTCAACCCCCCTCTCCCATCAAACTGCCGACAGGCATTCCTATCCCCTGGCATACTGCCTACAGGCAGTACTGGCATACTGTCTACAGGTATTCATGGCCCCTACTCCCATATCCAATGGCTTTCTTGCAACCTATCAACATACTGCCTCCAGACATTTTCACCCCCACTGAAACACTTCCTCCCCCCCAATGACATACTGCCTACAGGCATTCTCCCCCCCCCCCTCCCCGACATACTGCCACAGGGAACCCCACTCCCATTCACACTCCCATTCACTTACCTCCTGATGGCACTATTGCCTGTGATATTCTAGAGAATCGTTTCAGATGTGTTCCAACGTGAGTTGTTTAATGTTCTGATTGTACATACTTATGTTATGAATTGACATGGATCTCGTTCTGATTACTATTTCATCTTGTGCCATATCATGTCAGTTACTAATTATTACAGTCTTGATTGCTGTGAACACTTTCCTTTTTGAGTAAACGTTGTTGATTTGAATGTAAATATCCAATTTATCATCAAGTGCTATGAATATATCAAGATCAACGAAATGGTTATTAATTTTATTTGTTCCTTATTTGGCCGAATTATTTATTCAATATTAGAACATCCCACTTATCAAACAACAGTTTAACTGAACCAACACAAAGGTTTATATCATTGTCAACGCAGATTAGGTAAGCCTTTACATATTCCCGCATGTGCATGCTTATCTTTTGTTTAATGGTAGAAACAGATATCATCTTATCGACCTCTATAAATCCTATGAGGTCGTAAGAATTAACCTTGAATCATGCCAAGTATATTTTCTGGAATGATGAATGACCTTTGGAAGCTACAACAAAGTGGATATTGTGTAAATGATATGAAATATTGATGAAGCAGGCTTTCTGAATCCACAACACCCTATGGAAATTAAAAAAAAGAAATAATATAGCTGAAGGATTAACCACAGAGTTTTACAAATATTTTTCGAATTTAATTCCTGATTTACTCCTTGCTCCGTTTCAATTCTCTGAAGAAGATGGTTTCTTTTATAATAATAAAAAAAGAACTGTCATTAATCCTATCCCCCAAATAATAATAGGCTCTGACTCACTAACTATCAAATACGGACCACAAAATCTTAACCAAAACCTTAGCTAGCCGTATGCACAGCCCATTATAAAGCGTTCTATAATCCAATCAGGGAGGGTTATGAAAAAGCAGGTATATAGGCACCAACATCTGCAAATCTGAAGACCTGATTTCATATATAAACAATAATAAACTACTAAGTACATGTATTCTCCTTGCATTAGATTTTCAGAAGGCTTTTGATTCTGTTGAATGGAGCTCTATTATTGATGCCTCATCTCTCTTTGGTTTTGCCAACAACTTTTGGGATTGGGTACAACTCATATATGATAGATAATATAACATAAAGACATTTGTATTAAATAAAAGTTTACACCTCAGTTAGTTCTCCCCCACCAGAGGCACCCGCCACTGATACTGATTTTATTACCTATTTTAATTGTTCTAGAAATACTTGCCATAGCCATAAAGAGGGAACGCAAAATACAAGGCATATGGATAGAATGCTAAGAACTTAAACTACCTCTGTATGTTGATGATGTTACCTCTTAATAAGAGATGTACGAAAGACATTTTCTTTAGTTCCCTTCTTTAGTCCCTGCAGGAAGGGAATAGTGTAGAGCAGCGGAGGTGGAAGGGTGGGGGTGGGGGTGGGGGTTATTACGCTTCTACCCAAGCCCCAAGAATCCAGACAAAGCCTGGATAATTGGAGACCGATCACCCTCCTCAAATATGAATACAAAAGTCTTACCAAAGCTCTTGTACTAAGATTACGACCAGTGTTATAACGAGTCATACACCCAAATCAGACGGCATATAACAAGAGAAGATGTTTGGGAGTCAACAAAAGGAGAGTCGAGGATGTATTATGCTTAGAGGATCCGTCCACAGAGGAAGGAGGGATAATTTCACTAGAATTTGGAAAAGCATTTGACTCTGTCACCTGGCCTCATTTTTTAAAATCCCTTAAACTGTTTGAATTTTGAGAAATTTTATAACTGTACACGCACCATCTATAACTCACAGGAATACTGTGTGATAAACAATAGTTACACAACTAATTGGTTGGTTTCTCCTCATAAGGGAACAAGACAAGGTTGTTCTGTCTCCATATGTGTTTGTTTTAACCATAGCAATACTGGCACATATAATAAAGAAAATATCCAGTCAGAGTAGGTATTCAGACTACCTTTTTCCAGACGATCATCTGGAAATAGGTAGTCTGAATACCTACTCTGACTGGATATTTTCTGGAAGTCCTATGGATTAGTTGTATATGAGCCTGCAGCAACATCTTACCTGAACAGAATGCAGGCCTATGACTGTGCCTAGGAGCATTTAGAACACCTGCTCCAAGCCTTATGTAGAAGCAGGAATTACTCCCCTTCAAATGCAATGGGAGGGACTGTTTTTACAATACTCCATGAGAGTACAGGCCAATCCAAAAAAACAAGCCTATAACTTGATTGTCAAGTAAAACTACCAAATATGTAGAGAGAAGCCAAATGCCCTAACACCCTTCCATGTCAGAGCATGAGCTCAATACAAAGAAGCAGGCATCCCAATGAAGTGGATAAGAGTTCAGAGGCCATCTGAAACCCCTCCATGGGATCAGGAAACCCCATCAGTCTTTTTTGACCTAGAATGAACAAGAAAGGTGACAACCCTGAAACTGTCTTCCTCAAGGAATACCAGACAGAAAGGAAGCATTACAAAGACCATGTACCAGGCTATACCTATGTCTCCTAAGAAGGGAACCATGTTGGATATGGAGGCCACATCCCACACAGTAACCTGAAGAAAGCCCTCCATGGCAATAGTAGCATCTTCATTGCTGAAGCCAATGCAATATTGTATGCCTTAAATTGGATGAAGGTATCACACCACAACAACTTTGGCTCATCATACTTATAATCTTTTCTACAAGCTATTGAGCAGCATGACCCAAAGAATGCTATCATCAGAGACATTAGGCAGTCCTACACAGAACTCAAGAGAGAACATGGTAAAGAGGTAGCCATGTGTTGGTTATCAAGACTTATCAAAATTGAGGGAAATGAAGCTGCAGATCAAGCAGCCAAAAACTGTTGGAGCCCACACAGTTCCACATACACACCTGAAATAAATTGCCATGGAGCATATTAAAAGACCATGAAAAATTGGACAGTCGAAGCCCACATAGATCCACTTACAGACCTGAAACAAATTGCCAAGGAGCACATTCAAAACCATGAAAAATTGTACTGGCTACTAGAAAAGACAATCTTGCAAGAACTGAACAGGTGAAAGTACTGTGGTGCATCCCTTCATGAAGTGTGCCGAATCCAAGGTTTTCTGGGACTCACTGAGAAAATGGGTAGAGGCCTATTTACAATCTGATTTGCTGCAAGTGAGCAAACAAGAGTTAATGTTTAGGAAACTACGGGAAAATAATTACAACCAGACTGAATTTCCCTACGCTCTGGGAAATCCCGATGATGACGCATGCGCAAAAATATGAAAAATGGACAAACTTCCGGCAAGTCTACCCCAATACACTTCGTCTTTGAATAGCATGCCAAGTCACTTCAACGACAAATTACGTTCGGTTTTCACTATTCAAGAACGATTAAGGTATATATATATATGATAATATGAAACCTTAGTCGTTGTCTCGGAGAATTTCATTCAGAATGAGCTCTTTAGAGCGAGTTCTGAACGAAATTCTCCAAGACAACTCATAAATCTAGCACGTATTGGCACCATAACAATGGTTTCACATAGTACTGTGCTCTTATGTATAGTGATGTAATGTAATGTGATGTCATGAATAGTGATGTAAGGTGGTTTCCATCTGAGGGCTGGCAAAACCTGATGAAATACTTTATGCCTGTTACAGGCCAGCGGCACCTACATAGCTACTTAGCGGATAGGGTAGTCTTTTATGCAGCACGCTAGAAGTTTATATGTGGCCTCTCTAAACTTTAGACCATTACTCAGCCTAAACCTGACAGAAAATCGTTTCAGTACCGGTACAATAAACAAAATAATACAATAGAAAACAGTCAGTGCAAACAGGTATATCCTCCACAATAGAGTACACTATTTCAGGGAAGAGGCATCAGAGGGCGCCACCGCTCGTATTGTTTGGGAGCACGGACATCTAAAGGGATTCAATAACGTCGGCTCACCTCGTCCCCAGGTGTACTTGAAGTAAGATACTCAAAACGTTTTTTTTTTTTTATGATGTTGACAAAGACCCCCGGTGTCAACTGGTTTGTCAACTAGTTGTGTTCTCTTTCAACTCAACAAATATCTTGACTTATTGAAACAGGTGTATTATTTTAATCAGGTGAATGGCATCAAAAACAAGTATTGCCCCTCCTCACCAGGAGGCAGGCCTGTCGGGGCTCCTTGTTGATTTCACAACGTGCAAGATATCTGCATTATACTAAACAGCTTGATTTTCTTTCATTAACTATACCGCCTCACGATAAGCTTGGGTGCTCGAGCAAGTACGAATTTTGCCTTAGAGAATAGAAACCTTATTTTAGAATTTTCATATCAGGTTCAGCTGATTATTTCCACTTTCTAATTGACAAACCCTATTGACACGTGAAGTTCGAAGTTAGTAAATTCAGAATGGCGTTGATTTCTAAGATGTTTTTTTCATGGGACCTTTCAGAATTTGATCATTTTGAGTACATGTAAGTTTATCAATCTACGAAGCAGCATAGACTTATGAATGTTTAACATGAATTAGTAAATTTGTATAGATTCTTTTGAAACGTGTCACTTTGATATAATTTATTATTTTCCCCTAGCCTAAAATATATAGTCACTTTGACCATAAAAAGTAATATTGGCGGTTTCGTAGGCTGACAGCCGTTTCGTAGGCTGACAGAAAGGTCACATCTATCATTATATGACTTTCACCGCAAAGTTTTAGCTTTTTTTTTTTTTTTTTTTTTTAATCAAGTTTATTTACTGACGATACAAGCGTTCATCTATTGCTAGATGATCTTCCACATTGGCGTCTAGACAGAATATACAAGTACAGGACATACAACATATAACACATTCATTCACCATTTATCCACATCTTGTAACTTATCAATTAATGTATATGTTCCAGGGTATGTCTTTTGACATTTCTTGTACTCTGTTTCAGCAGTCTTCTGACTTGCTTTGCTTTAACAACCATCATAGTTAGTTAGCAAATACATTTCTTAGCTTAGCAATAATCTCAGTTAAATTACTTTGTGGATTTCCTCCTTAATTTTCATCTTAAAGCTGTCCCCTTCTAACATTTGTGTTTCTTTGCACAATTTATCCCAGTATGTAGTTCCAATATACAAAGGCGAATGCCTATATTTTTCTAAAATTGGTTTCTTTACCTTAATTTTAAGTTTTTGATCTGCCCTCGTTCTTCTAGCTTCGATATCAAACACATGATTTACATCTTTGGTCCACCACTTGATTAGGGTTAATAAATGACCAGCTCTTCTGGTTTCAATCTTGCGCATTTTACACCTGTTATATATTTCATCAGTACTCATACTTCTCGCCTTGTTCCATCCCACCGCAATTCTCAATGCTTTATTTGTCAAAATCTGTAAGTGCTTTCTATTTCTTTGTGATGTACTATAATAAATGAAGTCGGCATATTCCAGAGTTGGTATTATCATTTGTTTAGCTATTTTTATGCTTGCGTCTGTATTAAGTAGATATCTCATCTTTCTAAACCTGAAAAGTTTTGTATTTATATCATTTACTACTTTATTGACTTGATCATTAAAATTAATTTTTCTATCTATAAAAATTCCTAGATATTTAAATTTATGTACTGCTAAAATATCTACCCCACCCATTTTTACAGTTAGCATAGTATTTAATCCTCGTTTATTTCCTACCCACATAATTTTAGTTTTACCATAATCTATTCGTATTTCATTGGTCTTTGTCCATTTGTCTATCGCTAATAAATCTGATTCCATTTTTCTTTTCACTTCAAGTTGATCTGTACCATTGATCAATAAAACACAATCGTCCGCATACATAATCAATTTACCAAAACTTATTTCTTTATAAAGATTATTTATAAATATTATAAATAAAAGCGGCCCTAATACGGAACCTTTGATGAGAACTATACATTATATTCACTTATAGGGTTGCGCTATCAGTGATGACAAATGGAAAGGGATGAGAGTAATATAAAGTGGCGAGGCCAGTTTACTAGAGCTCTCCCTCTACTAGAATCTGTATTTCAGACTGAGGTTCTACTCGTCAGAGCCTCAGGCAAAGTAGCGTAGCGCGGGCCTGGGTCTAACTCGACCTACAACTGTATAAGAGATCACATCAAGTCCCAGGATTAAGCGAATCACCGGCTCCAGTCTCTGCACATAGACCTTCAGGCCAAGTTACGAGCACATCCCACCACTGTCATAGGACTGGAGAAACTCCCTTAACTGCTCCAGGAATACTCCCCGACGGGTTGGTGACCTCATGACCTTTCGATCTTTTATTTTTGTCCCCACTGAAACTTGGTACCGTCTGCCCTTGGGTGGGTAGGAATTGGGATCAGTGCGAACTGACTCCAGACACCATTGGCAGACCAGAATTGACAACTCCTGATACAAACAGTATCTAAAGGATATATCGTACTTTCCAAAAGTAACTCCGTGTCTCGAATGCAAGAGGAAGATACTCAGTTGGTTATAGAGCAATGCGATGAAGCTCACATGGTCTCTTCCAGTAACAAACGAATCTTGAAATTTACACTGATATCTTTTTCTAAATAAATGAACCCAGTAATCATTCAATGATTCAGCATTGATTGGTGTTGTGACTGGGAACAGAGAAACCAGAATAGTCGGTCATATAGTCTCTAAATATATCATATCACCCTTGCAGTGAACCTACATCCTAAAGTTATAGATTTCCTTGTTTGAGGTCCCTTACTCATTTTATATACTGGAAAGAAGCTATGTTGTGCTTGAATAAGATCGTGAAAGTAGCGGACATGCATGTACATCTATAAACGTCTACCATACGTTTCTCTTAATGATGCCTTCCTGTACACCATATCTTGATCTTTATCTATACGGCATATAGCCTATGATCCATGGGCGCCGCCATGACGCCCCCCGAGTAGGTGTTCTTCACTAAAGGAGGTGAAAAAGTAGCTGTTCTTCACTAATGGAGGTGCAAAAGAAGTGAGTGATAATTGGGAAATGTCACTTTTCTTGCCTTGCTCAAATATTTAAATAAACTGTTCCATGTAAAAAAACATCATGTCCTGGGTTTTAGCATTATATCTTCCTTTCTCTGGGATCAGTGTAGAGAGTCAAAGGAACCTTAGTAAAACATTGAAAGGCAGCTGAATTTCGTAAGAACAAAGAGCCAGAATACAGGTTTTGTCCCCCGACCACCTAGTGACTGCTTCATGAACTAACAATGGCTCTGTCCCCTATAGCCAAGTGTGCCAAGACTGAGGGTATCTTTTCAATGTTAAAAAAAAGTATGATCGTGGAAGGAGATCTATACCTGGAAGGTATTTCTCAATTTGATTACAACTTAAATATCAGTGAAATTTTCTCAATGGCAGCCTACTTTCAGGTGAGCCAATAGAAATTTTGTTTTTACCCTAAATGGGACAATTTTTTGAGGGGTGCTGGCAGGAGCGCACGAAATAAGTCTGAAACGTATTCAATAGCTCACTATATATAGTGACGTGCATGGGTGCAAGTTTATAGAGATGGATATGGCGTCGGTGTTGATAAGTGGTAAGCCAGTAAGGATCGGTTACATGGCTCTGTCTGTTATACAACTGGAAACATCCCATCATATCCGCCAGAGGCCGCGCGGATCGGCGTCTAATCATATCACGTGGTCTGTCACGTGTCTGAGGCTGTCACCATAACGACACCAGGATCATGGGGGGAGGGGGGGGCAGGGGATCGGATCAGAGGAGTAGCGGGGTGTATGGGAAGACACCACCACCCCAATGCTGCCCCGCCAGTAAGAACAATCCAGCCATGAATATGAAATGAGCGGATAAATGATCGGATCAAGGCAGGACTTCGGGGGAAGGTTGTACTTCAACCCCTAAAGTGGAATTTATACGATGAGATTCGTGTATCTTACAGGGTGTTTGTCTGAGTCAAAGCCTGCTTAGGCTCTCTTCTGGAAAATAATCTCCTCGTCTGAATGTTAGGGTTCCATTTCCCCCAGAAAAATATATTCCCCTGCAATCGTCGGCGACAATTACCCCGTTAGAGGTACACAATCCCAGGAGACTTTTGAAGTTTGCAGGTGCATTTTGGTGAGATAAATGGACCAACTGCTGAGCCACCAACTAAGTACCTGACCTAGCAAATAGGAGGCTAGTAAGCAGAGTCACATGTTTTTCACACCATTCACCTCAATATTGAGTACTTGAGACGTTGAGTCCCAGGATGTGTGTCCACTTTGATGAAGTCTGAGACTATGGACCAGGGAGGTGTTTTATAGTAGTGACGTTTCTGTTGGATAGTCAGAATATCTTACCGGCGTATGTATGACACAGCGAAATCCAAATGATCTTTTCAGTCCAACAGGTCTATGCAAGACCTTGTCTATAAAACATCTCCGAGGAGTCTCCTTCCATGTGAATCAAATTCGCCATTTTTCCTTGAGACTGGGAAAAGCACCTTGCCATGAGAATTTTGTGGAAAATGAGGATTCTCTGAGACTAAAGGAAAGGTTGAAGTACACCATCCCAGGTACAGGTTCTAAAGAGCTGCACATACCACAAAGGAGGGCAAGAAAAGTAGCAATTAAATGTGTTTTTGAAGAGCCTGATAAGGTGTATGAAAGCGGTATTTCGTCTCATATCTTTTCAATCTCCTCCCGCTGTGAGGAACGCGCGCGGCGCAGGTCTCAGGGCTGGCTCTAAGGGTAGAGTTGTGAGAGTGTTCCCCTTTTGCCGGTCTTGGGCCTCAACCCAATTGGAGAGAGCGAAGGGTTAGGCACCTGCAGATGTCGTCCTCTGGGGGATCAGCCCCTTTTGGTCTAAAATTGGAGTCTGTGGGAGATAGGTCTAATTATGTCCCAACAATGCCCTCAAGGATAATGATTTTACTCATAATGTAGACGGTTATTATACTTTAAATCTGTGTAAACTAAATATTCCTAAACAGAATTGAAAACAATTTAACCTTCAGTTTTTCAATATATAGTCTGAAACAATAGTGCATATTAACGGAGGCTACACTGTATATTCTGTGCTGCACATCTCCGTCCACGACAGAAAACCTGCTCCTTGTTCTAATATGTTAAAAGAATAATGAAACTATTAGTAGAAACTGAACGAGAGTTAGCCTTGTCAGTGTTTATGGCACGACGGGCAGGTCGCGAATTACTACGCAAGGCGTAAGCCGAGCGTAGTGAATAGTAGACCTGACCGTAATATTCTGTACCATGTTAACAAACATATTAATGGGCCTTTTGAGTGCAATAGGAATTTCTTTTCGTAGTAGCTCACTTTCTGGTCGCTGACGGGATTCCTATTTTGCCCCTAGTGGCATAAAACACACTTTATGTCACGGCATGCCACATTAAATTTGCCTATGTTAAGTCTATGACCGTTTTTTATCAGGGGTAAGACCAGGATGGGACGCGTCAGATATGATTTAACTGCATAGTGGCGTGTTGGAGGATGGAGTTGGGGTAGGGTGGGGAGTGGTAGTGTGTGAGGGTGGAGTAGGTGGGAGGGGTGTCTGTGTCTGTGATGTATGATTGAGGGTGGTTGTTGGAGTAGTCAGTCAATCAGGGTCACAGCGTCAGAACCCGCAATGTGACGTCCCTGTTCGGGCCACTCCATGGATAAATTCAATTCAACAAAAAACGAATGGCTTGCTCTCGAGATGGAAGACTTGGGAAACAAAGGAATGCTCTCTCAATATTCCCGAAATTATTCTTTCTGAGTTTGGCTCACATTTTGTATTGTGTGGAGGCGTTCCAATCTAATCATTGGTTATCATATACTTCACTATCGCTTATATGATCTACCATACCTATTGATGCTGCACAACACCCACGTAAATCAAACACCTTTGACCAAATCTGCGGTAGGCCTTTTCCAATCCAATCAGTGTCGATCTATATGGCCAGAATTCTGACTGAAACCGACCTGACAGTGACACACCTCCGGTCAAAACGTGGCTCCATCTTGTGGAGGGCTAGGGTTAAATTGCGTTGTTTGCCGAATTACATATTTTAATTCAGTGCATTCACTCAGCTTATACAATCAAGGGTTCTCGCCTTGTATTCATTTACCTTTGCTTCTTATCTTATTAATATATTGACTTATTTGGGTTAATTGAGCCATCATATATATACTCTTATAATTATTCAATGTATTTAAACAATGAGTGTCTTGGGATACATTCTGCACAAAAAGCTATCGTCCATTACAATCAGAAGGCTTCAACAGCAATATCACCTTTAAATAACTATATGGAGATCCTTACCAGCATCGACTATGCATTGCCTATGCATCGCCTATCCTTGAAATACGGTCATTTTCGCCGACGCATGCATCAGACCGCATTTCAAGGATGAAAGACGTCGGAAATCTTTCGCTACGGGCTCAGTAACCATATTACCTGTATCAAAGATAACAGGGATACACAGAATCTGATAACACAGATACACCACAACCTGCTCACATCCAAGAGATTATTCTAGCTTCTCTGCTCCTAGTCTCAACACGACCAAATTAGCTCCCAACACGGATGACCCTGTTTACAGAGCGACACAGAACCCGCACTGAACCAAGCCCCTCTAATGAATCACCCTGCTCCCTCATATCCTACACCAAGGCACTATAATACACCAATTCCTAGGGCGGAATGACCCCACCCATACACCACGGCTAAGACCCCTGTTATCCGCCGCCACCCTGCACTTCTGAACCCACACCCGCGTGCTCTACCCATTCCGTCGGTCACACACTCCTGGTCCCCCGCCTCCTGGACCTTATCTCCATCCCGGGGTCTCACCACTCGTCCTCTAATTCCTCCTCCATCTCAATTTCCTTCACTTGTTCCCGACATGCAGGTATTGACCACGAGGGGACAGCATAAGCCCGAGACGTGACACAGGGTACCCTTTATTATCGCCCACACTTTCGGTAGAGGTTGCCCCTATTTTTGAACGTCACTTCCGGTCATGTAGTAATATGCCCGATTTCTTCTTCATTTTTTTGGGTCCGATGATTTATGATTTGCAAATCATTTTACTAAAATTAATCGCACTTTATCAGATTTTCCAGGTTGTAATTTTGCGGGAGGAAAATTAAAGAGATTATACAAAACTGTCTCGTTTACCCATTCGATATTTATCTCAGCATAATGAAGTTCATTTTCCTACGATTTCGCGCTTTTCATGACAAGGAAATATATATATGATTCTCTCATTCAATACTTAAGCCGCTGGTACGAAAAGCAGGCATATATGCCCCGGGTGAGGCTCGAACTCACGGCCTTCAGATTATGAGACTGACGCGCTGCCTACTGCGCTACCGAGGCTGCTGTACAGAACAATTATATATTTAAATTTGACTGCCTTCCAAGATGGCGTTACTTGATGTTATACAAATGGCAGAAATAACTTGAATGATTTCTAGGTATATGATAATAAAGAGACAGGGTGAGTGTGACTGAATTTCATCTGTTCCTCGATATTGTGGTAAGAAATATTCACCTCGTTCTTTGAAGTCGATTAGTATTTCTGACCAAAATATCTCTGAGCAGATTCCATTCAATTACACTAACTATATCTCTATATATTACTGCATAGCAGCTTGGCGTTGACAGTAGGTGATAACAATCAGGTTCTGCATCAGCATGCAACAACTTGTATACCATGGCAAAATCACATATAGCATATTGACAAGATCCTACATCCATTTTTTTTAAAATGCAAATATTCTGTGCTGATGCTATAGATAAAATATTTTGAGGCATTAAAGTGGATTTCAGTTGGGAAGTTGGAGGCTTTTTCACGGATCAAGACAAATTTAGCCATTTTCCTGGTCTTTTTACGCAGACTAAACCCCACTCTTCCGGCACAGATTCTTAGTTGCTGATTGTAATTCTCTGTCACAACCTAGTCATGTGATATACCGGGCGAGGGACGAGACCAATTTCAGACGGCAAAAAGGCCTCATTGTTAAACATAATTGAAACCATAGGTGGCCTCCCAATAATGTATTGTCAGTGGGGAAAAGCTGCTGGTGTTAGATGAGCTTCAGAGGCACTCCTGCTGTTTCTCCTTCAGCTCCAGACTACAATAGTGTGTATCCACCGTTGATGGGTCTGCAACTCGAAATGAATGTATTAGTCTTATGACCGAACAAAACCCTGCAATAGATGAGGGAGTTTTCCACCCAGGAAATAGTCCCTAGATACCAGGTTTGTACCATAGACAACGGGAAATAAATGCATACCTTGTACTGCATGATGTGTGTATCTCTCTTTTACAAATAGAACTCATAGCATCTAAGTGCTTAGAATCTAGGATATATATGAATTATTGGAGTCAGGGACTGATTTAGTCCTGAGCAGGTGTGTTGGTGCAGAAATATAGACAACGTCTCAGAATCTAGACATGGAGAACGCTACGGCCTGCAACCAAAATATCAACTGACACTTCCGGCTGATACCACTGCGCATGCCCAGGAGACATGCCCTCTAGTGGTGGCTGCCTTATCTTCGCAGACGCTGGTCCCCGCTGGTGCCGGCCTGACGCGATCCTAAGCCGTCTCCCTGGCATTTGACACCAGGAACCAGCACACAACTGAAATCTCGCAATTTCCTGCGGATGTTCGTTGCAGCCATGAGACTCTCGTTAGATCCATCTGCTAATTTAAAGTTGGAAGGAGGGTCTCACGGTATGTGCCACGCACTATTTTCATGGCCCCCATAACAATTTGCATGAAAAGATTAGGTGTATCGAAAAAGGATATTTTATGTAAAACACCACTATTTTCACGGTCTCTACCTATAGACAATCGGTGATGGTGATTTCGATAAATGCTCCAAAATAGGTATCAATCCATTCTATATTATGTTAACGCTCATAAGTCCCAGACGGTACTGAAGGGGGGGGGGGGGGGGGGTATGTGGGGTGGTTACAGCACCGCTCTATCAGCATATCTACGACAATACCAGAAAGTGCTAAACATTGTTCACAGGAAATAGCTGTGAACTTGCTCCATATTGATAGATGTTCCTCTTTAACACCTTTAGGAATAAAATCCTCTTGAAATTAAAAAGGAATAGGGCGTACTCTTTTTTAGGTCTTGGTGTTTATCCAACGTTTCAAATCATTTGTGCTGAATCCATTCCATATAGACTCCATTCTCGGGAATCTGCATGTTTCAGAAATACGTCAAATACGTTATGTTGTTTTAGTATGATTGCCAAACTTTTCTAGTTTCGCGTTTAGCTTCCACCCGGAGCTGTCAACAGTGGGAAAATCTAATCCAGCATACATAGACACGTTTCTATTGCTGTTCTGAGACCTAGAGGATACGCTAACCACCGAATATCAACACTGATATCAATATATTTTCACGCAGTCACATCTTGATGTTTACAAAAGAAAATTTGTTATTCTATTCTCTTGAATGTCCTTCAACATGTTCAATCATGTATAGAGGCCTGCGTTTGGTGTGACAACACAGTGGTGCATGACGTCCAATAATATTTCAAACGATTTTTCATTGTCTCCCCCTTGCCCACTTTAGGGTATTGAGACAAGTTGTATCTGGCAGATCGATATTATCAAAATAGGTATGGCAAAAGTATCACTGTAAATGTTTAACACACTACAGAGGCCTTGAATACCGTTATGCCTTGATACCTTGGGAATAATTCTGCTTACGTTGATATCGCCATTATTTAAATTAAAACGAACCTTCTGTACTACGAGTTTTGCACGATCTAACAATAGTGACATCCTTGCAGAACCACAACTGTATGCAACCTACTCAAGGAATATCCTTTGTGTCTCTTGGACAATTTCAGGGAAACCGATCTTGACTATGAGAACCACAGGTTAGGCCGTCGGATTATTAGAAACACGACAAGATTTTCTTTGGCCCCAAAATTTAACAAATCCCCCGCAGCTTATTCGGGTCAGGTTTGATTGCTCGCAGATTGATTTTGCTCACAGGCAGTTTGGGCATGACCGATCACACAGTCACACGAATTACAGCACGGGGCGTTGAGATAAAACGTTGGATTCGGGAAGAAATCATTCCGATGGAAACTCACTACTCAGGTTACCGCCAGTGCCTGGGGTACAGAAGGCAAAGGAAAAGACGAGGGGAGGGAATAGATCAGGAGATCAGAACGAAATGGAAGCAGGGGGGAATAAGAGGGGGGCCGGCAATGGAGTACAAGGCATAAATAAATGGAAATAGGTAGAAGAAATAACAGCAAGAGGATAAAGGAAGGTAAGGGGAGCATACAAGGGAAGAGTGTGGGTAAAGGGAAGGGAAAGGATGAGAAACATCAAGAGGAGAGGAGTTACAAAGGGAAAAGGTTGTAAGCAATAGGAAAAAGGCTATAGAGAAAAGAGGCGAAGGATGCGTCTGGTGTATGCTATTGCGTATTTATCTATTACTCAGAACTTACGTGGCAAAGGACATGCAAAACCAGGATAGTGTTTTGACAACAATATATGGTGTCACAACTGTCAGTAGAATAGCATATTGTCAGCTTTAAAATAAGACATGAAGGATCCATAGAGAAATGAAATATTGTTGGTGAGCTGCATACTACTGACAATTGGCACCACATACAATGTTCAGCTACCACGCGGGAAATGACCGTTTGTTTAACACGGGCAACGATTTATGGTTGAAATAATCACTAACGGAATGGGGAGCACACACGGATCTGTGGGCATAAATGGGACTGTAAAACAGGGCTGTTCACACGCTAAGTGGTGACGTATCACTGTGCAGCATTAGTACCACAGGCCTCAATGAGACGTGGAATAAGATTAGAAATAAATACTAAGCGCTAAATCGCATTAGAGCTACAAACCACACTATGTGGAATACGATTAGAAATGAACCATCGACAGATTACTATTGTATCTAACATCGTACGCCTTAATTTATTTGAGATGTTATTGGATTTCTAAGTATTTTAATCCCTATCTTTAAAAATAGAGGAGTCCTAATCCGAATAGAAACCAGCACATCATCACAGAAAAACATTTATTTTATTGTTTTGGCAAAACAGCTTTATTCAAGAGGGTTTATCAATTATCAATAATCCCTTTTATTAGATTAGTTTAGATATAAAACAATCTAGATCACTAGTATATGATCTAAACATAGTTCAGAATATCACCATAGTGTTAGATACTCATCATACGGAATAGCTTCTGATTGTGGGAGCCCTTGAGTACGTTCGCCATGCAGGGGCGATGCCTACTTCTGGGCGTGACGTCATCATATCTGTCACTGTCTCTTGAGGCATTATTCTCGTGGTACGTTGGAAGGAAGTGCTCGTAATATAGCAGAGTATACATGAAAATCATATATCACCCTCTTGCCACCAATTCCCTTTGTGGATACCGAATAGCCGAGACTCCCTGTATTGTAAAGAGTTGCGATGTAAATTGATGAGGCCAGCTTGACAATATTGGATAGAGGTTTAACTAATTATTAAAGACTCACTCAGTTACAATACTATAGCCATCTTTTACGGCCCATCCCTTATGGCCAGCAAAGCCACTAGCCAACCAGGATCTGCTAGTCTTCTCTCTCTCTCTCTCTCTCTCTCTCTCTCTCTCTCTCTCTCTCTCTCTCTCTCTCTCTCTCTCTCTCTCTCTCTCTCTCTCTCTATATATATATATATATATATATATATATATATTTACAATATATATATATATATGGTTCCACCCTTTCCTTAAACCCCCCGCCCCCAACCAACTTGCCTCTCCCAGTGCTATCGAAATCACTATCATGCGCACCCTCACAGCCACCAATCCGACCCGTCCTACCCTCCCATCCCACTTTGTCTTTCCTAGCCGTCTCACCTCCGACCCACCTCCTCTACCGTCCCTCCCGCCCTCCATTCCCATTCAATTGCTCTCCTCGAGAGCTATTTGCCATACTGTGTTTGTAAAACAATCCATCAAGCCGCCCCGATGACTCTTCTTTTTTCTCACCGCTCGACGCCGCGATTCTGTTAACTCAGCCAGCGTTTTAGTGCACGCCAATTATTATGTTAGGGGTTCATATCGATTTCCTGCAGTTTTTCGCTATCCGCACGGAATCGGGAGGATATTGCTGGGATTTTTCTGATTGGCCAATTCGTAATAAATATGACTGCCCAGCCTCTCCCTCCTTGGTGAGGGCAAAACAATACTAGCTACGTTTCTTGTAACTCGCCCGCCCAGTATTCAATTTTTAGGTTTCCCAACGGAGTATGATTTATGTAAAGAGAAATGACAGTAATCAAATTAATAAAGGCCTTGAGATGCTCTTCCCGTGATAAAAAAAGGGAAAAGAAGGGGGACATAAAGTTATAGTTTGAACATTGATTTAAAAAATCCCAGTAGAGAAGAAGGGAGAACCAAGAACTGGAAGTAATAATGCTCAGAATATCTTCAAGGAATGCAGGGTTAAGACATAGTTATTAGTAATCATTTGAGGATAGAGGTATGTCAAAAAATTGCAAAACGCATGTAACACAGTTCAATCTCGAAAAATAAGATTGTCAACATCTGAATGGTTTGCCCCTTATCCCCATACATATCCTCATTGTTTTTTTTATCAACCGTCCCTAATGATCTACGCGTTGATGGACGATATAGCTGATGACAAATTTCACAATGCTGAGAGAGTAATCACAGAATTATTAATTATATTACTCGAAGAGACATTTGACCTTACAGACAAATCTGTCTTCAAAACAACGAATATGAAATCGTCAATAAGCACTTATCTTAAGCACTAAAAACACCCAAAACTCCACCTTTACGAATAGCTAGACTGTCATTTCCATATACTACTTACACGTAGGAAACCAATATACCAGCAAACCGACCAACCAATAACATAAAGAATTCAATGTTGTAAGAATCGGAAAGAACGTTCTTTTTTTATAGCTATAAAGATATTTCTAAAATATCAAGTAGGACACTATTATCTCACATCCACAGGGTTTCTAGTGCTCGCGATATCTATAATATTGATGTTCAGTTGATCTTTTTCTCTTATTTATGAAGACTGTGTTCAGGATATTCACCTCGAATTCAATGGCAGAACTGTAATCTCATGCAGAAGTGAAATATTAAAAAAAAAATGCAATCATCTTATCGTGAATTTGTAAATCTACCATTCAGCGTTAACAAAAAGGTGAATAACGATGCACTCCTGAGACACTTGATTTGGCGGTTATCTGCAACGATCAATCATTTTGTCAGATCTTTAATCAGTAATCACGAAAAACAACAGGGACAATGAACTTGTCAATCCGTCAGTTGATGTCCGCTTAAAATCTCAAATGAAAGCTCAAGGAATGGGACTGTGGACTCAGTGCGTTATGGTAAACTTAGTCTTGCAAAAAAGGGTCCAATTCTACTCCTGTAGCCCGTTTCCATTGGCCGACAAAAACGGTGTAGATTTTTTAAAGGTTCTCCTAATAGCCTATTTACATTTTGCGTCAGCAGCACTAAAGGTCCATTGGTGGTGCCTGACTGTATATTGGTGATGGCCAATGGAAATGGGCTACTAGGATAACACAAAAAATCTACACCGTTTTCGTCGGCCATTGGAAACTGGCCTATACCCTGCTTTTCGTTGGGCTACTTGTATAAGAAGGTTCAATGGGGGTATTTAGAAGGAAACCAACGAGAAATAGCTTGGTCCGTACTGCGCTGGAGTGCGGACCAAATTATTTTCATCGAGTGGGTTTCTGATTTCATCTCACCCCATATAACATTATTTATTGATAAAATGAATCACCCAATTAGCCATTGAGTATTGGAGCCGTGGAGTACGAGTTCCTAATGTTAAGTCTACGGACAAAAATACCGGGGTGAGATAATACCATGTATAGAAGAGTTAACCCCCAGTAGACAAACCAAAATACAATAGTCATGCAGACTTTCAATGGATAGTACTCATGTTGGGGTCTTGACACGGATTCTAAGTGCCATGGTAACTTTTCATAGAATTCACTGCAGTCTACCATCAAACCTATCTGGAGAAGTGAGATCTTCACAGCGTAAACTACCATGCTGCGATCCTCGCGCCACCTGGTGTGTCAATAAGTACTGAAAATATCTGAAACGTCATTTTCCTCTCACCGCACATCACTAAATGGCGATTCAGGCATTTATATAAAAATACCCAACCTCACCCTTCCGTTCCTGGTGCTGTCATTGGCCTGAAGGCGGTGCAGCTCGATACAGCTAGATCATCACAAGAATACGGCGCTGTAAAACAGGCCGAGAGCTGCATGCAGGGCGCCCTGTTCTCAGGGCCGTCAATAGAGCTGCTCGCTTTGTGAGTCCGTGTCGAAGAGGTGGGCGGCAGTTCACAGGCGCGGCCATGATTGATTTATGTAAGCCAGGGACCACCCCCTGCATGTTGTGACTGCCTTCACAGGGGCCGGCCACTAGAGGCCCGGGTCTCCAACTTTTCAATTGTCCCAGCACAGTCGGACTTGTCAGTTGATACAACTTGTGAAGTAATTTAAAGTTTTATAATTAAGGCTATGTTTATACCTGCCGATTTTGACAACAGATTAGAAAGTCTGGCACAGGTAAAAGTTTATAAAACGTTCCCGATAAAAAATAGGTAAATGTTAACAGCTGTATTAAAATCAAGACCCGCTCAACGATTTCTCAACGCCAGGTGTAGACAAAATTTGATAAACAATGATTATATTCATCAGACAACTTTGGAGGTTTGTTCTAGTTTGTTAGGGTATGGAGTGTATAGTGATTTTATGGTTCCCTTTGTGGAATTATATATGAAGACGATATATGAAGTTAGATCACATTTAGAATATACATGTGATGAGTGTAAATAGTGCGGGTTGTATAAGTATAGAGTATAGGTACAGCTGTATCGGATGGTCGACGATGAAGAGGATTTCATGATGATGGGATAGGTAACCTGTGGGGCTCATGGTAAGGGGATTTGGTATGCATATGTGTTCTATGAACAGCAATAAGCCACCATGAACCTATATAGGTCATGAGATCTATAATACGGGGTGATTCGTTCAGCATTTTGCATTGATTTTCCATCATAAATACTCAATGTACCCACAGAAGGTGATATGATAAAATCAATATTTCATAGACTGCCGCCTGGCCAAGCGGTTAGACGTTGGTTTAAGATATCAGTTTTTTTTAACGAAGGTGGTGGATCCGTGGTGTGAGAGGGTGATGTTTAGGAAACCACAATATTAATCCATGAAAATGCAGCAAATATCGCTTATTCCTTTTATACATTTTGTTTTATATTCTTTATTTAGAATGCGAGGGCATCGTCTATACGGCCAGTATGACTTGCCCTCACAGTATATATGATCGTCTTACATCATTCCTGTAATATTGTAACACAGATAGACATTTGTGAAGGCCACTAGAAAAGAGCGACCAATTACCGATATAACAAAGTATGTTTTTCTTTTATAACATAAACATTAAAAAAAGCAGTCCCCTCATCAAAGTCTTTCATAGGAATTCACGATTCCTGTGACTGGTTAATTAATCAACCTTCAGTTCACTTTCATACAATCAAGAGTCCCTGCAGTGTGTCCACTTGATTTGAGAAAAATTTCAAGTCTTTTATCCAGTCCATGGAGACTTTTGTAGCAAACACAGAATCACATCCAAAATTTTACACCACTAGTACAAGGCAGTATACAGGTGAAAGAACATAAAGAGATGTCCGAGCAATAATAAGAAAATAGGCTGAGACATAATGGCAGAGAAGGCACGTTTCTTCTGTACAGATTTGAACTTATAATGGGAACCAATATTACCGATAGCAGGATTCATTCCTCGGTTGAGGGTGCCCGATTTGTATATTTCGATTTTTGGGAAGATTACCTTGAATTTACAAGTTGTCGCTGAACGGATGAACCTCAGGTTGGTGTCGACCAGAGGTGATTTTGTCTGTTGTTTAAACATGAAATTTAAAGACGACTCTGCCTTCTATCCACGACAAGAAACACACCAAGTGTTCTATGGAGTTGGACATTATCGATCAATATTGTTATTGACTCCGTATACAACCTTTAGTGGTTTATTTTGTAATGATTGAAGCCTACTAAACTTTTAAACAGAGGCTGATTCATAAAGTACATCTCCGCATACAGAGCTATGATTGATTTATAGATGCATAAAGCAGTATGTGTATCCAGATATCGTCTTGTTTTCGATAGGAGGAAACTTTATGAGCCACTAGGAGAGATGCAAAACGTCTGGCATTTTCCTCCTGTGTGGCCCCTTATTTCATTTCGTCATGAATGAAGCATGACATTTGTACTACTGGCACTGCAGTCATAGTTACCTTTGACAGCATGCACTAAATTGATAAGTAGACCGCACTGATTACATCTATGACTATGTTTTAAACATTGAATGAAATGTCTAGGCCTCGAAAAGAAGAAAACCGAATCATCTCTGGTTGTCAGAATTGATTCTCTCCGGGGAAATGGTGTTTTAAAATTTTCAAAAAGATAATATGATTTTCCTTCATTAAATATTGACATTTCTAATAGCAAACTAAAGACATTATTTGACTCTTCCATGGGAACACCCACATATTCACAGGAACCTGCAGCCTTAGGTAACTCCATGCCGGACAAAAGCGACGATGTATCAACACACACGAGAAGTGGAATGTCTTTTCTACTGGCAGATCCTACGGTTGAAAAAGCCAGCTCCTTCAACAACTTTCTGGTTGAGACCGCCCTTTGTCGTCGCCACAGACACAGGCTGAAGGAGGGAATCTTCTATTGACTATCTCGCCATTGTACATCACAGACCTCTCCCGGTTCTATGAGCCGTGGTCTCCGAAAAATCAATCTCGAGCGATATGTGAGGAGTACAGCGATTTGAATCATGTCAGTTTTTCAAGTTTTCACGGACCAAAAGGGAGATGAATTTTAGATATGGTTATCTCTCCAATAGCTCATTTAACTGCCACATGTATTACATCTATATAGAGGAGGCTTTTAGGTTAAGAAAACAGTATTTTTTCTGACTGATTTTAGGAACTTTTTTCGCAGTACCATCATAAAATGATCCAGATTGTATTGACGAGCCCTTCAGGTTCGACTTAAAGAATTCCCATCGACAACTGTTCGGAGACTTTGGATCTGTATGGTCAAAGGCATTCAAAAGTTTGTGGCTTCCGTCACAATGTCGCTAACACGCATCTGTGGTATTGTCCACGCCGCTTCTTCTGTGTTCTCCTTCGAATAAGCTGAATAGGCTTTGAGTGTCCGCGGACTTCTGACCATATGCCCGTGTATCTGTATCTATGTATCCCTTAGAGCAAGTCGCATCATGTTTTGGGTTTCAGATATTCGATTGCTGAAGGGTGCAGGATCCCCTTGTTGAAAGCAATAGTATACAGCAGCTTTTTATGATATTATCAATACAAATAATCTATAAACGTATCCTAGGGTCTGAGGCTGAGGCCTCAGTGTCATTTTAGAAACCATACCGTGATGTTGATTAAGTCTTCGTTTGAAAAATATATTTTTCTCGTTTCAAGAATGAGGAGGTGATCTCCCCTAATAATTTAGACATTGTAGGAAAGATTTTCAGTTCAACCTTTACCAAACTACCAAGCTGCCAAACTATTTTTGTCGCTGGACGGAACGTGGAATATGCCAGCAATCGGTTTGTCCAACCCAGTGATCATTCATCAATCCGCTAAAGGAGAAATATATTGCTGTAATTGGCACTATAGTGGAATATTTTGACAAGTAATCGCAAATAACCGGGGAAAATGTTGTAAAGATTGCGAATGGTGTAAAAGTACAAACAAATATGATATTTAGAAAAAATAAATGATTAACATGAACATTAGATGAGGTCGCAATGGCCACGATTTCGAAGCCTGCAAATTGAAAACATTACCATATCGAAATGGCATTATGACGGAATCGTGAGGTTGTTGCATGGCAATACACAGTGTCGCTAGGAAACCGGCAAGAAACCGGGTTGGACATGGCTTCGCTTTTTGATGGGGGGTTAGCAAATCGCCGAATTTTCATAAATACTTGAAAGTATACAAGACTAGAGAAACTAAGTCCAGGAGAAAGAAAGTCGAAGTTACTCGATGAGGACCGGACCGGTAAGGCCTCGGGGAGTAATTTTTCCGAAAATTACCAAGTAACTTCAACTTTCTTTCACCAGGACAGAGTTTCCCTCTATTCCTCACTGCCAGTTTTCTATAGAAATCGTAGTCAATCCAATGCTCCCTTATAATACGATAGATTGAACTCCCACAAAGGTATGAAAACATGAAAATTCACCATAAAAAGTACCCATGATATGCCTTGATGGTAGATGAACTCCTTCGAAATATTAGAGGCATCACTGACACATCCGGTTAAATGAGCTCATCATGATAAATTTCCTGAAAGGCTTTTTGGGGTGACTTCAATTTCCGATGGATAGCCTAACTGCAATTTGATTGTGTAATTATCCGGGAAATGAATACGATGAGTTTTCTTCTTTGATTTCAGGTCCGAGTTGATTAGCTTTGAGCAGTTTTACTAAAGCGGCGGCACCTTCCACAATACCAGACGGAATAGTGTGTAACGACAGACAAAAGCCGCTTCTAAAAAGAATGGGCGGCAGTCAGACAGATCCTTTGTCATCTCTAATGATATTTACTGGAAAAGCGAAGAAAAATGATTGGGCGAATGACGCCACAATGCACTTCACAGCTATCAGTAGGCTCAAATGGGTACAAAGTTCTATTCAGTCCATTTTGTCATCACACGCCAACGGTTCATCGAATCCCTGGAAACCTAGTCATAATGATACTAGCTCCTCTGATCCTTTGGAAATGACTGTGAACTGATAGATATTTTCCTCATTTTTGTAACATTAAGAATAAAAAAAGAACTAATATGGACGCTGATAAGGGCGCACCTCAGTGTATTTCCCACGGGACATTTCAATAATCGAGCGATATATGAGAAAAGATTCCTCCGTTTATTGAAATAAAAATAGTCTGATGGATCTTTTTTAGCGTAATCTCAATACTATTGGCTTTTTAACTGAGTTCAGTCTGGGTGGCTCAACATACCCTGTTTACTTCTGATGCTGAGAGTCTTCACTTCGGTTTGGCGAAAATTTAGAATACAAAGACAAACGAAAATGTAGAAATCTCTGACATAAGCTTATATATTTAACTGCGCATTATGGAAATGGCATTTGGCATTATTTTAATACCGTAAAGTCCTATGTAAAAACCTTATTCGGACATAAACGGAAAGACTATTTACGAGATGGTAACCACACTTCATAGCGTATATATGAGTGTAGAGTCATAAAATAACCTTCCAAACTAGACATCAATATCACAGCATCACCAATCGCTCAATATCTGTAGCGGAAAATGAACAAAACTATCATTTTGTCAAATCACTTAGTGTGCCACCTTATCAAATTACAAGTTCTTGAATCCTATAGAACACTTCACATAGAGTCTATAGTGTAGGGTGCCCGGCATAAAAATACAGAATGACCAAATATACTATATGTACTATAAACGCTCCATTACAAAATAAACAGTCAATACAGTAAGTAATTCGAGTGGGTGGGGTCGACGCAAAGTGATTGGATGGTATAGTAAAGCCTACTTCTAGAGGGGAACACCAGCCTACATCTACAGAGCTGCTCTCAAATCTACACAGCTGCCCTGATTGCCATGTTGACCGTGGATGAGGCTGAAAAATGCCGCTTTCACCGGGTACTTGGCTCGTCGTGGGGGCGCGGTCATGTGAGACCCTGCAGGGGTTGTCTGTCGGGAATAGGGTGTGAGATGGCCGGGATGGGGGCGATATGGGACTCACCCTGGTGACGTGGCGGGCACGTTAGATGTTTACCCCGGTGTATTGACACTGTCTTGACGCGGTATGAGCCCCACACTCTACCACACAGACACTCTCAGTTCTGCCTCCTGACAACCCTCCCTCTACTCAACCAGATACCCACTACTCCAATACTACTACCATATCATCATAACATCCCATCAATATCGACTTACCAACATAGCTATACTCACACCTAATTGCATTTCATTCAATGATATTTAATAATCAAACGGATATTATTGCTTATAGATTCATTGGGGTTAGAGTTCCTTATGGGACATAAGAGGAGGTGGTAGTCTAGAAATAATTGTTCACTTTTGGATGATCATTATTGTAGGGTTCTATGATAATGTCTCCCTCAGATACTAGACTGAACTGTGTATTAAGTCAGACTCTACCAACATTGGCTACGCAATTGGGGGGAAAAGGATATAATTCAGACCATCTTGGAATGCTGCCGCGTGAGAGCATGTTTTATTCTGCCTATGAAATGATCCTTCTCGGTCACATGTGCTTATTCAACTTATGATATTTCTTGATGGGACAAAATAGTCTGACACTAGGTTCTGACTGTTCTTATCAATGCATTCTATCTGATATGATCGCTCATTGACATAGTTTGGTACTATGTTGACTATTTAGATATTTAAAACAATTAGACTATTCTTAAATTCCGAAAGTAAATATGAATGTCATGCTTATAAAACTTCCCTCTGTTCCACTAGTGATAACAGATAGAGTGCAGGTACTCATCACTCCACTGTGTGGGTGGTTACCATGTGAACCAGTTTTCCGATCGGTTTAAAAAGGGATGTGGAGGAATATATAAAGAATGATGGAAAATCTTAAACTTTAAAACGTTTCTTACCTTTCTCAATATGACCGATCTAGAACTGACTGTCATTAAAATTCACTTAGCGCACGATGGATGGAGCAATTAGAAACCTAATGGATTAAATGCCTTTATAGAAAAGTCTGTCTCTGTGTGAAGCCAAACACATGAGACGTTTACTTAATGGGTATGCTGGCGTTAATAAGCTTTACTATATACCCATGCCGTATATATTGTAAATACGCACCGTTTCGGCATATGACGTAATAATACTGTACGGACCGCTGGTCCGTATACTAAAATACGGACCACCTTGCCATATGCGTTTATTAAAAAATTGGTTGTTAAGCAAAATGATTTTTTTTTTTAAATTTCGGGTATATAGTAAATATATAACGTCCAACCATGCTTGTACAATTCACAGAACTCGATGATAATTTACCGTTTGTATGGAACTCGGCATAAATGCCTCGGTCCGTACAAACCGTAAATTACCATCTCGTTCTGTGACTTGTACAGCATGGTCAGGACGTTCTATATAAATATCTATCCGAGATCTCAAGATCATCTTGTTGAAAGCAAATCTTCCCCCTTTGTTCACCGTAGCTGTGAGTGTGGCTTGTGTGCACGGGCTCGCTATGTACTAGAGATAAGACATGTCCTTGTATCACCGCTGCAGTACTGCCGCCCTCGAAAATTAAGTGATATTCATGACATTTGCACCATGTCCTTCGGAACTCACATTTCTGGGAATCAGGTTTGGTACTTTGTTAAATGTCATTTTAGGCGAAATAGTAACAGAAATATTCAAAAATTGCATCATGTCCTTAGGAACTCACATATCTGGGAATCAGGTTAGGTACTTTGTTAAATGTCATTTTAGGCGATATAGTAACAGAAATATTCTATACGCGAATTGTTTATCAACGATGTAACTGTAGGTGCTTTGTTTTATCATACATTGCAATATTTTCATCATAACTACTATTCCCTAATGTGATTGGGTGATTTTCAAAAGCATGATCCTTGTTTTTGAATCTATCAGGATTAACTTTGCAACCCAGGACATTAAAGCATACTGAAGGAATATATATGTGGGTTGTTGTTAGGGAAAGGACTGATTGAAACAGGAATAAAGTACATCAGAAAGCACGCTTAATTCCCACAAACTGACATTTCACAAATTGACATTTCTACAAATTGACATTTCCACAAAGCGGCATTTATACAAATTGAATATTCCATGGAATTATCCACCAGGTAGCATAAGGGAACAGCATACTAATCAAATCTCCCCATATCATTAATTCATATCGTCTAACCTATAAATGATTTTAGCTCTTGATTGAACGAAGGTATGGCATATAACAGTGATGCGTGGAACGTGTCCCAGCCATTCAGCTTATTGTTCGGTATCCTTTCGGACCACACTGCGTCGCTTCTGCGTCTGCATTGTAGCTCCCTAATCGCCAAGGAAAACACAAACCCCACTTAAATCAGGGACACAGCAAACATTCGACTGGTTCCTGACGGGTGGGAGGGCGTGACAAACAGCCCGTCGTCTTGAATGTTTCAGGTGTTGACAGAAACCGCTGATGGTGTGCTCTGCAGGTGGTCTCTATCCTAACCTTGGGGTTTATCTCACCCCTGGAATAAATGTCCATAGACTTAACATTGGGAACATGCCCCTATAAGTATTGCAGTCCGTTATCGATGGTTTATATCCTGTGTGTCGTCCATTCTTTTAGTGTGTACACTGTACAGGGGTGAGATGAATACAGAAAACAACTCGTTTTGGTCAAAGATGCCATTATCTAATTCGTTTGAATGCTATGTGATATTCACTCGGCTGTCGGCTCGTTCACTCCTCATCACTCCTCATCAAACTCGTGGAGAACGACGACTTTGAGCAAAACTAGTTGGTTTCTTCTTTAGTCTTATATACTTCGGCTTAGCCTTGCAGTATAGTAATCTAGCCTAGTTCTTGTCCAAGATACATTTGTTTGCCATATAGTTGTCTCATGCTAATGCCATTCTCTGGAATACACGTGTTTTGTGCCCATAACAGTCAAATATATGTGGCACTAACAGTACCAAAAACAGAATTACTTAGTACAGCAGGTCCTGCAAAATATACCTCGAAGAATTTATGAATGGACAACGAGACAGCTGAACAGAAAACACTTGTCTTAAATCCCGGATCCTCACCGTATTCACAAAAAGAGAAACAAAAAAAGGTCTTCATCAATAGGCTTTAAGGGCAGGCAATAAGTGACATCTATACATGAATATTCAGAATACAAAAAGTGAACTGCACCTGGTACAGTACAGTAGTTTTGTTCTGTTATCAATTATTACCGCAAAGATATATCTAAAGAATAAGGCTTTTTATGCTACATGAGGAGAGCTGAAGGAGATGCCTGAAGGAGACATTTTACCTTCAATCTGTGTAGAATACCATTTTCAGCCACTCTAATTCCTTTCCCAGATGTGCAGTTGCTTTATCTAAATGTTTTCCAAACATCAAAAAGAGCTTATCATACAGGTTTATTTAGGGAATGACAACTGATGAAAGAGGGAGACGTCGTAGGTATCGGACTCTTTGAAACAAAATAACTTCATGTTGCCTTACATAGAGATCCTTGTGAGACTTTTTTTATTTCACATACCTTACAGATCGGAGACTTAACCCTATATTTCATATTGACTTGTTTTTACTTCGCATACAAGGCCACCTCCTGCTGTACATTCCCCTTTCTTGTTTATGTCATCTCCCTAAGTAAAGTGGGCGGCGGGTGATGCTTGGGAGCTGACGATTGATGGGTCGCAGATAGTGCTGAATGTTTCTGTGACTAATAATTTATTGTTGGGTAATACAAGTATAAAGTTTATCATATGATGAGGAATAATCATATCTTTAAGTTCCAGTAGTTAAATTGCCAGTGGAAACAAATGGTCGTGGTAGTAGTCAATGTTAACAGTTGTTTCACACAGCACACAGTTGCATCAGGTGGATGAATTTTGACTGGAGGACCGTTTTTCATTAATCATCGGCAGTATTACTCCTAATGCATTTATTACCCACCTAAAACAGTCTCCGTACTAAGCCTATGGAGCATACTGATCGCTACTGAGTAGTTATATAGAACGTCCTGACCATGTTGTAATATTCACAGAACGAGATGGTAATTTACGGTTTGTACGGACCGAGGCATTTATGCCGAGTTCCGTACAAACCGTAAATTATCATCGAGTTCTGTGACTTGTACAAGCATGGTTGGACGTTATATATTTACTATATACTCAAAATTAAAAAAAAATTCATTAATTTAATTTTTAACAACCGATATGTTAATAAACATGTATGGCACGGTGGTCCGTATTTTAGTGTACGGACCAGCGGTCCGTACAGTATTTTTACGTCATATGTCAAAACGGTGCGTATTTTCAATATATATATATACGGCATGTGTATATAGTAAATTCTGGAAAGCCGTATTCTCCTAGGAGAATATAGCTTTTCGGCCACCTGACGGGCATTATCATATCCCTTGCCCCACTATTGACTTATGGGACAGACCTAACTGTACTGTATTCAGACTGTCAAATCTGACTGGACAGACTTTGTATTCAAACCCACTTGACCCAGACCTGAAAAAGACACAGCTTTACTCCCATCTACCTATTCATAACATTCTGTACCTGAAGCCACTGTACCTTAAGTCATGCCATAATAGCCCCATCCTCTCCCCTCCCACAACCACAACCCCTCCCTCAACTTGAGCAGCTGGGTGCATTCAAGAGCCTATTTGTTCTGGTTCACTTCTCTGTTACCACCATAACTGCACTATGTATGTACATTTCAGACTATCAGATCAGATGGGACAGACCTGTGTTGCATCGGCACTTCCGTAGCTCATAGCTGCTACGACCTTTTAATAAAATGTGAAGAAAAAAGTCACCTGTACATCTATATCAAAGCACAACAGCCTTATTACTTGGATTAGATAAAAAACTGCCTATACGTGGCCATAATGCACAGATTTTACATAATAAAACACCGCAGTGTACCCTCTATGTGGATAGTGATGAATACGTTGGTCACCTTACATAGAACTCATTATCACTGATTACTAGAAGAATACCAACATTGGATGAATTTAAAAAGATAAATAAGTCATCTATGACCGACTGTATTCCAACAATATATTTACTGTAACTTTTCTATTTCTCTTCACGATACTATACATGTTATGTTATAATATATGTTCCTTATATGGATCGCGCATAAGTTGTCACGAGATTTATACGGACCAGTACATTTATGAAAACCAGCCTACCGCTGAGAGTATTGCTGTAAATGTTGTTGACATGTAAATATTAACCACTAAGGAAACAAAGAAAGTATTGCTTATACCACTTGTTGACAATAAACAATTTTCAATAGAAAAAAAGTTTTCGATTTGGAGGTAAAACAAGTGCGATTCTAAATATATATACTCTATACGTTGTGAATGTATCTTGCCAAGGCCAACAAAATGCTACGAGCAATCCGATTGGCAGATTGGCTGAATGACGACAGACGAGATCAGATCCGATGACGATACGTCATTCATGACGTCAGATACTGCTGGGTTCCTTCAGCAGATAGCGTCATAACACTGGTTTCCATGGTAACCCTGTCGGACGCGGCGGTAATATGTCCCGGGGCGGTGATACGACCTCCCGCCTGGGGAGTGACAAGGACCGCGCCAGCCACTTCGCGGATACCGCTCGTCTATTTATAGTAACCCCAGAGATGCTGGGGCGAGGAGGAATCACTCAAAGAAGCTGTATCTGATCCAGAGACGATATTGGGTACTAATAAACCGCCAGGATTCAGTATTCTAAAGAACATGTCACCCAGGGTTGCTCTAATTATTTGATTTAGCTTTCGATTAAACAGACTTATCAGACAATAGCTTATCTATGAATGTAATCAAGATGGTAATTAATGTGATTTTATTTCAGGCATTGTTGCTCAAGAGTCAGGGCCATTAATAATGTAGGATGAGGTAACAAATAATATTCACTTCAACTGCACCGAGAGAAAAGCGAAATGTTCCACAATAGCTACAATTTTGTTTAAAGCGTGTATCTTTCTTTAAATTCGGGGAGTTATGCAAATCAGCACAAGGTAAATTCAACAAGAGGATAAGTAAGAGGCCATCCGCAAAATTTCTGAAACCCGAGCCCTATCCCCACTCTCTCTTCTAAACATTGGATAAAAAAAAAGATCCTAAATGTGTTAACCCTCTCACTGTGTACACCCTTAAGATAGCCGACGGATCTATAAAGTGTATCACTATAAACCTACTGGCGTAAGGCACATGTTACTGCTGTTTATGCAGTAGGAATAAGTTGCTGTTCACCTGTGCAGTAATTTGCGTTACGTTCAGTGTTACAGAACGGGTAAGAGCAGACAGAAAAATCGGGCAATGCGATTGAAAAATTCCAAATTGACCCCTGCACCTCTAAAATCATGTTGAAACGACTATCAAGAAAACGAAAACAAAAACGAGGTTGTTGGAAAATAATAATTTTTTCTTACAATTACTTTATTTGTGATTTCACAAGAAAAAAAGTGCGAATTTTAGAACACCATGGTATACATTATTACTAGCGTTTACTCCAGTCCGGAGAAATACGAAAAATAGAAGCAGACATTCGGTCAAAAACGATGAGGTAGCCCAAATCAAGGCAGGTCCCAGCAGAGACCTAAACCTGAAAAACCCACCACACAGAACCCAAGACCGTTAGGCTGCAGCGCACGCCCCACCACTTAGACTCCACGTGGTCTCACGAGGCTCTGATAGGAGGCGCGAGAATGAAATCTCCCAGCGTAGGCTCAGGAGGAGTGTAATTGGGTGAACAAAAGTAGGCTAATGGGGGCGACCTGCCGCAGTCGGAGCCCACTGTAGGTGCCGGAATCACCTGAAGTTGACGAAATTGGACCGATCGCTCACTATTTTCTTCACGTCTTTGTTGAATAAATAGTCAAGGGGGTGAGGCAAAAAGCGCAGGTTACAGGAGTCTTCTTCTTATGTTACTCGTAAAATAGTGTTACTTGTGTGGAATTCTCAGGCAAAGCGCCACTGAAATACTTTCAGAAAATAAACAAACACAATGGAAAACGATTCCTCTATTCAAAAGAAAACTTATACAATATGAATACAATGCACACGACATCACAGTAAAATAAACAAGCATTCACCTTTGTAAATACATACAGATCCTCCGTCTTGGATATATGACTTTGTCATATCATCCATAATTTTCTGTCCATAAGTAGAGTCGTTTGCTGTGATTTAGTCATAGATGCACGGTAACCTCACACATCTTATAACTAGAGGTACAGATAATGAACTAATAATTTCTTATTAACTTTGATTTAATGAAGTGAATCAATAAACACGAAGCATTGCATAATCAATAGTGAAGCCATGTCCATAATTAACAGTTCCAACCACTTTCTCATTAAATCTTTGACAGTGTTTTACAATTCAGGTTATCTCTCTTGTATCATCCACTTATTAGTCTCATAGTTCCAGTGATTTTATAACATTTAATGTGATGCAATCGGCCTATCATCTCATCGTTCCTTATGTCCAATATCACATTTTCACAATCCAGATTATCACCTCCATTGTTCTCCTTATAGTTTCACGAATGTCATTGTTCTAGGAATGTACAGAGTAAACCTGCTTTCACACATATACACCTGCTGATGTCTCATTGTGAGTAAAGCTCACCTTGTTATCATCTAGATGGGTCCTCCTACTCTGCCACGCAGCGCGAGGCAGCACTTTAATGTACTCAAAACAACAACCTCTCTTCCAATCATCTGAACATCATGTGACCAACCACTTTCCTTATAGTGAACACCTGTGTACAGACTTTCTATCTAACTCAATATTGTATCATCATATCTCAACTTCACTCACACTACCCTATGTTATGACACACTCTTAATGATAAAAATCTGTTTGCAATTTTCGTACAAGCACACAGTGCAGATTATCGAGTGTAGATGAAAAGTGCCAGCAGTGTGTATTCAAGTATGAGAATAATCTCATTGAGAGTAAATAGGTGGTTTATAGGAAAAACTGTTCATGATCTGTTAGGGATATTCATGTATATAACATATAACGTATATTACACGTGGGAATAAGACAGGGCAAGATTTGTACTAGTTCAATAACTTAAGGTTATTGATTAAAGGAGTCTGAAAGCATTGTATACTGAACAAGAAAAATTGTGTTGATAATTCTTTTTTTAAAAACTTTATTGGTCATAATTCAACAGCTAGGTTGGACTTACATTATGGCCGCAACTATCACACGGCATCAAGTCCAGGCAGAATTTCTAAGTTACTCTGTGTACGAATGCTGAACAATATAGAGGAAAACATGAATGTGTCGACGCTTACAGTCACACAGTATCTGATCCTGAATGTGAGAATTTCTACATGTTTGTCATAATGATGATAAGATAAGTGCTGATAAGACAATGATGACATCCCTAGAAGTTATGATGAGGTTGACAACAAATGCTGGTATTATGGCTGTAGGTGATTGATGGTCTAAGCCAAGCAACGATACTGTGATACTGTGATACTGTCATCGATCATACCGGCCCTTTCGGCTGAATGCTCTTGCAGTTTAAATAAAGAAAATAAAAATAAAGATTACCAGGTCGCTGAGTACTTAGGGTTGCTTTGGGCCCGGTGTCCACTGAGCTCCCGATACCCTACGAAAGACCCTATGATGCGTGCATCGGGGTGCATCCACGGGAGTATTGGCTACGGAATAAAGTTGACTTTCCCAACGTGATATCGATTTTCTGTGTGGAGATGCATCATAAGACCTATTGTAGTGTATCGGGAACTCCCTGGATGCCGGGCCTTATTCTCTCTCCTGGCTCGGCAGGACGTCATTCTGAAGTAAAGGCTACATGGAGTAATAACAGATCCAGTTGGGTCTGGTTCGGCAATCGACGATGGTCACAAAATAATCTCTATATCTACAACCCCAAATAGGACCTCGTTCTAGTTTGGTCTCTCATTATACACCAGAGTGGGACTTGCCTCTGATCAAAGGCTCAATGAGAAATCTCCATGATGTCCTATCTTCATCCTTGATCATAGAAGTTATATGCATGGTAGATGAGGTCCGGCATGAGGTAAGGTCTATGAGATGCTCTTTATGAGCAGCAGAGGTTGAGGGGGTGAATCGTGGCTCGGGTACGGGTGTTGGTTGATTGATGTTATTATTTTGCCATGAATAGTATTACATGAAATCTTCATATAAATGAAGCTACCGCTGCAGCAATGAGGAGGAAGCCATAATATGATTAACAGAGGAAATATGCGACTAGATGACGCCAAGAAATGCCTGTAGCATGCGTGGCACGTATAATGAATGAGAGATACTAGAACTAAAAGTACTAGAACACCCTCAATCCTTAATTAGATAGAGGGAATAAAGAGGGAAAATCTAATTGTTGATAAAAAGAATTTCGGTTAATGAATGATGAATAGCCATTATGAGGGAAATTAAAAACTCTCTGCCTGTGTGAATGTTTAATGCAGCACTCAGCATAGGGCGCCACATCCCCCGTGACCACAATGCACTGCCTGTAATACTCGCCAGTGTCCTAGCTACACACAGAATGTTCTACCACCAATATGTTAATGTAAATTACATGCATGACACAAATATGACATGTTAAAAGGAATTCACTTCTTTACCAAATTCCAGAGACTACCTGTGTTTACCCACATGCAAACTATCATTTACTTCATATACACATGTCATGAAGTTCGGCATACACCTAAAATAATGTTCTCTCGCTGGATCAGCTGCACACAGTTTTTAATAGCTTGTAATTTCATTTACCATGGGTATGCATTTTAAACAAGTCATAGATTCCTCCACCAGCAGTCAATTATATGTCCCTCCTCCAAAAATATATTGCCGTAGCTCGACCAGGATGTCTAGTAGATGACTTGCTTTATTCGATGTGTAGATCTATGCTGTCAGTCATTATGAGTGATAAACTCTTACCGAATTACAATGACTTCCTGACGTATGATGCCACTTTATAAAAAAGATAAAACTATCAACACGTCGTGGAAAACCTGCCTCATTTGAAAATATAATCCTTCAATATACTACACATTTCTTATTGCTATACATGGCTTTATCACAATTTGCTATTAGTGATTGTTTTAGTGGTCGCGCATATATTGATATACTATATGATATAGTAAGCATAGTAATATAGACACTCGTTCTGCTTATAATAAAGATTAGGATACAACAACCAAACTGCTCTCTAGGCACTATGTCGTGAGTCTAAGTTCCAGCATAGCCTAACATTAGGCATACACTGTACGAAGAAAGTCTGAAAGGTCTGGAATAATTTCTACATGACTTTGTGTTAAAAAAAATGCATCTGATTCTGAGATTCAATCATAATTCACCATCCAACAAGAAAGGGAGAGCCAGTTTTATTTGTTTATCAGTGTAACTTTGTTTGTTGTTGAGTGGTTTATGTTGTTACTTGATTGACCAGCCTTTGAAAAAATGATTTGTACTATAATACAATCATCAACTGAAGAACAACAACGCCATAGGAAGACAGTTCATTCAAATAAGCAACACGAATATGTTTACTATCTAACAGAGATAATAAGGACAGCTAAAGAGATTGAGATGGGAAATTAAAGCACAGCAATGATATTGATCCAGAAATCTATTAAATTGAAAAAAAAAGTCCTGAACATTTGACATGTTCTTTATTGGAATCAATGTTACATCCAATGATTCGTGTCAAGCGACAGTTTAACCACTAAATGAACGAATTCTCAAATAAACGCAATTCAAGTTGTATGTGAGGCAATCATTTGTAAATGCATACCTAATCTCATTTGAAATATCGTTCCTCTTTGTCTGAAAAATTGTAATATGGCGATGTATGACTAATGAAATAGACATTTAAAAAACAGACGGATATCATCGATGTTTGCCTTCTGATGTTTCAATTTCTGATATTTTGCATTCCAATGTGTAATAAACCTCTATATATCGAAGTTCTGGTCAAGTTTCTGAGATACATTTCGAAATATTGTCGTGTTGATAGGATCCACAGAAAACCAGACAAGCTGATTAAATTAAAAGTGAATTTATTGGGGGTAATTATACATCGAAATAGGGGGGGGGGGGGGGACATAGAATTAGGTATTTGCAACGTTTCGTCTTACATTTAGTAGACTTCTTCAGGCAATGTTTGGTCAAATTTCGAAATATTACATGTTCACAGATTAACCTTTCTCAGTCTGATATAACACTCTTGTAAGTTATCTGCTACCCTAAATGACATTTCAGAGGCACTTACCGGCAGAAGTGGCCCTCATCTGAAACAGCTCTGTGAGAATTCTCAAGACTGCAGGAGCCGGTCCAGCATGTCATCCACGACTAATGTAAAGCAATTCCGAACAAAATGATTCATTTTAATCCATTAACGAAGGGCCTTAATCAAATTTGATGAAATAATTTGATTTTCATTTCACTAATGCCACTGTCCTTTTATCAACACCCCAAGGCAGTAGTATATAAAAATGAGAGTCCTACACAGGCTTTCATGAAACAATTAACCGAAGGGGGACGGAGGGAGATTGTCACAGTACAGAAAATGATAAAGACAAGACTATTTTATATACAGATAAGTTTAAGTTTTGTATTAAGTCTCAGTCTGTGTGTTCAAAGAAACTGATGGCAGCGCAACCCTGAACCGTCCCCACTCCCCCTCCGCCACAACAGATTAGAACCTTGTACGGTGTACTGGTATAGTTAATGAAATTAACCTCCTCCTTCAGGCTTCTCATGTATCCTGAGATCCGTAGCTCAGGCTGCCAAGTGGTGGCCATGAAGAGACGTTGAAGGTGCTTCCTTAATGTAACAGGGATTACATCCGCTCCGCAGCCACAGAACGGAGAAGAGGTCCCTGATTAAAAAGACACATTTAAGTAGATTTGTGAATGTTTTTAACATTGATGAAATATCACCTAAAACATGCCAGAAATCAATGGAGTAGTACAACATTCAAACATATGGTCGCATACAGTATAGATTTGCTATCTGTACGAAAGGGCAGCTTATGTAGCTTGGCGCACTCTTAGCCGATTGTTAGCTTGAGATTGTGGAATGTTTTCTATATTTAGTTACTTTGGTGACCCTGGCGGCTCCATATTACATTGGAAACTGGACCGGTCAAAAAGGGTTTGCAATAACGTCCAACGAAAACGGAAACTAGGACTTCTCGATGTCAGAATTATGGAAATGAGATTTGCTTGTCTCCAGAAAGAGCTAGTAAGTGATTATAAGAAGCCAGCGGGAGAAGCAGGAAGGCCTTAGCGGAATACTGCAATGTTCTTTACGGTGGGGTATAAACGGTCAGTAGGTCAATCAGGCACACCCAATGATATTGCCTCGTTTAGTCACGTAGGCAACCTGGTTTTATTGTAATTGAACCTAAGCCATCTAGGCAGTGAGAAATTAGGCACCTTCTTGGGTACAAAATACTATAATGACAAGCCCAGCTCGTGTGAAATTTCTTCAATATAACCTACAGAATACAATGGTAATCAGAGTAGAGACAAATTACCGCTCGGGTAATTTAACTATTATGGAAATACAACGAACATTTAACAGGTAATGACTAACACAGAAGAAGCCTTAATATGACTAACATTTATTAAGTTTAACACTTAATATAAACAACGAGAGAATAAGAGAAGTATCACGAGGTACTAAAAGGCCCTACAGAGTAGGAAAACTTGAGAATTGAGAGTCAGGAGTTTTTCTAGAGTGGTTGGGTGGATCCGATATCGTTGGCGTCCCCAGGAGCAAGTGGGCAGCAGCAGCGTGTAGAGGAGGGTGGTCACGGGATCGCGGTTCACGTGACCGGAAGAACCGCGTGAGGTGGCGTCCATAGTAACCAGTTTCTTCAACTCTCCAGTTAGCCCTAATTAAAAATACCAAGTACTTGTGAAGTAGCTGTGACGTTCGCAGTAGAGGTTGGGGTATTCTGAAATAGGCCAAGAGAGTAAAACGTGGGGTCTAATACACTTGCCTGAGCATCGCCTCTGGAAGATACCCACCTCAGTAGATCGAATAAACGTCTGAGAGACGTGACGTTCTATGTATATTATTTATAAGAAGCGCAGAACGTCGGTGGCGAGGCTTGTCATCCTGCTATGCTGGTCTGAGAGTACAGGCGGAGAGAGAATACCAGGCAGTTTGCGCCATAAAAGCAGTCTGAAGATATGACGTTTACCGAGCTGTCTGAAGATCCAGGATTGTTAACACAATTATCATTTCAGTACTTCATAAATGGACATTTCAACTCCCAAACAATACGCATACCTTATACCTACATCTGACGTTTCTTTTTTTGTTCATTTAAGGAATCTTTTTTTTAACAATATCGCCATAAATATTAATTACACAATAGCATGATATGTTATGCATCTTGATTCTATCATGATTTCATCATTCAATTAAATTGATTTTATACCCCAAGTCTGCCTGTCCTGTTAATATTTTAGTTTTACACTAGCCTTAAAATGATGGTAATGTGAGTTCAGAGCATATGTTTGACTTTTACGTCCACAATTTTGTTGTCAGACCGCTATGGTCTTATCTTATGCCACGTAAGGACTACAACTAAACCTTCAGATGGATATCTTACGCAACCTTTCATAGCTTTAAACTAACCTAGTTCTTCATCTGGAACATGGATCCATTTCACTCTGAAAGGAATTGACCACGACACCCCAAAGTAGGGAAATAGGTAGCACTCGAGTAATAGCTTTTAGTAAAACCAACCAGAGCTCCCATTTAAAGGAGCGTGAGGTGTTCCTTGCGACAAGCTCTCAATAGTCCCGGTGGTTCTTCCCTTCTTTGTCGTTTTATTAGAGAACTGGGTGATGTGTCACGTGACCACGTGACGTCACGAGAATGGTGCTTTCGCTGGTTGCCGCATCGACCGTCTTTAAAAGCCTCGCTGTTTCACTCAGGTTAAGGAGGATTAGATTAAGGTTTGCCGACCCAGAAAATCGATTCGAGTGTGAACCATTAAAATTAGGCGAATAATCCTTAGGGATTTTAAACTTTCGACCTTTTTACTTTGCGCCTGTGCTGAGAATAGCTTCATCCAGGAAAGCATCAACAATGTTACATATTACAAATGCAGTTCAGATATATGTCGAAGGACATGGCAAATGGGATAGAAATTGTCAACTGGAATGGCTATGATAAAGGTTCTGGTGGAAAGTATTGTAAGGCCATTTTTGTATTGTGATTTCCAAAACTCTCCTTGCAAAATCACTGGTGGTCCGGGAAACTGGTTTGGTTCCCCTTTTTAAATTTTGTTGAAGGAAAATCTTTCTTTTTTTGTGTGCAACTTTTTGTCAGTTGTGCAGTCGTACATGGGACTCTAGACACGCCTCGTCCGCATATCCTCACAGTTTTCTATTGTGGTTTCAATATCTTCATAGAGCCGACTATGTAATTCCTGATTTAATAAGACGTATACTCTACGTTATCTTAAACTCATTGCACTTGAGCCTCATCAATGAAAGTTTTTAATGGACGTTTTATTCAGGATGCCGTGTAATCCTTGTGATACTCCGGTAAGACACAGGTTATTCCAGACAGCTCCATACATACACAACTCCGCCTCGGTAATCCCCGTCTAGGGAAACTACGTCGAGCAGACCGCGATAATCCCCGTTAATCCGCATTAAAACATTCCGTTAACTCCACTCACACTTGGATCATTTTCGCCCTGACGATAAACGCAGTCATTAGTTCCAGACACCGAGCTTAGAATGGGATCCTTCGAACACTAATGTTCTTTCTTTAGCTGTATATTATTATATATTATCAATATATAAATATAAATACCAAATAAAATGTATCTTATTGTTCACCTCTGAACCCAGTCACTTCCGTTGTCTAGCTGGTTGGTGATAGTTCTCTACGCGTTTTGTGAGCAGCTCGCCAACGGGGTTTCCAGTTACTCTTCACCTACTCGCGACCAACTCACACGTGTTTTAACCTCGGTTCGAATTTAAGTTAAGTATTTGGAAATACAACTTCCAAAGTCTACATAAAGGTATCCACGTTCTAACAATCTGTACAATCTATGAGATGGTGATAGCTAGCTTTTTTATATAATGTCCGTTTAATCAATGGAAGTCTAATTATTTCTAAACTTGTTTGAGTTTAGGAATATTGAAGAAATCTAACAGAATATATAAACACATACTTTCTCCCCAACGCATGGCAGGAGGGACATTCATCATTGATATCCAGCAATGAGATCCTGATTATTCACCCCATCCCTGGTAGTCTTTTCACCATATTTACCTTTGCTTCGCCTCGTGAAATCAGCATGAAAACAGTGCTAATGGCGTACCAAAAGCCCGCGGTACAGTTCCTAATTGTTAGGTATCACTGCCAGGTCTATAACTCGGTATAGAACCGATGGGAGCATCACAGAAAGGACAATGGAGAACATTGGAAACAAGACCAAAGGCGAAATTTGAAATATGTCAAGCGATTTCTAGAGAAACGTATTCATCTCAGTAATTTCCAAAGCCCCAGTCCCATTGTGGCAACTTTATGGTAATGTTCAGGGTGGGCCTGTATTGTCATAGGAGAGTCTGGTCATATGACTGAATAGAGGACTTCCTTTAATTGGTCTCGATTTTAAATAACTAACCCCTTCATGCAGAAGGCGAGACTGTGCGAAACATCAGTTCAGATCGAAATAAAGGCCCTTCCAGCTTTCTACATCTACATCGTTTTAAATTTTAAATTGGTGGGCACAGTTCAGACTAAAGCTGTATCTCAGTTGGGCAACGGGAACTATTCTTGGGTTCAGATTTCTGAAGCTATATCTTGGGGAATTCTGCCAAGTTCGATAGCAGCATCCTCTTGGGAACTTTGGGATATCTATGCCCGTCACGGCTGACAGCAAGAGCTATAGGCAATTCGAATTTTGATTCAGACTCCATCCTACAGACTTAATCTAGTCCCTGGAGACAATAGTGGGAGGTGTTAAAAGTGACACTTGGTATGATATAAGATGATCCAAGCGATCGTAAGAGTATGGCGAGTCAATGGCTTTCACGTCTCTAGTATATATATATATATATATATATATATATATATATATATATATATATCAGAAATATGAAATATCTAATAATCTTTAATAGAAACCAATATTTCATAAATAGTTACCGATCATTTTCATTCATCAATTAGAATTGATATATCAGATATGGCTATTCCAATTGATGTTAACCTACTGAGGTTGGAATGCCAAGACCTTCCATTGTTTCTTCAAGGTACTGTATGGACCTTGTGCTGTGTCATTTCGACCACTTGTAACCACTAGGTAGATTAGAAACCACAAATAGCTATTCCCTGACATCAGCGTAAGGTCGTGGTCGCAGAGTCTGTTCTCAGGATAAGATCAGAAAACGACAGTACTAAATTTTGTTTTCCATATGGCTTTAATTGATATCAGAAAATAGGTATATCTCACTATAGAGCTACGTATACCAAAAGAATAGCATGTTTGGGTTTTCTACTACACTAGAAGCTCTCACTCGTGGCTCGTCAGTCGCCATCCCTAGATCTGGTCAACTCCGTCACCTATATTGGGGAGAAACTCCAAACATGTCCCATAGAATTCTACCGTTTTATATATAGTTAGGTAATTGATAAGAAGCAATTCTGATGAAAGGCAAATGTGACTATCATTCTAATAACATGATAAAGATCGTATACTAAAAATTTGACGACCACCAATAACATAAATATCCTTCTTAACACCATGAACATAAGCACAGAGCGGCCTGGTCTGTAGATAGTTAATAATGGTTAAAGGAATCCACGTGTTAAGTTGCTGGTATAATCCAGGGGCAAAACATTAACAGTAAAGGTTTGGGAAAGGTTCGTATTTACTATCATAAACATAATTCTATATGGCGAAGGAAATCCTCGCAGAGATGCAGGAAAGGAACATGATTAACTACAAGCAGAGAGACCCCTGATGGCCTATCAATCAATCTACTATATCTAATAACCCATCTGCACATTATTGGCGTCAGCCCCTGGGGATAGCATTATAGTACTGACCACGTTGGCAGGTAAGAATCATGAATAGCTACCGGCTAAATGAAATCATATCTCGGCTAAGGACAGAAAGAGCCCGCGGAGTGTCATTCGCAAAGTGGTCAAAATGCACCGTATCCGGTTAGAAATAGTCCGGCAAATCAATCAGCAGCGCCGTCTTCCAGACTGCCCTCCACGAAAAAGGATATAGGTCATGCTGTGGCTATATTATAAGGGTGGGAAAGAAGGGCAGATGCGTACGTTTTCAAAGCATTTGAATTATTTACTGATGAAATGGTAACTTTACTGGCCTATGCTGGATGTTGATACAACCTATGTAAAAGTCAAATATGTATTGTTACTATCCTAGCCGGTGGTGTCTCTAGATGACTAGTTCCGCCAACCCTGGGCACTACCTTCGATTAAAATCAAATTTGAACGTCTGATATGATGAAAACTCAACACATGACGTTTACTGAGTTCTATTTGAATTTACGAAACATGTGTGAACACAATTCGCTCATGTTTTACCCGGCATCAGGAAACGAGTTGACAACCGTACTCAAGTGCTATACGTGTAGAGGTCAACTCATTCAGGTTAATCTGGGATGAAGGTAAGTGAATATAAAATATACGCGCCCGCTCAGACCATGTTATAACCCGTAGTGGACAACAACAACATGGGATAGCATGGGATACATTTCTGAAAGAGAAATTTGAGGGAACTCTGTCATTTAGGGTGTAGGTGTGTGTTTCCGATATTTTACCTCACTGTGGCGTGTATTGATGGTGTAGTTTATCAGACACTGTTCCCAGAAGAAAACACATCCTTCATCAGAAACACAGAGAGGGAGACATTGGTGAGGCAGGAAAACGTTGGTGAGACAGGGAGATGGTGGTAAGACAGGGAAACGGCGGTGAGACAGGGAGATGGTGGTAAGACAGGGAAACGGTGGTGAGACAGGGAGATGGTGGTAAGACAGGGAAACGGCGGTGAGACAGGGAGATAGTGGTAAGACAGGGAAACGGCGGTGAGACAGGGAGATGGTGGTAAGACAGGGAAACGGCGGTGAGACAGGGAGATGGTGGTAAGACAGGGAAACGGCGGTGAGACAGGGAGATGGTGGTAAGACAGGGAAACGGCGGTGAGACAGGGAGATGGTGGTAAGACAGGGAACAGCGGTGAGACAGGGAGACTGTGGTGAGACTGGGAGGCGGTGGTGAGACAGGGAAATGGCGGTGAGACAGGGAGGCGGGGGTGAGACAGGGAAACGGCGGTGAGACAGGGAGATGGTGGTAAGACAGGGAGACGGTGGCGAGACAGGGAGATGGTGGTGAGACAGGGAGACGGGGGTGAGACAGGGAAACGGTGGTGAGACAGTGGTGAGACAGGAGACGGCGGTGAGACAGGGAAACGGCGGTAAAAGATAGGAGACGGTGGTGAGACAGGGAGACGGTGGTGAAATGGGGAGATGGCAGTAAGACAGGGAGACGGCGGTGAGACAGGGAAATGGTGGTGAGACAGGGAGACGGTGGTGAGACAGGGAGACGGCGGTGAGACAGGGAGACGGCGGTGAGACAGGGAGATGGTGGTAAGACAGGGAAACGGCGGTGAGACAGGGAAATGGTGGTGAGACAGGGAGACGGTGGTGAGACAGGGAGACGGCGGTGAGACAGGGAGACGGCGGTGAGACAGGGAGACGGTGGTGAGACAGGGAGACGGTGGTGAGACAGGGAGACGGCGGTGAGACAGGGAGATGGTGGTAAGACAGGGAGATGGTGGTGAGACAGGGAACATTGTTGTAGAGATTTGAGAATGTACAACTCTGGCAGGACGCTGCTACAACGGCCCTACATTGACAGCAGTAATATGAGAAGATCCATTTTTCATTGCCAAATAACTCCCTGCGCAGTACACCTAACACCATCACAGCGAGTCAACGCACGACTGAGATACGAAAGAAAAAAGTCCCGGCAGAAAACAGCAGATGAAAGATGTTTTTTTATCCACAAGAAGCCGGAATCAGCGTTGGGCTGTGAATCGGAATCTTGTGTAACGTGAGAGCATCGTGATGAGCCAGGCGTGACAGTGACGTCATCTGACGTTTGCCTCCAGCGCGTTCCTTAATAGATCACGTGACACGTGTGCGCAAACGCAGTAATCAATATCATTGTTACCCGGATATTAGCGTGACCTCATTAGGGCGTTTTCATTAAGCGGCCGCGTTGTGTGAGTACTTAGTACGGTGAACGCCGATCTCAATCTTTACGAGTTTTTCAGGTGTGACAAAACTGGTTATGATAACGAAATAACATGAACATGATCGAATTTTACTGCTGCCTGGCTCGTATGATATTTTGCTTTATTGATTAGGAACTGAATGTGGCCAAGATATCCCGTGTTCTTAACTCCTCTCCCAGCCATGGCCGCCACCATACTCGTACTGACCGAACTCACCTCATCGATATTTGCATTTTCCAAACGGCAGGTCGAGCTCAAGGTCCGAGACCGTACACTTTCTTTTTCTCACTTTATCATCGGAATGACAATAAATAGCTCCATGTCCCATTTGGCTAGTCCTTTCCAGAATTCCCGGTTAAAAACCCCCAGAGAATATATCGTGTAACCCTATCCTCTACCTCCTTACCGGAACTTCGCTCACCTGCCTTTTTTGTCTCTTGACTTCCCTGTGTTCCCACGTGTACACCCGCAGGACTCGGCGAGTAGAAACTCTTTGAAATATCATAAAAGGGTCCAGATTTTTGAAGAACTGGCTGGTATCTGTCGGCCTAGCCCCTGTCTGTTCCTGTCCCCCTACCACTCCTTCAAACTGGCTCAAGTCATCTCTGATATCCCTATCCCCTGTCCCTGAGTCCTGTGTATTCAACCTTTTTTTAGCTCCTCCTGTGAAGCTGACTTATCCTCCGGTTTATCTACCTCCAAATGGTCTAAAACCCGTTGAAGAATTCCTATAACATCTTTCAATTTTTTAGAGCTTGCTCCTACCCTGGATGATAACCTCTCCACCTCCCTCTCACTTCTACTTAATCTCTTACTAACCCCATGATCACTATCCACTACCGTATCCGAACCTTCCTGTAAGTAAATCTCGCTATCTTCTTCCATAGCTGATAAGTCTACATACCTCTCAAAGATTCCAATATCCTCTCCAACCAGAAGACATTTTTCATGAGATGCCTTAGCAAACCTACAACAAGAGAGCCCTCTCGGCCTATCCGTATACCCCCATTCTGAGCATTTAACTAACCTTCTACCCATTTGTGTGTATCACTCTGGGGCCAGTGGTGCACCCCAAGTGCAGTCAAACAAATCAGCTCTTGTTGGTGCAGTCGCACAGGTCAATGCAATTCTTTTATTGGTGATTCAAAGAATTGTTTATAAGAAGAGGTGTATAATCTGAAATGTCTAATGGAAAGTGGAATAAACACTTGCTAACAAAAAAAGGAAGGAAAAATATATAAGGTTTTCAAAAGAACACTTTTGCAAATTAGAAAGGGAAGTCAACTATAATTTCAAGGATGAAGTCATGTTTTATTTTACAGACAGGCATATGACATTTACCCTTAAATATCAACAATTAATCATTCTGCTCCTTTATTATATACCTGTGCCAGTATGTTACACAAATACCAACCTCTGCTAGGGTATTGGTATTAAATATATACCGGCACAGTATGTGGTATAAAATGACGTACCACCCTACTTTGAATACAAATTCTGATTGGCTGAAAAAAATTGCATTGACCTACTTATGAAATGCTGGCAGTGACTTGCAGCACTCTGCTAATTTATGTGTGCAAAGGATCACATGAGTTGAAGGGAAAAAAAGAGTAAAAAATGTGCTTAGAGCATATTCTGTGCTTGACTTTCACTAAGATGTCAACAGATATACCAGCACACTTTGAATCCAGCTTGGACAGCAGATTTCCTTCTGTAATTCATCAAATACTTATACTTGAAGATATATAATAAAATAAAAATGTATTACCTTACTGGTACATACTCACATACCTTGTTTCTTTTGATAAAAATATTCCACTCGCTCTGCGAGCTCGTGGAATATTTTTATCAAAAGAAACGCGGTATGTGAGTATGTACCAGTAAGGTATATACATTTTATCTTAATACCAATTTGTTTCCTAACAATTAATTTGGAATCAGGAATGGATTATACCAATGCTCATTTTCAAGCTAGGTTTCATACATTTCTGCGTCCTCCCCAATACCTTATAAAGCCGCTCAGACCTTTATATTTGGCCTCGAGTGTTTCATGCATAATGGTACATCATGGTGTTTATTGCTTGAATAAGAGTGGTAGAATCTGATATGAGAAAAGTTCTGGTCCAGAAATATCTACCTTCATATGACTGGGCTGAAGATGAGTAGTGCTTAAAGAAGATCTTCGATATCTGCTTGGAATAGTGAAGTCGATACGTCGGTGATTATATACTGCAGATCGATGCTAAATGAAAAGTCACTGGAAACAGGCACTAGATCAGAGTATATATATATATATATATATATATATATATTAATATATATATAAACCAGGAGGCAATATTGCCAACTCAGACGGGGGCTTCTTTCTTCTTATTATATACCTATGACCGAACGTCTATGAAATTCTACCCTCTGCCAGGGGTGTGGTATGAATAAAGTTCGGGCTCACTGAAACGTATCGGGTGAGCTCTGAATCGATGAATCAGTAAAAGAATAAAGTGAGTTTTTTTTCACCAAATGTAGGTATATGATTATATGAAAACGTCGTGACTTAATCCGTAGGGATGCCATTCTCAGACTTTTGTACCATGGAATACATCCCTCCACCTCCGATAAGGGAATGTACTTAATATGGTACTGGTAAAAGACCTCGAACATCCATCCCTTCGGGCTCAGTAACTACTTTTTCTCTTATTAATGTTAGATGAACTAGTGGTCATTTGTTAAAATTGTAAAGGATTAATAGAGGTTGAAGGAATTTGTATTGGACGGGAAATAAATTCAGAGAGAATATTAACGTATTAATCTGTATTGGATGAGTTAGAAATCTCCGATTGCAGTCTTTGCTTATTGGACAATGCACATTACGTGATGATCGTACAAATGTAAGCCATCACGAAAAACAAGTCACACTCTATTTTAGATTGCTTATAGTAGATTAGTCTTTCCAGGAAAGGTAAATAGAGGTCTTGTCTTACATGACAATCACGTATGTACTCATTATAACGGACATACGGATCGAATAATAAAGAGCCAAGCTGTCTCTGGATTAATGTCTCGCCAAAGTGAGAAAGATGACGGATATAGCATCACAATTGAATGCATTTTATTATGAAGAAATAAAAAGAGACTTAAGTTTGATTAAGTGTTTATGACATCGAAGTGCTTGATAATCCACCGATAAAGTTCGATGAACTAGCAATAGCATACAGGTCAAGATATTATTCTTTTTTAGCACTGTCCAGAGGAACTTAAGAACTAACTTTATTACTATGCCAAGAGTTTAGGTTTCGTACCATTAAAATAATGATATAATCAAAAATCGTTTAACAGCAATATAGAATATAAGGTGGATAGTGACGGGAAGGACAGGGTGTAATATTATGTGCCAATCCCCACTGTATTTTGTCAATATAATCTTGTTAAACGTCTTGAGTGTGCTATACCTTTAAGAGATCCGGTTGGGTGCATTGGTCATTGTGTATGACCTACCCAATAGAAGAGAACCAGAGTAGAACCTACCAGTGCAGTGAGGAGAGTCAGCAGAGGGTTGCTGGCTCGTAAAACAGAGATAATAGATGTTTGCCTGTATCCTGTGTTTTCCTACCACTTTAATAGAAGACACAAATGGCGGTTTGTTCATCTCACAACAAACACCGGATACTGAGCCCCACTGTATACCACTTCTGATACTAATGAATAAATGGTCACAAATGTATAAATAAGGTTTGTAATGACCTCCTTTTCAATCTAGTTATGTTTTTCTTTATCTTATTTGCCTCTTAAATGAAAAACCTACAATGTTTTAGGATGGTTAATTTTAGGTAAAAATACTGAAACCCGTCACCTCCTCACTGTGCATGGGGCGAAATAACCTTATTTCGGATCATTGTCACCTGTCTGCAGTGATTTCCTTAATGTCTCCCTGAGACAGGAGAAATGGAGCTCTAATACTGCTGAATAAGGCTGAAAAAAGAGAAGCTTTTTAAAACGCCACAAAGAAGGTTCTATGTCACAAAAGCTTATTGTCTATCGGCCATTACAACCCACGGTCTTTTTTCAGCCTACTGCTTTTACTCAGCGGATTTTTTCCTCTATGTGATAATCACTTTGTGTTTTTGTTGAGGATCTGATTGGGTATTGAGAAGTTACACTGATTAGGTCCTTCCGTGGTCTGATGGCGTCAGTTCAAGATTATGAAGTAGGTCATCTGAAAAATAAAAGGTCGAGCATTTCTGAACCATAATCTGGGACGCGTTCTTATTGGCTATGGACAGTGATTTATATTCATTGAGTGCAAGATAAACCAAAGGATTGTCAGAATAGGAGAAAAATTTGTTGTCAGCTGAAATCAAACCTGACTCTCTGTTTAAAATATGCCTACATTGTGTGTAAAATGTATATATTTCATCGATTCACCACTGCGTAAACAGATGTAATATACAATGTATTTTACTATGTTAATATTTAGTTTAATATGTATATGCCTATATTGTGTGCCAGCGTATACGACATACACAACTGTGTTTTTCCTTGTATACGTCAGTGTAATGGCTGTATTTGCTGCAAAGCATATATGAAGAGAAATTTACTGTGTGATATATATATATACGTTGGTCATCTACATTTGATATACGTTTGGCGTATACATGTATATGAATACAAAATAAGACAGATTTACCCTCACCATTACAACCACATTGACATGCCCGCCCTGGCGCCACCTGGCCGGCCAGCCACCTGGCCGGCCAGCTGATGAGCCGGCCAGCTCCTGCCTCCCTGTCTCCCCAGCCACCCAAGGTGCCCCTGCCGCCCCTGCCGCCCCTGTCGCTGCCCCTGTTGTGTACGTACCCTGTCTCTACATATCATCAGTGTGTTGTCTTTGGGTGGCTGGCAGCTGTGCGGACAGCCATGCAGACGGTAGTGCAGACAGCAGAGGTGGCAGTGGCTGAATGATATATAATGAGACCTTATACTCTATATACAGGACTAGAAATATATCCACAGAACAATGGTGTTTTTAAAGTAAAATCTATTAATAACAGTAAGCAAACAACAAAATGTAACTAATCAATTGATACCCAATCATGTTTTATAAAGGTTTTACTAAATGAATTGGTATTACTAGATTCCATTTATCATAAAGCACATACTTGGATGGTTAATGGCAAATTACTTAGAAATAAAAGCGGTATCCTCTAGGTGCAGAGATCGGAATAATTGGACTATGCCGTAAATATGCATAAACATAACTCCAACTTGCCTGGCATAGGATACGTCCAATACCTGGTGTACATATGATGCCAATTCGGACCAAATTATTTATGCCCGAGGAGACTTGTTTACGCGGAATATAAACATATGTAAATATAAATTTTCATGCTGTGTTACTCCAACCGAAGTAAGTGCATTATCGCAGAAAGCACACCGTTCTGAATGTCCCCTCTTACCTCGTTATATTCTTGAAAGCAGCACTTCACTGTAATTCCTACATGGCATCCAGAGAACTATATGAGCAGTTTATACTTTCCAACTTCAAGGAGAATATCCCGAATTGCCCCTATTACGATACCCCAGACGACATTCATCTTAAGATATCCGCAACTTTGGCAAGCAAACCTGTTGCATTTTAGTACCACTTGACATGCTCTACCTGCCGTTTACAGCCAACTTCAATACCCGCCGCAATCTACTGCGGCGGTCTTACTGTGTTTGACATGATGGGCTATTTATGTCACTTTCCTCCTAAGGGCCATGTTTTCCCAGATTATTGAGCAGACCTTCGCCATCTGACCGCCAGGCGCAGAAATAGCATCTAGTCACGTGATCCACTCGTGGCAGGCCCCGGATGTGGGTGAAGGCAGCAGAAGTAGATCTTGCCTTAGAAGTTTGTCGATGTTTATACAACCTGACATGGGGCAGGTAAGTAGACCCATACCATCAGAGAACCATCAAGCTGAGTATGGGCATGTAAAACTATAGATACAAACTCAACCTCATCTAATAAAGACACATGCGTTCTCTATTGAGCATGACAAAGATGAAAATAAAAGGCTGAAAACAGAAGTATACATAAATTTATACGCACAATTGTGGATGTTCAGGTTGTTTTTAGTTTCCATATTGTTTATTTTCTGTTCACTTTGTTATGTCCATGTCTGTCTTTGTTGTTGTTTTGTGTGGGTCGTGGTCTTTATGAATTGTCTTCTATTTAGCTTTCATAGAAACATTACATTGTACATACATAAGTTCGTCCTTGTTCCCTTTCCAGGCTAATCGAAAGCTTTGGATAAAGAATGAAACACTACCCGCTACTTAGACTGGCTTCAGTCCCCATCTCCTACGCCTACCCCTCCATCTACTCCACGTGATTCCTGGGCTTGTCAGGCGTTATGGGAAGTCCAAATGTTGCAAAGTAGATATATTTCTTAATTATGCCCATAATCACAGACTTGAGCAAGCCCATGACATGTAGATTGAGGGCTTCCATTCGGGGCCTCAGGTTGGCAGACGATATAACATTTGAAGAAGAGATGAATATAATCTTCTCTAAATTACCGGAAAAGAATCCAGTGGATGCCTTTCTAGTAAGAAAATATATAGCTTATTATAATATAGGCGGGCCAAAGTTCCCAAAACAGGGTTTTAATGGGGAAAAATGTTTCATGAGCCTTCACCCAACTCTGAAAATGGGAAGAGGTACGTCACTTTCCATAAGCCATCTCCAGAGAAATAACGATACAAGCATCCCAATACAGAATTACCACTCTCATGATACTTGCAACTAGTATTTATAGAGATGAAAAATAGTTGAATCATCAGAAAGTGAGCACTGTATTTCTGGCGAGCCTAGTAAACATGGGTTTGCCGTATTTTAAGAAATGACATACTGGATGTGGATAAAAAAAAATTATGCTAGGCAAATATGAGAAATTTATTAACGGTGGCAATAAAGTGAAAAACAATATTATATTGAATGCAAAGATGTTTATGGCCAGGCAAAGGCTATTTCATCATAACTATCTCAATGTTTATACTGGGCTCGTACAAAGTCGTGTGCACAAATTTTGGACATATATACAGGTCCAAGTTTCTGAATTAGTTTTGCTCAAAGATCTTATAGTAAAAAGTCACTGGGATGTTGAAATAACACCCGTGGAGATCCAATATCATACAGGGGATGTCAGCAATAGATCAACGAATTGGACTGGCAATAGGCAACAGGCATAGGGAAATGATAAATGATGAATACAGGTGGGAAGCAGGGACATAATGTAGGATTGAAAAGAGTCTCAAGTTAATGGGAACAAAATGCAACACCATTGTTATGTCTTGTCTAGTCTTAAATGTGTGATAATGATTGTATGGAGTATGGTGTAGATGTCCAATATTAGTCTGAAGTGGTGCTGTGTTGGTTTACTGTGACTTATGATATGAAGTAATAAGCATTAACCTGTACAGCACCCAAGATCTATGTGTTTAAAGTGGAAATGACCTTTGAACAGGGTCTTCAAACCTTCTATGGTAAATGTTGATTGTCAAAATAATAAACTTGAGAAAAAAAGAATCCTTTAGAGAGGAAAACAATGATCAGAGATATCAAAAGGGTGGCAACTTGTATAAGAATAAGGGTCAGTTATGCATTGAAAAAGGCAAGTCTTTTTCTTTTAAATTAGTAATTAAAAATGGATGGAGCAACCTAGAGCCCACAAACGAATGGAATGAATGTATGGTGAGAAACAATGGAAGACAATGTGAATGGGAGCCACAGAAGGGAATCAGTCGTAAGATAGAAAGTAAAATAAAGGAATTACTCAAACAAACAAAAGAAATGCACCCTAAGGCCGCAGTAAGTGAACGTTACCATAAAGGGTTTACCAAAGTGAATAAAATGGCATTTTTTTCGTGATTCTTAAGTACATGATAATAAGTAAATGCATTTACGGCGTCAGACAGTACTACTTCTTGTCATATGGCATTGAGGGCCAAAAATAAACATATAAAGTGAGGATGAAGTTGGGGAATTTTATGATAGTATTCATCAGCTCAATATGTTTTTCCACATTAGATATGTTGTATTTCGCTTTTGGCTGATATAGATGTATGTAGCACCATATCATGCCAAATCTTCATATCGTAGAAAGAGAGATAATTTATGTACTCGTATGTATACATGTTCTATAAAGTATATTATATGTCAAATTACGGGTAAAATTTGTGTATTTGTGACCGGGATTAGGATTTGATTATGGAAACGATAGTGGACGGTATTCATCCCCAGAACTTTGAACCGACAAGGAAACCACAGTATACCGTCTCATATATAACACAACGCGAATCAGTACAATGTAGTTACAGCTCCGTCCAACACAGGGAGGGTGTCTGCATTTACTTTACTTTATAAGGCAGCCTCTGTGAGATGAGTAGCTTATGGTCGAAGGAGCTGCTCAAGGAAGGTAAATGGCAAATAAGAGGCGAGGAAAGGCAAAACATGGTCATAAAGTAGCCTCACAGACTGGCAGCAGGAAATGAACATAAATGAGTCCAGGCGGCCATCCAGCTCTCTGCACTCCATGGCGTGTTCTATTAGGTCGCCCTCTAAGCCCAGCGGTGCAGTCATCCCTACTGAAAGAATCACTGGGTTCATAGTGTGTCTGAGGCTCTGGGTTTATAGAATTTAACCTCCTGTGTTTCTTCTCTCAGAGATGACAAGTGGTTCACAATGCGATGCCGACTTTATTGGGAAATATATACATAACTCAAGAATTATAATTCCATGCTGATTCATCAATGATGAATATAACATTTGCTATTATGTATTTCCCATAACAAGGACCTATATCTACCATATAATGTACTATATCTAATTACAAATATGATACATATATCTTGAATAAAAGGATGACCTGATGGTTATGAAAAATATTCAATTGCAAAATATGTGTGTGTGTTCAGGTAGGTATGTGTGTGTAGATATTCTAATGTTTTCCACAATCCTGTCAAATGATGGGGTATGTCAAGAAAATGCCAGGTATCCAAACCCATCATCACCTCAAAGATCATACGAATGATGACCAAAGGATGTTGGCAAAAATATTTAGGTTCCGCCGGGTTTCGAACCCAGGACCTTTCGCGTGTTAGGCGAACGTGATGACCACTACACTACGGAACCCGCTGGAAGGCTTCGACATACCTTGTGATTCGAACTCCACTGACATATATCTCATTGCCTTGCGTTTGTCTGGAGGAGTATATTTTGAAGAGTTCTCGGAGATCCCTAACAAATTAGGATAGGATTGTTGTTTCAAGTATCATAGGACTCCTATACATTTACATAAGATAGAACATAAGTAATTACTTGGTAATGAAATCCACAGACATGAAGATGTCAACGTAGGAATGTTTGATTACATAGCGTTGATTATTAATACAGAGGATGAAAAAAGATATAGTGTAGAGAACATCTTCATCAATTCACTGTGAATCCGAATACTGTATTAACTAATGTTTATTGATACATCTATACATAAGTGAATTTGTGCTTTAACCAAAAAAAGATAAAATACGTTCTCATGGAAAGGTCTTCATTGCGTTTCCATTGCAAAGTTATCAATATGCATATCATTCTCATCTGATATTTGGAGAATAACTGACACTCTGACATGCAAATAGCCGTGGATGCTGCTGGAAAGATACTCGTGGTTGCGTATGACCTTATAACCTAAATACATCGACCTCTTTACGCACCAGTTCATACAAACCCTGCTTAATTTCCTGAATCACTGTCATTCTCCATTAACATTGAAATACAGCTATACTAACTGTACTGATGACATTATTCTAAAAGGTGAATCTGCTTGAGGCCGCTCAGTGTTTTATGTGAGCTTCTTCTTGACGCAGATATTATACACCTGGGAGGTAGTTTTAAAACTAAGAACGATAGTGGCTGAAGGATTATGATTATCACTAACCGCAGGCGATAGTAAACATGATCAGAGTCCGTATTTCAACTGTGATCCTCAGCATTCAATGATATGTTTTGTGATTTCTATCATTTACTTCTTCGTTTCAAGTGGAAGACGTTTTGTTATGAACGATCGAATTTAACTGACAACACAACTGAAAATAGTAAAACCTGCAGCAGGGACCTTTTAGAAGAATCAAAATAAAGATATTTTTCTGATCGTCTTATAAGACCATCCCTCATAAAGACGGATCACCTTAGGTAACGAGAATACAACAAATACCACGATAAGATCGATCTGTGTACGGTTCTTAGTTTTAAAGAAACCTCCCTGGGTGCATTCACATGGTTATTTGAAGTACGGGAGTTCTGTTCTGACGAAAGAAACATTATATCTATCAGCATGTTACTTCGGGTTGGTATTCCGGAGTTTATTCATTTGTATAGAATGATTAAACGTCAGTGCAGCACAAAAGAAGCACTGTGCTGACAATAGAAAGCCACCTGCCTTCATAGTAGGATTCTATAATGTCGTTATTGCATCAAATAGGCATAATTAATATAGCATGGGGCAACGCAGCATTATTCGCTTCCGTCAGAGTAAATACCTTATACATATATTTTTATCAATGCAACTAAAATATTCTTCGACGTAAATGATGAAATTTATAACACGAATCCCCAACTCTTAAAAAAAGATACCACATCTTCAAGTACAAAATTTGATACTGGAAACGCATTCTATCAGAGACCATAATTCGAAAATAATGGACGTGAATTTGCCGAGATAGGAAACTTTTCTATCAGACAAGGATCTAGGGAAACGAATACTACTATTTTCGGGCACTTGTCTTCGCAGTGGCATCTATCTCTTAATTGGACACTATAGACGACAGTGCAACGCTGAAATGGAAGCAAATAGGTTAAATAAACATGAGCTATACTTTGATTGGCCTATCTGTTACGAAGTCAGATTTTATGCTATAGATCACCTTGCGAATAGACGAAGGACCCGTGTAAGAGACTCCGTTCGGCATATTTCAATTGCAGATTCTATTACAATGAAGATCGAGTATCTGACTCTCTGTGTAATTGGCCTAGTGATTCTGATATAAGTTACAGCTATTTCTCCCTTCAGCGCAGAGTCTCCTGCTGCCCATAGAACACACTCTACGGACCTATATTTATAGAAGATGATTTTTAAGAATGATGAAAATGATTAAAATGACGAAACAAAAATGGAAGGACAATATGCACAGCCTTAGTTCCTTACACCTTATTGTCGTGTGGTAGTGGGGAGGCATGGGAGTCCGGGATTAGGGACAGAGTGTCTGCCTTTATAGATTGCTGACACTGAATTATTCAACCTCGAGGTGAATCCGTCCCCTTTCCTGGACGTAAGTGTGCTGCACGGCTAGTGTAAGGAATTATTTCTCAGACGACCAGTTGAAAAGCTATTGTTCTGGGTCCGCTTAATAAATTCCATGCTGAGATGTTACCGGGTATAGAAGTGAGTCGTTAAGATCCACATCCAAAAACATTTATCAAAACTATATCAGAGAACATTCTATTTGAATATAAATCTGATTTACTGTATTTTGCTCATAATCATTTGCAGTTTGCAACGACAAGAAAAGGATTAGTTTTTTTGGTCCTAACCAAAGGACGATTCTTGTTTGAACAACGAGAACAATATTAAGACTCTCTAAGGATCATACAAAGAGAAATAATTCAGATATTCAACGAGCCCTTGGTATGCTACCTAGGAGATGGGAAATGATATCAATGGGTAAAACGTTACACTTCCGTAAAAAAAAGTGTGAAAAATGAAAGCAAAATCATGGTATCCCTTAACACCTCTACCCACCCATAAAGTGTGTCCACAATACGGGCGTCTCAAGGGAGGGCAATTAATGAACTGCACTTACCTAACTACATAACTTTAAGCCAATGAAATAATCAATATAGTTACAGTTCCTGGATACTATCTTTAAGATATAGAGGGACTAAAGTATAAGTTTTCTACACATAGTCACAACATTCTCACCTAGGAGCAAATAATGTGTTCATCATTGATGAATAAGAGTGCAATTATATATGAATAACAATAAAAAGGTTTGGGTTACATTCAGTCGATGGTATAGTTTTGTCAATCCACTTGCACCCAGTCAAGTTGTCATTTCTGCAACTGCCTGAGTCTAGGATCCAAACATATCAAGCACCAGTTGGTCTTGAGGTATTTCGGTAGTGATTGGTCATAGTCAGCTGGGCATGCCTCTAAGACACTGACACACTGGAACGCTGCTCCTCTCCCAATATCACAGTGAATAACATGCAGATAATGAAGGAATGACTTTTTGAAGTATGCTGAAAGTCCATGTGTGACCTCTCTAACCTTTAGGCTATGTATGTGTGTGGGAGCATGTTCTAATAAAACGGGTGGGTTCATCTTGTCTCAAGGAATAATTCCATTATGTACATTTCCGTGAAATAAAAAGAGAACATCCGATCACCGCAATGAAAGAAATTAATTTCCCAGTATCTATGAATCTCCCAAGGCATAGTATATTTAAAGATTAGCTTCGTGACTCTTTCTGCTCAGCAGCAAAGAACTTTTATTACAACACCGTTTTTGCCTTTCGTGTAACATTAGTAAAGTGTCGGTGTGGCGATAATATTGACTCTTTTTATGTTATTGACAGTCCTATAAAAGGATTGATTTTTCGTAAAAGGCTGTCAATAGGGCAGATTGAGGATGAAATGGTCTAAGTACCCATCAGGGGAGTATCTAAGGCTTGACTGAGCCATCATTGGAACCAGATACTAGTCTAACAGAGGAAGAAAACGCCAAATCGATGAACCTTCAAGGGGATCATTACAAGTGCAGCACGAAACTGCAAAGAGTCACAGAAGCATGGTTGGTATCGCAAGGTCAACATGATTCTGAACCCAAACATTGTGCAAAACGTGTGAGTATTTTAGAGTGTGATCTAAATACATTGCCTAAAGGTAAGAGTGGTCACATATAGACTTTCAGCATGCTTCCAGAAAGCTATCCCTTCACTCTCTGCATGCTATTCACTGTGATAGTGGGAAAAGATCCATATTTTTGATAACCTTAACAACTGTCATCATAGCTTCAAGACAGAGTTATTCAGAGACGATAGTAGTAAACTAATCTTCAAAAATAACAAACGAGACCAAAAACAAAATTCTAGCCTCAAACCCCCATAGGTTTCGCACTAAGCCTCGTTTTTACCGACCACCGGAAATGGTGTTTTGAACACGGGTATCTGCCGTTTTAGCGGGTTCACTTTGGCTCCCTATGGGGAGGGTCTAATAGAAAAAAACCTCCTAAACCCCTCCCTGTAAAACGAGAAAAGGTAGAACGACCATAGCCAAAAGTAAATACTTTTGCACCTCACCTGTTAGGACCTGTAAAGACAGTTTAACCCATAATTAAAGAGGGCATTTCCCATCTACAAAAATAGGACCTACAAATAAAATGCCACAATGCGCACCTTCATGAGTCGAGGCTGTGCCATCATAAACTGGGTAAGTATACACATTGATGTGATAAAGAGGGCCTAGCAATGCACTTAAGGCACTTAGTATAAATACTGAACCCAACCTACCACATACACAAGGTTTCAGTGAGTGATAAAGATTGGTTTCATTTTGGTCTGTTCCGTAATTTCACTCGCTGGTCATCCGGCAGCAGATAAAAGCTAATTCATTAGGCTTGATAGGTAATTGCCTGTTACACTCCATGTGACTCCATTGAGTCACATACGGCGGGCGTAGGATGCTGTTTCTGGTCGTGCAATCAGCCGAATGGAAGACCCCGTTAACGTTTTCCTAGGTGGGATGGGGGAGAGTGACCAGAAACAGAAACAGACCGCAAGGTAATGCAATCCTTTTATTGGTGATTAACATAATTTTTCATATTAAGACATGTAAAATGGCTGAATGAAATTGAAATAAAAGCTTGCTACTGAAATGGGTGTAAAAATGTCTTTCCTTAGAGTGGGTTTTAAATTTCGATTGATGTGTTGAGGAAAGGTGAATGGTGACTGGAATGAAGTTGGAAATTGATGAGAAGTGAGGTGAACAGGGTTGATTTGAAAAAAGTGGAATATTTGTATTTATGGAAGGTTAGACGCCAGTTGGCAGCAGTGAACATACAGCGGATCACCGAAGTATTTCTTGGATTTCCTAGATTTCCTAGTCACCACGTTTCACATGTTCTTTTTTTATGTATCACTTGTATCGTCTTGTCTACATCCACTGTTGGGACTCGTACATTGAAGAACGTGAATGTCTGATTGCCCTTCAACAATTTTCTTTGAATAAAAAAAAACAAACAAACTTTTTACCCATTGGTTAATTATCGGTGGAAAGGTTGTTTCATGAATTTTAATCTCTGTGTAGTATTTTCGATCGAGTATCGCACATTGGGGAATGTATTTTCAAATGCTTCGTGTCTGAATTAAAAGAAGATGTCCTTAGATATTAGAAAATAGCTTTCGTGTAGCAGATTCACCTGTAATTCCTTCGAACGTTAGAATAGATATATATGGCTGTCTCATTCGCCTTTCAAACATCCACGTTATACGTGTAAATACACAACTTTCATATGAATGCTATTCATCACCAATCTAGACTATGATATAACCTTAATAATGAGCAATGTACTCCTGAAACAGTTCACAGATCTACTCACCTTTTATTACAGGAACCCCTTCCAGCAGGACTGAATGAGTAACAAACACAGGGAAAGAGTTTCATTGCGTACATCACGAGATTTCCCGGTCAAAGGCTAGACCACTCTGGCCGCAAAGCCTGATCGGAACGGACTTGAGGTCATTGCGTGCATTCAGTCAACCTCTGGATATCCACTCAAAGGGTACACCCACGCGCATGAGCTGCCGGAAGTAATTTAGGTCTCAGTGCCCTGTATTTAGACACACGCACCTTGGCGGGCTGAGACTCAGAACCACGATGAACTGGTGGCCCGACGCTGAACGAAGCCAGAAGCATTTAGGAAACTAACCCGGGACCGAATCTTGGTTGCTAGTGAGAGAGAGATTATCTAATAGACTGCGAGGAGATGAGTCAATCGGGAAAAAACCAAACGACAGGATGCCGGGATTCCCCCGGAGTTTAGCGACAGTAGAGTTTAGAGACAGTGTTTAATGAAAGGGTAACAAGATAAACGAGAAGTCTTTACATTAGTGAATCTTGCCTTTAGCAAGTAGCACATTTGATTCCAGTGAAGAGAAAGGGTAAAAGAGGCAAAAGAGCCATATACCCTGGAGCCGTATCTTTGTCTAGCAGGAGAAAATGAACGAACTCTCGGGTAATCCTTAAGCCTAATACACATCTACCGATTGAGTAATGAACGATTAGTTACCAAATCGTATATCTGTCGGGAAACTTGTCTCCTAGCAAAATGTGCTTCTGGTCGACCAACAATAAGCCGTCACAGTGGGATGCTGAAGAAGGGGTGGTGGGAGTTAGGCCTAAGCAAATGCGTCTACACTTGGCAACAGAGATACGATTTTATACCTGGCCGACTGTATTACGATTTTTTTTTAATTAAAAAAAATAAATTAGATTTACCCTGCAAGGACATAGGCTTTAATGGCCTGTTTGAGCGCCCTTACAGCAACAAATTACAATTTTTACATCAACTCAGATATACTTCTGTACATCCGTATAAAGATACAATTTTGTGTTGGAATCAGTCTCTTCATTGTCCGTGACCAAAAGGTCACTAGTTAGCAGGCTAAGGTAAAGTCGGTCGCTGGAGGCACTTATCGGTGAGGGTGCGCACCTCACCACATACCTGTGTGTGGCACCCTTCTAATTGCCTCATCCAGCGACTAAGGCCGCACCAAAATCAGCCGACGCCATGGATGGTATTTCCGTTGTTGCAGACAGAATTTATCAATATGTTCATGAACTTGTTGCGATCGATTTAGGAACATCGGCCGACAATTTGTGGGCAACAAAAAAACATCTCCCGGGGTGCATTCACTAATCATAGGCATGCCACGTGTAAAAGTTGCTGCATTTACCGACTAGGTCTGATTCCGGTAAGTGGGATTCACACGGTGGGATTCACGTATCTCTCAGGGTTCAAAATCCCATGAGATTCTATTCCTTTTTAGGGGATAATGTCGCAAAGTATTACAGGAGAAAAAATATGTCTCAGGGAAATGGAACCCTACAATTTAGACGAAGAGATTGTTTTCGAGTACAGAATCTCAGCAAGATTTGTCTTAGAAAAACACCCTGTGAGGTACATGTAATCCCATCGTGTGAATCTTGCTTTTAAAAGGATGCCTCGCCTGAGACGAAGTACTGTTCCTGTACTGATAAAAAAAGGTATATCGATGTTCCAAAATTGTTTGATGGGAAATCTGTTACCAAGCTACAAGATTTTAGAAATTCATCTTCTCTTTCTTGCTTGTAAAGAAATACATGTACCGATAGGCCTGTATAATTACATATAAATCTTTATAGACATTTACATGTACCACATTCTGTACTTAACGGTTAGTAAAATGTTTAAAAAAAGGCCTCATAAACTTTCAAATTCTGGTTTCACAGTGCATTTCAGGTTACGTTCTAAAGAGTAAAGGATCAGTTAAAATGGGCGCAGGGGAAAACGCCCTGTGGGTTATTGCTTGGGATTAGTTTTGGGCTTTTCATTTTTTTAAAGCCAAAACCTGACTAAGCCACTCTTACTCCCCTTTAAGCTTAATGTTGCACGAATAGGTCAGGACCATTATATGACAGAGACAGCCGCTAAACAAAGCCTTCTACTAATCTCATTATATGATTGTTTTTATCAGAAATTGTCCCATCGGGTAAGACACAAGGCTTCAGGCTATTAGGATTTCTGATAAGGTCCTGAAATAGTGTAAGTGTGTACATTCATTCATGGGATGATGAAGCCTGAGTATGAAGACAAATCCCGCAGGGAATCTGTACTGGAACGCAAACTCTTCGTCAGAATGGTGGGGACTCATTTCTCTGAGACTGAACACAAAGTACAGAATCAATTTTTAAGAGTTTTTAAACGTGTTTAAAATTTCCGAGGGGGACTTTGGTCAGACTCATATACCCACTGCTGGGATTTAGTGTTCCCCAGTCGTAGGCATGTGTAGACACCCAGTTCCCTCGGGTGGTCCCTGTCACCAGTTAAAGACCCCTCCCTGCCAGCATGCAGGATCAATTGTTTTTCATGCCCCTCAACCATGGTGGCGTTTATCCCCATGTTGGCGACAATGTACCCTGTCCAAAGTATTGTCTGTACCAGTCCTTCAATCCGATCAGATATTTTCCCAAAAGATTTGGAAAAGCTAAAAAGCAGCATCTTGTCATAAGATTTCTGTACCGGGGGGGGGGGGGGGGGATGTGTGAAGTGCACCTGTGTGAATCTGGGATTCATGTACCTCACAAGGTTCAAAATATCATGAGATTCTGTTCCTTTTCAAGGGGTAAATGTCGCCAATAATTGCAGGGGAAAACATGTCTCAGGGAAATGGAACCCTACAATTTAGACGAAGAAATCGTTTTCGATCGAGTACAGAATCTTAGAAGGATTTGTCGCAGGACACCCTCTGATCCCGTCGTGTGAATCCTACTTTAGACTGGGGAAAATGTGTGAAGTGCATTAGTCCTACTGTGTGAACCCCACATAAGTTATTGCAGTGAGGTTATAAATCCGGTCTGCACCAACATTTCAGCTGGGAGTTTAAACGTTAATGAAAGAATAATTGCTTGGAATCTCTTGCTGGGCCAAGAAGATCGGTACATTTATATTCACACTCCAGTGCTACTGGGCTTTAATAGCAGGTTCTTCTCAGCTGCTATTCATTCAGCTGTGTTTCCTTTGAATGGATTGATGTAGCCTTGCATTTTCACGTGTCACCAAAGTAAGCATACAACCTATCTGTCATTTAAAAATAAAAATCATTTCATTATAATTTCATGAAGCTCACATATGGATAAAAGAATTCCGGGAAAAGTGGTGATCCCGGAAAAAAATCGGGGACCCGATCTTACGGATGGCAAGATTTCCCCACATATTACATGTGGATTACGACAAATCTCCTCGCATTATGATAAAATTAGAATAGCTACCCATCATAAACCCGTTTATGGTCTTAGCGAGAGAGAGAACCTATATGCAACTTCAATGGCGTCAAACAAAGGATAGTAGCCTTTTCAAGACGGAGACACGAAAACAACGTCGGCTGGCAGGGTTACAGATAAATGGGCCATGAATGGGCAGGTGTGTGGGTCATACAGAATCTGAGCCCAAATGAGAGTAAACCCTGGAGCCAACCCGTAATCTCTGTCTCTCTCAACGTCGGGTATCGCACATGCTAACCCGATATGATGTTGACGTTACGGGGTATTGTTGCCCAAGACTGATGGAGAAGGCTTGTGTTGGAAATTACCTCATTCTGAAGTAGCCATGGCAACAAGGACGGAACAGGAACCCAGCAATAAAAAATAGAGCCACCCCTAACCCCCTCTGGCACTGGTGGACGCTGATGGAAACCGGTCTTAGACAGAGATGTTGATCGCCTCAAACAAAAGGGAACACCTACCACTATTATGGACCAATCAGGGAGTCTTGTTCGGATCACGTGACGTCTACATCAGCCAGGACCCGTGGACCATGTGTTCAGTGTCCAGTGCAGTGCAGAGGTGAATGGCTTGGGTTCTGGCATCCGAGAGTAAAGGAAAATTGCACTCTCCAAGCACGATCCCTCCAATGTACTACTGTTCTGTCTGCTGCTCTGCTGCTGGCTACGGACTAACCTTTCCTCTCAGTGTCTTTCTGATTGGCGGTTCTCCATTTAGAGTCACCTCACCTTTTTTTTACTCTAAATCCTCGATCTTTTTTATATTTACCATGCTTTGAATATATTGGAAATCTATCATAAGTGTCTCACTAGTTTACATATTTGCCCTGCAGTAGAAGAACCGTAAGAGAATTATCATCATATGGCAATGGTTACTATAATGGTTATTTCATGGAAAAGCTGTACCGAATATTTACAGGCAGACCCATACCATATTATCCCGTCAATCTGATCGGCGGTTATCGATTGGCATATCTTACCAGGAAGCCATTTTGTGCTTGTTCCCTAAAACGCTTTGAGGCAAAGATGCTGAAGTACCCAAGGACAAAGCAATGCCACTTCGGCTGGGAGAGCTTAGGGCAGCTGGCGAGTGAGAGGAAAGAGAGTCATATGACCTTTGATAGGATCATAAGTCACCTGGACCTTTCTAGAGGGCAGCAGTGCGCCAAGTGACAGTCTTTCGGTCGCTAGTTGCCAGCGAGCACATTGCAGAGCCACACCACACGCCGTCTGAGTTCATGACACCAGCGAAAGCAGACGACAATCGTCTGAAGTCCCCCGGGAGACGCCTGTCATAATGGCTGACGGCGGGAAACGTCGCTACGAATCTCTGCCAATTGATGATCACGCGCCAACCCATCAATGACCGTTTACGTGTATACCAGAGCGTGTTTCGGGGCTATTTATGTAGGTGTCGTTTCAGATGTCTAATTTCGGTAATGCCGGGGACATGCCCGGCGAGAGATACAGCGATTTCCAGAATCGCCAACCCAAAATGGCAAATATGTGAGCTATTATTTTACATTTCACCTGATTATTGCTTCTAATGGGCAAATTATCAGTGTGAGATATGATTAGGAAATAATATCTCACGGACATGCCATTTTCTATAGTCGGTTTTGGAGATCGCTGCCGTTTCTCGCTTGGTGTGCCCCCTGCTTAAAGGTGCGTTGGGGTACTTAGACCTAATAGTCGGTGTATACGAGATAGGCCCGGCACCCACTAGAATTTCTCTGTCGTAGCGCCATCGCAGCACTCTTGTCGGAGCGTATCGGAGCGTGTCGTAACGGTTTTTTGTGGAAAAAAGAAGACCACGGAACCGATATGGGCTCCGACATGGGCTGCGATATAATACAGTTTTCCTCAATTCTTTCATAAGTGATGACAGCAACCTATGATTTTTAAAACCTAAATAAGTATTATTATGGATATACTATATTCTGGTAAAGTTTGAAGAAGGAGACATGGGTTTTAATAAGTGAAATTGAACATTTTAAAATTCTTATATATTCTTTTATCAAATATCTTAAAACTCTTTGGAAGGGCAAAGAGCATATCCTGATGAGTATGTAACTAGAATTCTATCGAAATTTTTAAAGTATTAACGGAGATATAGAGGAAAATGTAAATGCCCATAGACTTACCATTGCTTCTATAGGCGCCAGTGTTAATATCATGAGAAATCGTAGGCTCGTGTCGGAATGGTGTCGTAGACCTTGTCGGAAGCCTGCCTCCACTAGTGCAGAACGCTACGATAGCGTTCCGACAGGCCCCGACACGCTCTGACACGTCCCTTAGGCCCCGCACCCACTTACTACAATTTCACTTCCCACATGCCCCGATAGCCCTTCCGACACGCTTCCGACATAAAACCGAACGTTGTGTCGGAAGCGTGTAAATTATCGCAGTAGTGGAGGCCGGCTTCCGACACGCCCCGACATGGCTTCCGACACACGCGCCGTGTCGTAGGCCTTGCGACACGCTTCCGACATTTCCGACATGTTGGAAATGTCGGAAGCGTGTCGCAAGGCCTACGACACGGCGCCTGTGTTGGAGCGTGTCGGGGCGTGTCGGAACGTGTCGGAACGTGTCGGAACGCTATCGTAGCGTTCATCAGTAGTGGAGGCAGGCTTCCGACAAGGGTTACGACAGCGTTCCGACACAGTCACGATATTTAACACTGACGCCTATGGAAGCAATGGTAAGTCAATGGGCATTTGTATTTTCCTCTATATCTCCGTTAATACTTTGAAAATTTCGACAAAATTTCGGTTACATATTAATCACGATGTACCCTTTCCGTAACCCAAGAGTTTTAAAATATTTGATAATAGAATATATAAGAATTCTAAAAAGTTCAATTTTATTTAGTAAAACCCATAAGTTACTCTCATCATTTTTTAAACAATTGAGAAAAACCGTATTCTGTCATAGCCCGTGTCGTAGCCCGTGTCGGCGCCGTGGTTTCCTTTTTTCCCGCCAAAAACCGTTACGACACACTCCGACACGCTCCGACATGCTCCGACATGCTACGACACGCTCCGACAAGAGTGCTACGATTGCGCTACGACAGAGAAATTCTGTGTCGGAGTGTGTCGGAACGCTTGTCGGAGCGTGTCGTAACTAGTGGGTGTGGGGCCTAAAGGGGGCGTCCACAAACCACGACAAGGCTACGACAATGGCTTTCCGACAAGGTCCACGACAGGCCTACGATTGGAAAGCATGTCGTAGCCTTGTCGTGGTTGGTGGACCCTAGTTCCCAACAAGAGTCTACAACAAGGCCACGATAGGCTGCGACTGGAAGCTTGTCGGGGGCCTGTCGGGGGCCTTCCGACAAGGCTACGACAATATCGTTCGATTTTTCCCACGACCGGACCTTTCGACATCGTGGAGTGTTGTGGTTTCCTCGATATCACTGTCTTAGTGTGTCGGTACCATGGATGCCTTTTTTACGGCATCCACCGAAGTCTACGACACGCCCCGATAAGGCTGTCGCAGAGCTGCCCTTCTCACGACAAGGCTGTGTCAAGGCTGCGATTGGAACTTTCATGTCGGCACTTGTCGTAGCCTTGTCGTGGTTGGTGGACGCCCCCCTTTAAGCTCTAAAATAGGAGACACACCAAGCGAAAAACGCAACAATTTTCAGAATCGACATGGAATTACGAATTACACCGTTGGCACTTGTCGAAAGTTATTGACAATTGAATAGTTGTTGTATTCTATGAGAGATTTCTCTTGAGAGGCCGATCTTTGTATGAATCATAGGTCGACAGTTATGAGCTTGGAACAGATATCTGAGTGAAATGTCAGGTCAGCATGTTTCATAACCTTATGTCGCATCTATAGACCTGCAGATCAAAAAGTAAGTGGTGCAGTCCCAACTCAGCGTTTTACCTAAAGCTTCAATTTGCTGACACAAGAATTAAACAAAGCTCTGTTTATTTCTGTACGCAGGATTAGAAATCTGGATAGAGCTCAAAGAATATCTGTCTTACGTTTCCCCAAAAATCTACAGAAACCAGTGAGATAACTGTGATGTAGTGGGGAAAATTGCCATTTTAATAGTACATAAGATGCAGACACCAGACTACCTGCATCATAGTGTTCACTCTCTGGGAATTATTGTAGCAGAAGTTGGAACCTACTGAAAAATGTATAACTTATAATAATAACTATCTAACAGATGAAACTAGCTGCCGAAAAATGAAATGAATATTTATCGATGAAATGTATTCTTATGGACGGCATTAGTAGCACAACTCGTAGCACTCACGCAATCTATATATGAAAAACCCAGACCGATTTTCCCTTGTGATTCCTACATCGTTTCCCCCTGTTCCCATCAATATTTCTAGATGGAAAAGACATCGAGGACGGAACTGCAATGGATTCATTTGTCCTATTCGGTTAGACTCCGATGATTCTCTGTCATTTAATTTCTGCAACCTGCAAAGTCTTCAAGATAATTCAGCTGCATGAATTCCATCCACGTCTCCTCTAAATGCAGATTGAATCTAGATCATCCGAGTTTGAAAACAACAGGTCTAAGCGAAGGGATTGTGCATCCTGCTCTAGCATGGTGAGCAGAATTCTATTCAGTTTAATATCTTCGAGCTATGATTTAAAAAAAGAATTAAGGCAACAGCCGAAGAAGTTTAAAATGATGTCTGCCGAAATACGTCCTCCTCCCAACCGTCAGGGAAGTATTAAAGGAAATTCTAAGATATTAATGAGATATTGCAATGTATTGTTGATAATAACAGTAGATAAGAAAACATGACTGCATGGATCAAATAAGTAATACTATGTCAAAGTCTTTCTACGCCTATTTGTATTTAGGGACTACTTCATGGAAGATGACTTAGTGTATTGGTGAATGAATTACATCAATAAGTCTTTAAAATAAAGAAGAAAAAAACTTCAGGAGACACATGCGACACATTTTGAGTGTACAAGTATACTTTGATGCAAAAAGTGGATTAATTAGAATTCGGCACTTTTACCAATCCCACAGGGCTGGCCCGCATATAGTGAAAGAAAGAGCGTATCGCGTGGTGAACGTCTTAATAGCGTCTACCTACTCTTTGTGCCGTATTTGTGGGTGTCCCATGCTCATCGTACTCTGCCAGGAACGGTGTTATTCACCTCAGCAGAATCTCCACAAAAATGCTTCAGTCATTTTCCACTCCACCACATTGTTATATTCCCGAATCTCCTGCCTCAGAGAATGTGTTCTTTTTAAACCCAATACAGGATAAATCGATTAACTAATACATTCCCCAAATCAATATCGCCTACGCATTTGACGACAGATATTCAACGCATAGACTCCTAAGTCTATAACAACGTCAGCAGGCAGGAAATAAAATCCTAAAAGTGAGATTAAGTGTGGATTTCGATTACTCATCTGCGCTTCCTTCGTACCGCTAGATATACAGAGAAGTTGCTGAAACAAATTTGTCCAGCGAACGGCGACGGAAATGAGTTAAGAATCACCATACGGGAGAGAGGAAACCTGAAGAGCAACTCATAAGACGACCGTAGAGATATCCCTGACCAGGGAGGTCTTGTCTAATATCTTCCTTGGCGAATTGCAAACATTGGAAAGCGAGGTTCAATCCTGACTACGGATATCGGAATAACCTGACATCATGCTCTGAATTAATGGGACGGACAGACTCATAAACCACGGGAAAATAGATCCAAACATAATTCAAACAGATAATGTCTATAATCAGACCAATAATCCTGCTCCTGGAACACCAGACTCTCATAATGAAATGCTACTAATATAACGTTGTCTTAATAAATAAGTCGCTACAAAATGGTTAAAATATGGTGCGCCCTCACTCTCCCAGTGCGATTCGGTTATCTGTGCTCACCCAGCAGAGGCTTCGTCCCAGCTTCTCCGTCCATCTCTTATTGACTGTGGCGTACCGGTAACAAGCTCCTCACGCCGGTTACCCGCGGTAAACTGCTTAGCCAATCAGCACGCCAAATACAAGCAAAAAGAAGGGTGACGTCGCCAGGCATGGAGAAAACCCAAAGACGCTGGTAACAAAAACTATCAGTTCAGGGTGATTCCATCTCGTTCGTAATTCAATCTCCTTTTCCCATTAGCTGCGAGAAGTGACTGTGTGAACACTCCAGCTGTCTTCTACTGACGGATTTCCATTTGAGGACTGGCAGTTGTATTGCCAACGGCTGCTTTTAAGTGCTACGATACCAAATAGGCACCATACCTTCATCCTATTTCAGTATTATGGCAATATAGGACATGGCGGACCGCAGCGAATTCCAATTATCACTTCTGAGAGAAAAGACCATGCATAGGGATAATGATACTATATCGAGATCATATGAATTCATTGATTAATCAGGTTACTAAATGCACCTACAAGCTTCCGTTTTGGACCACCATCATGAATTCTGATTCGGATTTATATAGGAGTATGCTAGGTTAGCGTCTTTCGCGCTACTTTGACCGAATAAAACATACTAAGTTCGAAAATATCATCACACGAAGCGAAATCGTACTGGGGATGTCGCTCATCAGAACTCAGACACTTTACTTGGCGTTTACACTAGACGACTGTAGATCGTCTAGCCAATAGTCGACAGGTGGTGCTCAACTACGCAATATCGGCCACAATAATCACTAACCCAAGAATTCCCTCAAGCATATATACACTTTTTTTATTTACCTATGTCTATCTATTGACAGCTGAAAGTCGTCAGGTGGTGCTTAATTCAGGAATCGCCGCTTGTAAAGGTCTAGTGTAAACGCCGGGTGAGGCGGCATTGCAGACTAATTTACACTAATATTTTATTACCCTAACCATAAATCCACAGAGAAAAACTCCCAAATTGCCACCCAGTTGCCACCTGTATGTATTGCAAAGGTTATCGACAAAAGACTCAAATGTTTCTTTTCCTCCTTTACCAAGGTTTTATGGTTGGGTCATTATAACAGCGGCTACAGTGTTACATTGGCGAGATAGTGACAGTCAGGTAGCCAATCATAGCACGTGATAATAAATGATTTCAAAACATGCCTATATCCTGACACATCATGTGTGCTCTTTCGTGAGTGGCGTAAGGTGGGGCAGTACAAGTAGTAGATGTGCTCTTTGATGTACCTGCCTGTGGCATCACTCTGCAGTAGACCTAAATAAAAGAGGGTGCTATTCTCTGAAACCTCGTCATCTTAACATTGCTAAATGTATAGAATCGGTCCGATTGTCATGAGCTCCCACACTCAGGATGAGGAGTGAATGGCGAGGGTGAGCCAAAGGTACCGGCGATAGGAAAGCGTGACACTCTAGTGTCACGCCTTCCTTAAGCCCCATGTCTCACGGAGGTCTCTCTATAATAGCCATGAAGTAGAGCAGTCGTCCTCGGGCGAAGGGTCTGTGTGGTCTGCCAAGAGAGGGCGCGTGACACAGAACACATTGTAAAGTCTTGGGGCCCAGACTAGCTAGGTGTAGACGTTAAGAGTAAGGGAGTCAGAACTCGGATACAGAAGTACGGGGTACATCTTTGAGTCAAGACTAGACCGATCTTATTTATCTCCAGCAGTTTAGAATCCTCAGGGGGCAGCTTGCAGCAGGTTCAGCTCTCGTGCTTTGCACTATGATTGGCTGTGTGACATTTTGTCACGAGCTTTGCGAGAATGAGGTATATATTAGATTTACGTTTGAGAATTCTGCTGGATCCAAATGAACATCTTCATAAAAACACAAGCAATATCGAACAAAGCAGTCATCCGAAAGCTTAACTTTCTCCTATGCAAGCCTACATGAGATGAGATGAATCGCAGAACGGGACACTGGTTGATGTCACAGGGGGATCCACGTACTTGTTGCTATAACACTTTATTTCTTTATAGTGCAGTGAAGGACAGGACAGAACCACATAAGCACAATGTGGGAGAGTGGGTATTCATTCTGGCAGGGGATTGGCGGATTCTCGACAGAGTACGGCTGTAAGGTCTACTTTAACACGGTGTATTTACGACTGTGAGACCCATTCACTGACATCCCCAGCGGGAAACGTCATTGCTTTGCTCACGTGTTGCCGGGGATGTTCCCCATAACCTGTTTTTACAGCTCAGATCGCAGACCCGACTGTGACCGTCAGCTGCTTCCGCGCCCAATCCTCCCCCACGGCATACAACACCAGCTGGTAGTGTCCCCATATTAGACCCATAACCCTTGTTATACTACAGCTCCTAGCACCTAATCCTAACCCCAGCTACCCCAACCGCCTCTGCTGAATGGAGTGGTTTTTACCCGAAGTTGCAGTGTCATTCAACCATCATTTTACAGCTAACGCTTTATTTCATCCCCGGTATTTTTGTGCTATAGGCTTGACATTGGGAACGCGTTCCCCATCCCCCTAGGGGTATTGCTGTCCGTCCTCCATGGTCTATGTGCGTCGTCCATTCTTATAGTTTGTATAGGGGTGAGATAAATTCTGAAAGCAACTTGTTTCGGTCAAAGAAGTCATTCTCCAACTCATTTGAATGCTACATGATATTCATTTGGCTGTCACCTCGTTCATATCACTCCACATCAAACTTGTAGAGACAAACGTCTTTGACCAAAACTCGTTGGTTTCTTCTTCAATCACCCACACCAATTAAGCCGCACTCCAACACACATCGATTCCTCTCTGCATCTGGTTATACCACAGTTTAATGTTGTTTGTTTTACTTTATAACAAGAAAATGTACCAGCAACTCTTCGTGAGAAGGTGGAGTAGTAATGCAGTTTCCATGCCCAGAAAAATTCACGCCCTTCCACCTTTTCTTCACCTTCCTTATTCCCCATGCAGCTTGATTCTTTGCCACATGTTATTTACAGCAGGCTTTGTACCATTTTTACCCCAACATCAACACCTTATCTCTTTCTTCCATCTTCAAGTATAACTCACCTGAAAATGTCACCACAGTCTAACGATGCAACTCTTTGCACCACCTCCACCTACACTGCCCCTTATGTTAGACCCACTCACGAATTACATGCAGAACCCCAGAGACCAGTTCTGCACCTAAGGTCCATGTCGAGAACTGATTACTCCTTCCCTTTCCCATCTACCTTGTCCACCACCGGCACCTCTGACCCAATCTGCCCGAATCATATATAACAATAAGCCCTCTGGTAACACAATTCCTGACGCAGCACAGGTGGTATTACCCTTCTCTATCCATCTCCATGTCTTTCCAAGGCACTTGCCAATTCTTTTCAGACTAGGGCACCCATTTGCCTGTCCGTATGGAAATAAGCTCAACCCCCAATATTGCACCAATGTAGTTATAGTTCTAATAAAGTTAACACTACACATTTACTAGTAGACCCTGATTTCCATCTCTTATGTCAAATTGTCAAGGTGCGATGATTAACAGCTAAAATGATGGAAACATAATTCCAAAAGATACATGGCCCCTTTAGAAATAAAACCTCCCATAATCAAATCTTTGTTTTGTCTCCTTTTATGTTGCTTATGACGTAGGCGAACCGTTGTACGAAAACAATCCTTTAAATAACGCCTCAAAGCCAGTGTACCCATTTACAAGCCCCTTTACGTCTCACTAAAACACCATTTTGTAAACATTCCTTTGAACAACCTACTTTTATCTTCAGCACTGACATCCTGCACACTTCCTGATCATCATAAATGCAATCCTGGATAACATTCGTCTATCTCTGCCAAGCATCCTAACCATGTACCTGCAAATAAGGGTATCACATAGGTCGGTGTTACTACCCAAAAGGCCATCCCTACCTCCTAATTTCACCTAAACTAGTTCAACTCTACTTCATTTGCCTCCCAAAATAACCATCATTTGCCTCCCAAAATAACCATTCCCACTATCGACAGACATATTTTAATGTATAATGTATACTGTATACTTCAGCTGGGAGTGCATTGAAACCAGTCGTGAGACTGAGCACTTCCCAGGGTAAATAAATGTTTAAAAAAAAAAAAATGTACATTGAGCTCCATTGAGCATGTACTAATGCATGTATTTCCCTCTGTCAATACCAATTTGTAGCCTATTTATAGCAAAGAGTGAAACACCCAGAACTCCCCCCTCCTACCACATCGCATAATAATCTTCCTCCTCGTCCTACCCACTACTACATATCCAAATCCTATGACCAATATCATTCCAATATCATTCCTTCCCCCAAAGTCAATCACAGTCTCCCAAATCCTCATTACTTGATCCCTATGCTGCGCCTACCATACTATATATTTCTACCCTCATCATCTTATCTGAATGCACCAACCTATCCCCAACCCTTATTATCTAATCTATAAGCTGTGCACATGGGTCTAATTCCCTCTGTTCCAAAACTACCATCTTTCTCTCCTCCCATACCCTACACACATCGTACACCGCACACCTACCTTCACACCAGCGGAATCCATCCGGATCCTATCTGTATCGTCTGCGTTCAGACCTGTTTCCATTGGCCGACGAGAACGATGTAGATTATATAAGTTCTCCTGGTAGCTCATTTTCTTTGTGCCTCAGCAGTGATAAATGTCCGTCCATGGTTTCTGACGATCGCTGACGGCCAATGGAAATGTGTTCTTAGGAGAACTAAAAAAATGCACTGTTTTTGTCGGCCAATGGAAACCGGCCTTAGAGAGTAATGCTCAAAACGTATAAATTATTGATCTTTCATCCCTATAACCCCTCCCCCATCCCTAATTCTACTGTCTATCTGCACCGCTAGGCCCGCGTCCACCTACAACGATTAACATTGAAAACCTTCCGATGCACTGCGATGCAGAATATCAAAATCCTAGATCGGGAAGGTCTCTATTGTAGACGAACGTTTAGATTGGGTACTTCTGCGTGCATCGTAATCGGTTTACATCTAAACAAAATGATCACGGTCACAACGTACCTTGCGATACAACCAGGGCATAGATACATATCTTGAGATGGTATTTTCGTTTCTGAATATAGAATACACTATAATACATGAAATGTTGCATCGATTATGTTTATAAGTACGCATAGAACTAACTACAATGTGTTTTTTTCCAGGCACTGAATGCTTGGTTCCAAGTCAGACTAAGAAATCACCATATTCCTAAATTTTATAATTTCCGTTGAATAGCTCATACGTGAGAGTGACCTTCCCGGTAGAATACTCAACGATGCTCACGACTTGGCTACGGCATTTAATCACGATTAACGTCCATCCCACAACCCCCCATCTCTAACACCATTGCCCTCGAACCCGATCAAAATGCTCCATTTTCACTGCCATCCGATTCCGCACCTAAGCTCATCACAAACCCCAACCCCTAACCTTTACCCCTTCCATACCACCGTCACCCTTCCCTCATCCCCTCATAACCCGTGTGTCCAGGCATGTCGGCATCCCATGAAGCCATCCGGGCGAAGGAGGGTGAGAAAGCCGGGGTGTGTGTGGGTGAAGGGTGATGGGCGAGTCGGCCGTCTGGAAGTAGCACGGCGCGCGGACACGGTTATTGCGGGGATTACAGCGGTGAGGACGGGCGGCACACACCGGCCTGCCGACGGCGATAACGCCGTTTTATTTCGCCGGTTTGATGTGTGTGGCCGTTGTTGGTTTGGATGAGGTGCTATTAGCTCGTGGCGGGCGGAGGCTGTCTTCGCCGTTAGGAGTGGTTCGGTCGTTATTCTTGTCATTCGTTGCCCAGAAAGAGGCTTGCTCTTCGTGAGACGCCGGATGACATATGTCACGTGTACCGAAAACCTACCACACACAGACCACGTGGTATAGTTAAAGTACAACTGCAGATACTAAAGGAGTAATATGAATGTTATAATTTAGTTCATTATCCCTGATATGAAACCATTAAAAGAGGTCTCTCGTTATGGGCTGTCTGTGGAATTAACATGAACATTGTGTGCTGATGTGGAATATCAAGACACTATATATCATTACATGTGTATTTCAAAAGAGAACAGTAAAAGAAAATAAATCTAATAACAATATGACTGGAGAATATTTCTTCGAACGGGACGTACGGAATCTAATAAGGAAATTTCCTATTCGGGAACATTATACCTCTACCTAAATACCAGGAAATGGATACACAGACTTATCTAATTTGACAAATTCAGTATAAGACAACATCTTGAGTTTGTTATATGTTATCGGCGTCATGCTACGTCGGATTAAGATGGGACTTGTAGCATTGCAACCAACCAAGGAGAGACATCAAGTGTTCTTGTGATAAGAACCTATCCTATGAGGATTTATAATCATTGCGAGGCTGCTCATCATTTTGTAATATTGTAAATTGCTTTCCTGATGATACAAATATGCTGATGTAATGTTGTCTCATTGCGACCATACCACGCTGCATAAGGCCGTTCCCCAAAGAGAACGAGAGAGATCTCCAGATAAGTTTGTAAACATTGTACAAGTGACTGCTTCTACAGTGATGTCCTGGTCGAATCAATACAATAGTCATGGTAAAGAGACTGCTATGGTAGTATGGCATGAGTAAAGTAAAAGTCTGCTGCTGCTGAAAGATCTATGTTACCAATATGATAAACATCTCTCTGTATGGAACCATGCGAATGATCAAAGTAATTAGTCAACTAATTAATAGCTATCGGCCTGACTTTTTTGTTTGTTATATATATATATGCTTCACATAATAATTTCTTTATTAATGGTTTCAAGTTTATTGATATCCAACCATATCTCCCTGGATTCCTGCAACGCTATGAGTATGTCCAGAATAATACACTTGGAATATTGTTATACCTGGCGGACGTGAAAATTACAACAACCAAGAGTAGCCTCACCAGGTGATCGATTATGCAAACTCGGCTACAATAGTCGTTGACCCAAGAAGCAGATCAAGCCTTTACACATAACGATTGTTCATCTCTTAGTTGAGGTACGTATTACTTCCTGCTATCCATCTAAGCAGGCGTTTGCCCTTGACGATTACAGACGACGGTTCTTAGAGGTTAACCCGGCTTCAGCCATAGCTGAACACATTCATTTCCCATTAGAATACCACATGTGATAAAGGTATAACTGGAAAGTCGCGGCCATTGACACAGAACACCCCTTTTGGGCCAAAATGGGACGTGGTTGACGACTGAGATTGTACAGAATTGCCAGCTGTCTAGACAAGTAATTCAAACTGGCTTAAAATAGTCGACGGCCGTTAAGTGGTCTACACGATTGCCAGGTGGTGCCAAATTCCATAATCTGATGTAATCAGATGAGCTGTAGTCGCCGCGTGTCTGGCCTTTACTAGACAATGTCTAGACCATCCGAAGCCTTTTACTGCTGAAAATCGCCAGGCGGTGCAAAATTCAATTCCCACAGGAAGTGTAACCGGTAGACGGACGAATAGATGAATTCACGCAAATCTGGTGGATATACGAGAAATATTCGATGGGGCAATTACACAAGTGCACAGCGTATTGGTAACAGAATCGGTTGTACTCTCCACGGCATATGGCGTCGCCCTAGAAGCCATGAGAAACTTCTGAAAATCAAATCAAGGATATTTTCCCTCAAATCTAACTTGTCAACTTTCACCTGCTCCGAGTAGCCCACGCTGTGTCTAACTTTGACGCGTGTCTAGGAGGTTTCTGCGACCCACTACGGTGCAGAATTTCCCATATCGTAGAGCATCAGAAGGTCTATATCGGAGAGAGTGAGAGTGCATCGTAGAACACCCTAACGTTTCTGAAGGTGAAAACAGATGCCAACGGTACACTACATTTCAGAAAATATTGTATAGATATGAATAATCTTTTACCAGTATATAAAGCCACAATATCTTATTATGGTTTACCCAATAAAACAATAGAATTGAAAAAATAAACGGGGCAGAATCATAATTCCGATATGAAACTGTTGATTAGAGACTATTAGACTTAATGTCCTCACGATAAGGATTTTTCACCCACCAGGATTATCTTTGGTGACTGACTAAATATCATTCTACTGGAGGCCAAATTTTAGTGGAGTACAATGTAGTGTCATTTTACAAATAAGCCTTCTTAATACCTCATGCTAGAATCTTGTTTAGGAAATATAACGATATCACACAGCTACACCTGAGGCTGCTATTTTCAGCTGAGAATAGCTGAATTGTTTTATTTCTGGTAAGCAAAGTACTGCAACAACACGCCTTGGGGTTGTCCTCAAGTAAGGCCTATAATGGAAGTATGCATGCCTATGTTGATCGCGGTTAAAATTTGGTAAAACACCCAAAATAAAGACATCTTCTTTATCGTCTTGTGAGACTATCTTTCTTGAAAACTGATCACTTCAGGTAACGAGAATGCAACAAAGACCTCGATTTTGTTTTATCACTCTTTCTTTTAAAAACTCCTCCTGCCTTACTCCCGGTACATGTCGGCTGGTATGTTTCACTGAGCTTTCACATACCCTCATTCAGTCGGCAAGTCAGGGAGTAGAGAATAAAGGGGGTTAATAAATATAAATGCCACTAACATTGACAGGAAGATCGGGATACTTTGTATGTGATCCCATAATATTTTATCGTATCTCTTCATCATACTCAACTTAGTGACTGGTGAAGGAAAAGGTCATCGCATCTAATGACATTATTCTGTTTTTTATTAGGAGCATCTGACCTTATCAGTTGTTTGTAATATAAAGAAACTGAACGTGCAATAAAGTAAATACTTTGTGCCCCAAATAAAGTGGTCCACAGTAAAATAAACCTGTGTCACAGGGAGAATTACGAAGCAAAGAATTGCTCTTTGAAAATACTTTCGATAATAAGAACACTAAGCTCATGGATTTGACTTGCACTGTTCAGTAGACGAAGCATTACTCCTCCCATTTAGTACCTAGCACATGAACAACAACAACAACAGCCTTAATGTAGGAAATCCTGGAGGCATCTCCCGGGTCTAACGGGGTGTCTCTTCTTTGCAGTTTAACGCTTGACTTAGGTTGACTCAGCAAATCTGTCTGAAAGAGGCACATTGCTTCACGTGATCGCTTCACATACCTGCAGGGATAGTTCGCGGGAAACACAGTGGAGACCCGGGGATGCTCTCGTTAGAAGAAGTTTTGCCTTCGTAGGATAGTCTTCTTTAAGCTGTTGTCATTTTTTAGAGCTTGCTTGCATGTGCTAAATACATCATCTAGAGACCTAAAGGTTAGAGTGGTCACATATATACACTTTCAGCGTGCTGCCAGAAAACTGTCTCTTCACTATCTGCGTGCTATCCACTGTGATAATGTGAAAGGAGCAGGGTGCCAGTGTCTCAGGGTCTTAGAAGCATGCTCAGCTGACCATGACCAATCACTAGAGACCGAAATACGTCATTGACCCATTGGTGCTTGACCTTGATATTTTTGGATCCTATACTCAGGTGGTTGCAGAAATAGCACGCTCCTTCATTAATGATGGACATTCTATTTGCTCCTAGTCTTTGAATGCGTAATGTGCCCAAGTAGCCTGAACGGCAGTGGCAATTTCTTATACTACTTATAAAATAAGGAAACTGTGAGCTGGGGAGAATACTAGCTTTTCTCTAATAACTAAGGCAGGTTTAGGGCATGTTGAATTTACACAAAACATTAATCAGTAGCCATGGTCAAGCACTATCAGCATCATGTCACTTGCATAAAATCTAAGCAATTATAACAGTCTGTGTTCTATCTGGTTGAAAGGCACTAAGGTGCAAATCCATATATCACCCGATGAAAGGCAGTTATCCCGGCTTCATGGCAAAGCCCGACTTATCTTTGGTGTAAGGTCACCTAAGGCAAGAGAAGGGCTGGTGGTGTAAAGATAATCTCATGATAAATCTATAGATCTTAGCAATATAGTCACCTCATCTGATTAATCTTTCCGCCTCTTTTTTAATTTTGGTATTTGAAAGTATCGTTAACTGCATAGGAGTTACGGGATGAGCCCCTTGGTTTGCTCTCATCATGGATCAAGCAGATGCCCCCAGATGACTTTGGTACTGGTGCTAGGGCTGACACAATAAATGGTTCTTTGTCAGATACCATATGCTTACAATTTCGTCCTGGATCTGCTTTTGAATGTATTTTTGTTGGCCACTGCAACCCATGAAGTTATTTCTGGGCCTTTCATGCCCTTGCTGTAGGCGATATTTTGCCCTCGTGGCACCTTAACCTCCTGCTCCTTCATGATGGATAACACCTGATAATCTGCGTAATCTTTGTTGTATAATAGCTTTGTGCTGTCTTTGTCAGCCCAACACTTTCACCCATGTTGTGAAATCTAAGCCATTGCTCTAATAAGGTGTTCATATAAAGACGTGCAATTGCCACTTATCTAATCTATCTAGTATACATATATATTGATTATTCTAAAAGCTCTTTAGTTATTATCATTCCTATGATCTGCCCTATCTACAAAAACATCTTAGAAAACAGTTTTCCGATCCGATCATTCGTGGTGTGTATACCTGTACCTAATTCTGGTAAAAGTGATCAAAGGATATATGTCGAGTAAGATCGTCCTATTTCTCATATGATATGGGAAAGTGAGATCTCTCTACGGGTTTTCCGCATTGAGAAAGCAATTATTTGGACTTTGTAGATGAAATAACCCAGACGTTTCCCTTTTTATGCAATCTGGTCTTTTTATAACTTATTTTTAGCTCACATCAATCGACATCATCTTGACGCAGTGACGTCAGTGATTCGCCGGAAATGAGCAGCGATTGGATGGGCAATTGACCAATCAGCGTGGGGGACAGGGAGAGGTCCTGGCCTTGCGGTTGTCAGAGGGGATTGCGTGGAGTTCTCTTCAGGGAGACTATATCCGCGGCAATGTGACGCTGAATATTAAGAAGTGAGCCGGACAGAGTTACGACTGCAGACAGAAGTATTCTTAATGACAGACACATTTTACCAATTAGGATCACCTAAAAGCGGTAAGATGGGCTTCTTTGCCTATGAAGAAACACAAATTATATGATTGATGAATAAAGGGAAGATATATTTTTACATTGACTTGTATATGGTAATAAAGCATGATGTATTAGTTAGAAAGGGTGTCCATGGGCCACCCAATGCACACTGATGTGTCCCGATATCTTTGAGTAGTATGGATAATGACTGGTTTCTTCAAGGAATGTAAAATAATTTGAAAGGCTTGACTACTCAAGTGTGAAGTGGGTTTAACTTCTGGGGAGAGTAGAAAGGCTTAGGACAATGATACGGTAGCTCGTCGGAGGACAATGTGTGATATTGTCCTTTTCCTGACCTAAGTCATTTGGAAGAATATTTTATGTTGAAGGCTCTCTTGTGATTGGTTGTACTTTGTGTCTATCCCGGGTGCTTGTGGGAGTATTTGGTTAGAAACATTGTAAAAAGATTCTTTGTTCAAATTCCGGACAAGCTAAATTTTTCTTTATTTAGAATAACCTTTATTCTTATTATTCCTTGGAGACTAAATATATTATACACCTATCTTTTAGGAACTCTTAACCATACTCGATCACCCTTCCTTCCAAAAGAATAATTTTCAAGATCGAGGTCAGGGCAATGACGGCTTTATCACACAGCCTGGAGGGAGATTTCAAGTCTCCGGCCTCCTCACTGTCCTTTGAGAGGATAATCCTTGGTTCTTAGACACAGACACTCCCAGGACTGTCATATGATAGAGGAGAGTCTTTTTAGATATCAAACACCCTCTATGTTTATGCATTATAAACAGACCATCTTGAGATGTGTTATTACGCTAACATTGAGACCATCACACTTTTCATTATCGATGGTGAATTTGTGAACGAACGTTCAAATATATCTCTCCTAAGTGGATTAAACAAAGAGAAGTTTAATGCCAACATGAAGAAAGAAGAAATCTCCCAGTGAAGTGATGATGATATTTGTACAATCCAGAAATTGTACGAATCTCAGGAAAACTAAAAAGTGTCTTTTTCTCCGGTGTGGATGTCCCCCTAGGCCTGCGTAGAAACCAGCAAACATTAGTTACTGTTATAAAAAACCAATATCCGTTTTTAGAGCATTACATGTTTTGATTGATGGGACTACCTTTAATATCCAAGGATGTTGGTTATATTGTACTATGATACAGTATCAAGGGCTGCTGCGTGGATACAATTCTCCATCCTGCATTTGCGGTCTGTTGCCCAGAGTAAGCCTCCTGCTGTTCTCCGTTACCTGCAGGAGTGGCTGTCGGCAGATTTATCCTGTCCTATCTGTCCTAGATGCTTTAGCTGACAACACAGATTGACCCAGATTTATGTTGACTGCCATCGCCACGAGTCGTTCCATCAAGGGGTGTGTCACGTGTCACCGGTCCCAACAGGAAGTACTTAGAAACGGGCGTGGGCCGCGGGCGCCGGGTGTACTAAGAGTAGGAAGTGTTCAGCCCCCAACGTTGGTCCCTGTCACCAGAGGGAGCCTAACACTCATCCGGGCACGCCAACAGTGCCAAATCGAGGCTAACAGGGTACTAAGGCACACGGAGCTCGTTTAGTGACCACCCGCCGGCAGAAGGCGTAAGTGTGTAGCCATGGAAAGTTAATGGGAAACCCGGGCTTCTGCGCTCATTCGGAGTTGCCATCTATTGTATGACAAATATGAAATATTTCAAATGGAGGTCTATATTGTGGAAGGCAGGGAAATGGTATGAACGTTCAATTTAAACGACTTCTTTACGATGTAAAACACGAGCAGCACGCTCGGCACTTCTGAAGTTTCTGTATTAGGCCACTAAAAAAAATAAAATTGTTTCTCATCACCAAGCCATGAAAAATATGACGAGGGCGCTTTTTTTTTTTTTTTTTTGCTTTATCAAAGATGGCAGACATACAGTAAAACCCTGCATAAGCGGACACCCTCCGATCCGGGCCAAAGTGGCTGCTTACGCGGGGTGTCTGCTTATGCGGGGTTTCCAGATTTTTACTGGCTATACATTTAATGCATCCCTGACATCAGGAGCTTTAATTTGATACTAAATACACATACCTTTCATGATTTCTATCAAGGTTCATCTATTTAAAAAAAAAAAAAAAAAAAAAAAAATCTTCTAAAATCGTTTTTTCAGATGCGCGCGGTGATGAGAAACAGGTTTTTTTTGGAGTGGCCTTACATTCCATTTTAATAGATCACTGCTGGTTCTTGAAGACATTTTGCAGCATCAAGCTTATGTAGGCCTGTACCTTTAAGCAGGAGTCACACGTAGAGACTAATATACAAAGACGAGTGGTACTTCACACCTTTCCGCTAGTCTCAGACAATTCTACTTTGGTACAAAATCCTCATGACAAGATGCTTTTAACAGTCTAAAAGAAAAATGGCGAATTGGATTAACATAGAAGGACACACTAGGTACACAGTCTCCGACATAGTCACAGTGAGCACTCACCTGTCTCAGGTAACTTCGTCTGCGAATCCCGCTTTAAGATAACATCACAGAACACCTGCAAGGAATCTCACGCAACTCCTTCGCACAATTCCATCTGTCACTTTTCCAGTAAATTTAGTAATTTATCAACCTATGCAACATCTTTATGGCCCTGCTTAGTTGCATCACCCTTCATCGTATTGCAAATAACGATTCATCATTGTCATTAACCATTCAAGGAGGGCTGTCTGCAACTGAGCTACCCCGGTAAAGATGGGTGCTGGTGGCAATATGTCCCGCAAGGGACAAGCCCATAGTTTCCCAGTTGTGTACATCATCACGTGATATGATACATGAGCCTATTTATTTCATTTCTTTGGAATAAAAATCCTAAATCTTATTTCACATCTACATTGCATGAAGACTTCATAAATATTGCTGTATAATTTCCTTGTCAAAAAGAATTTGTAAATATCGGAGCAATGATAACTCAAGGCATCATGCGTGTTTAGTGCGGTGATGTCTGGAGGCAGTATGCCCCAATAGTACGGTGATGCGCCCAACCATTATGCATCCTGTAAGGGTTAAGAGTAAAATGCATCACATGGCTTCTGAGAAACTGAACTTCTCCAAACGGGATACCTCGCATTCCACTCAACAGGGAAATAAAACTTCGTTCTAGAATTCTCTTCAAATGATAGTGGATAAAATGGCCGTTGACCCTCAGAATTTTTCATACGGTCTAGTCTGAGCTGTGGATATAAGGTTTCGAGCATAAAAATCGCCGACCGGACATTTGGATCTCGCCATTAAGTGACTCGTGGAGAACGAACCTTTGGAAATTGAATCAGACGAGGAAGAAATTGGACCTAAGTTCTTATTTTACTGGCACGGCTGGGCTTAGGGGATACACCATATACTGCGGGCAGATGGCACCCGCGACGGAACGAGAAACTGTATGTCCGTTTCTGTCAACGAAATGGAGTGACCGGAAGCGACACCTTCCTCTGGGGGATTACAGGGATGGGAATTCGGACTCTTTGGTAATACTGTTGATATTGTCACTCAGAGATTGTATATATACTAAGGCTTGTTTATAGTCTGAGGGTTATGTTGCCGACGCTCTCGAATGCAGAATTTTGCCTTGTGATACCTGCAAATGCTAGAAATACATGATAAAAGACACCAGAAACAAGACTTGTAACTCATAAAATAACAGCATGTGTAAATATTAAGAATGGCAGTGTTGCATGAGACTTATAGATTACAATGGCTCGAAATATTTTGCGACCCATAATTTAAGGTCCTGAAGTTTCGTCGATTTTGCCCAAAATGGGTCTTTCTCCTCTGAACCCACCAGAACATCAATTAACTACCTCTCACTAGTCCAGTTTCCGGCCTGCACCGCAAAGTGATGTGATTCTTTCCACCTCTCTCCAGACTTTTTGGAACCATTAGGCTTCTTAAAAGCTTCTTGGACTTATTAATCCGCTTAGTCTTCTAAGAATAACCACACTTCCGAACATGTTCTTAGCACCATCAGAATCCACTCAACCCACACTAATCCTCTCGCGCCAGATTACTGTGAATCTTCCACTAATCTTTCCTAGCGGGTCACCGCTTGTAGTCCACGCCTTACCTGCCGAACCTGAGGCCTCTACATGTCCCCTTAATATCTTTTTACGTTGTGTCCTCGCATAGTGCGTTTGTATCTATTATGCCTCCTGGGTGATTCAGGCAGTTTTATCACAATCAACAGTAATAACAAAAGAGATATAAATGTGTTTACATGCTGGAATGCCATTTAACGTGCATTCCATAAATAGAAAAGTCGATGGCTAGTATATTAATGATCACAGTTATTATCGCAGTTTTTTGGGGGGTTTGTAAATATGATTCTTTTTGATCTAGTGTTGTGAATCCAATACCGCGGATTTCTTTCATAAACACCAATTGTGTGTCCTCTACACTGAGCTAGCTCTCTTTTATGTATTTGTTTATATATGTAAAAAAGGGGTAGTATTTACATCTTGAATTATTGTCAAATACAGTCGTGGACCTACCCTCCTAAGCTGGCCCTGATGTCACATATGAATTTAAAAAAATGACAGTAACTTCATTTCTCGAATATCCATGAAGATATTCTTGTGCACTTGTACTCTCACCTGTTATACCATAGTTCTTCCAGTATTCTTTTCCACCTTTTCATGCTAGCAGAGTCCCTTTCCTTCCTTTCTAGCGAGAGATTGTACAGCTTTGCATGATTGTGTATGTAGGACGTTGTAGCTTCTCCAGATGAATGAACATGTTCGTTTTCATTTCGTCTCACCCTCTATGTTTTAGGCATTTTGTGATATAAAAATCCCAAAGGTTTATTTCCAAATAGATTTTTTTAAATTTTTACTTACAAAATGGTTAAACAAGGAGTCGCTGACTTTGAATAAGTCTCTAAAGATGAACGTCGATGATTCAAAGTTGCCTGTCCCTTGTTCACTACCTGCTTTATTGCTTGAGTCAGGGGCATCTCTATATATACCTATACCTATACTTTTGGTACTTTATCTATCCCAGCAAACGTGCCTGGACGGACAAATTTCAGAATACTCATATTTGGTCTATATTTTGCTTTGCCTCTGCCAGTAAACTTTGGAAACTTGTCTGACATTGTCATGTTTTGGTAGATATTTCACCTATATTGATATTTCTAGGAATATGACATAGTAAAACGTATTTACCTTGTTGACACTTCCTCACGTACCTTGTTTCTTTCGATAAAAATGATCATCGTTTTATCGAAAAAAACCCGCAACATGTGAGGATGTCCCAACAAGGTGAATACATTTCACAAAAATACCATTCATTCCACTGGGTCCCAGATCTATTCCAGCAATATTTTAGGAAATATAGACCCCATTTAGTGCGAGATATTTGACCAGCGGGATGATTTATCTGATTCTTTTTTCAGGAGTATTCCTAACAAAGATGTTCCTTTAAGTTATTGAAATGTAAAACCTCTCCGTTTTTATCAAGGTATTTGCGTTCAAAACCTTAGAATTGATGATAACATTTTGTTATTGCTGTTATTTGTCGTGGAACGTGTACATCATATCTATCCTCCTCCACATGAAGATGTATTTCATGGTATTTCCATCTTTCATCGAGAGGTGATCTCTTAAATTCGTATCACTTGATTTTTCCCATGAAGAAAGCTGATGTCTTTATCAGCTAACGCTATCATGATAAATATTCAATGCCATCTTCCAATCTGCTTCGAAAACATCACGTGTCAACTCACAAAGCACTGTTCTAGGTATCCGACAGGTAAAACCCCATTTTCTCATTTCCTGAAGTTCTATTTCTGTGACATTTAATGTCGATTTGATCTGCTTGCCAAGATGATTGCATTCTGATTATTATTGATGGTCTTCTGCTTGTGATTACCGCAACAACACAGAGATTTGTCACAACGAACCACTGTGTCTTTAAATGAGATTTGCAAACCAATAGGGGATCAGTCTGCTAATTATAAAATAACATGGTACCATTAAATAATGTACAACATAAACTGAAGTACTTGAATCCACGAGAATGTGGTGATTAATCACCTAAATATAATTGCAGTATGTTGAGTGCTTGCAGTCCAAAATTGTACGTATTTATCGGTTACAAAATTCCTGACCCACAAGAAGTCTAAGCCTCTGGTGAACAATTTTTTTAAAGCGTTATTGAAGCTGTTCTACGCCTGTAGCGTGTGGGTCCAGATGCACTCATGCGAAACGTTCGTCATTTCTGCGTGAAGATAAAACAGCAGAAGTTCCACTGAGCGCACAGGGCGCACGCACCAAGGAGGGCCCATTTCCACGCAGGATTAAGGCCATTAAATGCCCTCAAAGAAATTCCGGAAAGATCCAATAAAGCAGGTCGGTGCCCGTAATCCGGCCATTTATTTCACTAACGCCCTCATTAATCCCAAGGATTACACCCTGATCTGATTGTGGTCAGACGCTCGTTACTCGTGTTAATTATCTAAAACAAGGGGAAGAGGATTCGCTCTGATGGCCTTCAAAACAATGTCATGGCTACTTGCAAGGAGAGGAAGGCGAGAGATGGAAAGGCGGCGATCCGAGTACATGGAAACTAGTTTTTGCCTTTATACGTAACTGTGCATCACCACCCTTCAATCACAACTTATACTGTGGTATGAATGTTACAAAACTGCCTTATCGAATTTGACAGACAGAAAGTCAGAAACTAGTGCGTTATAATGAAGCGAAACGGTGTAGCCGCCTAAAATATTCATAAATGACTGGCAAAATATTCTTTAAACCATCGGTATTCTACAACTGTTCATTAACCATCTCAGCTGTTTGAAAGAAAGGTTGATAGGTTTTATGCCTCGCGTAAATCTATCAGTAGATGCAATCTCTTAAAACTGTTCCATGTGTTTGATATATGGTTGTGCTGAAAAACACAAGTATTATGCCAAATAATTCTGAAGTGTTATGGTCCTATGAGAATACATTTTCAAGCCTTGGATAATAAAAGATGAAAGACATACCAGAATACTTGCCTGAATCGAATGATCAAATACTCTTAAACTCACATCACTCAGTACCACGGCACTAAATCTTTTTAATGATTTATAGGTTTATAAGATGATAAAGAGACATGCTGAGTTTGTTACATTATTACATTTTTACCTTAGGAGTTTACATATCTACTAGGGGTAGCAAGATAACAAATCATAATTTTATGTGCTAAAATACTAAGCATGAATGAGAGTATTGTGGTGAGCTTATGGTTGATTTAGAATATCCAACCCCAGTATCCATGGGCAACACTGTTTATGTCCAGTTTTGTCTGTTTGTCCTGTTTTATTGTCATATGTTAGTGTTTATGTTATTGTTAATTATATAATGGATTCCTACATTTAATGATCTTTTATTTCTACCATCGCTGTCCAATAATTGTTCCCTGTTGCGTTTGTCTTGATCTGATCAAGATCTAATCTTTTCCTGGAAAATTAGCTTATATCTTTCAACCAGATTCGGAGATACTTTCAGTGTGTCTAAGTGAATTCACTAATGATATTTAGAGAATCTATTACCGTGCTATACCAGATTATGCAAAACTGAAGTAATATTGGAAATTCTAATTTTACCTGAGAAGAATAATGATTGATGCTCTCAACTCCAGTAATTTGAATATCGATAACGTTGCTGAGATCCTCCTGAAATTGACAATTCCAGCCCGTGTATCTTAATTCATTGATGAATTGACCTATTATTTAGCAATTTCATCATACAATGATCTTCCTCAAAATCAGTAGCCTTTAGGGACCCATTTAATTTCTCACACCGTGTTACTTTTACTGTTGCACTGGTACGAAAAGAAAATGATAGAAGTGTTATCATTATAGCATTAATAAAAAAAATTCTTTACGTTTATAACAACATTTGTACTTTTTCTAAAAAAAGGGTTTTGTTTATCCTTGAGTTAACGCTTAGGAGAAGTGCTATCCCAATGTTCCGGCGGCTCCAGCTGAAGAGTTTGTTACGCAATTGTACCTACATCATCAATCATGAGGTCTACATGGCTCGGCAAAAGTTCTTATTTGCTCTTAGGTATTATGAGAGATATCTATGCTGTATAAGACATTTGATTGTCCGACATGACGCACTTGGCTATCACCCACCATGTTGCAGGTGCATGAAGCGTGTTTGTCCACTCTTCATAGATTAGATTAGTAGACATCCTCGTGTAACAGGGCGTGATGAAACACCACTCCCTGTCACATCGGATGCCACATTTCTGATTTACCTAATTGCATGTTAGGTGAATATTCTCACGAAGGGTGTACGTCATGTTTCTGGCGAGTTTGTCTTTAGTGGTTGGGCTCAGATATATTCCATTCGTGGTCGTTCCTGTGTATCTATGGCCCCATCCCCTTCATCAAGTAGGGAGTTGTTTATTAAACTAGTAAGCAATAGAATGAAATGCACTTTTCTTGAAATGACAGGAATTCTTATATGTTCTGGAAAATCAAATAAGGTATAGATTAGAAGGTTTTCAATGCAGAAAAACTGTTATTTAAACCATCACTTCTTATATTGAATTGATGTAGTGGCCTGGTGTTGATCCGAGGAACCCCATCAGATTGCCTGAAGTGGAACACGACGTAATATATTTAGACCAGTGTGGTCGCCTTGGCTATTGATAACTGCTACTAGACATGCTAGTGAGAGTTAGAATGAGCCCATCCTAGACTATGCACCATCGTAATATGTGCTGTGACCTAGCAAAATCAGTAAAGCCCGCGTCCAGTGCGCTCCCGATACCGTATGATAGACCTTACGATGCATGCATCTTGCTGCATCCTTGGGTGGTTTTTTTTTCTATTAGTGAGAGTGTATCTCATATGTGAATTATGTCGCAGTGTCCTTGTCAGATTGAGTTGTAACAACATTAAGTAACTTTCGTAGAAATATTCATATGCAGAGATATGCTGCATTCTTATTCTTGAAATGTATAATTATATGCTTCTTTTTATGCAGGACTTCTCGTTAACTGTACTAACGAAATATCGGATTTTATCCTACCCCTCATATAAATGTCCATAGACTTAACATGGCGTGTGGTTATGCCAGAGCTGTGCCATGAAATATTTAGTAGAAACCGAACGAGATCGAGTTCGGTTTCGTTTTTATCCTAACTCGTCTATGCTTTTGTATTACTAAAAGATAAATATTGAGTCAATGACCAACAGAAAATAATAGCTGACATCCTGCTCGCTGATTGGTCAATATTGTTATTACTCTAGTGGCATAAAAAACACTTTATGTCACGGCCTGCCACATAAAATTTCCCTATGTTAAGTCTATGGCGTTTTTTTATTAGGGGTAGGATAATCATGAATAAGGCACGTGTGACATATGAATGTAACCAATTAGCGATCAGACTGTGAGTGATTATAAAAAACAGTTCCGTAACGCTCACTCTGTCATTAATAATGTTAAATGCTAATCACGTTTTGTCAGAACCTGCAGCTGAGGCTGGGGAACACTACCGAAGCGTTCACATTCGCCTAAGCAATCGCC